>VMRM01000025.1:10021751-10621751 GCA_010277075.1 Poeciliopsis retropinna | reverse complement strand
AGGCTGGAAGAAATTAATTTCTGTGCTTTATTTCAGCATTTGCACCTTTTATCCATATGTGAAAAGTATTTTTAGATAAGTTTTAGAAATAGATAAACTGAGAAGATACAGAAATTATAGTCTATTTTTCTTAGACCATTTTGCATATATCTAAATAACACTCTCTGGAAACAAACAAATATATTCAATTTCTTATTATTTTTCGGTGCTTCTGCCATCATTATGCCTCAGCTGTGTGCTGTGATTAATAATCAATAACAAAAGGTTAAAAATGTTATTTTCAGTTATTTTACCAGAATTTCCAGCTTTGCTCAGACTGTTCTTAGCTTGAATGTAGAGCTTTTGCTGATATCAACAGCACTAACCATGATTGTGGCATGACTGTTTCACCATTTGATTGAATGTTTGCCAAATGGAAAGAAATGTCTGTTTAAAATATGTATGATGAATAGTGTTGATGCATAAATCCAATTTCTTATTTCTAGTAGAATCAGAATCATCTCCATATGATGTGACTGAGATCAGTGGTGCATTGTTTACAAAGTATTTTTTTGAACATGTCATATGAATTTCTTTTAAAAGAAAGCAGAATGTAGGTTTATCTTGTAGGTTTGAGGAAATGTATATTTTTCTTTTACATGTGTTGAACTGTACTCATGCACTGTGCTGAGGTAGGGTCACCTACGACCTTTACTCCCACTGTTTACACTCACAGTGCCTGCCAGGTGATCAGAATGATGAACCGAGATATAAAAAATATGGATTCTGTAACAACTCTTCTGTTATATTTTTTTAACCTATTTAGAATGCTATTTATCAGTTTTTTTTATTTTGTATTTCAGCTTTGAGATGCAGGCATCTCTTTTTTTTTATAAATATTGTTTTATGTCACATATAATATTAATATTAATGTATTATTGTTATTGTAACTTATACTATTTATATGATTATAATGTATTGGTTTTATATGTTTAATGTAATTAATAAAATAAATGAAACAGAGATTGTTTCAGTGTGGTGAATGAATAATATATTGTGACACAATAAACAAATAAGCCAAAAAGCCTTTGAAGATTTGAAGTAAAATATTTTAACATTTTTGCTCCAAAATGATCAAATATAGCCATGTATTTCATAACACTCTGTGTAAAAATGTAATTAACAGTGAGACTTGTATATAATTTTACAATGCTACTCAAAATCCCATTCATTAGGTGGATAAATATTGTCTGGAGGTTAACACATATTTATTATTTTTAAAATACGGTAAATTTGCAATAAAATCAACCAAATTAGCTTGTATGGTAGAATTCAAACACATTAGAGATTTAAAGCTTTTTCATTTTGGTAGAACGGTGGAAAGAATCACTTAACACTTTATGTCAGGAAATAGATCTGATTGGAGCTTATGCTGTTAATAAACTTTGTCAAAAGTATAGAATAAATGTGAAAGTTTTTCATCAAAAGACAATGGAGACTATAACCTTAATCTGCTAGTAAGCTGAAAATTTAAATTCATTGGAGTTAAAGGTCCACTGTATAGAAATGCGACTCCTAGTGGTGAAAACTTGAAGTTACAACTAATGTAGTTTGCCCAATCTCTTGTATTGTCCCACAATGGAAAAATATCTGTGCAACAGTAGAAAAGTGACAGGCAATCACAGCAAATCGACTTAAACAAAGATAGAATATAAAAATATATAAACCAGATAAAAAAAATAAATAAAAAAAATACTGTGTAATAAGGGCAACATTTCAACATAAATGTTGCATAGTTATAAAAAATACTCCAGAGGAATTCGCAACTGAGCTGGCTAATTAAAAATTTGACAAAATGTTAATGTCTCTTTGAGCTTTAAAAGACAGGCTATTTAAAAGATGACTGTGAGGGAGCAGGGGAACAGAGACTTACATAACACCAGCATGTTGATGCAGGACCTCAGACAGATGATCTCACACACAGACAGACTTTCATTGTAACAGAGTAAGCTGTGTAGAGTACATGAGGCTGAGGCCACAAGCGACAGCTGACACTGGGATTTACAAATCACATGGGGTCTGGGTGTTAGAGGAAAATCCTTCCCCTGGACATGGAGTGAGAGAGAACATGTTTCTGTGTGCAGAGAGTGAGAAGGATGTGGGAAAATGTACTGGCTGACAGAAGCTAAATACAGATGACTCAAGAGGAGCCTTCAGATTTTACTGAATATGCAATTTGGAGGGAACACTAAAACCCCAATGCACTAAATACAGTAATGCTTAAGGTTTAAATATCTGCCTTTAACTGATAACTGACACTGAATACATGTTTGGCAGCTTTTAGATGTTCTGCAAGCTGTAATTCTACTGGGTGCCACACTTCACTTTGGTTTGCAACCAGTACAGATAGAGTGTGATTCACTAACAGATATGGTGAAGCAGATAATGGTGATGGAATTTTAAAGAGCTGCGAATCGACTGTCATGATCTGAAATTTCAGTGAGGCACAAATGAAGTTAAACCTCTCTTAATCATTCTGAATGTGAGTCAGTATATAATATTTTTAAATATTTCATACTATTTATTATGCTATAAGAGGCCAGGAGACCATGAAAGTAATTTTTATTTGATGGTGTTTGCAGAAGAACATGCAGATTTTCTTTCATCAAAATGTAAAACAATAAGTTTTGCTTTTCACATTCTTACCATGCCTTTAAAATTAATTTGACTGCATGCCATCTGAAAACACAGGGCTTTCTTTTTATCAAATAAATCAAACTCATCTGGACTTTCCCATGCTATTTTTTATTTTGTCAGTATGACCATCTTAAAATAATTTCTAAAATGGACAATGAAGAAACTTTAAACTCATTGTGCTTTCTGGTTCTTATTGACATTATGGCAGCTGTGTTAGCTGTAATAGAGCTACATTTCTTTTAGAAAGTACAGAAAGCAGATTATAAGAACATGAAGTAAAGTCTCTACTTGGGACCAGGAGAGAAATGTTCACACTGCCAAAGTTCTTATGATGATAGATTTGCAAATATGATACTGAGGTTTTGACCTGATCTGAAAAATTTATTTCCACTGTTTAAATTTGGGTTCAATGTTTTTCTGTGCCATGAAATCTTTAATGACCAGATAAAAAGAGATTCAGTTAGTCTGGGTTCATTAGGAGACTTAGCATCAGCTATGTGTTACCAGGTAGGAAAATCAATGCGGTCTCCTGATGATTCCACCCAACAACAGCATATAGAGAATAAAACCTAAAATTGGGCCTTGTGTTACACTATAGTTTTGTTCCTTCACTACCATTCTTAGAAATCGATGGGAAAACGTTAAGCTGAAAGACGAACAATCCAGATGAGATAAAACAAGGAAGAATCATGTATTAAATAGAAAAGTCACACACACACACACACACACACACACCCTCTTTTGCACAGCCCCATGCAGGAACATTCATGACACCCTTCAGGATCTGTCCAGCAGTGCAGCAGCAGATTAAAGGCGGGAGAAGGAAAGGACATGAGGACAGAACAGCAGCTGCTGAAGACATGAAAACGTGTATTTAATCGAGTCCAAAATCTGTTGAATAACTGAATACATCAAGACCAGAACCAGATATTTAGAGCTTATGTTTTTTAATTAGAATTATAGCACAGAAAATCAGGGAGATAAATATTCTGACTGCTGCACCTGCTGCATGAAGTCCTCAGCAGTGATTTCTGTTGGTCAGATTTAAGGGATACCAAACCAGGACACCAAGATGACAGTAAGTTGAAAGCAGCGCAGATATCATCAATGGTGAATGTTGCAAATGAAGTATAATGTGTGGTTTCAGAAGATAAGTTTGTCCACTTCTTCTGGACAAAATTGATTTTTAGTATCTCCACTGCTTGGATTCTGTCTTTACAACCAATGTGAACAAAACACATTGGTTGTAAAGCCCATTTTCAGAAACATTTACAGAACATTTAAAGAATATTTTCAGAAAAAGTAATTATAGAAATTAAGAATTAACATTGACTGCAATAACTTTTCACAACATAAAAATAGAAATAACTTGTATCTTCACACTAAAGGTTGAAAACGTCCAACAAAGCTTTTCAAAATTATAACAGTAAAGTTGCCAAGCAGAAAACAAATACTGGAAATTAAAATCAAAATGGTTCACTGCAGGTTAAAATAAAGCTAAAAAATTCTTAAAGTTTGAAACTATGATGTTTTTATTGCTGCATTAAGAAGCTACTAGCAGTTGCAAATACAAAAATAATTCTTGAAAAATTTCTTGAGACTGCAAGGATTGTTTAATATTTTTGACTGTTTTTTTTTTTTTTTTTAATGCATCGTATACAAACTTTAGAAAATTATGGAGTAAAGCATGTTAAATATTACTATGTATAAATAGTTTCTTTATATTAAATTCATGCTTGCAGCCAAGGTCGTCTTGTATCAAAATTACATTAAAATATAATGCAAATTTTGCCCAAAATTGTTCATACCTCTGGCAAATTTTAGATTGAATTTATCAATGATGTGTTTCTCATAGGAACTGAGACAAAATATCTTAATAGGTAATTCAAATTTCAGTTTTTACTTAAATTTAAAAAATAAATAAATAAATAGCTTAGCAATAATCCACACCGTTCTCAATAATGAAAGGAAATTTGTGTTGACTTTACAGTAATTAAACTTTTATAATTGCTCACTACCCTCCTGCAAAGTTCTTTCATGTTATTCTTATGATTTACGTTTTGTACTGAGATCCAAGTCTTTGAAGTTGGAAGGCCTCTTTGCCATCGCCCTAATGTTTAGCTCCCCACAGTTTGGACTCCAGTTGGGCCTCACAGAAACATAATATTACTCCAAAGCAGAATAAACATATAGATAAAAACAGAACCTACATCTGCCAGTAGTATGTTTACTTTTTTCTTAACTGTTCTCCTGTGATTGTTTCTATTATTACAAAAGATTTTGTTTTTCAACTCTCCTAACATAAACCCAACAATGAATGAGGTTTGAGGAGCATAAAACATTCCTCTTACTTTCAGAAGCTGTTTGTGTGACCTAAGCTGAGGAATTCAGTGTCAGTATGCAGAACATTTGCAGCTCAGATTTGGACTCTAATGACAAGTAATAAGCTGGCCTCTGTTTGGATCTGTATGTTGACACCTAATCTTGGCCTGAGAGGTGCCAGCTGCAGTGGAAACATCAACAGACAAAACCAAGACCAGTGTGTGTGACAGGATTTCATGTGGCTATTAACAGACATGTTTATGTCCGCGGATAAATGTTATCAATGTCACCATGGCGACAATCAGGGCTGAAGCGGCCGTGTTGCATTCCCAAACGCTGTCAGGAATTCAGTTCAAAAGATAAAACTAGTCAGTGAGAATGATGTCTACTTTTCAAATGTAAAAACCCACTTTAAAAACTTTAAATACATTTTTCAGTTTTAATGTTAAACCATTTAGATGTTTGACCATCTGTTTTCCTGTGTCTCGTTTTAACTCTTTATCTGTTTCTCAAGGCTGCCACAAAGCTTCTGGATGAGATGTGCCATCTGACGGCTCAATCTCTGACAGCAATGGACACGTCAGAGCACTTCCAGGTCCTGAAGCAGCTGGGTGAAGGCTCATATGGAAAAGTAATGCTGGCTGTGCACAGAAAAAGAGGTGAGAAAGTTAGTTAATCAAAACCAAACAGTTCCAAGAAACTAAACTTGAAAGTGAAAAAAAATGTGTTCCTTCTGTTTCCCTCAGGAACTCCAATGGCATTGAAGCTCTTCCCACGGGTCTCCACCTCACTTTTCTCCTTCCTGAGGGAGTACAATCTCTCTTTGTCATTCTGCACCCATCCGTCTCTGACCAGAGCTCTGGGAATCGCTTACTCCACCCCGTCACATTACATCTTTGCTCAGCAAGCCAGCCTGTTCGGTGATCTCTTCGATGTAATCACACCAGAGGTATGCAACAAGGTGTTTAATTAGTCATATAAACTAAGAAAAATACTGATAAGGACAATGTTTCAAAAGAATAAGCCGTTTTAATGAAGGACTGTCAGATCACAGTAAGAAATAAGAGAATATGGACAGAAATACTGATTAAATCTTGGTCCACCTGTTGCACAGGTGGGGATGGAGGAGGACTGCTGTCAGCGGGTGGTGTCCCAGCTGTGTGGGGCTCTGTCCCACCTCCACTCCCTTGGTTTTGTCCACAGAGATGTCAAACCTGAGAACGTCTTTCTGTGTGACTCTGCATGTCGATGGGTCAAACTTGGAGACTTTGGCATGGTCAGACCAGGACTATCAGATTAAAGCATAATATGTCATTATAAAAACAGTCTTGCCAATAAAAACACAGCAATGAACTGTTTAAATATGGCATTTAAGTTGTTTTTTCCCCAGGTGAGGCCAGGGGAACCAGAATCCCAGAGGTCT
This sequence comes from Poeciliopsis retropinna, assembly GCA_010277075.1. Lineage (NCBI taxonomy): Eukaryota > Metazoa > Chordata > Actinopteri > Cyprinodontiformes > Poeciliidae > Poeciliopsis > Poeciliopsis retropinna. Next base: position 10,615,330 of record VMRM01000025.1, on the reverse strand, counting down.
GGTATAGTTCTCCTTATTGCACCCCGGAGGCTGAGATTGCTCGAGGAAACGAGGACAGCTGGAGCAGCACAAACGACGAAAACGGTAACTTTCAGGAGGATGGGGATGGGAAGAAAACAAAGAAGCAGCGAGTTTGGGCGTCTGTGGAGCCCAGCACAGACAGCTGGGCGCTGGGCATCCTCACATACGCCATGCTCACCGGCAGTCACCCCTGGGCTGAGACAGCCAGCGACTGCTGCTCATACGTAAAGTATCGAGATTGGTTTGAGAGTGCAAAAGGTCCTGATGATGAACTGGATGTGTGGGTAGAACCTGAAACAGAGAGCACACAGGGAGCTATTGATCTGAATGGAAACACACAGAAGGACTGTTCACCTGTCGCCCCTCAGTTTGCCTGTTTCACACAGTTAGCCTGCTCCTTCTTCCAATCGCTTCTCGACCCCAGGCCGCAACTTCGAGGACGACCTGAGGATGCTCTGAGTTACCTTGGAGACCACTGGATGATGGAGAAAGAGAGGATGAGAGAGGAGAAGGAGAGGAAGAAGAACAGCGGGAAGACTGCAATTAAATCGGTGAAAGAGATGGAGGGGAGAGGAGAGCGGTGAGCAAAGATGGTTAAAGAAGACTTAAGACTGTGTGATCAAGATGAAAATGCAGTCATTGTTGTTACTTAGCATTGCACTGTTTTGAAATGTATCAACCAATATTCATATTCTTGAATATGAATATTGCAAGCTCTATTTTTGTAATTTTTATAATTTAAGCAAATATTTATTTATAAATTTTGGGGGGGATGTGGAATGTGTGAAAAATGTAGTCACTGTAGTAGATGCCATAGAAACCAAGCTATGCAGTCAGGAAAAGTATGTTACCTTATTTTTTCATAATAAACTCTCCAAAGTTATGATAGACTCTGTCAGTGTGTAATTTTGTTGTGGCCAGTACAAGAATTTTGTCACACATTGCTAAACACATTCCTGTCCTAGAGTGCCAATATCCTTCAACCTTTGAATGCATCCCTGCTCCAACACAACTACAGAGATAGCAGAAGGTAAATTGAGTCAAAGGTCAATAAAATTTCCAAAGTTTTACCTCTAAAATAAAGATGAGAAAAACTCAATAATATTGTTAAGAAATGTCATGGTTCGTAGAAAAGTGTGGGAGTATCAAACAATTTTCCTCACTTTAGATAATTTGAAACATCTGCTAATTTGCTGAACAATTTAATAGCAACAATTTTGAGGATTATTTTTCTTAATGGCAGGATTTTAGGTTGCAGTGAACCCAAACAAAGAACACATTCTGGCAAAAACAAAGAATTTACAAAACTCACATGAGGAGGAAAGTACATCCAATGAATATAGCAAAGGATTTCTGCTCAGTATTATTGGAACCAAGAAGCCCAAGCACTGATCAAAATGTGGAGAGTGAAACCAGGTGAGCTTAACCAGAGGAAACCAAAACAGCTGTGGAAGAATGTGAGTCAGCAAGACAATGGAAACAAACACAGAAAACACACCAGGACCTAAACTAAAACACAGATCTACAAAACAAAAAGAGGTAAAGTCTTCAAACCCCTGTGGATCTTGACTGTTCAGTGGAGATGTAATGCTACCATGTCCTTGCAAGACACGTCTGTGGAGCTCTGTGATATATTTGGATCTAGACTTTGGAGAATACGTCACACTGGGACTGCAGACTATAAACACGTCTAGAGTTCAGTTTCATTACAATCACAGTTAGATCTCTGCATCTTCTACAAAAAAACAAAAAACTAGCTTAAAAAATTTTATCAAGTTTTTATTGAATCAAAGACATTAAGATTTAACAGCGTAATCATTTTATCATTCTGCTGTAATGCATTTGTAAGATTATACATCAAAGTGAATATACCACGCACTGTGAAGTCCATCAGGAATGCTTCCCCAGGTGTTTTCAAAAATAGACACTCAGTCATCAGTTTGACATTAAAACCTTTCAGCACCACAGTCGTGCCAGAATCTTTAGCCTCATCGTCGGGCCAAGTCACACTCTCAATGATCATGCAAGCGCAATCCACTGGATCATTTTTAGATCTCAGAACTGGCATGAAACACTGAGACTTCACAAGCATCATTAAAGGAATCACTTTTTTTTTGTCATTTATATTTTGTGAAGGTCACAGCTGCACTGAGAGAATGACACAACTAGGAAATAAAGTAGATGGACGCAGTTTTATCCTATTTCTTGTTTCTCTGCCAATAAATATCATTATAATATCCTGACTGTGATCTCACAATGAGAATGTGGGAAAAAGCTACCATGTAATGTGTTTGCCAGAAAATATCTGATCTTTAGCACATGTGTTGAAAAGAGAAAAACAATAGAAGTGGGAGTAAGGTCAGAGAAAGATCATCTGCAGCAGCTGAATGTTAAACTGCTGCCAACTTCCAATAAAAAGTAAGGAGGTGAAAATAAAAACATATAAGACTTTTCTTCTGCAAAAAACTATATAAGCTCAGAATAAACTTAGAAATAAAATATCTGCTTTTAACACCTTGTGAATGTTATTTTCAGAAGGTCCTTTAATTGGAAAGTATGTTCTAATTTAAATAACATAACTTTATGACATAATTCCATGTCTGAATGAGAACCAAAAAAGGATGAAATCTTATAACTGTTATCTCTTCATTGCTCCAAGTTCTCTTCCTTCATCACTTCCACAGAGAGAAAACACCATTGCAAATAGACTGGGTAAGGTTGCACTGTAAAGTTTGACATGTTTGGTATTTTCATTGCTATCTCACCAATGCAATCAATATAAAAAGACACAGATGAGGAATTAATACATTTACTAACAAACAGTCCCAGAAGCTGACCCAATAGACATCCAAATCAACTTGGAGATTGTGTTTAAGCCACCTTCAGGATGAAATATCATAATTCTAGACTTAAAATTTAACCTTTTAGCTCTGACCCCATGTCTGTTACAGCTTTACCCAGCAGCTCCTAAATCTTTTAAACAACCAGAGTCATGAAGTTCAGCAGCTCCTGGTTTGACCCACCAACGACTTCCTGACCTTACAGAGTCACAAGCTGGGGCCTTTGAAGTAGCCTGAGCCAGACCCCACCATAGGAATGTCTCCTTATGAAGTTTCCTGCATAAGAATTCATACAATTTCAGTTACGTTTAATGGATTTTAGGGAAATTGACCAACACAAAGCAGTTTCATTGGATAAATAAATTTGAAAATGTGGCATTCGTTCCCCAAGGTAACACTTTATAGAACCTCCTCTCACTGCAGTTCCAGCTGTGGATCTTTGGGGGATTTCTCTTCCAGGTTTGTACCCTTACATGGATTTTGTGCTAATTCTTCTTTGCAAAATAGTTACAGCTCAGACTTAATGATGCACATACACAATTAATCGTTTTTATGTCTTGATACAGATTTTCAGCTTGGTTGAAATCTAATCTTTTACCATAAAAAAAAACAAAAAATTGTTTTTGGTTTGAACTATTCAATTTCAGCTCTAGCTTTATGTTTAGCATTGTTTCCCTCTACAGATTGAACCTCCACTCCAGTTTCAAGTGTTCTGAGACGTCTCAAGATGTTTTGTCTATAATCGCCCTCTGTTCCGCTCGTTTTGGGTTTTGTATGTTGCAATCAACTCTGACCAATTTTTCTATCTCTCCCGAAGGAAAGCATATCCACAGCCTGATGCTGTCACCACCTTGCTTCTTCATGGAGATCATATGTTAATGCTGATAATCAACATTAGTTTTCATTCAAACCTCCTTGCAACTTTTCTGCAGAGGCCAAATTCTGCCTAATTAAAAAATAATAAATATGCACTGCTTCAGTTGGTCTATCACATGAAAAATCTCAATAGTCATAACTAGCCTTAAGACAAACCAGTTAATTAAGCAGTTTGGCAGATAACTTAATGGAAAATAAGAAGGCTCTGAGTAAAAGGCAAATGTTTGATTGCATGAGCAGAGTCGAAGCTGAAATGACAATTGCATGGCTGTAAACATGACAACAGAAGATCTACACCTTCATGATAGGAACACTTCAGACCAAATATTGAAACCTCATTTGGATCTGGAGGAGGGAAGCAGATCTCTTGAGCGCATCTCATTTTCTGAACCAAACACATTCTCCGGGCAGCTGCTCAAAATGTTGTCATCAGAACCCTGAGCCAAATGGAATATTTACTGGCCTAATGAGAATTTATATCATGCTAAAGTATGTATCTTCTAAAGGTAGAAGAGACGTAATCCACATTTTAGCTGTCATGTCTGTTCTGACCAGATCAGATTGGAGAAAGCTAAGAAGAAGAATCTATCCTGAAATATGAAAAAATGCCAGATTTTGAGGTAAAAACACTGTGAGACATTGATACATGCATAAAAATGATATATGATTTGTGATTCTCAGAATATATAATGGATTTATCTTTTGATTTTATTTCTTATCAGATAAAATCGATTCCTATGAAGTGGCGTAAGATATTTTCCCAACATTTGATTATTTTTGGTAGATGATACAAAAAGTTACAATATTAAATTATTTGGTGAAAACCCATTAATCCTGACTTTTTCCATCTGATCCTGAACTTATCTTTGCATTTTAGTGTACAAACCTGTTAAAATAAAAAAAAAGCACCTCATATTAGAAATTTTTATAGTTGAGTAATAACCTGTGCCTTGAAATATAAGAAACTACTGCTAATAAGACCTCTCTGGAAGAGGAGCCAGAGAGCTGCAGTGGTGCTGTGAGTAAGAAAAGTCTGTCTGTAATTCAAACTAGACTTTTAATAATCAATCAAAATGACAAATGAGGCGGCTTGGGACGAGGTGTTGGATGTGTGACAGCATGCGTGGGCTGAGCCCGATCAGAGCAGCACTGAGATCCAGACATACAGTTCCTGTCAGACATCCATAGCCACTCATCCAGGCATAACTGGCCATGAGAAATTTATTTGAATTGGTCTTTTTCAAGAGTGAAATGATGCAACAAACAGCTTTTGTGATTTGCTGTATGTTTGAATTTATTCTGGATTTTCTCTGATTTATGCAAACTTAAATTCAGTCATTGAATAGTTTGGATATTATTGAGAAGTTTTTTTCCTTTTTGGCTAAATTATCTAAATGAAAAATGTAATGCACTTTTATATAGATGAATTACTTAATGTAGGGATGTTTTCAAGTCTTAATTTCTGTTAATTATGATGATTTCCTGCTTACAGATAATGCAACACTTATTATTGGAGCATTACATCAGACCAATAAAGAATGTTTTAATATAGAATTGTGTACTTCATAAAAAGTATGTTTAATGTCTAATTTAAGGTTTAATTTAAGGTTATAAGGTACTTTTAATCTGACAAAATAACTTTGACTGGAAGACATAATCTAATTTATTGAAAATGGCTGTATATACATAAATTGTCAGTAATATTTGTTTAAATGTTCTTTGGCAACTTGGGCCTCGACTAAACTGTTTTATATCCGCCAACAAGTTTCTTGTGACCAGATTTTTGAACATATTTCCCTTAAGAATTGGTCCAGTTGATAAATTTTCTTTTCACACATCAGGTCTGAATCAAATTCCTCAAATGTCCATGTTGATTGGAGGCAACTCTCCAGTAATAAGATACCACTGTCATAGTACATCCACCAATAAAATATGATACACTCTTAAATAATTCTAATGTGAAGAAATTTTCTCTAAACCTTTCTCAAATTGAGCTTTCCCATCATTCCAGGAAGTCCTGACTACCAGAAAGTTGCACATTGAAACAATGATATTGCATATTTTGTAAACGAATACCAGGTTAGATGCAACCTGACATTTGAGTGTGTGATCTGAGTTGATCACATACTCTGAACCAGAGGAATCAAATTCCTGATGAATCTTTAAGGATCGTCTCGCCGTCTGTCCAGCTGTCTGATGCTCTCCGTTTCCGTCTGTCAGCAGAGCTAAAAGCTGCAGCTCAGTGAAGTCATGTCCGAATATCTCACAACATTTCTCACTTCTACTATGACTGTCTCCGTTTCCTCATTAACAAGCTTCTTAGAGTACATAGTGTTTATTGCCAGCTTGAGGCAGCCAGGACAGATAGGGAAGAATAATCTGAAGAATTTAAATATAGGTATATATATATACTGGGATTCTTCATTCATAAAACCTTTCAGACCTATTTTGTCCTTCTTTAGGTTCATGGTCATGGGCATCTGTGATGTATTTAGAAGTTAGAGAAAATTAAAATGTCAAGTATTTTTCACGGTTAAGGCAGAAAACAGAAAACACTGCAATCTGAAAAAACAGAAATATTAAAAACTAAAAAAGTCCAGCCATGATGTTTAGATATAATAGTTAATGCTTTACCTGTTACTAATTTACTTGTTAGGCCTTGGAAAGATCTAGGATCAGGAAAAGGGAAGCTAACAACTCCGCAGACCCTACACATCCTGGACACAAACCGTTAATAGTTTTACCTTCAAGTCGTCACAGAGACCGTTTCTTCCCCCACATTGCTTCACTTACCAGTCAAAGTTAATTTGATACATTCTGGCAGTAATTCAGCCTTGCCTTCCTCTTTTTATAGTTTACATTTGAAATATCTTCATTGAGAGAAAAGCGGAGTCAGAGTCAAACTCCTCGTTTGGATGCACAAATTTCTAACTCAATTTAGCTGTATTGCAGAAAGAATGCATTCTTTAAGAATGCATTAAAGAATGCATTAAAGAATGCATTCTTAAAGAATGCCCACAAGGTTCTTGTGGGCCTTTAAATGACTAACTTGAGAGAAACTTTTTCCGCATCTATACTATCCATCTAATAAGAGTATAGACGGAGATCCGATGGAGCCCTGTGATGTCACTCTTGCCCAGTAGAATTATTGCTGCATACAGGAAGTTATGAAAGCAAAAGGGGGTTCAACCCAATAGATGCAAGATGTTCCTAATAAAGTGGCAGGTCTGTGTGTCCCTATCACATATCAATGTAAAAGAGACAGGGTACAAAAACGTTAAAGAAAAGTACAAACTTTATCCATCCTTTGGAAGGTTTTATTGCCTCTCTGTCATTAAACTGGTCATAAAGCAAGAGCTAGTCCAGTGAATTTACATCCAGAATGGAAGAAGCAATAAATGAAGGACATGATATTTGATCTGGCAAAATGAGTAATGTAAACATAACACATGACAACATAAACGAGTCAGTCCTATATCACAATGCCAGTCAATTACAGTTTATGTGATCTGATCACAGCACATCTTTGATATCTATGCAGATAATTTTAAATCACAGTGAATAATAAAATTAAAATAAATGAATGTAAACTTTGTGTAAATTAATAAGACTTTTAGAGCAAAAAGATCAACATTTCATCTGCTGCCATTAACACATTCAGAATGAAGCAACACAATCATTTTGTTTTTCCTCCAGTGCTCAGGCTGGTCCTCTCACATCTCCTGCAGCAAACAGCTCAGTTCATTCTAGGACATGTTGACACATCTGGTGAGTTTTAAGAATCCTGACTGGAAAATGTTTAATTTTCCAGACCACACCACCATTCCAGTTTTTATTCATGTCCAAGTCCACAGGAAACAGCTTCACCTAAAATAAAAACGCCTTCTGCAACAACTTCACACATTTGCAGTCCAGCCTTCAAGGTATTTCACTGTTAAAATCTTTTTTATGATAACTTTCCACATATCAGAGGGCATTAAAACCATTTACAAGTCCAATTGTGGAGCAATTATTTGTTTTATTGTGCAGCATAACATCAGCCCGCCAACGCAAAAACGTGAACCAAACATTTTACTTCCAGTCCACTTTTTCTTTAAATTTACATTAATCAAAGCAGAAGGGATGTTTAAAAGGTATAGCGGCACTGCTTCCTTTAAATTAAATTTCACAATTGAGTGACAGTGATGACACCGAAAGCATTATATGCCAAAAGCAGAGCAATGACTTGACAATACCCACCACAGAAGAGCCTCCTATGATTTCCTGAAGGGGAATTTTTTTGTTCTCTGAGCCAATATCTTTGCCAGATTACATGGGATTATGTATTCTATTTGAGCAGCAGATGCACATAAAGTTATCCCATATTTTATTTAACATATGTGCTTCTTTAAAATACAGAGTAAAGATGGAAAAAACACTTGGAAAAAATGATTCCCAACCACTGTAGTTTTTGCTGTCGATGGGACACGCTGTAAGATATTGACATATAATTTTACACTAAATAACCATAAATTTGTGGACCTAATATTCCCATATAAATACTGATGTATCTGTATGTCTATGAGGATACCTCCCCAATACTACCACCATCACCTTTATGAAAGATCTATAAATTCAGCATTCTAAACCATAATTTTAATTCCTCTGTGAAACTAAAACAGCAGCATCTTTTTTAAAGCCAGTTACTTAAAAATATATATTTTGATTTTCACACTAGTTTTCAAATACACATTTTTAATGGTCATGTGATTGCATTTACAGTTATATTTGGTGGTTTAGAACCAGTGAAATAATTTCAGCTGAAAGGGCAACCCTACACAAAGTTATGTGAAGCTTTTCTTTTCTCAATTGCTTTTTGCTGTTCAAAAAAAAAAATCTTACATTTTGTTTTTCAAAAAATAAATAAATAAGACCTCATCCTAACTGGATATAGACATATTCATATAATTTATCTTAAATTAGTATTTTTCTGTTGCTCCATTTTGCTTTTTTGCATATTTTCAGCGCTATTAAAAGGGTGCTAAGAAACTGTATTTGTTGACATTTCTGGTGATCCTTTGGTGCCAGCAGAGGGCGCTGTCACACAGACAAAATGTAAATCCATCTCTGTCCAAAAAAAGAAAGCTCTGCTCAGAGGGACCCCTACAGGCGAACTGATGTAAACACATGAAGGAGTAACACCTGCCACATAGCCCTTTTATATTGTTGCAGATGGCTCATATAATTTCATGGCTTTAAGTCATTAATGCTTCATTTGCTATCAGCAGGATTTGAGAGGGAATACACGCTTTGACAGAACAATGAGGTGTGTAATCTCTGCTCTGAGGAGGGTGATGGTGTGGGAGATACTCTCAGTGAGGGTCACAGTAAGCCATGGACACGAATGCAGCGAGATGAAACATCACATCGTGAGCAGCGACGGCTCAAAACTGGATCCAGTTTGCGGAGCTTTGAGTCGTTGATGGAGGAGGAACAGAACTGGAAGCCCAAAACACACAAACTGATTAGTTTTTTTTATTGTTTTGTTTTTTTGTTTTTTCACCTCAATAAAAGCAAACAGTTTTCTTTTTGAAGATTAAAATTACATAATCATGATTTCTGAAATTATGACAAGAATAGAATATAAAATGAAATAAAAAAATTAAATAACAAAATCATCAAATGTATTATTTTTATTAGTTGTATTGCTATTATTAACATATTGACACCCCGACAAAAAATGACCACTAAAAAATAATTTTAAAACATCCTCTTAGCCTCATTTGTTATGGAAAAAATGTGGCTAGATAGTTGGTCATATTTATATATGTGGTGAATAAATAAATACATAAATAAATAGATAATAATAATAAATCTCCAACACAGTGAAGTCATGGTCTACCTTGCTGGAGATGAAAAGTCTCCCCAGAGTAGATCTGAGCTCTGATTGGACTGAACCACTGTGTTGGAGTTACTGCTGTCCAACTCCAAGAGGCAGCCTGAAGGAGACAAAGAAATATGAAAATCATTTCATGCAGCTCACAGATGACACACTTTTTAAAATTTATTTTATGCAGCTAGAAGACAAATATTCTCTAATTAACATACTGACTGAGAAAATGGGTTACTCATGTAGGTTAAAGCTGCACAAGGTGGGATTTTTCAATGATTCCCAGGTCTGATGAACACCAATTATTCATTTTCCTCCAATTAGTTTTCATATGAGCTCTTGTATACAATACAGTCGTGGTGCAGCTGTAGCACAGTGCTACTAACCTGTAGCTGTGCCAGCTGTCTGGGGAACTATGTTGTGGTTAGATGAGCCAGACGAAGGAGGCGGAGCGATCTTCCCTCCAGGTGGTGGCGGCAGGAGTCCAACCCCCGCTGAGCCTTGTGGACGGGGCTTATCCCTCTTTTTACCCTGCTGTTTATGGGTCAAAGAAAAAGCCAAGTTAAAGGCTGAAGAGAGAAAAGAAATGAGCATGCTTATGGTCAGAGGTTAAATATTTATTACTTAGCAATCTTCGCAAAAAAAAAAACAAAACAAAGTTGTCTAATCTGAGTTTGATAATCAGCAGTGATATAAAATGTCATTGCTGGTTTCACTGGTGTTTGTTTTCAAAACATTTTAACAATTACAAATTTTGACAAGGATCATATTTATTGTGTATTTTAGATGCATTTCTGTTAGTTCTATACCTAATTTATCAATTGAACTGTATTAGTTTGTATTTTTAGTACCTCAACTCCTTTCATTAAGGAGTTGTTTCCTTAATGAAACAACTCCTTATGTTTCATTAAGGAGTTGCATAGGGTCTCCAGAAATAAAGCCTCACCATTAGCTTAACTTTTTATTTAAAAAATCAGGAATTAAAGAAAATCCAGATATTCCCTTACTCCTATGTTCAGTGTGATTGTCTGTCCTTCCTTAAAACCCAAATCCAGTTTTGGTCCTGAATCCCCGAGCAGGTTGCTTTTACTGATTTCACTCTCCTGTTTCACCCACCTACAAAGATCCAGAAACATAAAGAATTTTCACTTAGAATTTTTCAATAAAGCAAGCTGTGAAAACTGGCATTATCAATTCATAAGGAAGTTTAGACAAAAATTTCATTCTTTAACACTTTTTTGAAGCTGAACATATATTTGCACATTGAACCTTCTTGCTTACTTGAAATGATCCTGCAGAGCGACGTTGAAATCAAAAGCGTCTCCTCGGTCCCCAAAGCCAACTCCTATGAAAGCACTGCGGCCTGCATGCAACAGATGATGTGAGAAACGTGGATTTGTTTACAGGTTTCAAATAGAAATGTGGGATAAAAATAACAACAATGCATTGCAAAAAGAATGTATAATCCCTAAGCTTTTTCACATATATCAAATTACAACAAACTTTCCTGTATTTTATTTGACAAAGCGACTAAAGGCAGAAACCAATTTTTAAGACAAATTATATGCTTTTTATGTTACAAACAAACAAAAAAATCAAGTGTATTTACTTAACTCCTCATTACTTCAAAATAAAATCCAATGCAATCAGATGCCTTCAGAAGTCATCTAATTAATTAGACTCAAAATATCCAAAAGCTAACTCTATTTATGAAACATATGGAAGTCCTATGTTTGCATAAACCTTGTAAGGGAAACAACAAATGTGCTCTGATTCGGTGAGACAAAAATGTGACTTTCTCTCCATTTTCAAAAGCTGTTTGGCAGAAAGCCTGGAGTAAAAACCTTTTGAAGAACAAAAAAAAAAAAACTTCAAATTGGAAAAACAACCCTAAACATGCAACCAGAGAGATGATAATGACTTAGTTCATTCAAAGTCTAAACCTAAATTCAGTAACACGGTGTAAAAATGTTAAACATGTATACTCACAGAGAATCTCCATTAAATCTTACTGAGGTTGAACCATTTTGAGACATAACTGTCGCTATCAGAGACAAGCAGCTGGAAATGCAGCTTGAGGTGGTTCTAAAACTAATTCCTCAGAAACCAATACAAGTTAATTTCAAATCGTTTAGCTTTCGAAAACCATCTATCCCTGTCCTTCCATGTCACTAAGTTTCTCTACTTTGAATTGATAATACAAAAAAAAAAAAAAAGAATTAAAATACCCAGAAGTTTGTGGTTGTAGCATGACAACAGGAAAAACCTTTAAGGGTGTAAATACTTTTACAGGGCACAGTCAGTATCCTCACCGCTGTCATCCTGTATCCTCAGAACAAAATATCGGCTGGAATCACTGACGGTTTCCACAGCGACGCCGGGGTACTCCTTCACAGGTGCCTGGGCAAACAGTTCCCCTGCAGTACCACAGGGCACATGGGTTAAAAACTGGAGAGGAATAATTGCTCCAGTTCATCTGCGCAGCTTATTTGTTTCAAAGAGTATTAGTGTCTAAAATGCATGCTTTCAATGACAGCAATGTAATGTGCATGGAGTTTGTGTGACCTTAACACAGTTGTGTTTTCATTCTCAATGGAAATGTCAGCGTCAGCAGGAGTTCCACTACCCGAGGAGTCTGACTCAGAGCAATAGAAAACATCAAGTTAACAAGCTTCATATCCAACCTGAGACTTTGTCTTCTAGTTTGATGTATGCTACTGTTCCTCTGGCCGTTATTCTCATTCGACCGGACCAGTCCGGAGCGTCTAGCTTCCAGTCAGCAGCCCTGCAGACAAACGGTTGTGGCGAACAGTCACAGAGCTGCAGGTCTGCTGGGATTATACATTCTAACAGTATGATTATTCAGTTTTCCCTGAAAGTACAGTGATGAAATGACTTAACTCAAGGCATCACTTTGCTCTGATGTGATCAACTGTGATGAACATTTTTAATCTGAAAATATATAATAAACAATAAGCACCAAGTAGAACTGAGCTTCATAAACATTTTACTTTCCTGAAAGATAAACTGCAAAAAAACAAACACACCCCACTTAAATTCTGGGTGTTTGGGACATGACTAGGGCTTCCCAAAGGCCCTCAACACAGGTAATTAGTTTTTTTTTGTTTTTTTTTTATTTTGGAGAAATGTAAAAAAAAAAGAAGAAAAGAAAAAACAACAACAAAAAGAGAAAAAAAAACAAAAACATAAATATTAAAATATTTAATATTAAAAATATTAAAAAGTTATACTTTTATTATGCTTAACATTTATGTAAAATTCAGTCCAATTTGTTTATTTCAGGAGAGTAACTCCTGAAATAAGTTCAGGAGTTCACTTACTGTATTATTCCTGCTGCTTGATTCATCCTTTTCATCCGAGGTCCTTTTGATAGTGACAATTAATGAGTTTCTTAATTACTTATGTTTTAATCTTATAAGTATTTAATCAATATTCTGCTCTTTTATAATATTAGGTATCCTTGCTAAATTTTAAGGATCTGTCAAAAATTGACTGATTCTTCACACATATAATGAGATTATTTATCTAAAAAAATAATAATAAAAGAAAAATCATCTTGCTTGACAATCTTGTTGGACGTATGCACAGCAAAAAATGAAATGTTGAAATTAGCACAGGTTCTGATAACACAAAAATCAGATTAAAAATGTTCATTACTCCTCAGAACAGCCTGGGGCCCAACCTTCCATTTCTGCCCTCAGGATCCTCACATGGGGATTCCGCCCATGCAGTGACCAGCGTGATGGACACGCAGCAATCTGTAGGTGATGATGAAAGGAAAATAGACTTTCGATTTAGTTATCAACGTGTTTCCCGGGTCAGCAGTTCCAACAATCAGTTCCAACCTATGGACAGTATCGGGAACTGTTCTGGCAAACTGCCCGCATTGATCCAGACAGCATGACGATAAATAACCCGAACCCTTCACCGCACACCGCGTCACGCAAGAAGCCAAACACTGAGCTCTCCAACACTGGGACGTGTTTTAAACAGAAAAACAGAATTACTACAGTTTCACTTGCATTAGTGGAACTCTGTGGCTTGGTGTCCATGTGAACCCAGGATCTGATCTTCACCAGCAAACCCCTTCAAGTAGTTCTGCTTTAACCTCGCAGGTGTTGGCTTACCTGTACGCGCGGTTCGAAGCACGAGGCGGGATGCGGTAAACGTTGACATCTGGTTTAACGCACAGGATCGACTCGTACTCTCCCTCGGCCGCCATCTTATCCCGAGTACTGATGTGGGAGGACCGTGGTCGTGAGTCATTTATTCAGCTCATTTCTAACGGGTTCGTGAGTATGGCAAGACACGTTGTCATGTAATAATGAGACCGGATCTTAAATTGCCATAATTCAGTTTTTCATTGGCCAGGTAAGCAGTTGAGCAATCTATTTGAGTTTTAGTTCATATCTAAAATAATTAAGAAGACTAAATCATTCTTTGCCTTTTCTAATAAATTCAAATCATCTCAGCTTTATTGTCATTCCTAAACACATAAACCTTGTAGAAGAACAAGATTTGTTTTGTGCTGACTCAAGCGGCTTTTAACATGTACGTTGGTTTGATTTTCAGTACATTGGAAATCAAATGTCCATTATATGTTACAATGGCCTGCCACAGAACCTCTTCACCTCGGCGTTAAACAAGCTGGTATCCGTACTTTATGCTTACGTTGTAGTCATGGAGTGAAGAAAATCAGGTTATCCAAAGAATAAATGAATGAATGAATAAATAAATAAATAAATAAATAAATAAATAAATAAATAAATAAATAGTAGGTACCAGTATTGGATGGGGGTGGGTGGCCAGGTTGGGGGCGTGGACATCTGCGGAAGCGGAAACCGCAGCTTCGTGTCGTCTGCTCGAAGATATCTGAATATCTCTGGTCAGTATTTTCTCGAATACATCTTGTTTTATTTACAAAATATCCATACCATTTAGCATTACTTTAAACTATCAACAGTGCCTGTTTTTTGATATTAAAGAAGTCATTTGATTAGCATTTTATTTTATGTGTAACTAATTTCTGCAAACTTGACACCAACGGTAGACCGTTAGCCATGTTGACGGTAGCGCCCCGTCTTGAGTCGCTCTCCGAGGTGCTGAAATATGATTCTTCAATTTTATTCTTGCCAGCGCATCTGCGTGTAGCTGCTTTAGCTTAGAATTAACGTCCTGTTTTATTATAATATGCCAGGGTTTTCCTTGTTTTGTCTTACACTCATGCTAACTAGCTTATAGCTTAGCAAAACAGTTGGCAAACCTACAGTAAGGTGAGGATCTGTGTTTGTCGCAGAAGGGAACAAGCTAAGATCTCCACCGGAGCCAGTTTATCGTCACTGTCATAATTATCTGCTCTATCCAAACGTTGGCGCAGCAGCTTTTAATGTTGACTGGTTGCATCTCTGCAGCTGCTGGGATCTGGTTTCTGACTCCCTGATACAAAAACCAGTACAGTCAGGAGGCAGAGAGAACAAGATGAAAGGTCATTGATCTACAACCTACACGCAAGGAATTTAAGCTAACACTTCAGCAAAGAGGCAGCATTTACTTAAGGTATCTGTCGTTATCCATTTATATGTGTGATTAAATATGCCTGGTATTGTCCAGCATTGCTTGACGTGTTTTCTCCTGAACAGACTGTGGTGGTCGCATTCCCCACCTCTGCTGGTCAACATGACGTCTTCAATGCTTCGAAGGCAGCTGAAGAACCTGGTCCAGAATTACTCTGAGGCTGAGGTCAAGGTAAATAATACACGGTTTGAGTTGTTTTTATGTGAGTCAGCAGGTAGCATCAACCAGTTTTTAAATGTTTCGTGATGATGTTTTCTTCCTGACATGAAGGTGTTTATGTTTGTTATGATGTAAAGCACTTTGAAATGTCTTGCTGCTGAAATGTGCTATATAAATAAAATTTGATTGATTTGATTGATGACGGTTTGTACTGCATGCTATAGAGCCAGCTCACAACACAACCATACACAAATGTTATCCTTAAATAATTTTTTGTGCTGGGGAGTTGACTGAAATCAAATAAGTACAATTTTTGTATTTGATGTGAAGTTTTGTTCATGATCTATGTGAATCAAATTATCCTGCAGTTTATACTATTATGATGTATAACCATGTAAGTTTTGTGTGTGTGTTTTCTTTCTTTGAAAAGCCACCGCTGCTTTTTTACTTGTCTTGATTTGTTATTGTCCATCAGTTTAACATATAATATTCTGTATTAATAGATATAATATTCTGTATTAATAGAAGCACTTAATAGAACATCTGCATGCAGAAACGTATCTAACCTGCAGAAAAAGCAAAAAGAAAAGTGTAAGGGTGCTGGGTATCTATGTAGAATCTTCTAAATTTGTATTCACTTCAGTTTCTTTATTATAATCTGTCACTTGGATTGATGTAAATCAAGATTCATATTCAAGCAATTTATAGACTTTTAATTGTTTAAATGGTTAACTAGCTAACCTGCTACTGAAAAACTAATTGAAATAAAAAAGCAGAGCACCAAACACCAATTAGAGTGGAAATCTTGAAGATGAAGAAAATGGAACAACATAATTTCTACAGTAAAGATTAGACTTTATAATAGAAGGGTTTTAAAGTTTCAATGTGAAATGATACAGTGCAGTCAAATCTCTCACAGTGTTGAAGTCATTGTTTCTTGACTTCTTTTCAGCTGCTGCAACAATATTCCTCCTTTTGCTTTGCAGCACCCTTACACTTTTCCTTTTGCTTTTCCTGCAGGTTAGAGAAGCGACGTCCAATGATCCATGGGGTCCTTCCAGCTCTCAGATGGCTGACATCTCTGATCTCACCTACAATGCGGTGGCTTGCAGCGAGATCATGACAATGCTCTGGAAACGCCTGAAAGATGACAAGAACTGGAGACATATTCACAAGGTGAAGAAGACGAGAAACAGAAAATTAAAACAAAACACTATGTTTGTTTTTTTACAATCCAGAGCATTTTCTTTTCTTGGAGAAGTAATTGTTTACCATTGAGATCTGTTTTTTACAGGACAGCTTCAATCTTTTAATGCCTGAAATGTGGAATCCAACATGTCATCGATTGAGTTTTTCTTTTTTTCTCCTTTCAAAATTGGTAAAGCAGCTCCTCCTCCAGAAGCATTTTGTAAATTAATACCAATAAATGACGACGTAACATTTAAAAGTTTTGCAAACACTACTCCTCAGTTGGATCACTTAATATCAGACCTTGCTCTCATTGGAAAGAGTTGCTGTGAAACAGGTTTTTAATTGTTTTATTTGAAACAACAACATTACACTTTTTATTTTATTCATCTGAATAATTCCATAAAACTTAGTAGTGTGTTAAAATACTATTATAAGCTTTGAAGTCCTAATCAAGACAATTATGAATACATGGAAATTAAGCTTTCCATGTATTCATAATTGTGCCATCTGTCTGGCTAAAATGTCATCACTGCTCCAGCTAATCTGCAACTTTACTTGGTAAATTTAATTGAGTTGTATTTTTCTTCCCAGTCTCTGACTCTGTTGGAGTACCTCCTGAAGACTGGTGATGATCGTGTGATGCTGAAAATGAAAGAAAACATCTACATTGTCAAAGCTCTCACAGAATATCGTTTTGTAGAAAAGGATGGGAAAGATCAGGTGAAGCTTGTTTTTTTTATCTCAAGCATTTAGCATTCTGACTGGCCAGTACGGAGTTTATTAAACTGCATTAAGAGCATCCATTATTCGTACTAAAATATTCATTGCCTTTTACCTTCATATCCTTCTGGCCTGGTGTTAACCAATATTGGGTTGACTCAGTAAAAGCTTTTAGAAGAAACATTTACGATTTTAAATGCTTTGGCAGATTTTAAATAAAGATTCTTAAAGATAAACATTGTTTTGGAAAATGTTTCTATGTTTTTCTATACATTTTCTTTAATATTTGCAGTACTAAACCTGTGTTAGTATGAGAGTATCATGGTATATTAACCTCTGGTGAAATTATTTATGATGTCTTAATATGGACACAAGATTATCAAAGTTCAAAATTATTGTAATTGGTGCTATCATAAGATAGCATGCTATTATTCCATTTAAAATTATATTATAATGTGTACATCCTGATTGCTGCTTGCCAACTATAAACCGTGTCACCCTAAATTTATAGGTGGTACCCCTCTAGTTTCAACATCATCACCCTGGAACTTTCACCTGCATGAACTACAGGAAAAGCAGGGGATGAAATACTTGCAGTTTTGACTGCTAACCTGTGGAAAACATTGCTATATCTTGATACCTCTAACTGGCCCGTGCCTAGTCTGTAACTTGTCAAACCAAATAAGGAATATTATAATTACATTTTTCATAGGGAGTGAATGTAAGAGAGAAGGCCAAGGTAGTTCTTGTTCTTATGGAGGATGATGAAAAACTGAAAGAAGAAAGAGAGTTTGCTGTGAAGACCAGAGAAAAGACATCCAAAGGTTCTGCTGGTAAGACATTTGGACTTGAAGTATGACTGCTGAACAGTTTCTGGTTCCCTTGTTAACTTTACTTGTGTCAACATCTTATACATATTTTGATCATTTCTTTTCTATCTCTTCCTACTAGCATCATCCACAGACAATGTCAAGGATCCTAACTACAAACCAGTTTATGTTCCTGGATCTTCGGGACTTCCATGCTTAGACAACATTCCATCTGTAGCCGACTTAACTGCTTCTTTTGCTGCCCGCAAAGAGGAGCGACTTCGACAAGAAGCAGAGAAGAAGGAGGCTGAGAGACGAGTGAGTGAGACAAGACAAGGTTATGCATTGAGATGTAGCCAGGGAAATTTTGTACATTTTAAAAACATTTACTTGAGAATAAGAAATTAAGCAAGTTGATTCCTCATCAAAACAAAATGGTAAAGAGCTTTCTGATCAACAGTCTAACTTTGTTTTGATGGGTACTCCGTCTTTCTATTCTAGGCAAAGATGAGTGAAGATGAGCTTCAATGGGAGGATGCAGGAAAAGCTGAAAATGCAGCAAGAGATGCATGGGGTGGAGAGAAAGAGGAAGAGCAGAAGGAAGAAGTGAAATCAGACGCATGGGGAGCTCCCAAAGAATCTAGTACTGATCCTTGGGGTGCTCCAGCCAAAACTGAAGATCCATTTGTGGCAGACAAAACTGATGAGGATCCATTCAATGCACCTAAAGACAAACCTGATCCATTCACAGCACCAAAAGATAAACCAGATTCCTTCAGTTCTTCCAATGGGGATCCATTCAATGCTCCAAAGGAAGATCCATTCAGTGCTTCAAAGCAAGATCCATTCAATGCTCCAAAGGAAGATCCATTCAATGCTCCAAAGGAAGATCCATTTAGTGCTCCAAAAGACGATCCATTTAATGCTCCAAAGGAAGATCCATTCAATGCTCCAAAGGACGATCCATTCAAAGTTCCAAAGGAAGATCCATTCAATGCTCCAACGGACGCTCCATTTAGTGCTCCAAAAGACGACCCATTCAATGCTCCAAAAGACGATCCATTTAATGCTCCAAAAGATGATCCATTTAATGCTCCAATAGATTATCCATTTAATGCTCCAAAAGACGATCAGTTTAAAGCCCCCAATGGTGACCCATTTAGTACTCCAGAAAATGATCCATTTAATGCTCCTAAAGATGATCCGTTTGAAGCTTCAAAAGATGACCCATTTACAACACCAAAAGACGATCCTTTTGGTGTCCCAGCAAATGACCCTTTCACTGCTCCAGTATCAACACCCCCTAAAGAGGAGCCAACAATATCTAAGGCTCCCATAACGCCACCTAAAGCATCATTTTCATCACCAACCAAACCTGTTCAAAATTATCCTTTTGGTGGACCAACAACGCCGGGTAAGGAGGATCCGTTTTCTATAACATCAAGAGATGACCCCTTTGCTGCTTCATCAGCACCATCAAAAGAGGACCCATTTACAGTGCCATGTAGTCCACCAATGGAGGCTGCTTTGGATCCCTTCAGTGCCCCTGCAGCAGGTTCACCCCAAGAAACTGCAGATACATGGGGAGCTCAAACCAGTTCTCCGCCTGCCAAAGGCTCTGATGCTTGGAGGGCACCGAGTGTTCCAAAGGAAACCAAGAGTGCCGATCCCTGGGGGGACGACCCAAATGTCTCTTCACCACTTGATGACTCTGATCCATTTGGAGATGCAACCAAGCCGGACGATGACCCATGGGGAGACCCTGGTAAGAAACATTTAAATCTGTTCTTGGAACCTGATTTGGATGTTTACATTCCCAGTTTGATCAGCAGCTGGATAAGTCTTAGTAAGGGCCTTGACATAGACTTCTTGAACATTCCAGCATTTAAATGTACTATTTTTAGCTTTGTTGGACGTGAGCGTTCCTTTTAGAGATATAAAGTCTTCACTGGAGGCTTATGGAAGAATAATGCTGTGGTGTGAACATTGTCTACAAAGAATATAACTTCAATTTTTATGTTGCTGTCGGTGCAAACAATTGAAATGCCCACAGATATCTGGGCCATAAGTTGATTCTTGGGTGGGGTTCCAAGTCCAGCCCCTGAGAGCTCATATCCTGCAACTTCGAGACGCATTTCTTCTCCCACACTCCTGAATGAAATGAACAGCTTGTTTTCCAGCACTGACCTGAACCACGAAATGCTGATGGGACTATTGATGAGAATATTTGATTGAACTGGGTTTAAGAGTGGATACATCAAAAACTTGCAAGACAGTAGGTCTCGAGGACTGGAATTAGTGGAATGATTCCCAACAGGTTTTGCTGTTGAGTGGATAGTAGTGCAGACTGGGAGAATTGAATTATGAATCTGTCATCAGGTGGCAGAAAGGCAGTGCTTTCCCACTTTCAGTCTTTGGGAACCACAGCAGACTTCACATTATTCATATTGATATACAGTATTGGTTTTCTCTGGGTACCTCTGCCTCCTTCCACCTTCTAAACACATTCATACCCCTCTCTGCTTTGTGCTCCAAGAGAACAGGTGGTGTGTCCTTCACAGATATTGCAGGAAGTGGCGGATGCAGACTCATCAGACTGAACTAAACATGCAACTGTTTGAATTAGAGAGGAATATGAAGCATTCAGCAGCCTACACTGTTTTTTGAATTAGTCTGTTGTCAGATATTCCTGCTTCTTTTTTCAAGGTTTTACTCATGGTTGCAGTAGTTTATGAACAAGAAGATGTGTATATCTAAGGTTGTGTGTGTATTTTAGCTCAGTTTTTGCTTTCACAATCAACGGATATATTTATAAAACTATTATCTGGGGTAATTGACCACTTGGGGTGCAACCCACATTTGTGCTTTGTATTATGAAGTTCCTCTAGCTTTCAGATGAAGCCTTTCGCACGTGATTCTATTGGGAGCAGATAACAGACTGTAGTGTTATTTTTTACTACAGCTGCCTCATTTATGAAAACCCACTGGTTATCCTTACCTGCAACTAATACACACATCAGTTACATGATACTGTAAGTTTATGGTATTCCATTGAGGGATTTTAGGCTTTTTACTGTCAGAAGGTTTAGATAGCAGCCTGTCTGTGTTGGATCTTTGTCCAACACAGATCCAATGTCTCAAGGCCATGAGACTCTAATGTTCACTTATTGTTGAGGTTGAACAACCTTAGCATCAAACAGCAAATGCTGGTCTTGCAAACTTTATTTATTCTCCATTGTGTCATTTGGAGAATGACACAATGGATATATTAAGATATATATTAGTCTTAATTTTACTATAAGATTGGACTCAGCTTGGGTTTTGCTGTTGCTGTTTTTTAAACATGTACTTCTGTTTTGTTTTTCCATTCAGCTTCAGCTCCAGTCACATCAGATGATGCATGGGGAACCCCAGCTCCTCCTGCAGACTTGTCCTCCTCCGGCGACCCATTTGGAGACGGAGCAACTAAAAGCAATGATCCCTGGGGTGCACCAAGTAATGCTAGTGGTGATGGTGCAGGTAAAATATGGCTGTTTTTTATGTATATTTCTGTCATCCATCCATCATTTAATGAAGCATACTGTGATTGTTTCTAATGTGCTTTGCTCTGATTATGTCACTGTACCTCTGAGTAATCTAATAAAATGCTTAATTTTTTTCTGCAGCCTAGTGCAACGTGACAAATTGTGATTCTGTAATCTAAGATTTGTGGCTCTGTTTGTGTATAAAACCATTTTTTCTGTCATTGTGTGATTTTCATCTCTAAAGTAAAGCTTCTGCATGTGAAACCTTTTACCTTCAACACTTTTTCCTCACATCATTTGTACTTTAGCAATCATTCAGCTAACAATCTTAACCAATTAACCTCTTTCGCTTTGCTCTCTCTTCCTTTCTGACCTGGCCCCTAAAGAAAACACCTTTTAGAGTAGCATTGGACCTTTATTTGATTTCAGGAAAGCACACATCAAAAGAAGAGGAGATCAGTAGAAAGACTGCTTCATTTTTGGGCTCTACGGGGGCGTCACTGGTTGACATGGACGATCTGTTTGCCTCGAACCCCAAAACCAAACAACAGCCCCTCATCAACACGTTCGCTGCCCGAACACAAGCCATCGGTAAGGTCAGAAAAAAAACATCACTCTTGGTCACAAATACCCTTAAGGACACAATCTGTGTGGGGTATTACTTGCAGATCACTTGATTATTAAGGAGGCATGATTCATTTTCCTGGGAACCAAAACATTGCTGTTTCCATGGTGATTTTCAGAAGCACCTCAGAAGGAAGTGTTAATAGAAAGAAGCTAAGATTGACCAACAATTATTGATGCGTTTATATGGAAACACTAATTTTACACCAACCTGTCCCTCCTTTGTGGTCTTGCTGTCACATATAGATTTGTGTAACACCTGTTAGCGTTAATTATCTGCTGTAAAGTTGCCCTCTGTAGATAGTAGTGTGTAGTAACCTGCCGACATCTTCTCATTCCTCTCTGTGCTCTACTTTGGTGTCCCTTTTCTGGAATGCTTCAAACTGCATACCCCACCCTCCCTCCTTCCCCTGCCTCCTCTTACCACTCACACTCATTTCCCAGGCACATCCAAAGGCATGACATCTGGTCCTTTGGCCAGATCGGGGGCATTCACTGAAACTTTAGCCCCAAACTATAACCCCTTTGGTCCCAGCTTAGCACCCACTCCTGATGTAACTCATTCTGCTTTTGGAGCTGGCGGTCCCTCTGGTGAAACTCTCCAGTTTAGGGAACCGTTACACGCTCTCGGAACGCCTCATTCTTCTGTGCATGTTCTTCAAGCAGCTCAGGACGCTCCAAAATATGGAATGCCACCACCTGCGACACAAATGGGGTTGGGAATGTTGGTGTCGGAATATAATGTGGGGAATATTTTGGGACCAGGGGATGCTCCAGTTGGCTTTTTTGGAGCAAACTCAGCAGGTGTAAATCCATTTCTATGTGCTTCTCCAGAGACAGGAAGTGAGAACATCACAGGCAGTGAACCAAATGAGATGATCATAATCGATACCAACACATTCTTGCTTTAACAGATTCTTTAATTGAGTCAAACCAAATTGTTATTAAATATCAATAAACAACAATAACCATTATGGAGCTTTTTAGATTTATGACCATGGTGTTATTTAAGGCATGTTTCTACTGCTATGTCTGTTGACACAATGAACAATGCTCAGAATCTGAAATAGTAAATTATTCTTAAAACCTTTCCTTTTGTATTTCAACCATTCTTTTAACTATTTAAATAAAAAAAAACATGCCAGTTGGATAAACCATTAAATTTATCTGGGAAAGAAAATGTTCAAGTGTCTTTGGGGAAACACTAGAGTAACTGTGTATCTGTGGTTCTTTTGTTACATATGTTTGTTTTATTCAGGTGTGCATGTGTTCAAAGGAGATTTGTGTGTGTGAAGTGTGTGCAGGTGTGCACTATATAGTTACATATATATATATATTGTGCTGATGTAAATAGTGGAAGTAATTACTGCTAAACCCTGAATTATACTGTTTATCAAAGTGTTACAATCAAGATGAACTATTTATGGATATATTTATTGATTTATTTATTGCTTCATACATTATTGATGCAACTACGGCCTCCAACAAAAGTAGATCAGGTGAACTTATATGACTAGTTTAAAATTCAACTCAGAAACTGTTGGTGTGTCCATTGTATCCTCTCTGATTAGGATTCATCATGTAGTGGAACATGTCTGCGTTGTTTGTCCCAACACATTGCTTTCTATTACATGCATGCACTCTGAGCACATCCTGTTATCGTATAAATGTGTATGTGTGTGTAAGAGTGAGTTTGACCTTTACAGTTTTGGTGTGTGAGTGAAACAAAATTCTGTATTTTAGAAAACACCTGCTGTAAGAGTAAATAAAGGTATTCAGCTGATGTCGTTTTGATTCCAGCAACATGGAGCTGAAAAGTAGCAGCTGAAAGGACTGAGTTGTGAAAGTTTCAACCTATTCTGAGCCATGCAACTTCTCACAGGTTGCTTCATTTAAACTGTTTGCATTCTTTTAATCAACTCGGAGGGTACCTGTTCATGTTCTGTTTTATGTGGATGAAATTAAAAAATTTGATTGAATGAAATCTGAATTTATGCTCACTTGGATTCTAAGTGTTTCAGGTTTTGCTCATCCTAAATGATTAAACAGAAGGTTGCTCTTTAAAGCCTCACACAGCAGATGAAACATCTGTGTAAAAATAGAAAGAAGGTCAGCCTCTGTCTGTTCTTTGGCAGGTAGACTGTGTGATTTTCAGATTTTATTTTGTATGAGATACATTTATTTTGCTGTGTATTTACCTTTAAAACTGTGTTGTAGACTGTGACAGTGTACAGTATGTTTGAGAAATAAAATGGATTATGTTGCCTCTATATAGTGTGATCTGTCAAAATTTGTGTTTCAAAACAATGTAATGTTATTTTTCATCTCTGGTAATCAAATTGTGAAAATTACAAACAACAAAATTTTGTCTTGTTTTACTATTTAAACAAAAAGAGCCAAAATATCTAGTTTTCCTAGATATCAAGTATCTAGGAAAAGGTTGGTACACCCTGCCCTCTATTAGTAACCCTTTGGCTTAAATAGCTTCATGATGTTGCTTCATAAGTTGGAGCTTATTCTTAAAGACAAAATCAAATAAAAAGTGGAAACATGTAAAAAAAAAAAAACGTTCACCATTAACATTTGATTCATATGGACCCAATGAAGGCTTTTGCACTGATCAATATGAAGGCTTTTTTACCCCTTGTTTTATAGCACATTATTTTATTTTAGGAGGTGCATTTTCATATCCTGTCATAAAGAGAGAACATCTCCATTCAATAAAAAATAATTATAGATCTAAATCTGCCACAGAATGAATAATTTTGAGCTCAATTTTATATTTACATTGACTAATGATATTGTCAGTATCAGAAGTCACCGCAAGAGGGCGATAATGAGCCACTACGACTCCACCACGTTTTCATGTTTTCAGCACATGATTAATCTGTCTATTCACATTTTGAAGTAACACCAATTTTGCACATAATATCTAAAATTGTATTTTAAAATAAGTATTTTTTTTTAAATTGTGATTTAAGGTCCCTGTTCAAAACTGGCCTTGTGGTGTATGTTACAGTTTACCATTTATGTTTTGATCTTTAAGGTCAGTCAATAAAAAAATGTACATTTCTTACTGTATCTAAGTGCAAAATTTGAATAAAAATTATTGTTTATAGAAACCTCTCCATTCACATGCATGTCCTGAATATTCCAGAGGTGTAAGACAATATAGAGGCCATTACAGAATTGTTTTTTGAGTCATTCAGGATATTCAGCTGAGCCGGATCTCAGTTGTTACATTCATGGAGAAAGAAGCTTAGAGTCTAAAAGCAGAGAGATGTGTCACATCAGGATAAAATGGGTCGGTCAAGTTGATGTGTTACATATTTTTATTCAGGCAACTTAAATAATATAATCCGCAGGAAAAGCTCCTTTTTTAGCAACCCAGATCCATAATAATTATAATTACAGAAACATAATGAGTATTTTCTATGCTGATGAAAAACCATTTAATTAATTGAGCATCTGTAAGATTAAACTGAAAATCTGTTATAAGGTGTTAACTGTCTTGTTTCGAAACCAAATCTGTGATAAACCTTCACTGTTGTCAATTTTGACATTTAAAATTTATCATCTTGGGATGGCCTATTATAACTTGAATAAAAAACCCTTTTGGCTTAGATGGACTCTTTGGGAAGTAATTAGTCAAAATTGATTGTCTTCCTGATGCAGAGAATTTGCTTGTGTAACTTTAGGTATCAACTAAGGTGAACTGTTAATTTACTTTATAGTGTTGCATTGTTGTATAAGATTAATAAATGATACATGTCTATAATGTTGATATAAAAACAGCAATGTCATAGTGAAGGTCACAGCAGTGTCTAGATGAAATTTTACCAACCTGTGGAGTTAAAACTGTGGAGTTTAAACTGGGCTACATCAAAATGTTTCTTTTCACTAGATTTCATGGTTAAATTCTTGGTGTGGCTGGTTTTCTATACTGGCTCTGTAATCTGTTGGTGGGTCAGAATTGTTTCAATTTCCATGCATTTCTGTTATAACAAAACCACAACCTTTAGGTTTATGTGTATGAAATTTTGAATTTCTTGTTTCTATCATAAGAACTCAATAGCTTCAATTTAAGGTGCATTTTGAAAACGCTTTCATCTGTAAATTAAGAAAATTCATCACCGTCTGAGTTGGATAAATGACATAAAGTTAGATGTGTGTAATATTTCACAGCTGAAACATGAGGATGCTTGGACAGTTTGTGGTTTAGCAGCAGCATGGCTGCCCCATCCATTGAGACTATTAGTCCTTGCGGGAGCTGTTCATGGATCCTCTACCCATTTCCTGTCTGAATACTGTAAATATCACACAAAACTTTTTAACATAATACAATACTGAATGTGTTTTATTTTCCCCCACAAGCCTGCCAAATGGGACATTGTGGAATTTTGGTTCTTTGACCTTAACTTTCAAATTATTTTTTGATACCTTCTCAAAATTTTTATTAAATCTTCATTTTGTTGACAGAGGAAACTTTGTTTTGTGGTTTGAACTTTTTTTTGTTTGAATTCATAATCTTCCCTTATTCTGCTAATGAATTGCCCAAAGACTTGCGTCTTTCTTCATTGAAACAAATGTGCAAAGTGTATTACAACCTAACTATGCAAAAAAAAGTCCAATAATACCATGACAATCAGATCCCTGACTGGTGTGTGTAAACATCTGGCCACAACTGTGCAGCTGCACTGGATTGTGTTGAAGGGTGAAAGCTTAAGAAGCAGCACGGACCATCAGAGTTTATCACTAGTGCACTCAACCAGCTCCCAGCTGTTCTATACCACGCCGTTAAATGAGTCATATTGGGTCAGGTTGGATGAGAGAGACAAGAAATGAAGTCAACAAAAGAAGGGAAAAAGCTGTGATGATGGAAGGGTAAGAAGAGCGAAGGGGTGGGAAAGTAACAGATGGACTTGGGCGGATTAGAGCGAATCTGGGTGGGTTTCTACTGGAAACCAGGAGCGATGCAGGAATCAAGAGAAAAATTCAGGAAACCTGAATCTATTATTCAAGAAGGTTGAGACAAACACAAAGTGAACGTTATCTAGCCTACAGGCATTGGTAAGTGACACTTCATTCCTAATGTGTTGCTTTGATTTCTTGCTGTGTGAGATTTTTTGTTGATCAAAAAGTTGAGCTTTTCCAGCTGCGGCTGGATTTTCTAATCCCACCCCTAAGGAAAAAGATTTCAGCTCATTCTGATGAGATGCTTACAGAAGAGATCAACTAACACATTACTGCATGTTATTTCATGTGAACATTGGTGTTATTTATTCAAAAATGCATTGCAAAGTCAGATCAAATGTGTGAAAAAGCACAAAAGAAAACTTGAATGATGAGCAAGCAAACTGTTGGGCTTCTGGAAAAACATGTTTTGCTCATGTCAACTTGGAACAATTGATTGTTTAATTTAAAACAAATGAAATTACCAGGTATCTTGTTGCACATGTAGATTTTTAGTAGCCAAGATTGTTAATTTAAAAAATTATCAGAACCTCCTTAAGTAAAAGTATAAATTAGATTTGTTTGAACAAGAGAGTTGCTGCCAGGCAGACATTAGATAAGATCATAGTATGTTCACTTCTGAAAAGTTATTGTATCTGAGTCTGAACTCCACTTATTGCCTAAATTAAACAATTTAATTGTTTAATTG
This sequence comes from Poeciliopsis retropinna, assembly GCA_010277075.1. NCBI lineage: Eukaryota > Metazoa > Chordata > Actinopteri > Cyprinodontiformes > Poeciliidae > Poeciliopsis > Poeciliopsis retropinna. Next base: position 10,587,440 of record VMRM01000025.1, on the reverse strand, counting down.
ATAATTGTTTGCATGTCCTCTGCAAAGTGTATTGTTTTGCTCAATATATCTCAAAAACATACTTGTTCAAATTACAGGTTCTGTGCGACAGAAATGAATGCCTCTGCACTAACTTCTGAAAAGTTATGTTGGTTTAATTTGAAACAATCTTACAGCTGATAGAAGCTACACAATAATGACATAGTTAGGTTGGTTTACTATTCAAATTCATTGTAAAAACAGAAAAAATAAATCATGTTAGCATCCAAAATTTATCTTTTTATTTTGGATTTAGATGCTTTGGTTTGAAATCATTCCTCTTGATAATTATTTGCATGTTCTCTACAAAGTTTAATGTTATTGTTTTTGTTGACTGATTTCTGGGGATTTAGGCTCATTTAGAATTATTAATAGAGCTGTACATAAATGTCTCTGTAATTTTTTTAAAGGAGCAATGTTGTCTTAAAGAAGTCTAGACTACTAAGTCATATTTTCTGATGTTTATATTAACTTTTTTTTTTAACTTTGGTTGTTCTTTCAATCAGTTCCTGTCCATATGTATTCCTTACTTTAGCAACGTAATATCTGTGGTCCACTTCAAATAAGCAGAGTTAGGAATGAGGGAATAAAAACCGAAGAGTGAGATCTTACAGAACCTTAGCACCTACAAAAAACCCCACAGTGTCAGGAACAGGACCTGAGAAATTCATCATCCAGTGATCAGATTTGTCACAATTTTTATTGATTATCTTTAACCATTAACCAACAGATCACATTTTGCTTTCTTTTTACTGTTTCTGTTTTTTAAAAAATGTTCACTACTTAACTTCATGGTAACAACACAAATCTTCTTTGAAATATTTTATAGTGAGGTAAGATAACCAGATAAAGGTTAGGGAACAAGGATTTGATGCCTAAAGGGGTAAAATTGTGGGATTTTCGGTTGGATTCAAAGTTCTAATAAAATCTGAAATGAAGAAAATACGGTCAGTGCATCTCTAAAGTTTAGACATTTTTATAGATTGAGCAAGAGAAATTATAAATATTTTTTAGCAAGCTGCTTTGTTGAGGTAAAACTGTTTCATCTTCTGAATTGAGGACCTTTTATTGAATTTCACAATTCATAAGATTGTTCAAACTAAATGATCTAAATCTAGTCTTCTAGGTGGTCAGCTGGAAATAGGCTTAAAAGTGGTCGAAGTCCAAAGAAAAACTTTTAAAGACCTTTGGAAATATTGGACAGCGATTGATTTAGAGAAGAAAAATATGAATGATCACTTTTCACTTGCAAGGGCTGGAACAATGAGTTGTTTCTCTACGAGTCATCATGTGAAGGCTGAAGATGCTACAGTAAGGAGCAAAGCTTCATTTTATCTCACCAAAATCTGTTTTCACAAAACTACATTTTCAATCCAGTCGTTCCACCGCAGACAGATGGATAAATAGGTCAACAGCACAACAGCTCCTAAAATACAGATGAGCCAACATGAACTTCGCTTCACTTAGAGCTTTGCAGATAAGAGGTGAAATGTCTTCAAGAACCAAAGATTATTCCCAGTTGACTTCGGGTTAATCTGCCATGGCTACAGTGACATTATAAACTTATAATCTTTCAGGATATGCTTTAAGTTTTCTTGATGATTTTGGCCAGATGTCAACCTTTTTCTTCTCTTGCTTCACATGATAGGTGCAGCATGAGAGTCACTGGCCATTAATCTCCTCCACCTTACCCAAGATTAAAACAGATTTACCGGGACCCAGAGGCAGGCCTGAGATCCTGGACTAATCACTCCTTCTTTAACCCAATCCCTCTCGGAGAGGTGAGGGAAAAGGTTGAGAAGAGGGATGTACCATGAGGCTGGACCTGATTAGATGTAAAATCCGAATTCTAAGATTTAAATCTGCCTTGGAGCGGGAAGAAGAACTCATCAGGAAGAAGGATATGTGAGGAGCTTCGTGGCAACATGAAACACAGCCAGACAGGCGGCTGGTGCTGTAATACTCTCAAGAAACAAAGATCTTAAATTTAAATCTGATAACCTGCTTTGTTCGCCTGGTAAATCCCAAGTTTCTGTAACAGACACTACAGCTGGGATCCTCCAGTTCGATAAGGACGCAACAGCTGGAGCTCCTCATGCAACTTCCAGTCGGCACATCTGCCGCAACTTCATTAAAACCCAGCACTTTCTTTCCCTCTCTGTCCTCCGACCTCTCATCAGATATCTTTCCTCAGACCCCGCCCTCCTTCTAACTCTTCATCACTGCTCATCTTCCTCACTGACCTTTGTTTCTCTTCTGAAACATCCTTAATCTCCTTATTTTCTCCTCTTCTGCCCTCCACGAGTCACTCTCAAACTTCCAATCAACCTTTCTGCTTCTTACTTTTCTCAAAGTTGTCCTAATCTTGTTCTTGAGGATGCTTCAGCCTGCTGACCTTCATCCCAATAGGTCACCAAAACCGGTTACCATTTTAGGGACATCAAGGTAAAATCGTCCCACCACCTGCCACATTTCTCCACTGGCTTCAGTCCAGTTGAGCAGTAACAATGCTGGAGAAAATGTCCAGACGTAACCGGACCCTGCTGTCCCTGGGTCTCACCTCTTTGGCCCTGACATTGTCCGTGTCAGCTTTCTGCAGTTCCTACTGGTGTGTAGGGACACACAAAGTGGTGAAGCCAGTCTGCCTGTCACCGGTCAAGATGAAGAACTGTGGAAAGAACAACAGCCAGCCGTACACAACAGGTGAGGCCGCGAGGGCTGGGGATGACCAAAATACCAGCTGCAAGTAATTTTTCAGATTTTCTTTGACATTAAAAGAGGTTTTATTGCTCATTTCGAGTTGAGGGTCAATTTTCAGAGGCAGCTTTCTCACTATGACCTTTGAGTCTTTCCATCATAAAAAAAATCCTAATTTCAAACACCTAACCAAAGTTGTTTTGACACAAAGCTCACTCTTTAACTGTCATGACACCAGCATTCTCATGGACCCAGTGACTATCGGCATTTTGAGAGTTATAGTTAAGGGGTTAAAACTTAACTATGACTGTCACTATGACTTTGTTCAATGGAAAAATCAATGGAAAAACATAAAATTACAGAAGTATTCAACTTTCATCTCTGGGAAATAAAGATATGGACAGCATCTCATTAAAACAGAAAAGGGTAAAAATTTTAAGGTTAAGTACCATTAAAGCACTCCAAAACCTTTAAACATTGCATAGATTTTATCAACGTTTTATTATCAATGATATTTAATTAATCTATCATGTTCTCAAATACCAAAATTATGTTAATTTGTGTGCACAGCTTCTACCCTCAAAGTCTGATGTGATTTAGAATGTTTTTACCAAATAATATACAGTGAATCTCAAAAGTTTTTACTTCCTTGTTAAACTGAGTGGTTCTTGTGACGTAATCTAGAAATCATGATTAATACTTTTGTAATTGTTCAGAAGTTCACCCATTTTGACAAAAACTTCAATTATACCTGATTAAATGTAATACCAGACCATGATTGGGGCACCACCATGCTTTATCTTAGGTATGATATTTCTTTGTTGATGGTCTGAATGCTTTCTCCCTCCAGGCTTTAGGATATCTTTCAAATAAAAAAAAAATTCCCTTCTCACCCACCGCGGGTGGTTCTTATCCTCTGAGCTCGGGTCCTCTACCAGAGGCCTGGGATCTTGAGGGTTCTGCGCAGTATCTTTGCTGTGCCTAGAACTGCACATTTCTGGACTGAGATGTCTGATGTTGTTCCTGGGATTTGTTGTAGCCACTGCTCCAGTTTGGGGGTGACTGCCCCGAGGGCCCCGATGACCACAGGCACCACTGTGGTCTTCACCTTCCAGGCCCTCTCCAGTTCCTCCCTGAGGCCCTGGTATTTCTCCAGTTTCTCGTGCTCCTTTTTCCTGATGTTGCAGTCACTCGGTATTGCTACATCCACCACAACGGCTTTCCTCTGTTGTTTATGGGCGAGAGGTGAAATATAGAGATATATAGATATATATACACTGCTCAAAAAAATAAAGGGAACACTCAAATAACACATCCTAGATGGACAGTTTGATTTCACAGAAGTTTGATTTACTTGGAGTTATATTGTGTTGTTTAAGTGTTCCCTTTATTTTTTTGAGCAGTATATATAGTTTTATATATATAAAGAATAGTAGAGTATGCTGTCATTAAATTATGAAAATGAGCAAATGTCAGGATATTCCTACTCTAACTTTATTTCTGAATAATCATATTCATCCTAATTGATGGCTGGTTAAAACCCAGGTTAATCAAATTGTGAAAATGAATCAAAAGATACTTCCAAAAAGTATTATCTGATGGTTATGGACACATATGTAGCCAGTTTGCAGCATTTCACTCTTTTTTATTAATATATTTAACTGAGATGGTTGATCTGTGCACAAAAAATATTACATTCAATGTGGGCAATGTTTTGAAATAATTCTTCATGGTTTTAATAAATTTTTTACAAGAACCTGTTTTAACTGGTGCACAAATTTGCACATTTCTCAGCCATTTGGCTCAAACTATTTGGATATTCTGTGCATAATTAAAACCTGTCTTTAATATGTCATCGTATGTAGATATGTAGCATTCTGTGACAAATACCACAAAGACTCTGTGGTATCTCTTAGCTGTGCACAACACATCATATGCAGCAGCATAATGTGAAACTGCAGGGTGTTCTCTGTGGAAAAATAATCCCCCAGCCAGTCATTTAATAAACAGGTTAAATTGGTAACCTGAGAGCTCAGTGGCAAAGCTTTGAATGTAGACATTTTCATACATAATTCACATAATCCCATGCATCCTCTAATCTCAGTACGTTGCAAAGTAATAAAAAACACCACAGCTGACTTTAAGAACAGTGTTTGAGAGCTTTACATGCTGTCATTCAGATGAATCATCACTTCATACAATTTTCTCATACTCCTGTAGTTACTTAAAACAACCAAAAGCCGCATTTCTAGACTGTTTTAGGTCATATAATCTCAGTTTATTCTATTTTATAAAATATGTTGTTCTCTTTTTATGAAATTGATCATATATATTTTTTCTTTCTCAAATAGAGGCTCCCACCCAGGACCCCAAGAACCCGGTGTCCAATGTGACGCTGTCTCCACAGCAGAAGGAGGAACTGGCCCTGATACGGAAAAAGCAGTTGGCCAATGCTGTGCAGTATCTCTGGGAAACGGGCGAGGACAAGTACATGCTGAGATATTTTCACACGGGTTTCTGGCTTTCCTGTGAAAAACACAATGAAGGTTGGTGAGGCAATGAGCCAAGAGGCTGAAAACGGGTTTAGATGATTACTTAATGTCTAAACTCATCTGTATTTAAACTGCAAAAGAAAATCAGTAATAACCATTTCCCAGAGCATTTTCTTCATAATTTAAATAAATGCCCAAAATCTTGGGGGAATTTGTTTTAAGAATCTGGGTTCTGAAAACAGTTTCGAAGAACCAACTGAAAAATTTATTTTCAATGCAGAATTTTATGTTATATATGGGAGTGCAAAGCACATAACTGATCAAAAGAAATGTGTTTTCGAATGAGGCATATTATAATGACAGCCTTAGATTTTTAAAAAAGTAGAGTTTATCCTAAACATAAAAATAAAGTTGATGACAAACTTGGAACCTTTATGTTTTTTTTGTCTTTCTTTAAGGTTAATTTACATAAACCTAAATGTATGCAGCTATGTAGTCAAAATGAAAACAAAGGTGTCTGATGTGCAGAAACAACTGTGTAGTTGGTGCAACTAATACCTACACCATAAAGCATGTACAGACCTGCAGAATCCAATTAGCAATCACACAACTTGGATCAGAACAAAATATTATTGGTTTCTAGAATTTATGTGTAAAGCTGACAGAAGGTGGAAGCGAATGCACTGCATGTGCTCTATTTTAAAACCGTTTACATTATTTGAATCTGTTCATAAATCATTCAGAAATTTAATTAATTCAGGGAACCAGGTGACTTAAGGTTGTATGTGCAACATCTTGGTTTTAGGAGATGATCAGGAAGAAAAGTGCCGCAGCTTCATTGAACTCACCCCAGGAGAGACACAAGGTTGGTGCAAAAACAGATGTTGGCCATATCAAATTTTATTGAAAATAAATAATAATAAAAACACATTACTTCTTTTTTACACTTCCAGGTGTGCTGTGGCTGTCTGTTATCAGTGAGTTCATGTACATTGGCCTTCTGACGATGGGTTTCCTCCTGATGTGTGTCGAAGCGATATGCCTCTGTGCCAAGAAGGAGATGAGCTCCCTGAAGATCAACGCCTTTGCTGCAATGTGCACCGTCCTTTCAGGTCAGTGGTGAAAAATATTCTGGTTCAGTATTTGTACTGGAGTCCAAATCAAAAGATTTAAATAAGTTCAAAAGTTTATCTCTGTTTTTATACACTATGTTAGGTTGTTTTTATCTTTCCTCATCTCTTTTTTTAAAACGATTCATTTTCCATGTTTACCAGGTATGATGGGGATGGTCGCCCATATGATGTACACCACAGTGTTTCAGATGACAGTGAGCATCGGACCAAAAGACTGGAGGCCGCAGTCTTGGGACTATGGATGGTCTTTTGCGTGAGTTAGTTTTTGTGATCTCCTTGTTTTGAATATTGTCTGAGGCTTATAGAATTACTTTGACTCTATCTATCTATAAAAAAACCTCCTGTGTCCTTTTCTGTAAAATTAAGGCAGTAACCAATTGCAACAGAATTATATTATATACATATTTTTTTCAGTGTCTTATCTCAGAAGAGCATTTCAACCAACTTTGAATTGAATAAATTCCCAAGGAGACCCTTACAGTTCAGGTCTATCTCTAGACATTGCTGTTTTTATATCACCATTTCTTGTACTGGGAAATTAAATAAAAACGATGCTCAGTGTTGTTTTCTTTACTCTTTTCATGTCTCAGGCTAGCATGGCTTTCCTTCAGCTGTTGCATGGCAGCCGCTGTGGCAACACTCAACTCGTACACTAAGACTATCATTGAGATGAAGCACAGAGCCAGGTTGAGGCTGGAGGAAGCCCGAGCTGCTACCATCGCCCCTTCCTATGACGAGGTTGTTCGAGCCGGAGGCGGAGGGCTTTACTCAGTCAGTCAGCTGATTCATCTCGGCCAGCAGGGGGCCCTCATGGATCCACTATGGCCAAGAGGAGTGGGACCAGCAGTTGGACCTTTAACCTGCGGTGCTGGTGGGGCTCTGCTGGTTGGAGGTGGAGTCGGGGGCATTGGGATGGGAATGGGAGGAGTTGCAGCTGGAGGAAGCACAACTATTGGAGGAGCAGGTGGGATTGGTGTTGGAGGAAGTGGACTTGGGATGGGAATGGGAAGCACTGGTGGGACAATGGGAGCAATGGGAGGAGGTGGAATGGGAACAGGAAGAATGGTGGACGCTCACGGAGTCGTGGTTGTGGAGGGATGCGCCACAGAAGGATGTGAGGAGTGTGAGCGAGAGATGGATGAGATAGATTACACTCTGCAGGAGGAAAGAGAGGACTCCATCTGCTAGGACTTACAGGATTAAGGACTGGTAAACAACACAAGACTTGAAGAATCACCTGTATTAGGTTTTTTTGTACATTTTTTGTACATAAACTGTCTTTGAGTTTTTAGATGTTCACTGTGTCAGTTTCATTATCACTAGACTAAGACTTCCAAACTTAAATGGCTTGACTAAATGTTTTTTTTATTATGTTTTGTCATGCCTCTGAAGTTTGCGATTACAGTTGGGATTTATTCATATTGCAGTCACATAATAAATATCACTCAAGTCCTGAAGAGCTGGTGAGTATTGTCACAGTAAACAGTACAGCAAAGACAACAAGATATTTTCAAAGTGGTATAAAAAAAAAAAGACGCAAAGAAAAAGACACTTGGGGCGAACTATTGGTGACATCAACACAAGCCTTGACATGTAGCTCAGCCCTGAAGGGAAACTCACCATTACTTAAAGTCATGGTGAAATGGAAGAACCATCTTTCTGGTTTCAGTGAATAAATGATCTGGCTTCATACCATAGTTTATTTCAATATACCCTCAAGGATACAAAACCAAACCAAAGATTTTATATATTTTAAGAGAATAATTCCCTATCCCCTATGTAATGCTATAGATTTAGCCTGACCTTACTCATACTCATATAAGGACATTTTCTGGTAATTAATCTAAGACTGGAAAATCCAAGAGATTTTGTGAATACATGCTACAGGCTGGTCATACTGGACATTCCACAGCAGCTTCTTTAAGTTTACTCATCGTTATCAGGATAAGTAATAGAAAACTGAACCAGGTTACTTGTATAAAACTGGCCTTATACTGACTTTTTTTTGTGAATGAATGTGTTTTATCAGTGATTTAGATAATCAGAATTCAAAATTACAACTTCTCAGGGCAATTGATTTTAATTATGTTCTCTTTAGCCACAACATTTCAGAAATACTTATGGACATGACAGCAGTTGCACATATACACATGTAGTGACAGAGTGACAAGAGACATTTTGAATTTAGCGCTGCTGCCTCCTGCTGCAACAAGGGCAGATATGAAAAATTAAAAAACAAAACTGATGAAAGTTAGAAACACCAATTTTTCTGATTGAATTTTTATTAGTGTTTTGCAAAAAATGTGGGTAAAACTGTATTATTTCTTTTATTTGGTGAGGGTTGGGTTGTGTTGGGTGTTAGAGCCTTGGAGTAGAGTGACTCAGTTGAGGTGGTTTGGACATCTGGTCAGGCTGACCCCTGGGTGCCTCCCTCTGGGGGTATTTTAGGGCAGACCCAGAGTCAGCTAGAGGGACTCTATAAAAGCCTGGGAAAAGCTTTGTGTCCCACAGAATAAGACAAAAAGTTTCGTTGGGGGAATAAAAGACCTAAGACCCTCATAATCCAATCTCAAATAAGCTGACAACACAGTATGCTTGTTTTGGTCAAATATTCTTAATCAACACAGATGTTTCTATTCCCACAACAAAAGACACAAACTGCTAAGCAGTGTCAAAAACTTTCTGGGAAAATTATAGAGTGTGATTGCTGCTGTATGGTTCAGTTTTTGCTTCTGAGAACATGAAAAAGTCTATCTAGGAATACTGAAAAAAGTGAGATGACTGTGCAGAGAGGTCTGGAATTTGAGACAGATGTTTTTTAGATGTTGGACAGAAGATTATGTCAGTAATCTCTACCAGTGATGGAAATAAGACAGAAAGAGAGAGAGGGATTGACTTAATTCAGGCAGTGAGGCGGAGATAAACTCAACTCCAAGGTTTTTGAATGGCACTGTATGAGGACAGTAATTAAAAATGTAATTTAAGAGGTTAGATAATGCAGCAGTTATGCAACCTCAACCATATGGGCAGTAACCGGTTCCTGTAACATTAACTAGCAGCAGGATAATGTTGACCACAGCATTTTGATTTTGTAAGAAATATTTATGATTTTTTCATAAACTGAAACATAAGTGAATTTCTCTGACTGAACAACAATTTAAGTCAGGAGATTTTGGAAGAATATTCTAACAATGACAATAAACAGAATACTTGTGAACCTTTTTTTCAAATATGTTTTTGCATTTTATTTGACATTAAAGCAAACAAATTCTAAAACCTCAATTTATCAGAAATTTATTGTTTCCATTTATTGAATATATTACAAAGGAACATGCAGGACCAACACTAATTTTCATATTCATCACATAAACAACAAACATGTAAAATTGTGCCCCGGGGTTAAAATAAAAATGGTAAAAGACTAATTGAGCTCAAGTAATGAAGCAATTTTGTATGTCGGTCAGGGTTCATAAGCGATAACAATAATTATTATAATTAGCTACTGAATTGAATACATCTTCATAGCGAAATAAACCTTCATTATATCCCTTTTTATTTGTACTAAATACTGGCTGCATCAAAAATTCATGATATATAAATGTATGTGTTTAAATGTCAGATGGGTCCAGAAAGGTCTGTCCACTAAGCAGCAAAATGGACAGACAGCAGTTTATAAATACCTGTTTACAAATACTTGTAAAGCATATTGCATACAAATTTTTATCTGTTTGCACTACTTCACTTTTTCCCAGTTTTTATTGTATCCTTCACATTTCAAACTACAAACAATGTGGACAGCACACGTAAACAGGTAACAAAACCAGTAGGAGGTCACGCTTCAATGCTTTTAAAGGGGTATTATGTACAGTTATGTGTTCACATTGTGAGGATACGATCAGGTGCCACTGCATTTACAGAAAGACCGGAACCAGAGGGAAATGGATCAGTCAGGTAAAAAAAAGTTATTTTAAAGGCTCATACTGAATCAAACGGAGGGCGTCTTCATTTTCCAACAATCCTTTGATGAACTCTCCCTCTGCAACTCGATCTAGAGAAAATAAAATAAATAGCAAAACATAAAGTTATATCATGACTTATGTATACTTATCCATTTTTGTACACACATTTAATAATATAGAGTCTAAATGTGTTTCCTAAGAAATAAAAGATTTAAAATGTTAGTAAGTAAAATTGTTTGGTCAAACAGGAACAGAGATTTCACAAATATCGAAAACGATTTGAAATATCTGCAGTTTTTAAAAGTCTTTTGCATTTATGACCTTAATTAAAAGCAAATACATTCCTGGCTTCAGTTATAGACAATTGAAGAAGAACAAGATTTTAAAAAAAGATTTAAAACAAAAAATACTTTTGCACTTGAGACGTTTCACTACATTGTCTATTTACTACTATCAATACTACTTCATCGTACCATTGTCTCCCTTATTGAAGACTTTCCAGAGTTTGTTTGCCCTTTTTTCAGGTGTGTTTTCATCCTCAGGTAGATCATCCACTTCATCTGTCGGTATCAGCTTGAAAATTGACTGTAAGACAGGAAGGAGAGTAAATAAATTGTTCAGGTCAAAATAATGAGTTCTGTGGATTTTCATACAACACGTTCTCCAGTTTCATCTCATTTCTCTGTTTTGTTTATCTACATTTATTTACAACAAAAGTAACATCCTTCTATAAACCCATTTATTTGGAGAGCACCTCTGGTTTTACCTAATTATATTTTCTTTTATCTTTTACATTTATATTTAGCAACAAAACATGCTTGCATGGAAAGTGGATAGTTTTATATAGTTACAGCAGTGCTGTATAATTGCTTAATAACTACAACAAGAATGTGCAAGGACATATAAAGAGTATCAATTGAATGTTCTTATAACCGTAGCTTGAGTGACATTTGGTTGAACTTTACTATGATTTTTTGGGTTGAGAAGACTTTGTATAAAGTATATTCATATACCAATAAACTACTTTCATAGATTTCAAGAAAATATAGTCATATTTGTTTTATTGCAATTGTTTTATCCTCAAAAGGACATATTACATGCACTTTTATTACAATTCTTGCATATCTTTTTGTCACCATTTTGGATAAATTACATAGGGCATAACTTCCCTAAATAAAGTTTTTTCTGGTGTTTGAATGTTCAGAATGATTTGAGACACAAAGTCTCAAGACCTGCTTTATAACATCCAGTCATTTGCACTCTGATAATGGTAAGCTACAACACTGCAGCCACAGCTACCATGGGGCAGTCTGACAGAAGTGAGGCTGCTATGTACTGATACCACCGAGCCCCCTGACCACCACCAGGCCCCTGCACCACAAATAGCAGGCAAGGTGAGTGAAGCACTTTGTCCAAGGACACAATGACTAAGACAGACAGATCATGGGTTTGAATCAAAAACCCATTACAGGATGAATTCTTCCCACCATCGCCCTCTTTTTTACATTATCTAATTGCAATATCACTTTATCAAAATTTAAAATAAGAGAAAAATTGTGCCTTCTCAGCAATTACTTACAGTATTTTTGGTTTTTTAGATATTAGCTGCTTTATTGCTGTTGTAAATTTACCCTGAAAAGTGCATCCATGCAGTCAGTGTCACTAAGCTGTCTTCTGACTCCAGCATAAGCTTAAACTGTTTATCAGCGTGAATGAAAGTCTAATCCTGAAAATATGTTACCTAACCAGTGGAAGGGCCTGACCTTTTGGCTAAAAATAAATTAGGGAACTGACTTCAGACCAGACATGGACAAGAAACAAGTTCACCAGGTGGTCACAAAACAACAATTACTGTAACAAAAGCAGGTTGGGAAAATTAACAAAATATTAATTTTTGGCAAGGAACATTGCAGATTAATGTCCAAAAATGTTGGTCCATCCAATTATTAAAATCTGCCAGTAAAAATCAAATTGCTGAACATAGAAAGTCAAAATTATTGAAAACCTATACTTGCTTGTGTGTATGAATCTACCTCAACGCAGTGGCTCTACATCTCTTCTCAGAAAAAAAATGTCATGGTGAGAAACCTGGGAAGAATTGTAGGTTTTGTGAACCAACTCCATCAATACAGTTGTGATACTTCCTTCACAGATCACAGTCAGGAATGTACTCTTTGCCATGGAAAACAAATAAAGATCTGCAACTTTCCAATCATGTCCAAAAAATGTTATGTAAAATGTAAGACAGTTTCACAGCCTGAAAATATATATGGCAGATACTATTGTCAAACTCTATGTCGATGACACAGTTGTCTCCAGCTACATATCCAAAACTCACTGTGCAGATTTCTGTGACCTCTGACTTGGTGATATATCCGTTCTTGTCCACATCAAACAGCGAAAACGCCCATTCAAGTTTGCTTGTGGTCTTCCCCGTTGCAGTCATGTGGAGGGCGATGATGTACTCCTTGAAGTCCAGTGTGCCGTCGTCATTGGTGTCGAAGGAGCGGAAGACGTGCTGGGCGTAAGTGTTTGCATCACTATCCGGGAAAAACTTGCGGTAGATATTCTGAAATTCGTCTTTCGAGATGCGGCCCGATGGACACTGCTTTTTGAAGTTCTCATACCACTGGACAATCTCAGTCTCTGAGAACTTGGTGTTGAGTTTAAGGTCCTCAAGGATCTCCTTGGACACAGCTCCGCTCTTGCTGTTACCCATTACTGCTGGTGTTGGAAATCTGTTTATAAGTTTAACTTGTCAGCCCTTGGTTTTTCAATGACACTTGTAGCACAACTTCAGCCTCTGAAGTTTTCTACTCTATTTTGTGAATTAGTAAAAAGAAGACTATTTATAAGACACAGCTAAAATGTTCTTGATGCTGGTGTTGGCCTGGTGCACAACTCGTAGACGCAAATGCTGTGAAAAGAGCAGAAGGCACTTGGTAAGCTCATTAGGCCTACGAGTAGATCCGGTAAGAGGTGTCAAGGACATGTTTTATCTTAGGTCAAATCTCAAATGCTTGTTTTTTGTTCAGTATGAAGTGGATTCTCTGACAGGTATTAGGATCAAATCAGGTTAAAAAGCAATAAAATGGTGTGAGATGAGGAGTGTGTGTGAATGTTGAACATGTTTCAAGTTATCCTAATAGCATCCCATGTGCACCGCTATAAAATGCAACATAAATATACAAGAAAAATGAACAGTTAAAATAATTATTTAATAATTTTAATTTTTTGTACACAATTACTAACTTAGTGCTAATTAGCCCAGATGATTGTAAGATATAATTTCTTTACTACATATTTCTGTAATTGTAGAGTTGTATTGGACTGCATTTTAAACTACCATTATTCTAAAGTGGGGTCACTCTTCTAAATGGTTGTTAAATGGGCTAAGGGAGAAATTTAATAAAATAAAAAAATAAAAAAAATTTTTTAATAAAAAAATAAATAAAAAAACAACCAGAAAGAGACTTGAAATCTCTAGACACTTGTAATCCTCTATTGCTGCCATAATCCAGAGTGATAAATTACTTGGAGTGACCTCAAATACAACCTGCAAAGCTGTGAGAGCCACAGCAGAGGTAAGGGAGGCTGAAACTATAAGCTCTACAGGCAAAAATGCCAGGCCGGTGATAATAAATGGGAGAAAACTGATTTCTATGATGCTTTGGTGTTAGGAGGTGACCTAGCTAAGCATATGCTGGTTTGAGAGTAAATCTCCAAACTTGATTCCAGCATTGTTTTTAGTTCTTCAGAGAATTGCATCACAATGTTTTGCAGTTTTCAAGAATGTAATATGTAGTAGTTATATTTGCATAGGATGCTCAGTCACAGTAAATTAAGTGGCCAGGTAACATCTGTCTGGCGATGTGTCCAGGGTGTACCCTGCCCCTCACCCAGTGACTGCTGGAGAAAGGCAAGGATGGAACTATCTGACAGCTAACTGAACAATGACCCTCCAGACTTCTTCACAAATGTTTAAATTTTTGTTTTTGTGATCTGGAAGGTCGTGCCATTTTTCTACTCATCAACGGAGAGCTCCAAATTTCCACCAGGTTTAGAAAAAGGTTATTGATTTTATTTTGAACATTGTAAAGTTATCAAATGGTTCAAACTATTTGTGGTTTGATAAATGTTCTTCCACTTACACCTCTTATTTTTAAAAATGTGACATTCCATTTAAGTGGTATTTTGGACTGATTACAGATGTAATATGCCTCCTCAACAATGTTTTTGTTGGGGGTTTTCAGTTATTTATTGACTTGAATTAGCAGAACAAACTTAATTCACATTAACAAGACACATTTTTAAGCAAAACCTGAAACTGACTGTTTCTGAATTGTGGCACAGTCTATAATGACATTAACGTAAATATTTGTTTGAATAAACAGAAGTATACGAAACAGGTTTTTCAGAATTTGAGAAATCTTCAAAATCTCAAACATCCAAAGTTCTATACCTGAAAACAATGCCATAGTATCATAATGTAGGGTCCACCTCCAACACAGCTTAATGGGATTTTAAAATCACACCAAACATTTTAGACGTTCCTTAGTCAAACTGAAGTGTTTAACGTCTCATTATTCTGTGTCATCAAAAGAAACAATACTATTCCAAGATTTTCTCTCAATCATTTTTTTCAATAAATTCAATATTAAGTAAAAGTCAATATTTCTTCAAATGAATCTTCTCAATCAGAACATTTCAAAGCCAGTTATCATCCCTGAATCTTGCAGCACATGCTAAACAATTTACTTCCATGCCAGCACAGAGTTTCAGATACCTGAAACTCTTTATCAAAGATAAAGACCAAAATAAATAAAGGACAAGTCACACTTATTCAATGGCAGCATAACGCGACAACAATGTGAACAAATAGCTTCCAGTTTGGTTTGTGTCCTACCTGTGTGATCAGTGGAGCGGTTTGGTGCTAACAGTGATGCTCTGACTGTGAACAGCAGAGGAAATCAGGTTCCACCTGCTGAGATAAGT
This sequence comes from Poeciliopsis retropinna, assembly GCA_010277075.1. Lineage (NCBI taxonomy): Eukaryota > Metazoa > Chordata > Actinopteri > Cyprinodontiformes > Poeciliidae > Poeciliopsis > Poeciliopsis retropinna. The sequence goes on along the minus strand of VMRM01000025.1, from coordinate 10,572,146 downwards.
CAATTGGACCGGCTTCCCCCTCAGAGGCGGAGCCACACTAACATCCATCAGAACTCTGACAGCTTCAGCAAAATGAATTTCCCTTAATTTGACAAAGCGTACCTCACAAGTAGCTGCTTTGGATTTCTAGACCACTAATTGGTTAAAGTCCTTTTTGTTTTAAAATTATGCTTTTCCCCCAAAACATATAACAATACATTCATTCTTATTTAGGGATATTTTTTATAAACTTGTGATAAAACATATAAAGTTGAAATGCTGCATAGTCAAAACTAAAGACATAGATGCAAATCAAGTACAATAAAAAATGTACTTGATTTATTTTTTTAAACTTTTGGTGGGCTCAGGAAAAATGCCTCCCCCAGGTTGTCGTTGGTGGCAGAACTGCAACTGCTGAAGCTAATAGACTTTCTTAAGTCAGTGGTGTCCAGGATCTTTGCCATGTTGGTGTAAATTGTAGGGCAGAAAGCAATAATCAGCCACAAAAACTAGATTTTTGAATTAAAAAAAAATGCTACCTGCTCAACTACAAACAAAACAAGGAATATTTTATTGAAAGAAGAGAGCTGTACGAAGTTATGCCTTGCCATATCAACAGCTGTTGGGCCTCACTTTGGACACCCCTGTCACAAAGGGCTCAAACTTTGAACAACCACTAAAGTCTAACACCACTTACTAAATATGGAAACAATTACTATGACCTAAATTTAAGCTTTAAGAAATACAGTACTGAGGCATAGCATATGCACAACCTCAGAATTTTTAATGTCAGCTTTTCACAATGTCAGCCATATTGAATAAATAAAATAATGTGCAGAGTTCTGAGACTACCAACCTTATTAGGGTTTGTAGTAGCAATGTCATAGAAAATCACTGATGTGTGTATTTGTGTGTGAAATAGTGTCACTTTACTCAGCGATATTACTTTAAAGGTAACAATGGTTCTAAATCTCCAGTCTATCTGGCAGATTTCCAAGAAATCTTGTCAGCTAACGGAGCTAATGTGGAGCCAGAATTCCAAAGTCAATGAATTATGTTGTTGTTTACTATAGAAAAGAGATTATTATTGATTTTTTAAAAGGAAATCAATAAAGATAATCATAGTGCTCAAACTACACAAATAGGGTATCACCAGGTCTAATCAGTTGGATGTTGCAAGACTTGCCTAAAATTTCTGAGTAAACGTGACAAAAATTTTTTTATCTTCATAGAGTGTAGGAAATATTTTTATAATGTATCAGCATATAAAACTTTATTTAAGCAAATGTGTGTTTTTGACAATCAAATTGAAACTACACAAAACATTTTCTGAAACGGATTGGAAATGATTTGTGATCTCCGAGCCGCCTTCACACCTGCTCAGAGCGAGGTGTGGGTTTCCTTATGTACAGATCTGCCATTACAGCAAAGCAGATGGAGGATTCAGCAGTCAACACTTAGTTAATTAAGTGCATTTAAATCCCGTACCGGCTGCAGCAGAGCCACCCTCCTCCCACCGGATTTAAACCATTAAGTCCTGACCTGATCAAAGGTTCACAGTAGTTTTGGAAACAACTCTGCTTTATTTTTACCGCTCCTAAATCCTACAGAGTAATTGTGGTTCAGTCAACTGGCTTATTTTAAGCTGAAGTTTAATGCAAGTCAAAGCGCTGTAGAATATTTTCTACCTGCTTTTCTGAACACATCTTCCCTCCCTAAAAGCCTCAAACAATGTGTGTCTGCTGGACAGACATTGTGTTATCAATGGTGCTTTTTTACAGCTATGGTTAAAAGTAGAAAAGATATTTCATCTAAGCTCAACTGGACCAGTGCTGGTCTAAATATGTGTAAAAAAAAATTGGCTATTGTCAAAGGAAAATCAATTAAAGACCATCAGAAAGCCCAAAGACTGGTTGATCAAAACCAGTTGAAGATATTACACACATGTAAACATTTAGAAAGGAAAACATGTAGAAAAAAATATGAATCAAGACTTTTGTGCTCCAGGTACATTTTCTGTGTGTTAATTTTTTTTATGCAGATAATTGTCAAAATTATTACCATTTGTCAGCTTCATTTGTTAAAAAAAAAAAAAAATCCTTTTGGGAGAGGGTGGAGTTAGGGAAGGCTCTAACCAATTTCCTTTTTCATAAGTTGAAACCAGGTTTTCAATACACAATTCTTTCTCACAGCCTGACATTATGTTTGAAAAGAAACAAAATAAAGAGAAAATATTCAAATATTCATTTGTAGAAAATACATATATATATATAAGTATAAATCTTTACACTCTCAAACATTTTTTACCTGGTCAAATCCTTTTTCTCTGTCTTTCCCACTTCATTTGTAAGCCATATTTTTTACCACTTTCTCTGATCCGGGTCATGTTTGAACTCTGCTTAAGCTCTATGCTTAATCCATTCCACAACTTCACTCCACATACAGAAATGTAAACCTGTTGCAATGTTGCAATAACAAAATGTTTTAATTTCACATTCATCTCAACAAGAAAAACATATTTCCATCCAGTCAGGGAATAGTTTGTTTATTGCTTTGTATTTATTTATTTGTTCTGGCAAAAGGTGAAGGACAGCAGATAAATATTTAATGTTTTTGATATTACTGCAGTTGTTTAACTGGAATGTTTTTCAGAAATGAGGAAAAACTACAAATAATGAGTTTGAGTTTGTTGGGACCAGTGATGATTATAAAGTCTAAGAGCTGCTTGGAGGAAGGATCTGTGACAACACTCCTTTGTCTACCTGTCACTGAATGAGCTCTCCAGTTCAGCAACAGCTTGATGCATGGAGAGGGAAACACTGTCTGGATATTATTTTAGTCAGAGTTCTTCTGCCTCCCACCACCTCCAACGAATGCAGGGGGCATCTGACTCAGACAGAGCGGGCCTTCCTAATGAGCTTATCTAAATGCTGCCTTTCAGCAGTAGATAAGCTGCTGTTCCAACACAAAACACCATAAAAGATGTCTGATGTCATTGCAGAGTCAAAAAAAAATAAAAAATGCTCATGCTCTTCAACATATCTCCTCCAGTAGAATCTGCTCAGACTTTTCTTGTAATGAGCGTCAGCATAGTGACTCTAGTTCAGGTTATTGTTCAAGAGAAGACCGAAGCCCACTGTTTCTATTTAAGTTCCCTGGATATTTTCTGGTTAGAAGCTATGATGGAGTATTAGGGCAAGACTAAGAAAAAATAAGAATTAAAGTATAAAATTATGAGAATAAAGTGGAAATAGTATGAGAAAAAAGTCATAATAAAGTGGCCAGAAAGTCACAATATTTTGAGAATGAAGTCATAGTATTACTATAAAGTCATTTCATTACGAGAATGAGTTTTACTAGAATAAAGTCAAAATAATAGGAGATAAAGTTGCAATAGTGTGAAAATAACGTAATAATAATAAATAAAGCTGTATTTTGAACCTAAATGACCAAAACTTCTTGGTATTGTTTTACTTTTACTTATGAATACTCCATTTTCTCTGGTGTACCTCTGACTCACTCTCTTTCTGTTGCTTCTCATTCGGTGTCCATCATCCTTCCTCTTCCAGTCAGGATCCCCCTTCTGGCCTCACACTGTAAAGAATCTGTATTTATTGGATAAGCAGGATTTTTGTTTTGTGGCTTTGTGGACCAGCCTTTACCTCACACAATCCACAATCTGACCTTTGACCCTTAACTTGGTTTGGATTAAGTTCCAAGAAAGGGAATCCTTTAACTCAGGAATTAAAGTTGAAGCAGAGAGAGTCAAACAGCAAAGGTGGTGACGCAGTGCAGTATAAGGAGGATTTGGCACCAAGCAGACAGCGAGCCTTAGAAACCTGGTGACTGTAATAAAGTTGAGCTGAAAGTTTTCTAAAAGCTCTTTGCCCAGACGTCAAGGTGTCTATTTCCAGAAAAAGAAAGTTTAATCTAGAAACACTGAGAGTCACATGACCCGAAGTGAGGTCAGTTCCAGGACAGAGTAGAGCAAATAAGGGATGGATGCAAGTCTGTTTTTATTTATAGCAAAGTCTGGTTCCTGCAGGAAGCCATTTAAAGTATCCTAAATTCAATGTAACAGCTAAAATTCAGTTGCTAATCATGTTTATTCAATGAGAACAAAATGTCAAGAAACAGAATGACCTTTCACAAATGAATCAAACTCACATATGAAGACACTCATTAAAGTTGTAAATTTGACTGGTATTGGAAATGTTTTTTATTTTGGTCACCATCATTTCTTAAGAACCAGAAGAACAACACAGAGCTGACGTTCCAGACCCATGTCTTCTTGGTTCCCTAAATTTTCACAACAGAAGTGAGTTATTGATCAGAGATCACAGAGTGGATCACCTCAGATCAAAGTGCTTCTGGTTTTAATCCTGACCACTCCTGATCAAATGCTGCTTTTTGCAGAGTATGTTTCCCTCTATAGGACAAACCAGGAAGATGTAATGAAATTATCCCTATACAGGTTCCATTTAAAAAATAAAAATAAAAAGAACAAACAATTAACACTAAAATACCACTTTATTGAATAATAGCTAGAAAATACAACACTGGTTAATAGTAAACATTTGAGTAAATACTTTGCAGGTAAAGGTATACATTTGCTGAAATTATGAATATATATCTCTAACACTTGTTTTGATTATTGTAACTTTTTCTGAAAATACTGTCAGACACGACTTGACTGTGAATAATTGTTTCTCCGATGGGAGAAGATCTTCTGGCTGACGCGGCGGGCGAGCCGGTCGACAGTGGAGTTGAGATGTGAGAGCTCCTCCTTGGGGGGCAGGCCCTTGATGTTCCCACTGTACCACAGCACCCATCCAGCCAGAGACGCAACTATCAAAATGACTCCTGAATAAAGGTTATACAGAACCATAGGTTAGGTCTTTAAAACTCTTAACAGAACAAGTCAATTGGCAAAATAAGTTTTTGATCAGATTTTAGCACAACTTTCAAACTAAAAAAGGAACAAGAAAAAAATTCAGGTTCAGAGGAAAATACTTCCAAGTTTTATACCAAAGATATTCCATCCTAAACATTCAGACTACACACATTTAAAGCACAGTTCTGCTACAGTCACTGTGCAAGGGAACTGCACCAAATTCTTTTTTTGTTTTACAATTGACATTGTAAAAATTAAATAAAAATGTAAATTCTTGGGTTTTACAAATCCAGAAATAATCAAACTTAAAGCCTAAAAATATACTGTGAAAAAGCATAAATACAGAATACAGCATAAATAAATGTTAAACCTAAACATTTAATGTTTAACATTCATATCACCATAGGGGGCATCAGCAGCCAAATGCTGCTTAGCAGTTACATCTGATTAACTGATCTGACCACCTATAAAAAGCAAGAGTTTTGTCAGGCTGTTGCTGACAAAACAATTGCATTAACCAGAAAAATAATCAGTACTGGCCTTAGAAAAGCCATTGTTCAGCCCATCGAAGGAGGAAGGGTTATAAGGCTATTTCCAAACTATTTCAAGTCTTTCATCCTGCAGAGTGAGAAGATTTTTTACAACTGTCAAACATTTTAGACTGCATCGCATCTCCCCAAATATAAATTTAGCTTAAGGCCAGACTGTACTTTAAGCTAAGGTTCAGTCTGACACAAAATTATCCTCATCAGGCAAGATTGGTTTATCGTTTACAAGCAATGACAATGAAACTGCTTTCTGCATTTAATAAGGTTCTCTTTTTCCAATAATTTCTTGATAGTTTTTTGGTAATTTGATTACCAAAAATAGTAAATTAAATTGCCATAAAATAGTATGGCAACATCAGCTACAGCAAAACATGTCAACATTAAAATAAAAAACAAATTTAGATACATACCACTATAAACCAAGATGTCTCCACATTCTTCTCCATTTAACTTTAAAGAGGCAAAGACTCCCATCAGCAGAGAGACTGCACCCAGCAGATCCATCAGCACAGCAATCGCCAACGCCATCTTGCAGTGAGACAGGTCATCACACAGACCCATGGTGAGACTGCAAAAGAGGGAAAGGACATAACATTTTTATTAGAAAGAAATATTAACATTAACAAAACTAATTAGAGCTTCAAAAACACATAAAATCCACCATACTTGCATTTCTTTTTGAGTGGAAATGTCCCACTATAATGGTAATCATGTGTATAGATGAAATTACTTTTTTCTGTTAAGACTATTTTATCTTCTAGATTCTGATGTAATTGTTATTTTCTCCCATAATAAATCAGCTGTATTAACAGTACTGATATCCTCTTTAAATGTTACATACATAATCTGAATCTAACAGGATCATAAATAATAAAAAAAGAAAATAATTTCTTTTAAAGCAAGGGAACTATCTGCAAGTGGAATGCTAAATGAGAGTGAAACAGATCTTGAGAACAACTTTAGTGTTTAGAGCAGGAAATTGGACAGAAAAACGTAATGTTTTAAACTGTTTTTTAGATTATTTTTATCCTGCTCACTTTTATAAGCTCTTTAATATTTATCCAAGGCTCGCTGAGAACAAGCTGATGTAAATACATGTGCATATGTGTAATATAAAAACTTTGTTAAATGCATTAATAGAAGATAATACCCACTGGATAGCTGATTAAATGGCTAACTGTAGCATGAATAAATAATGTACCTTAGCAACATATTTGAGATAACATTTTGGACTTTCAGACAAGACTGTTACTTGAAAGAATTCAACTTTTTTCACGTTGACATCCTAAAAATCACAGAAAGCAGAGATCTTAAAGTTCAAGTAAGTGAACTCGCTCTAGATGAATTCAACACAAATCTTTAAACTGCCTTACTTGTTCTCTCGACTCGTGCCGATGAAAACGGCTCGCAGAGAGTTTAGTTTGAACTTTTCTCTTGTGTCTGTACTTCCGTGTTTACTGGCTTCACTTTTCTCTGCTACCTGGGCCCCTCCCTTTAGGTGAGACGTTACATCGGGCGGTTTGCCGCGTTCACTGATAAACTCGGAATTTTGCCCTTTCACATTTGTAAAAGGCAACACAAACTTTACCACAAACCAAAATACAAAGACTTGTCACCACACACTCATTTTGCATAGATAACTAAATTAAAGAAGAAGAGGACCTTCGTTTTTTTAAGCTCATTTTTTAAACTTTAGAACTCCTTTTGGGAGATTTTTCAAATTATTTATTTATTTAATAAAGAGAGAAGAACACTGTTTTCTTAATCCAAAAAAATCAGAAAACTACCAAAACAAATGTTTTCTTGAAACTTTTATATAATATTGCTATATACAGAGATGGAAACCTAAGATATTTTATCTGCGATGCACATCCACTACATGCTCTTTTTTTAGTTCATTCAGTAATTATCATTCTTTCAGTAATAAAGCAATGAATAAAAAGGTGTTTTGTTTTGGTTTGGGGTTTTTGCAAAAGGAACTTCATCTATTTAACACGTAGATTTTTTTTATGTCTGTAATGTAACTGGAAAGTGCTCTGCGCATGTGTGAGCTGATCCAAACTGAGCGCGGTCCACCTGTGGAGGCTGAGTATAATCAGGTAATTGCTGCTGCAGGTCGGGTTTCTGCTCTGCGGCGAAGCGGCTGATGTGACGCCGTTTCAGGCTGTATTACAGAAGTATAACCGCGAACAAGACGCCTGGAAATAAATTGTAACAAGTTACTGCGGACATCCGCCTTATTATTGAGTCACTTCATCATTGTCTGTCAAGCTCAGCTGTCATGAATCCCGTAACCAGCAGACACGATACAAACACGCCAGGTAACAGCAACTCTTGGACGCGTCCACCCGAATGTTTAAATCTCCCAGCTCCTTTGCTATGAACAGTTTTGACCTCTCTTTGTCAGTTAATACTCATTTTCTTGACTAATACGGTTCCTTTATTGTGACAAATCATGTTTTCTATGTAATAACTGTTTCAATTGACTATTTTAGCTACTCTCGCGTGATTTCGCTTGTCTTGTTTTTCGTTTTTCTTGTGCAGAGAAGCAGCAGCTAAGACACTTTTCAAGCTGCGACACTTCTTTAACAAACTGGATATTTATATTCAAATAGAATCACCAAATATGATTTTATGCAACCATGTGAAGTACTGGTCCTGGAGGTTCTGCCTATTTTATACAATCAAACAGATTTTGATTTATTTGTGTCCGTTGAGTTGTAAAGCTACAGTTTTAATACTTGTATAATTTGGGGGGAAATACCAGCAAAGAGTTTAAAATAGTCTTGAAGTCTGACATGCACTTTTCCAGTGTCTCATTGAAAGAAAAAATAACAGAAAGATTCAAAAGTTTCTCATTGAACCCTAACCCCAGTACCCAGTATTAGCCACCATGCTAATGAAACAGTGATAGCTGGATTTAAATACAGCTGCAGGAATATTTAATAAGACGATTTTAAAGGAAAGTCTAGCTGGTTTCAATACAATTCTATAAAAATGAGGAAAATTTGATGACATTTCCACTGATTTGTTTTAGCAAAGACCTTGTAGCACTTAATCTTTTTCTACTGTATCAACTTCTCCAACCAAAACTTTCACCTATTTTGCCAAATGTGACTTTCCCATATATCAGAGCGCTACACCTCCCAGGCTTCGTCTTCTTCATCAGGAACAGGAGGAAGTGGACAAACGGGAGGTTTGTATCTAAATGCCTATGAGGTCTCATTTCCCTTTGAAGAGAGTGTGGAGCGCCCAGCTGCTTACCACCTGAACCATGGTCAGCAGATGATTGAAGGTAAGTCACATTATGAGAACTATATTTATTATGTATCTGTAAATGGGGGCGGGGGGGGAATTTAACTCTGAAAAACAACTTTACAAAAGTATGGAATATTTATCAATTTGCCAGGTTACAACCACAAACTTCAATGGATTTTATGTGATGTGATACACAAATTAGTGTACAAGTGTGAAGTAAAACAAATTGTGATTCCACTACATCAGTGGTCTTTAGAAAACAAAAAACCTGAGCAGTTCTGTTGAAGTGCAGGAACTGTGACTTTTTGTCTTATTATTAAAATTATAAATTGGTATTGTTAAATAACAATGCGAAACCATGTATAAATTTTTCAGTCTCCTGTATTTTTCTTTGCTTTTCCCTGCTAGTAGTATTAATATATTTATTCCCTCTACTTTGAAATCAGAGCCAGTGGTACAGGAGTCCCTTCACTCCCAGTACAGCCCTTTCATCCTGATTTCTAACCTGCGGGCTCACCTCTATGTCTCTCTGGAGAAGAATGCCTGGCTGCAGAAACGCATCGAGGAGCTGGAAGAGGAGCGAAACTTCCTGCGCTGTCAGCTGGACCGCTTCATCGTCAGCATGAGGAGTCCAGATGGTGAGGGTGGCTGATGTACAAAAAAAAATTTTAATTGTAATACTTTTCAGCTGATTTTTCTGTGTTACAATTGTTGTTGAAATCAGTGGCAGACTGGTGTGGAGACGCCCAGCGTACTGTGAAAGTCCAGCCTGCCAGTTCTCCATCTCCTCCTTCCCCGATGACCACCAGGTCGGGGATGACCCTCAAACGCCTCCAGGGCCCCGGAACTCGGATCCGCCGCAACATTGCTGTCCCTGGTGAAGAGCATCACAAAAAGCAGTTGTAAAGTCCAAGGAAAGGCACTTTGTGTTCTATTTTTACTATGTATTGCATTTTATGTTCTCAGTCAAGCAGGAATTTCATCTTGAAGAAGACAAATATTACACAGAGGAAGAGTTTGTTGAGGAAGAGGGGGAAGAAGAGGTGGAGGATGACGCAGACTCGGCTGTGGAGGGCGGGTCAAAGAAGAAGAACAGAGGGCGTGGCAGCGGAGAGCCGAGGATGAAGATGAGGAGGATCTTCAGGATCACACATGGGAGGGAGAGGCAAAGAGGTAGAAACAGATACAACAAAACTTATAGCAGAAAGAAACACAAAACTGATGTCAAGTTGTTAACGAGTAATCTGTCCATTCTTTGAAAAAGTTGGTGTAGTTTATACTTTTTCAATGCCCTTCACGCTTAGCCCTCATTTGCATTTCAGTCCTAATATCAATACCTGCATTTTAACTCAATTATTTGACCTATTCTTAAAATGCACATGTAATATCTAACACTGTTAGATATTTATCTCACATTCCACCTGCTTTTTACCTTCTGCGGTCCAGTTAAAGACCCGGATGGTGTTCTGATTCGTTATAAGAAGATCCTGTCCACATACCAGCGGGTGAGGAGCATGTCCAGAGCCTTCCAGATCCACGGAGTCGACCGAAACACGATGGCCTCCACCTCCCCGATCGCAGAGCTCCTGCTTGTGGCCCCAGAAAAGGTGTTAACGTCACTTTTATGACTACAGCAGCAGGCAGATCTAAATTTTTTGTATTAATCAAAAATTCTCTGGGTTCTCTGAAGGCTTTTCTTTGGATTTTGGTTGCTTTACATTTTCAGTATTTGAATGGACTTTCTTTTCGGTTTTAAAACTTTTAACATTGTTTAAATAAGTGATGAAGAAAATAACCTATAACATTGACAAATTCAGGAATAACAATGCCAGCAATTCACATAAAATAAAATGTTTTTATACGTATATCAGCTCATCATTATCTTTATGGAAGATAAAAACATTCAAGCCACATGGGCTCTCTGCCTTCAGCAGATTTAGTCTATGTCCTAAATCCTAATTGATTTAGGACATAGACTGACCTTATTTGGTAATTTTCCTGCTGAATTTCTATAACTGCTTTAGATTTCCACCTTGGTGAAGACTTAAGCTTTTCTCCTGCAGGTTACTGATGTAGGAGAGTTTGAGGCCTCCAAGGAGAAGCTTCTTGATTATGCCAGGCGATGCTACAAGACTATGGACGAGGAGACACACGCTAAGGTCCAGAACATGAAGAAGACCAACAAGCTGCTCCCTATCTCCTACAGGTTCAGGAACTGAGGAAGGAAAGTCCTGTTGGAAATATATATCTTCTTTGCCTTAAAAATAAAGTTATGCAAACGTCAAGTGCTACCAGCCAATATACAATATTTAGTCGACATTTAAGAGATCCATGTGATGAGTTTTGGTTTTTCTTCACATGTTGGGCAGATTTTACTTTGAGTGGATCCTTTTTTTTTTTTCCTTTTTTGCCTGTAGTAATTTAAATATAAGACACTGTGATCTTCACTGTCTGAGGTGTTTTGCTCTTGTATTATTATTTTTGTTTGTACATTAACTGAAGATCTATATTAACTTAAGAGAATATAATAGAATGCCCCTGAATATATTTTGTTTTTTAAGGGGAAAAATTAAATTGTACTGAATGGTTACTGCATGATGTTTACATACCAAACTTGGAAAGTTTGATTTCTATGAGACAAACTTTTTTTTTTCACTTTGTGGTTTAGTCTTTTGCACTCTGAAAAATAAATAGCACCTGGAGAGAGAACTGTTTAAATGTTTGTTGGTTTTCTTGTCTTAATTTAAAGCAAGTTGACAGTTTTTATGCTCCAGACATTTTTTTGACTTTTTTTTTGTCAGGCTAAACAATAGGTAAATTCCAGGCATTTTTTACATACAGCAGACATTTGTCTGAATTCCCCCCTGAATAAAGGTGATCATAATATGAATTTGTTTTACTAGCAGCCAGTCAGCAGAAAAACAATGGTTGGCTTTTAAAATTAAAGCAACTGACAAACATCTGCGCCCTCTAGTGTATTACAAGAGTACTGCTCATTAGAAGAGCCAAAAAATGCTCTCTCCTAATGAAATGAATCACACCAGACATGTTGTTTATAAAATTACAAATTTGAACTCAACATGTAATTTATTGCATTTTAACACAGTTAAAATCTCTATCGACCCTTTGAAGCATACTCTAAACTATTTGCGCTAAATTTTATACAGTAATCTAATTTTGCAGAACTTCCATGAAAGAAGGAATTCTGTAATGAATAGGACATGTGGTTTTGTAACAGGAAATTGGATTTACAACCAGGAAATTAAAATCAAAATGAACACAGAAAGAGGGGGGAAAATGTTCCAGCAGACTGAAAAACGCAGATATGAACTGTGGATGACTGAATGATATATCGATGTATCCTCAGTCTGTCCAGGGAAATTAAAAATATTCTCTTTTTTTAACATAACTGTGTCTTTAATAAAACAAAATTGGGACAAACCTTGCATTTCTATGAATAATTCTGACAGCTTATCAAATATTTTTGATAAGCTGGCAGATTATTTTCAATTTTTGCAGAAGTTTTTGTAATAAAGCATATCCCAAAGTTTCCACTGGCACAGGTATGGTAGAAACTTTAGCCGTAGTCTAAGACCCCAACTTCATAATTTCATACGTGAAGCATAAAAATTGTCAAAGAATCTGAAAATTGATTGTTCTTTCACACAGCTGTCCTCCTTGTGTTGTGTGAACTTGCAGACTAGCCATTATAAAGCAGGGCAGAGTAAAAATGTAAAATTTCAAAGCACATTTGCACGTTGTGGAAGTGCAGTATAACATGGAGAGTGTCAGCTTTACAAACAAAGGACATCAGCAGCACAGTAGCCTGCAGCCTATTGAAGCCTTTAAAGTCTAATCAATAAATGGCTTTTTTTCATTGCTCACAATAAAATCTAACCGTCAGAGGGAGAAAGTATGCCAGTATTGACGTATGAATTATTAGGTATCAGGAGCTGATTTTAAGGGTAAGAGAATTTATGTCCAAATTTTAAAAAATAAAACTAAAATGTTATTTTGCAAATTACCAGAATATGTTTGATTTTGAAGCAACAGCTCAGAGGAATTTGCGACTGATATTGATGAACATACTTTTTCTTCAGTATTCAAAGTTAAAGGTGACTTTACACTGAATAACACAACTTGCTCCAACCCATTTTGTACAGTGGAAATATGATTGCTGTTTATAGATTAAATGGGGAAAGCTGAAAAAAATTATGTTGTTTAAAAATTACTATTCAACAAATATAACATAATATATACAAATGTCAGTGGTGCTTTTAAAATAAAAGAACATATAGAGAATATTAATAGATGGCCTGCCAAAGCAACTTAATTAAACTTTTTTTATATATTGAAATTGTTATTTAATAGAAAAGAACAAAACAAGGGAAGGCCTTTAAAAATAAAAAGTAAACAACAAACTTTTTATTTGTTTTATGTGTTTTATGTATGAAACACACAAAAAGCTTTTATTAGAGCTTTATGTAGCCATACATTTATCCCAACTTTATATAATTTGTCAGGAATTACCATAGTTAACAGTAGCTATTTAACTTGCAAAAAAAAAAAGTAGGCTGCTGATTTCTTAGTTGTATGAAGATTGCAATAACGATTACCAAGTCACCAGAGTTCACTGACTGACAAGTTTTCATAATAAAATTGAATGTGCTCCAACTTAAATGTGGTATTTTCCAAGATTACTGACGGCTGACAATAACACAATAACAAAACTCTATTTCCCATGTGAACCTACCGCCTGGTTACCCTTTAACCTCTCTAAACGACCCAATCATAGCCCAAGTCAGCCTGGAAGTAGTTAAAGCACACTGCACCAACAGACGGCTGTGCTGAGCCAATAAAAGCAGGGAGTAAGTGGAAGTTGCCCAATCACAGGCGAAAGGGGCGGGACTCGTGGCCGCCAGGGCATCCGAGGAGGAGGAGGTGTTCCTGGTAGCCATCTTGGATGTGCGGGGTGATTGTTTAGCGAGAAGAATTGACAAATTTATTTTAAAAACTAAGCCTTAATATTGAAGTGCTGAGGATTTGTTGGAGCTTACCGACAGAGGAACCCAATCTCAACACGGAAAAACGCAGGTAAATTAGAAGCAGAAGTTGAGGAATATGGTTTTAGGTCCCTTCTCTGCTCCTCTTTCCCGTTTCCAAACTGAGTCTCCCACATCAAACAGCGCAGCCGGTGGGAAGCTGTTGGTCTCACTGACTAACAACAACTTAGACTCAGTGTTGTTGCTTTTAAAGCAGAAAACAAACTTATTCCGGAAGTGCGCGGTTGAAATACGAACTTGAGTTTGTTTTGGAAGTGTGTTCGACTGGATGTTGTCGCTCCGAGGCTGCTGTTGGCGCTGGTGATGCCCGCATTGTTTATAAACATCCAGGGCTAGCAAAAGCTTCCCCCCCCCGCTTATGAAATCAGTCGATGCACTTTTTGGTTGTGCAAGTCCGCAGAGACGAGCAGCTTTTTAATACCTGAATAGTTATTAAATATGGAGTCAGGTTGTGTTTAGACTCAGCAGGTGAGTGAATGTGTGTTTCCAGGACAGTGGTTTGCACCTGCTTGAAAAAAGTTAACTCAAAGTCAACACGATGTGCTTCAGGCTGATGTTGAGGTTGTTTAAAAACTAAAGCGAGCTGCGAATTGGGCTGTTTATGAAAACAACTCCAATGTAATGTAGACAACAATCTCTTTATCAATTATGTAGAGATACAAATGCTTTTTCCAAAGGCACTTTATTACACACTAAAACTTGTAAGCATCTGTATTGGGAACCATGCTACTTTAGGTAGAACAAAAACTGTAGTTCAGAAATATATTTTTAAATCCCACTTTAATCCCTCTTTATGCAAAACATAATTTAGAAAGAAGTAATTTTTGCAAACTAGAAAATTTCTTCTGATGACATTTACAAAAAGTGGTGTATTGGTTGTGTTTTCTCTCCATCAGACTCATAAATCCAGCAGCTGTGTTTCTACTGGACAACATTAATGCATAGTTCAATGTGATATTTTAGAATAAAAATTTGAAATATTTCCAAAAAGTTTAATTTATAAAAGAAATTCAGCCATAGATGTGGTTTAGCAAAAGTTTTCTTTGTTTGGAAGCTTTGGCATACTTCATTTGGAGATCATTTGAGAATTACCAAAGCATGTGTTTATTCTTTAGATTTATTTATACTTTTTGTTATGTAGGGAAACTGATTAATGCATTAAAGTAGCTTCAAAATATTTTATGATATTAAGCAAATACACTGCCTGGCCAAAATAAAAGTCGCCACCTGGATTTAACTAAGCAAATAGGTACAAGCCTCCTATTGGATAATTACTGCATAGGCGATTATCTTTCAGCTGGCAACAAGTTATTTAACCCCAGCTGATGCAATGAGTAACTCCTCATTTCTTAAACAACCATGGCAAAAGACACATCCTGTGGTCGTGGAAAAGACGTTAGTCTGTTTAAGAAGGGTCAAATCATTGGCATGCATCAAGCAGAGAAAACATCTAAGGAGATTGCAGAAACTACTAGAATTGGGTTAAGAACTGGCCAACGCATCATAAAAAACTGGAAGGATGGTGGGGAACCATCGTCTTCCAGGAAGAAATGTGGTCGGAAAAACATCCTGAATGATCGTGATCGGCGATTACTTAAACGTTTGGTCAAAACAAATCGAAGAAAAACAACAGCAGAACTTAGGAGTATGTTTAATTGTGAACGCAAAAGCATTTCCACACGCACAACTCAAGGGATTGGGATTGAACAGCTGTGTAGTCTAATCAGTAAGGCTAACCAGAAAAAAAGGCTTCAATTTGCTAGGGAACATAAAGATTGGACTCTGGAGGAATGGAAGAGGGTCATGTGGTCTGATGAGTCCAGATTTACCCTGTTCCAGAGTCATGGGTGCATCAGGGTAAGAAGAGAGGCAGGTGAAGTGATGCACCCATCATGCCTAGTGCCTGTGGGGGCAGTGCTATGATCTAGAGTTGCTGCAGTTGGACAGGTCTAGGTTCAGCAACATTGTGTGCCCAAAGAATGAGGTTAGCTGACTAACTGAATATACTAAATGACCAGGTTATTCCATCAATGGATTTTTTTCTTCCCAAATGGAACGGGCATATTCCAAGATGACAATGCCAGGATTCATCGGGCTCAAATTGTGAAAGAGTGGTTCAGGGAGCATGAGACATCTTTTTCACACATGGATTGGCCACCACAGAGTCCAGACCTTAACCCCATTGAGAATCTCTGGGATGTGCTGGAGAAGGCTTTACACAGTGGTTAGACTCTCCCATCATCAATACAAGATCTTGGTGAAAAATTAATGCAACAATGGATGGAAATAAATCTTGTGACACTGCAGAAGCTTATTGAAACAATGCCACAGTGAATGCGGGCTGTAATCAAAGCTAAAGGCGGTCCAACAAAATATTAGAGTGTGACCAATTTTTGGTGGCAACTTTTTTTTTGGCCAGGCAGTGTAAAAAGCTCTCTATATCCCTATTTCTACATCCTCTGTTTGTCTCCTTGACTCCCCATATCTCACTGCCTCCTATCAGATGTGAGAACAGAGTAGAAAAGGACAAACACTTCACATGCTGATAAGTTTTTGTAAGCAGCTCCTGTTGTTGTCCACTGTCGCGTCTCTCTCCAGGTGCCAATTAGACGTTAAGGAATGCTTTTGGAATATTTAGCTGAGATTGATGATACATTTTTACAGAATATGAAGAAACGCTCATGGTGTAATTGTAAAAATATCTGTAACATTCCTCCAAACTTGTGTCCACTTCAAAGCTGTCTATTGCAGCTCTGGTTGTATGTTTAAATTAATCACGCGTGTTTTGTTGCTGTCAAGCAGATTATCTTCTCGGACTGACTTACACCTTCCTATTACCTCTGACCAATTTTCCCCACAGCATGATGCTTTCACAGGGATGATATGTTCAGGGTTATATGCCGTGTCAGTTTTCCTCCAAACAGTGTTTTGCATCTAAGGCAAAACATTTAATCATCATCTCATGTGAACAGAGCACCGTTTTTCACACATCAACTGGTTTCACTAAGACTGCTTGTAGCTTTCCTTAAAATTTTTTCTTCTCTGTCTTTTCTATTTTCTAAAGTTATTTATGCTGGATTGTATTTAGGAGTATCGGACTAAAGGGTGCTAAAAACATGCTTTTCAGATTTTGAATTCCAAATAAATTGAAAATTGCATTATTTTTAGAAGCTTTTATAATTACTGCATTTATGCTTTTTGTGCTTCATGATGGGTGATCAAAATAAGCTGTGGGAAAACAACAGTGTCAGCTTGTACTATTCTGATGCTAATCTGACATTTTATTATTGTTGGAACAAAATGTTTTTACTTTTCATTTGTTTTAAATTGGGTTGATCAGACATTTTGATTTTCTGCTGCTGAAAGCGGATCGGAACTGGTGTGAGGTTACTTTGGTAGAAACATGGAGAATGCACTTTGACTCTTGAAAGGCTTCCCAAGCTCCATTAAGTGCTGGTTAGGCCTAAAAGAAAAGCTGATCCTTCAGCATCCACACTGTGTCTCTCCTAAGTGTCTTGCTTTCTTATCTGATTACTTTCTTTAGGAAATCATTATGATGTTAATTTACTATTGCTTGTTCACCATCCAGTCTATTTCAGATGGAACAGCTTAATAATAATAATAAAAAAGCCTGGTTGAAATGACTAATTTACTGGTTAACACAGTAAATCTATTGAGACAGAAATTAGAAATTATTAAGCAGCTTGTTGAGTCAAGATGTTTAATATTAATATTTTTACTATAAATCTTGTCAGCATCAACTTGGACCAGGTTGAAAAAGTCATTGAAAGTTTTCATACATGTTATGCGCAAATCTCAACCAAATCTGGTGTCAAATGTGCAATAATGACTCGCATAATAAAATATGTGAAGGACGAGACTTCAAAATATTGAAATATTAATACGTGCCTTCAGTTCTATAGATTGAAAAGCCGCCTGGGTGCTAGAAACAGAACATTTCTAACACCCATCCAGAAGGTAAATCAGGAGAGCTGATGATTTGATCAGAAACGAGCCATCAGGTCCAACTGGTTTCCAGAGGCTGTTATGGTGCCTGAAAATCCTCTGGTACCCCAGTTTGACTGCGTCTCATCTGAGCCCAAAGGCAGCTGAAATGTGAACCATGAGAATCCATGCATGTCGTGCGCTGACTTGTTCCAGCCATCCCTTTTAATTTCTGTTCAGCTTATATTATCGTTTTCATTTTTGCTTTCATCATGGCAATAATCTAGTTATTGATGATTAAAAAAAACTTCTTTCTCAGAAATGTTTCTCCTAGTAATTTGTTTTTCTCTTTTCCTGCAGTGAAAGAAGGCATGAAGACATCATCTTAGTCATCAGTCATGGCCGATAAAAGGAAACTTCAAGGTGAGGCCTTCAGACTGAGCTCTGGTGTGTGTTTGCGCGCCCTTCGAAACACCCGAGTTGATGCGGATAGGCGTTAGGATTTGTTGTGGTGCCATAAAGTGTCCGCTGGGTGAGGTATACCACAAATTATACCACTGTAATCATTTTGGTCTCCCTGCAGCACTTTACAGGCGGCATGATTGTAATTTATTATGATTTGATGGCACCTTTAGGTGTATTACTGTGAGAATGTTGAAGTCAATGTTCAACACCATGTGTGGATGTTTTTCCTGTGTGAATACATCTACCGCTGCTTGGTCCGGCTGTTTTCTGTAACTGTTTATTTTAAAAGCGTCGCAGGCCTTGTAAACAAAAATCACATAAGCTCACAAGTAAGTTGTTAGGTTGTGTAAGATTGCTTCATTGCCAGGTTGGAGATTCTTGACTGGAGAGCTCAGTGTGGGACATCAGGAATCATGGACTCTTTTTTTTTTTTTTTTCTCTGACAAAACAAAACAGGGATTCACTGATCAGGGTTTTCCTACCCAGTACCAATTTTGATTTTCTTTGCTTTCCGAATTGACACCTTCACTTTTCTATAGCACAGAAAAGTTATATATTCAACAGAAAATGACAAGTTTGAAACGTATCTGTGTTAAAACACAGATATGTTTTAACACGTATCTGTGCATAAAAAAATGTCTCTAAGCTATTAGTTTTTATTAAATTAAAGCAAACATGCATCAAGGTACAGACTGGTGGCCAATCTATTTATAGACAGAGAATGATCCAATACTTGAATTGCAGATTATTGATGAGAACAGATCAGTAGAAATTTTTATTTCTATTCGACTGATTGATACACTTCTAAAATCAGCACAGGACAAATTTTTCTAACATGGAAAAAGAAAATCTAAATGAAAAACATTTCAACTTAAAAAATGCATAATTGTAAGAAACTCAACAAAAGTGTTATTAACTATTTCAGTATTTTAAACAGATGACAGCAATAAATGCCCTTTTGGTTTATGTGCCTTAAGGTTCCGTTTTACAGTGAAAAATCTAGGTTAGCAATTGTTTGTATACAGTTTTTTTTGTACCCTTAAATTACAGTATTAACTAATATCAGTAAATATTGGCCATTGACCCAAATTTACAGTCTGTGCAACCTTAGCCACTTCTGAGTAAAATGTCAGTCAAAAAGTATAAAGTACTTTTCATAAATTCTAAATTTTTCAACAAAGAAATCCAGTTCTAACATATTAATGTCTGCTTGGATAGAAATGACCATGTTTTTAGAATAAAGACAATCCAAAATCAACTAACAACCTCATATTAAAAAAAAAATAAAATAAATGTCACAAAAAAGTAAAATAAAAAAATATAAAGTATTTTATATAGCATCTCATTCATTATATGTAGATATCCTATCAAAATTCTGGGACTATTATTGCCATTCTGGCATGTTTGTTTAGCCTTCAAACTGCCGCCCTCGTGAGTTTGATGTGTTAGCTTGTGATCCTCGGCAGGCGCAGCTGTTAGGTGTGTTATCCTCAGTCTTTTGGTCGTGAAAAAAAAATCTGATAAAACCAGTCTGTCAGTGTGAACTCCTAGTCTTTTCAAAATCTGTGAAGACTGAACGTTGGATTATGTTTTCCTCAGCTCTAAAGTGCAATTTTCTTTACTGTACCAAGTTACTATGATGTAACAGACAATTTGAAGCGACTAAAGTTTTGTATGAACAGCTGTTGCCTTCAAAGGGAAATGCGTGCTGCTTTTAATGTGAATGTGAACCTCACTGTGTGAAAGACAAAGGTTGTTCAGTGTTTTAGGGTTTTGTCCCCACGGGACTTTTCCGTCAAGCGAAACTTTCAGTCGTTCTCAGACATCTTCATTGTGTTCTGTGACTTGAGACAGGAGATAACTCACTGCTAACATACTAGCTAAATAGCTAGCAAGATAACTTTTTTGCATCGCTCACGGTCAAGAGTTAATTTCTCACCAGATGACTGGATGAAATTCATACATTTCTGTGGCAATATAAGCCTTAAATTCCATTCATAATGGTCGTCTCACTGCTTCTCCACTTATTCTCAGTACTTACATTTAAAAAAGAATGAAACACTACAGTGTTTCATTCTTTCATTCATCAACAGATGAAGTTGATGTCAGCTGATGTTTGAAGGGGTTGCAGCACATAGATGACTATACATCTCAAGCAACAGGTGTTGTAACCCAACTCAAACTTTTTTAAAGGAATACAGTAGAACTAGAGGCTTCACTCTGGCCTACAGAAACATACCTTGATGTAATTTTCAATCAGTAGTTGTCACTGGAGGCTAAAAGTTCATTTTTGACAGGGATCAACATCCCTCCCTGTTTCACCTTTGTCACAGTGGTTTCCCCCAAAGAGATGCTGTCATATTAAAAACAAAACAGAAATGTGGACATTTGCTAAAATGTTCTCCTGAAAGAGAGATGATCTAGCAGCAGTGCTGCTCTGGCCTTCTCAGATTGTAATGTATTATTACAGAGGAGGCTGCCTTTCATCTAAAAATAACCCCCCTCTGAAGTATCTGAACATCAAGGCAGTTTAAACCCCGACCTTATCTGCAGTTTATTCAGACAAATTGTTTCAAGCTGTCTTTACTTAATTTGGCTGCTTTTAGTTGTAAGAATTACCAAATACATATCATGAAATGATATAAAAGCTATAAATTTATGTTAGAGACACTGCTTAAAAAGGGTTAGGGATTCTTAGAATGTGTCATTGCCATCTTTCTTTAATGTTTTTATGTGTTACCATTTGTTTTTGATGTAATATTGGAGATTTGTGTGTTTAGATCTCAGTTTGTAAGTTAAGACTTTTCTCTGTTTATCAGTGGAATTACCAAGTGGAATTTATATTTTATAATTATGATTTAAATTATGGAATTACCAGGTGGTAATTCCATAATTTTACATGGGTTTTGTAGTTTTTCGTATTGATAGTCATTTCAATAAAAACATAACTAAATAAGTTTATGGAGAACAGAGTGATATTTCCACTGCTGGTATAAAATTAAAAAAAAAATCCTGTACATGTAAAAATGTTCTGCTGTCACGAATGATGCATAGTTAAGCTAATCTGAGCTCCTTCCTGTTTGTTTCATTGTGAGTGAATTATCAGAGCCGCATAACAAAAGTTGACATAAGTCATCTAGTATATATTGTTGTCCCAAAAGAAGCCTAATGTAGACTTGTCTCAAAATGTCAGTTTTTAATCAATTTTGCTGTCTGTCATAAACGCTCATATTTAAGCAATATATACTTGTGTGATTGGGGGATGTGTGTCACCTTTAATTCCTAAGCACTGTGGACCCTTTTTATGACATGCATGTTTCATGAGATGTCAGCTATAATTTGTAAGTGTATTGCTTTTATGTGTTGCAGTTGTTTTTTTCAATGTCCTCATTTAAAAAGGAGAAACTGTGCTGGGGAGGACCTGCCCAACAGGGAGTGTCTAATTTATTCAATACAAAAAAAATTGTTTTATTCACTTTTTATGCAATTTGACTGTCAGGTAAATAAACAGTATCTGTTCTGAAGAACCAAATAATTTACAAGATAAAAGCAATTTCACTTTGCAAACATATTAGCATCAGTTTTTATGCAGATAAGAAGGAATTCACATTCTTTAAACTCAACCTTGTTGTGTTTTTATTTATGGTTTGTTTATTATTTTTTCTTCCAGGGGAAATAGATCGATGTCTGAAAAAAGTAGCGGAAGGAGTGGAACAGTTTGAAGACATCTGGCAAAAGGTAAGGCATTTTTACCACAGCAAGAAATTAATAAATTATTTGGTTTAGAAATACAGAGAATGGCCAGAAATGCACAAATCTGACTGTTTTTAGTCTAATTAAGCTTTTAAATCATCAAAAGAATTCTCAACATATTGCTACTTATGCTGATAATGAATATTTTTATGATTCATATACTAATAAAACTGCCAATACTTTCCTTTTATTTTCTGCCAACAAAGTGATAGATTTACCAACTGTTTTTTAACCTTCCTAGTTTGAGCTTTGACTTGACAGTAAATGTCATGATGAGAAGAAAATATTTACTTTAAAATTTTCATCAGGAGCTGCTGCCTTTGTAGTTTAACAAAGGTTATCATTCCCTGAAAAAGAGTCACATGCTGTCTATAGAGGAATAAGAATGTGCAGAAACTTGAATAGCAAATGTAATAAAATGGCAGAAAGTCATTAATTGAGTTTGTTTGGCAAAAGAGATCCCAGTTTATTTTTTTGACTTAATTATTTCCTGGAATTATTTTTGCTGTAGTTGGTTGTTGGCGGTTTTGCTACTGAAAAACTGTTTTTCCCTTTTTTAATAACATTTAGGTAATTATTTTTGTCTTTCTAGCAGAACCATACTACTATTGAAGCTAAAAATAAGTTCTTCCAAAAACAGTATTTCAAATCAACCTCTCATAACTTTGGAGTAGTCAGTAACTAAAGTTGGGTATTTAGTTCTGTGCAGCGTTTACTGACTTGCTGATAAAAGTGTATTGCTATTATTTATTGCATTTCTGATTTGTGTTAGCCAGTACTTGCTTGAAACTTCATCTTTTGTTTCTTTGCAGCTTCACAATGCAGCCAATACAAACCAGAAGGAGAAATATGAAGCGGACCTCAAGAAAGAGATTAAAAAGCTGCAGGTACGATAAAGCAATAATTAGAAACACTTAAACTAAATTATTGTTAAAGATAATTAAATACTTGAGTGAGTCAACAAAAATACTTTCAAGAAATTAAGATTACAGAAATGACATTTCATCCTGGTGTAAGATCTTTTTGATTAAAACATTGAGCCATTTTTTTTCTCCAGCCACTATCAGTCCTTTAATCCCCTTGAATGAGTACATTTCACATGAATGGAAACTTTAAGAACATGCTGCTGGGTCATTAATCTTCCCAACTTTCTTCTAATAATTTAAGGATACCAGGAAAGCATGGTGTCGGAGAACAGCCAATCTCAGTAAACTTGTGTTCCAACGCTTTTATTCCAAATGTTGTGTGAGCTGCACAGGCTGGTGTACGGAAACTGCAGCACCTCTACTTTCACAAACGCCCACATGTTGTCATAAGCTTTGTCATCACTGATCCAAAAGGTCCAGGGCGGTCATATGTACAAACAAACAATGTTAGTCAGTGATAAGATCACCTCACGACCTCCTGGATTTGAATAATTAAGGCTCTTTATATATATATAAGAGCCTTAATTATTCAATTATTATATATATATATATATATATATATATAAGAGCCTTAATTATTCAATTATTATTTATATATATATATATATATATATATATATATATATATATATGAGCCATAGCCTGGTTTCTTTTTGTATTTTTCTTCATCCTGTCTGAAACGGTGAGAGGAGAAAGCGCTAATGTGAGGCTGACATGTTAACAATTAGAGACGGAAACTGTTCTGGACACCTGTGTCAATACATGGGTAGCTGTTTCTCTTTCTCTTTTTCTGTTTTTGTTATTTTGTGTTCATTTTTCCACTATCAGCAAGGAATCCAAATAGTATGTCTGGCAATAGTCAGCAGCTTCTGATAGGTATTGCTACATGACACATAGTGCATCTGGAAAGTATTCAGTGTTGCACCTTTTCCACAGTTTATGTTACGACCTTATTCCAACTTGTATTAAATTAAGCTCTTCAAAACTCTGCACACTAATACCCCATTACAACAGTGTGGGAAAAATGTTGAGTTTTGGAAAATTTCTTAAACATAGACAACCGGGAGCTGCAAAGAACAGACCAAACTGTCTGATATGTGAGCTAAACTTGTAGCATCACATTCAAAAAGACTTCAGGTTGCAATTTCTGCCAAAGGTGGATCAACAATGTGTTGTAAATACTTGAGTAAATGTGATTTCTTGGTTTCCTCTTTCTAAGAAATGTGCAGAAATCTAAAAAAAAAGATTAAAAAAAATCACTTTCTCAACATAAGGCATTTCTGCGTTGAACTTTGAGTTAACTTTGAAAAAAGGGTGTAGCATATTAAAAGGTAGAAAATAATGAAGTGTTGTGAAAGGAGTAGTTGTGGTCGGGTGAGTCAAAGCACTGCACTTTAATCAAATAGAGAACCTTTGGAAAAGATTCAGAGTGCCTTTTACCAGATGCACTCGGTTGAATTTCACTGAACTGGAGTTATTTTACAAACCAGATTGCTTAGAAAATTTATTGCATATTTTTGTAAAATTTGTTTTAAAAAATGTGTATCTTTTTGTTCCTCTGTCCAAATGTCAATCGAATACAAAGGTATTCAATTGATTTGTAGCTACAAATTATTTACTCTAAAATAAAATTTGTATCTCTTTTTATTAAAATCCTATCTTAATTATCAGCCTTTTTTAATCTTTTCTGTGGATTTATATAAATGAGTCTGAGTTTGACTTCAAGCAGCAAGTAGAGAGAAAAACTGATTAACGTGACTCTGTGAACACCAGTTTGAGAGTTTACCGACGCTCACAGTGTGTTGAATTTCATCTCCTTCAGCTTAAAATATAGATTTATGTGTGTGTCCCCTGTTTTGTTTCTGTTGTCATGAGGACCAAACTTCAAGCGAAGCCTGCATCAGCTTCACCATCTGACTGTTTAAGACAAGTCTATGCATGTATTAATAAGTTTTCTAATGTTTTTGTATCCTACTCTTCCTCCCTCCACTGTTCCTCTTTATCGTCTTCTTCCTCTATGATCCCGCAGCGCCTTCGAGACCAGATTAAGACGTGGGTGGCATCCAACGAGATCAAAGACAAAAGGCAGCTAATAGAGAACCGCAAACTCATAGAAACGGTGAGTAGGAACCCCCAAGAGGGAGGATGAAAACTCTCTGTTGTTAAATGAAATATAAAATTGTAGTTGATTGACAGTTTTTTACTATGTGAATATTTGAGATTGAAATGATGTTGGTAATCAGTGAATTAAATTAGTATTTTTTTTGTGTAAAAAGTCCTTTTTTATGTAATAGTTTTAATGAAACATGCTTATATAAAATGTATTGATTTTTAAATAAAATACAAAGAGAAAGAAATTAAATACATTGTTAGTAATGATGAAAACATGACTAAGTGTTTTCCATTTTTTGTTTGTTTTAAACAAAAAGAAACATTATTTAACAAACTGTGTTTAATACCGTACTTTATTTAACCAGGCAAAAAACTGATTAAGAACAGATTTCTTATTTACAGTGGCAGGCTTTCAAAAGGCAAGGTCTTTTGAAAAATATAATTATCTTTTACCACACATTATCTAAGAGTGCTTAGAGTTTGTATTAGGTTTTTTTTTTTTTTTTTTACAGCTGAAAGCTTCACATCCTACATGCTTAAATCCCTCCATAATTTAAAAATTCTCAATTTTCTCATGTTTTAGAAGTAGCTGTGTTTATGGCTGACGGCCACATCCTCAGCTTGTTTTCTGCTTCATCTCAAACCAAAACCTTGTTAAGCTCATCTACAGGACACATGTGACTGCTGTGTATTATACCCCAAAACCTGGACTGTTTATGAAGCTAAATTTGATTGGAATATTGTGACATTGGAATATTACAGTTAGTTTGACCTGTAATGACCCATGCATCTCATTCAATTTAAAGCTTTATGAACTAATGGTAAACTAACTTTGCTTATAAGAAAAGACCAGTGTGTTTCTTTATAATCAGGTGGTAGAAAAGGAGAGCTAATATTGACATAAATGATCAGGTAGGCTTTATTTTGAAATCTGCAATCTCCAACTTTGTAACCTTGTCATTTGTGGTCTCATGGACTGTTTCCGCTGCCATCAAGTGGCATAACAATTAATTACTTCTGGTTTGAGATGTTAGATTTGCATGAGAAGACAAATGAAGCATTTGCATTTGGATTAAAAGATATGTTCCCAAAATATGTTAATTATAGCAAAAGATAGTTTGTTAGATGGCTAACACTGTGTCTTCAGTGTTGCTGCTTTGCCTGTCGGGCCTCATTTATCTTTCAATGATGACTACTCAGATGGATTACATGCGAGACACAGGCTTCACACCGAGGGAAGACAACTCACCAGAGCTCCATCTGTCACACTTGAGTTTTGGTTTTTATTCTAACCCCACACTGATTATTTATTTTTCATATGGTTTTCTTGGCTGATGTAAAAATCCAGTGTAGTGGACAGAATTTGTTATTGTCATCTTTGCTCTGCTGTAGGTTCACACAAAAATATGAGGCACTGATAAAGTTATAGCTGAGAGGTTTTACAGACTAAATCAACAAGTTTATAACTAATAACTTTATAGATTTGTACAAAAATATTGTTAGTTCGCTTGTCAAACATTGTTTAAATGCAACTGCAAACGGGCAGCAAAATAGAATTTTTGTGACTCTCTTTTAATAGGGTGCCAAAAAATCAAAATGTGAATAGTTTCTCTGATAAGTTATGCAGTGACATGTTACTTCTCCTGTGGTTTAAGAAAGATGCTCCCCATATTTGAGTTGAACAATTAGACCATAGAAATTTTGAAAATATGCAACGTCAGTGAAAACAAGATTTATTAAATTTCCGGAGGTCTAGTATTATGTCATTTTTTTTCTTCAGGAATTATATATTCATCCATTTTCTGTGTTTTATCTTCTTGCAGCAAATGGAGCGTTTTAAAATAGTTGAAAGAGAAACCAAGACAAAAGCGTACTCAAAAGAAGGACTCGGCCTCATCCAGAAAGTGGACCCAGCGCAGAAGGAGAAGGAAGAGGTCGGCACCTGGCTAACGGTGAGAGTCTTCACTCATTCGAACTGCTGAGTCCTAATTTTAACTAATTTTCCCCAGTATGTGATAAGGGAGGAACAAGATATAAAGATGCATAAATGTAATTGGATAGGTGGAGTCAAATTTTGCTCAGAAGGGAACGTTTTTCCCCTAAAAGATTCTTAAAAGTGATTGAAACATGGAAGTGAAAATGAAAGAGGAACCAAAACTAAATGAAATAAAAAAAATAAAAAAAAGTGTTTTTAGGTTTCTGGGCAGAACTGATAATTACAGAGCAGCTTATTTATGAAATAGACATTGACTGAATTACCTGATAACTTGCTCTTTATATTTTGATTGTGATTAATGAAAAGCTCTAATTGGATTTTTCAGTAAAAAGCTGATTCTCAGGCATTATGCTTCTCAGCTCCAAGATATGCCCTTAGATACTATTTTTTGTGAATGCCCTTAATGAATAAATTGAATTGAATTTATAATAGAAGTAAATGCTCATTCTGTATTTATTCAGTTTTTTCATAAGATTGTGATTGTAGTTTATAATTTTCCCAGATTTTTCCCTCATTGTCATCAACACCTAACAGTGTATTTAGATTTTTTTTTTAAATAATTGAATAGAAAATTATAAAACTGTTTTGTGAGATCAAAGAAAAGCAATCATTTTGATTGAACAATGGAATTATGTCAAGAGAATCCCAGAATTAAAAAAATATATCTGTTATTTTTTTAAATATTTGATGCTGTTGTTTGACCTTTTCCTCTTCTTTTATCTCAGAACACGATAGACACGTTGAACATGCAGGTGGACCAGTTCGAGAGTGAAGTGGAGTCTCTTTCAGTCCAGACGAGAAAAAAGAAAGGAGACAAGGAGGTCAGTCTGCTCCCCTTTCTGAATCATTCTTTTTTTTTTTTTTTTTTACCCCTTTCATTGCTCTCCCATCGCTGCTTCCAGATCGGTTGGCTTGTCATCCCCACAGCTCTCCTCCTTTTATCTCGCTGTCTCTTTTTTGGTGAAGAGGTCAGATATCGAACCTTGCTTTCATCTTCTGTCTCTGGCCAACAACGATAACCTCACTGACCGAGTCTCTCTGACTCCAACTTTCCCTTTAAAGTCCTCTCCAGGGACTTCATTTATCGGAAACTTACTGATGTGGCAGTGCAGTCTTTTCAGAGAACCTACAAGTTCTGAATTAAGAATGAGTACTTCATATCCATATGTCACAGGAGCTTATTTATAATGACAGTGAAATGAAAGTGTGCAGCAGACATTACTTTCCCTGAAAGTCCCTCCTGTTTGTTTCTGTGCAGAAAATTTCAGATTGAGAAGCAAGAAAATTAATTTTGTAGTTAGCAAAACTGTCCAAAATCAGTAAGTTCTCGAATGCTGATACAAGTTTGTCCTTTAGTGACCCAAATATCAAGAACAAAAATATGAATAATATTTATAGCAAATGTTTGACTCCTGATGACTTTGGTTGAAGACACAGGTTAGTAATAAGCATCAATGCTGTTCAAAAAAATATTACTTCAGACTTACAATTCCTTTGCTTTTGTTAAAAGATTTACAGAGTAAAACATAAAATAGAGTTAGAGAAGTGAAAAAATAAATACGTAAACGTACATAAAAGCACCCTTCAGCCAAAAAAAATCATTTTTCTCAGTGTTTCAGTAATTAAATAAATGAATTTGCTTCTAAAAAAGCTTTTCACCACAGGTGTGAAACTACATCCAAACCATCTGAATCAAATTACTGTACACATTTACTTTCACAGAATTTAGAAAAGTTGTTTTTGGGGTTCTGTTGTGTATTAATTATTTGGTTCAGGTCTGTTGTAACAGATAAACATCTATAAGTTGTAGGACATCAGCCATTGAGGACTGGCATTTGAAGCCTTTGTGAGGAAGATTCTGAGGACTTTTTGCATCTCATTTCTTTAGGATTATGAACCTGTTTTTAGAGGCTAAAAGGTACATCTCCCTCACTGTGTGTAAATTATTAGCCTTCGACTGTCTTAAAGTATTTCAGAAAGGTTAATTTGTTTGTTAGAAGTGACCTTCAAGTGTTAACATATACCTTACTGAAAATATGTAGTTTGAGTCTAAATTTTACTTCCCTTTGACTTCCACGGTTCTTGCTCATTTTCAGACTCTGGATGATATCCAGGGCAGAATTGATGAGGGGGAAAAAAAAAGAATATGAAAAAATATATTCATTTCAAGACTTCATGCAATGTCCCATTGTCTAAATTTTGCATCTGTCCATTTTTTTACCTTGTTATATAGATTTTGACCTAGATTTAGAATAATAAATCAAATTAGTAAAGAATTTTTGAATTCATTCTCAAATATTGGTCTAAAAAATAAACAATTCCTATACCATTTTCATGCTCAGATGAAATGTGTTAGGAAGTTTGGTTTTGCTTACCTCCTCCATGCAGTCTAATGACAAACACTCCTTAGTGTCTTTTAAGAGCTTTTGTGTTTTAATAATATCCATTTAGCCGGTTTGTTATTTGCACACCGAGCCCACGCATTGCGTTCTGTCTAAATAGACACTGGGGGCAAATTAGGACAATTAAACATTTGAGTGTTCTCCAACCTTCAGAGGATGTGTGAATTAACAGTGAAGCACTTGGAGAATGAAATATTGAAATCAGAAAGTGGCACTCTGCCTGTGTGCTTTGTGATGCATTAGGCTGGAAAGTGCATATGGTGGTCACTAATGCTCTCGCAGCTTTAAATCACTCGTGATCTCCTTTCTGCACATTTCACTCGTTAAACTTTAAACACGCTTTTATTTTTTTGTTTTAGAAGCTGTTAATATTCTCAAATGCTCTCTTGTTCCCCCATGTTGGAGTTAAATTATTAATGACGCTTTGCATTGTGTGGAAGAATATATATTTTAAAATAAATCACCTTTCAGCCAGGAGTATAAGCATA
Source organism: Poeciliopsis retropinna (assembly GCA_010277075.1). NCBI lineage: Eukaryota > Metazoa > Chordata > Actinopteri > Cyprinodontiformes > Poeciliidae > Poeciliopsis > Poeciliopsis retropinna. Next base: position 10,542,317 of record VMRM01000025.1, on the reverse strand, counting down.
TGGAGCCTTTTAATGGGGGAAATATTTTATTTTGTTTCCTTGCAATAAATAATAAAAAAAAATACTTCTATTGTAGCAAAAAGACTTTCAGTATTCAAGATGCCACATGAACAGACTAGTAAATACAGTATTGTGAGGAAACGCAAAAGTATTGCATGGGAATGCAAAACTTTGGTGAGAGAATGCAAAACTTATTGCATAGGAATGTAAAACCTTCATAAGGTAATGCTAAAAAACCTTTGTGCCTGGATAAAAACAGCTGATTAAGTTGACCTGCTGTTGTCCTACAGAAGCAGGACCGGATCGAGGAGCTGAAAAAGTTTATTGAGAAGCATCGGTATCACATCCGAATGCTGGAGACAATACTGAGAATGCTGGACAATGACTCACTGCAGGTCGAAGCCATCAGGAAGATCAAGGTTTGTCAAAAAAATCACAGAGATGACAAAAACTACAGAGACACACAGCTTTATTATTTAATATTTAACTAAGACTGAAGTATTTGTGCTTTCTCTCCAAAGGATGATGTTGAGTACTACAGAGAGTCATCGCAGGATCCTGATTTTGAGGAGAATGATTATATATATGACGATCTCGACCTGGATGAATTCCGTACGTGTAGAAAATATTAGTGAAATATTGAATAAATAATTACAGGAGTCTTTGGTGCAAGCATTGTGACTTCCCTTGACGGGAAAACATCTTGATTACACATCAAAACAAGTACAGATGTCATCCTGTGCAAAGCTGGTTATATTGTACTCCAGTGGAAGTCTTGCAAAAAGTCACTTTAAACAAGTATAATCATTCCCATAAATATTTTTTTGGTAATTAAGCATAAGAATGTGCATAAATCTTTTCATTTCATGAACTCTATAATAAATATTTAACCATGAGCTCAATAAGTTGAATTGGTCTAGATCAAACCTTGACCTACAATAACAAAAGACAAAAAATTCAATAGCGTCTGAAACCTTTTGTGTCTTTTCTGTTTCCAGCTCAACAATTACTCGCCACCTCCCCACCAGGACCCTCGCACTTGGAGGACGAGATCTTCCAGAACTCCAGCAGCACACCGACCTCCACCACCTCATCCTCACCAATCCCTCCTTCGCCTGCCACTTGCACTACGGTGAGAAAAATTATCCTTTTCATTTTACGCGCATCATCAATTGTTTTTACTTCTGTTCTTCCTGGTTTTTAATTGTCTAGCAATATGAGGTTAAAAAACTGTAATCCATTCATTTGTATAAAGAAAGAATGGCTTAGATTGACTCATCATTGACCTGAAAGATGTCTTAATGTAACAATGGTAATCATGAACAATTAAGTCAGTTATTACATTTAGCTCAAATCAAGGCACAAGGCACATCAGTATCTAAAATATATGTGGAAGATAATTGCACCATTGTAGAGCCTTGCCATCTGTTCTTTATATTCTTTTCTATTGGCATCATATCATCTCCTCTGCTTCTACACTCTCATTCAGTGGGTAAAAGTAGTTATAAGTCTGATATGCAAGTAGGAGTTATGGTATTATTCACTGCTGATCAGGTTTTGTTTTCTGGGATTAAATGTGAAAAGTATTTGTGCTCTCAAAAGTTTCACTTTCACATATTAACATTGACATAATAGAAGCAGAGTATTTGCTTCATGCCAAATTACACTAATCAGAAGTGGTTTTTACTTTTTTTGGTCATGTAAACACTAAAGCATTACACTTTAGTGTTTGCATAGCAAATTTAAAAAGACATTTAGAAAAAAAACTGAACTGGTTTCGACTGATATAGTAGTGGCCTCAAAACTGGGAAGTGTGTAGAAATCCTGCAACAAAAAAATCCCCTATCTCTCCCAGAGAGGCACCAAGGCTTAATGCTCAGACCACTTCTTTTTGTATTATGTACTTACTCTCGAGGTTCAGTTATATAGACTCCAGTATCACTGCTTCTCAATCGATTCTCACAATAAAGCATCTTCATTTATTTATTCATACTTTTGTGCTTTGTAGATAAATTTTAAAAAATGATTTTTATAGTTTTTCTTCAATGAAGGTAAGGGAAAAAAAACTACTTCTCCTCTGTATCTGAAAGTGTGAATGTTTGTCTCTTAAGTAAATTTATATATTTTGTCTTTTTGTCCAATTAATGCATCTTTAAAAAATATGCCCTCTTTTAAAACATTATCACATTTTAGCAAGTCATTTTTCAAAAGATAATTGTTCAATATTTATTAGAAACTGTATATTCAATTCAAGCAAATGAATGAGTTTTCTTTTTTCAGTTTTATCAGAAATAATTTTGATTTGCAGTCATATGCACTCTTTAAAAACATGCTGGATCACCATATTAAGTTACTATAAAATAATTCAATTCAATTTTGAAAGATGTTGACTGTTCTGATAAATGTCATTTTAAAAATGGCTGCTGTTTACTTTTTTAAATGTAATTTGTGATCCTGTTTCCAATGTCAGTCCTTCTCTGAAACCTAATTGTGATTCAATTTTCAGGAGAACTCAGAAGATGACAAGAAGAGGGGACGTTCGACGGACAGTGAAGTCAGTCAGGTTGGTATAAATGCTAATGTAGATTACTGTAATGATGAAATTTTGTTTTTGGGTTTTTGAGGTTTTAAATGTAAATAGAATAAATGGACATCTCACATTTCAACTCATTAATATAATTTTAACATGTTTTTATGATGACTTATGTTCTTGAGCTTTCTATACAATGTGCAGTTTTCAATAAAACATTAATTAATTGCCAGTATTATCTTGAATTTACTGCAGCAGAACTTAAAGTTCTTTTTGTTCCTTTTCCAGTCACCAGTGAAGAATGGAAATCCCTCCTCATCATTATCTTCTTCCTCCTCTTCCTCTTCTTCGTCTTCTTCCGCCTCGGGGCTCACCTCATCCTCTCTGGTTTCTGTTGCGGGCGGAGGCAGTCATCTTAGCGCAGTGGGGGGTCCTTTCTCCAACACTTTAGCCAGCAGCTACAGCAACGCCACGCAGCAGCCGCCTCACCCGTCGGTGCAGCAGCAGCAGGCCAAAAACTCACCAAGCTCTTTGGCTCCCATCAACTCCAGCACCTCCACCAACAGCCACAACGCCTCGTCGGCGTCCTCGCCACCCAGCACACAGGGGCTCCTGACTTCGAACTCCCTGCCCCAGGCGCCTTCGGGTCCCACGGCGACCTCCAACAGCCTTGGCCTCAGTCTGGGGCCCTCTCTGGGGAAAAGCTCCATCCCCACCAGCCCCGGCCTGTCAGGGATGCCGGCGTCCCTAAGCAATATGGTGGGTCTTCTCTCAAGCTCCACCCCAACTCCCTACGCTCAGGCGGCCGCCTCGGGCACGGCCAGCTCAGGGTTACCGGGCTCTCTTGGCGGCATCAGCAGCACAACGACCAACAGCGGGGTGGGAGCCATCGGTAGTGGCAGTATCGCGGTCGGCGGGCCGACGTCCTCGCAGGGAGGCATGCTTGGCACGGCTTCTATAGTGGGGAGTGTCAGCTCGGGGATTCTGGGTTTGGGTTCAGGTCAAACAGGGGTGCAGGGGTCTTCCCTAGGGCCACAGAGCCCCATCGGGAGCTTAGTTCCTGGAAGCGGAATAGGAGTTATCGGAAGCAACGGTGGCAGCTCAGGATCCACAGGGAGCGGAGTTGGAGGAGGAAGCTCATCCCTGTCTGGTCGACCGCCGAGCAGACAGAAGCAGAATGGTAGCACAAGTGAGTATCTGATCTCCGCCGAAGTCCGTTCATCTAAATACAAATAACACCTGTTCTTCTGGAATATGTAAATTGGAAAATAGAAACTGAACCAATATATTAAGTGCATTTTTATGAAATCTAAAACAACAAAATAAGACTTTTGACCTGACATTGTTGCTGTTATTGTTTCTATTGATTGGTTGGTATATACTTTTCTTAAACTATCACCAGTTTCCTGACTTACCATGTATATTGGGAAATCTTAAAAAAAACAAAAAAAAAACAAACTAATTTACATGGGTGTAAATGAAAGTAGTCTAGATGTTAGAAAGTTAAAGATTCAACCCAGTCATGTCTTTGAAACATGTTTTGCGTTTTTTGATACTTTCCTGATTTGCATAGTATATGGTTATCGGGATTAATCTGCTGCAGAATGGAACAACGTAATTCTTATATTATTTATTTCTTGTTCTTTTCAAAGCATCCATTAAAACACTGTGGTAAAGATTCAGGACTCTGAATACCCCCGAAGTAGCAAAAATGTTTTGGGCCTGCTACACAAATCTACAAAAGCTTAGTTACTCAAAATCTTCACACTAACACTCACTAGTGCTAATCAGCCAAATGTTTGAATAAAAGTTAGCAGGCAATTTGTCTAACCTCAGAGTGCATTCAGCTTAAAAAAAAAAGAAAAAAAGCTCGCCAATAAACCCAGACTCTCAAAATATTTTTCATCTTAAAAATTGTGGCCTTTATAAAAGTTTTGTTTATTTTTAACACAGATTCGTTAACTCTGATATTCTGAAACATTTAAGATTATATGTGTTGTCTCTAAATGATCATTTGTGAAGAGTTTGACATTTTATTTATTGAGCTTTGGAGTTAATTTTGATGGCTTGCTCTCTCTCTACAGGTCACAGTGCTGTGGTAGCAGATAGCACAACAGACTCTGCCCTCAACAGTGCCACCCAATCACAAAGCAGCCAATCCTCATCGCTGACCTCCACAGCCAATCAGCTGTAAGTTTGAAGTACAAGAAGAACTTTGGAAATAAATGTATTTTTCTTCATTTATTTTCTTCACCCTAACCAATTTTCAATATTTGTTTATTTATTTATAATTTTTTATATTTGCTTTTTATTTTTATTGTTGTATTGCTGATTAGCTGAGCAACATGTCATATGTGAAAAATCTAAATTAGATTTTTTGCATCACTGTTCCTCCTTCTCAGTAAGGACACTGGTCCCAGTTTACTTGGCTCCATGGGTTTGTCGTCCACCTCTCCATCGCCGGCGTCGTACAGTGAGGCTAAAACGACGAGTGGTGGAAGCCTTCAGAATGGGCCGCTGTCCTACTCTCAGCCACCTGAAAGCATCAAGGTGAGGAGAACGTAGCTTGTCTGCTGTGTTTTCTGATCTTCATCATATCGTTTGTTCACTGATGTTCTCTAAATGTCTCTCCAATTAGCTGACTTTTGGTGGTTATTGTTTGCACAAGCTTTAATTCAGGGATAAAAGAGTAAAGAGGGTGTGAAAACAAATGCAAACTAAACTTCCCACATTTACTGTAAAAACAAAAAATTAAAACAGTGTATAATTTTCCTTCCATTTAACAATTATCCAGCACTTTATGATGGCCTCTGGAATGTTTGAGACTGTAATGTGATAAAATGTGAGAAAGGTGAGGGATATGAGTGATTTAGCAGAGTTGTCTTAATTGATAATCTCCTGGTTTTCTAAAGGTTTTGAGGTTCTTCTTTGCCTTTTGGCTGCCTTTCCAATCATTTCCAAAGTTTCTTAATTCGAATTAAGAAGTGACCAGTGTTTTGATTTGTCACTAACAGACAACAAACATGCCTTAATAACTGATTTGAAATGGGCTCTTGGGCACGTTTTGCTAGCAGGTTGCGACAAACTGTAAACCCACCAGACACCATTTTAATCCAAATTTATCGCTCTTTGGGGAGCACTTCTTGGATGCAAGTATAGAGTTTTGTTCCCATCAAGCTGTTATCTATGGTTGTATTTGTGGATAGAATTTGAAAGACTGGAATAGCCTTTTTGTAGCCAAATGCAAAACAAAAATTGTTCCTTAAATGCATTATGTCTTTGTGTTGCACCGATTCACATAAATTTTCACAGTTGTGTGTTCATCTCCAAAATCTGGGAAATGTAAAATTTACCAGCTTTTAAATGGATGTAAATGTAACACCGATTGCATAAAAAACATCTATAATTTTCACTGTTATTGTTTTTTAAATAACTTCAAGCCAAAATGGCAATACCATGTTTGAAAAAGTAAGGGGAACATGTTGGAAGAAAGTAGCAGACGGGTACCGATAATGCAGATTGTTAATTGATCACCCTGATTGTTTCCACCTATCAAGTTTTCAGTTTACTGGTTTAGCACAATGTCAACCAAGAAAAATATCAGCAATAAGCGTAGGGTGGTTAAAAAATATTTTTAAACAGTTTTTGTTGAATTTTCTGCACTGAGAAAAACAACCAGTTGCCAATATTCTCACAAGTTAAAATCTAGAAAAAATTCAATGAAAGTTCAGAACACTGAATGCTCCAAGAAATTGTGAAAGATCCCAAATTTGAATATCAGATTCCACATTCCTCATTTAGCATGTAAAGTCAATAAAATTAATAAAGACAGAAAAATACAAATGTTGCAAGGAGAGAGCTTTGTTGTAAAGAAATAATGACAGGACAACTTCAGGTTTGCAAGGTTTTATGCAAATGAACTTTTGAGAATTTTGAAACAAACTGTAGTATGGAGGAGGGGAGCTGATAATAAGTGCATGTTTTGTGGCCATGGCCTGTTGCTACTGTGAGTGCAATTTTTAAATTCTAATTTGGTCAAAAAAAAAAAAAAGCAATATTTTTGGAATATTATATATTTCAAGGACAAATAAAGTCTTCAAAATATGGGTCACATTTATTTTGTAGTGTTGAAATAATCCCCAGGACCCAGGGGAGTGAAAGAAAGAGAGTTAAAAAAAAAAAACCCACACAAAACAGTCCAAGAAGTAAAATATAACATATTTCCTTGGCAACCTGATCAGTGAAGCGGGAACTGGCGTTCCTCCACCCAGAACGATACAACAACTCTGCACACACATCCAGGAGAATGTGTTTTCCCATGAGTGTCCTTGTCTGTCCTCATCAGCCCCAGGAGCCTCTGAGCAGGTCCATGGCCGAGCGAGCAGCGCCCAGCTCAGGGATTGAGGGAGATGTGTCCTCCCTGCACCTTACTTCAGGTAGGATTCACACCAACATGTGCTGCAACGAGAGGACCGAGGGGTTACCACCAAGCAGGAATAGAAACACAGCAGATTTAATGGAACTAAATGTCATCTCCCTTCCCACTCTCAGCCGCTTCTGAACAAAGGCTGCAGCTGATATAATCATCCCTGACTCAACTTTATTTCTTGTTGTCTCTCCTCCTGCTGCATCATCTTTTCCCTCCCCCCCTTCCCTTCCATTCCCTCATTTTTCCTGTGTCCTCTCAGACATCTTCCCAAGCAGCACTACGGCCCCCTCGGGGCTCCCGTCAGCACCTCAGTCCTCCCTATCAGAGGTCAGCATCCTCCCGTCACTGGGCGTCTGTCCACTGGGGCCAGTTCCCCTTTCCAAAGACCAGCTCTACCAACAGGCCATGCAGGAGGCGGCGTGGACGCACATGCCCCATCCGTCCGACTCAGAGAGAATCAGGTGCAGTAAACGTCTCACAGTTCTTACCCTTTTATTAAAATCATTACAGGTAAGAGAGATCAAATGTTTGGGTACAAGATGGAGACTCTAACTATGGGACTTGTTGCACTCAGTGCACCTCCATTTTGGGTTCACTTTGAGAGTTGAAGATTAAAAGCAATTTTCTCTCATCTGTTCATACTGTAAAATTTGACTCTACTAAATGTTATCTACAGTCTCTCATTGCCATTTTCATAGTTCAACTCACGGATTTTTGAGCTTCTGAAAGCATCCTTTTAAGTGTTTTTTTTTTATTTATTTATTTTGTTTTTGTATGAAAACAATTGACGTTAATTATATCTAGATGTTCAAAATAATAATTAATACATCATATTATGTCAGATATAGCTGGTCTGAATGAGAATCAAGATAATAAATGGAAATGGGATGTAAACACTGCCAGCACATTCTTTCCAAGTATTTTTGGTTTAGTGCAAATATCTTAGTACACTTGAGATAAGATAAAATCCAGTTCTGGATTAACAACAAGATTTCTTTTTTGTCTATTCTAAAGGTGTGTGAAAGTTTCTGAAAATCTGTTAGAAAAGTTATGGATCTTACATATTTTAAAGATACGGATAATTTTTAAATTATTTATACAGTGAAAGGACAAGTCAAGACCAAGTAAACAAATAAATATGGCTTTCCTTAACAATAAATCAAACCTGAAGGTAAGCAAACATCACTCAATAATTTATTAGGCTTGAATGAAAAACACAAATCAATGCACTTGTACCCTTTTAAATACAGCAAAAATAAAAATGTGTTAACATTTTTATATGTCTATATTTTGCATTTGTTTTCTGTTTTTTTTTTGGGGGTTTTTTTTTTTTTTGTTTTTTTAGAAAGAAAATTTTAAGATTTGTTCAAATTCATTGTTAACTGGCATCTACATGCGCACATATCGGTCTTTAATCTCCCAATGAAAAATATTTTTTTATTTCTCTTTACACTTATGATGCCAAAAGTTTCAATCGATTTCTATGCAAATTAAACATCTCTGAGTCAGCAGTGCGTTTCATATTTTCTGAAGCTCAGATGTTCTCTGTAACGAAGCACACCTGCACACAGATTCACAGTCAGAACCCGGTTTGCTGCTGCTGAATCTGCAGCCCACACATCTACAATTGACATTTAAATCCAAACACTCTACAGCTCTTTTCCCAACATTACCTGTTTGTGTTTCACAGTCACAGCAGAAAAACGCTTCTGTCTGTTTCTGTTTCTTGAGTCTGGTTCACTTCTAATCTCATGCAGTTATTTTTCTGCTCACAGCCATAATTTCTGCTGCTTGAGTTGAAGAGCTCACATTAGTCAGATATTCCGAGCTACCACTCTATAAAGATTATGATGTGGTGATTGTTATTTTTCACGCCACACAGGATCTAAAAATACAGAACTTGGCTTAAAATGCACTGTTTGCTTAGCAGCTTAAAATGAATCATTGAGGGCAAACTTTGGGGTTGTGGAATCTGTGTTCAGATTTGATTTGAACTGAGTTGTGTTTATCCTAAAAATGTATATACATTATCCAAAAAAAACATCCACAGTATGCCACTACTGTTCTATAACAAAAAAAAATTGATTAGTTATATTTTTATTAATTATATTCCTTCAAATTAATTTCTGTTGGAATTGGTCCATTAGTTTCATTTAATTAACTGGCAAGAAACAAAGCCAAACTGCAACATGAAAATAAAGAAGATTAAGAAAAATACAAATTAAACTGTGTGAAATCATTAAAATGTGAATAAACGTTCTGAAACAGTTCAACAATGGTTAAAATCTGTGTGCAAAGCCGTGCTGCAGTTCGCTGTCTGTTAGAACGCCTTTAAAAATTCATGAATGCTTTATGTGGGCCAGGAGTGCTACACTTAGAAAAATTAATAATTTTCTTTTAAATATTGTATATGTGATCATTTTAAATAATAATAAAAGTCAGTAGTATGCTAGTATTATATTAAAATACATGTAAAGCAGCTCTTTTGTGGTGTGAGAAAATATTTTTGAATTGAATAAATAAATTCAATAATTATTTCATGAACATGTGTTGCAGATCATCAAACTTAGTTGGACTGGTCAACTCTGTTGTAGATGAGGTGATTGTTACTAATTTTCTATTTCACCGTTTCAGGCAGTACCTTATGAGGAACCCTTGCCCCACCCCACCTTTCCACCACCAGATGCCACCACCTCATTCTGACACTGTAGAGTTTTACCAGAGGCTTTCCACAGAAACGTTGTTCTTCATCTTTTACTATCTGGAGGTAATTTTGTGTTCATGTAACACAGTTCTAATGAAGAGTTTTTAATTCTAATTAAACCAGATTATCTGATGATAAATGTTATGAACACAGCAGCCTTTCCTGATTTACTTCATGTCCTTTCTGCTCCCTGCTGTGTGCAGGGCACCAAGGCCCAGTATCTGGCAGCAAAGGCCCTGAAGAAACAGTCATGGAGGTTTCACACAAAGTACATGATGTGGTTTCAGAGGCACGAAGAGCCCAAGACCATCACTGATGAGTATGAGCAGGTCAGTTTGGATTTATGATCACCTACTAATCAAATCCAGTTGCTGCAGTTATTGTTCTTGGTGCTGGTTGTCTGAAACCTCAAGAGCAGAAGTAAGGAAGACTGACTATAGAAATTATCCTCTAGTTGTCCTAAAATGCTCTCCACTCTGTGCATTAATGCATATTAAGGTATATTTCATATTGAAACTATAAAAATAGGCAGCTACAAGCATTTTTAGAAAGTCTGTAGTATTTTAATTAATTAGTTGTGTGTGATTGTGACTCCTAACCCCCACAGATACTGGGGGGCAACTTTCCAGGTCTGAATAAGTATGTAAAAGTGAACAGAGTATTCAAAAATATTTATTTCTAGAATTTAGTGAATAAATAGATTTGTAAAATCCCTAGTTTTATGTACAGCGGTGTGTCTTGGGTTTGACTTCAGTTCAGAGAAAATATGTAAATAAAGATTGGAAGTGAGCTGAGGACCACTCCCTGGGTTGCACCAGATGTTAATATTTTTCCCAATGTTTACTTTTTTTTTTTTTTAAGGGAACATACATTTATTTCGACTATGAGAAGTGGGGCCAGCGGAAAAAAGAGGGGTTCACCTTTGAGTACCGGTACCTAGAGGACCGAGACCTCCAGTGACACGCACAGACACCAACAAATGGACAGCTGAGAAAGTAAGAGGAGGACAGACAAACGAATGAAGATGCGTGATCCACCTGCTGACATTCCTGGATTTGACCTCAGCTCTCTGAGGGGAAAGGAGACTGGAGGGTCAGCGGTGGGGTGCAGAAGGGGGGTGGCCAGGTTTGCAAATGCACATTTGAAGCCCCCTTCCTCCTGCCTGACCCTCCAAACCCGCCTTACTATCCTCACACTGACAGAGACAATTCCTCCCACCCTGTCATCTCCTTCCTCCTTCTCTTCTCCTCCATCCCTCCATCATATTATTTTTATTTGCGTCCTTAATTAGCAGCCAGACATAAAATCAGTCTTGGTTGTCAGAGAATTATGTGCTTCTCATGCTCTTACGCTGGCTTTACGTTCTCTCAGTCCCATGAGGACCAAAGAGATTTTATACACACAATTATTCAAGAAATTGGGGAAGTAACCTTCAAATACCGCAGTGAGAAACAATTTCTGCCTCTTTTTCCACAAACAATTTAAGCAAACATGATTTTAAGCCCTGAAAACTTCTTCAGATGATTGAAGAGGTTCATAATTGTTAAATTTAGACTCAAAATGTTAGATCCTGTCATTCCACCCTGCTGCTCCCTCGAGTGTTTGTTTTCGCCTCAACAACCTGACTTCACCTTTCCGTTAACACCACCGCCGCTCCAGCACCAGTGGCTGTTTGTCGTAGGTGGCACCACGGGCCTCGCTCAACTCTGTTGTGTTCCTTTAAAAAAGCCCAAAGAGCATTTTTGCAAGGTCCAAAATTATCCTGCACTGCTTTTACTTCCGTCAGGCCTGTGGTGGAGGAGGGTGACAAACAGCCAGCTCGGTGCTGGTAGTAACCGACTCTTACCTGGTGGGCAGCGTTATGTCACGCTCTGCAAACAGATCCACAGAAATAGAATCCAACTTCAGGTCTCTGTCCTCCGGCGGCATCTGTTTACATGGATTGTTTTTCACACCAACAAGGAGAAGGTGAACCAAAACAACGAGACAAAAATGTCCTGGATTCACTTTTTTCATTGACTGCGACCTTTAAAGCAAACAAATTCCTAAAAAAAAAAATAGTATGTCGAGGAACAGAGGTTGAGAGCAACTAAAGCATGTGCAAAAACATAAAATTCAAGTAAATAAAGAAAAGATATTTTATCAAATCTACAACAGTGCTTCAAATAAAACACAACTGAATAGTTTTCCTTCTTGAAAATCTCACAGTTAAATCAAATCGAAGTCATCTAAGAACATAAACTAATAAACCAGAACTGTAAAGGCAAGTTTTTATCTTTTGAAACAAAAGCTAAGATGTAATATTGTTTTTTTACACATTTTTTATGAACTTGCATTTGTTGTGAGATTATATAACGCAGATCTTATTCAATTCTGTTGTATTTGCAGAGCACTTCTTTTCCTGTTTTGGCCATAAATTTGAAGCTCTTTTGATGTTTTATAAAGATTGGATTTGCACTTACAGCACATTATTTAAGTTACTGCAGAGAATTCAGGGCACATTCTACTGAAGCAGCAATTTGAGTAATAGACAGCATCATATCTGGATTTTCTGATGAATTGGGAGAAATTTTAGCGACTTGTAAGTAATCCTAATTGAAAAATTTGCCCAACGACACCTATAATCGCTGCGGAAACACTTACGAGCTTGTTTTCTGCTTTCTGATGATTTCAAACAGCGAAAACGAAAACTGCCAGCATGACTAGATTTAGCCAGATTACAAGAGAGGATCCTTGAACATGAAAAGCTGCAGGTGTGATGAGTGTTGCAGGTGTTGGATGCTTCCAGCAGCCAGGTTTGTTTTGCTCATTCAGGCCCAGCTTCCTCCTTTCCTTCCTCCTCCTCCTCTATGTGCCAAAGAGCACAAACACCAGCACTGCTGCCCGCTTCTCCTCTGTCCTGCAGGTCTCTGCTTCATGTTTACACTCTCATGGATCCAATTAAATTCACAATGAACTCACACATACATAACAGCCCCCATGTACCATCCTGGACACCTGGACCACTTCCTCGTTTTGTCCCTCTTCCTTTGTTTCTCTCCCTGCCATACTCCTCCCTTCCTCTGTTTCTTCTTCTTCATGCCAGGTAAATATTTCCTTTATTTCTCAGGAAGTATTCAATTGACCATTTTATGAGGAAATGTATCAGCCAGCACAACAACAAGCGAGCAACCTTTCAGCAGCAATTCGTACTTTTAATTTTGGCCTCATTTGGGAAGTGTTTGCCTGTATTCGTACTCAATAGTGGCCCTTTTCATTTCACAAAAAAAACAAACAAAAAGCATTTTTCTTTTTTAATAAAATAAACAAATATTCTCCAATGTTTGGAGCAGCTGCTGAAAGAGAAACCATCTTTATATTTTGTATTTGTTGTGTTAGATTGTATATAACTTTTTTTTTTTTTCAGAAGTGAGGAAAATCATTTTAAAGAAAACACAAGAACAGAGCTCTGTGTCCTTTTTAAAGATTAGTTTCTTCTTGACAGGAGTTTGGGTTGTTTTTTTTTTTTTTTTTTTTTTGTTTTTTAAAGCCAAACACAAAGACGAGACACAAACCCGACACGTATTCACTTGACTGACAGTCCTGCTTTTAACCTTTTTTGTTTACTGATTTTTGACAAGTGGGCGGGACGAGAGGTCGAGCCCAAATGTGAATCTCTTTCTGCTCCTTGTCAAAAGTGTTGAATAGACTCTCATTCTTTAAACCTGTCCTTTTTGTTTCGTTCATTTTTTTTTCCGTTTGTTGTCGTCAGACAGCATGGAATAATGACACTTGCAAAGTGGCGCTGAAAAAGTAAATAATGACATAACCATGATAAAAGGATTGTAAAATATTAATAAAAGAATTACTTTTCAGAAATCTGTGGTTCTTTTTTTTTTTCCCCCCCTGAAATATGTTTGAGCTGAAAGTGGAAAAAATACATCTGCAGGTTCCCATGGTGACTCGGAAGAATTGGTTGGCAGGAAGAAAATTAAAATAATTACATACAGACATTTTTTCATGTAGATTTTTAATGTAGATGAGTAGGCCTGAAAAAATATAGATGACTACTTTTGCATAAATTACTGTGCTACAAATTAAAAAAACTACATGGCAGAATTAAAGGTTTGAGAAAAAAGTTGTAATTTTTGTGGCTGGGAATAAATCCAAATAGGAAAAAATTCACAATACAGTTTTTTTGCATTTTACATAGAAATAAAAGGAAAACATTGCATGTGAGCTTTTATTTAGATTTTTGCTAGTTAATGTTTCCCCGACTCCAACATCTCTCGAACCGTACATCAGACAAATTTAAAAACAAACAAAACAAAAACAAAGGAGTTAGATTACCAACTGGTGGCGTAATAAAGGACATATTAATGTGGAATATCATCTGTAGCATAGCAGTCAGTAAACTGCCAAACAGGAACAGTCTTTAGACAGAGGCCTCTTCATATTTGTTGCGAGACTGACTGTTACTGGATATCCTGACTGGTCATTGCGATACTTTGATCATGTGAGTTGCAACATTAATTTACAACATTTTGGATAAACAGTGTTTTGGAATTGAGTTGAAATAAAACTTAAATGTAATTTTTTTTTTTTTTATGCCTCAAAATGTTTTTTTGTCTGTACTTTTGGTGGATTTTCATAAGTAAGGGGTTTTAACAGGACAGCTTGGATATTGCGGTTTTAACAGCAGATGTTCTCTGTTCATCTGCCAGACTTTTGTAGTTGAGTCGATAAAAAGCCTAAAAGCTGACAGGGAGTTAAATATTTCTCTCGTTCCGTGTTCACAAAACACACCTGGGTATTTTTCACATGGTTACATACATTAACACCAGCAGCTGCCTATGCTGCCTGCTGAGCGGCTCCCTCACAGGCAAATCAGCTTCACTGCCGCTATAACATACCTCTGCAGTGTGTGTGTGTGTGTGTACCCCACTACCCCCACATCCTGTCCTTCACCTCTGGGCTACCTCCGCCCCATTTATTTACACTCGGCCTGCTTTCATGTGCGTGTTCTGCAGTGATGTTTGTTTACTCTTATCGCGGTTTTCACTCAGTTGTTTTCCACAGTCAGACATATGGAGGCATGCGGCCATATGGCCGTGTTTTGCAGTTCTCCAGAGTCAGGCTGCAGCAAACCGCTCTGTCATGCTGCTTTTTGGATGACTGACTGCATGCACCGACCATCACAGCTCCTTAACCAGGGCTGCTGCTTGCAGATGTGACATTTATTCAGTTTAAATTCTCTTTTGTCCACGGAAATGGTTCTCTGAAGCTTTCATGAATACAGAGTTTGAATGTGCATTGTGTGGAACCCTGGGAAATTAGTGTGGTGTTAGTGTGTAGGTAACTGCTCCAGTTTCAGGAAAAAAATGACCCAGCATAAAACATACCGAGATGTTAAATGTAAATAAAACCTATTCCGTTTTCAGTGGTAAGAAAAATAACCTGATCCTCAGAGAATGAAGCTGAAAAGATTATTTGGATGCAAATCCTGGATCTCAATGTCCAAAGCCAGACAGTCCAATTATGATATTTGGCATTGGAGAAATCTGTTTTTAGTTTGACTTTAAAATATTTTTTTTGGTAACCGTTTCTGTCAAAAAAGGCACATTTTGTTAATCGTGGTGGATATATAAACATAGAAAAGGGGTAAAACGTCCATCTGGAGTGAATAAAATCCACTCCAGTTGTAAATCCATCCATCCTTCATCTAACACCAAGCAACCTGTTTTTTTTGGGGGGGGGGTTTGCAAATTCCCTTGAAATTACTAACCCAACTAGTAGCTCTCTGGAGATCTTGCTATTGCAGATTAAATCAAACCTAAGATGGTCAACCTTTGTATTATTTTAATTTTTCATTGATTATACTCACTAAAAATGGGAGCCAAAAAACCTCAAAGATTAAAGTTGAGACCAGGATCTGATCAAATTTATGTTGTCTCTCAATGCACCACTGTTTTATACCTACCAATCTGCTGGGTTTCCTTTGGAACTTTTTTTGTCAACTTTGAATAATTAATTGATCATAGTGTGCTGTCTGATAACTATGATTAATTGGAATGTATGTGTGATTGAATTGAAAAGTTTTTGTACAGTACCTTGACACAACATTTATTGTAAATAAACTGAATTGAACTGAGTTTAGGAGCCTTTATATTCCTGAATGATTTTCAGATTGCAGTTACATAATTTAGAAACAAAAAATCTGAAGAACGATGACTGAAAATGAGTAAAAAAGTCCAAAGAAATTTTTCTATTGAAAACCTTCAGTTATTTTCAGCTCAGGTCACAAGGAGAAGCTCCTCATTTCAAACCCTTACAAGTTTCCGTTTCAGCAAGCATCCATACTTAGCATGACATATGCATGTTGGTGTGTGTTTGTGTGTGTCGTTTGTTCATGTATGTGGTATGAGTGACGCACTCTCTGCCAGCCAGAGGACATTTTGAGTCATCCCTGTGTGTTGACTGTACTGAAGTCTGGCAGGGCGACCACTGAGAGCGGCGCTGCAACGACTGCAGCGTCAAACCCGCGCCCCTCCCTCGCTCCCCTCCTGCCCCGGAGATAATGATGTAAAGGCAGCACATGATGAAAATGAGAGCAAACCCAGAGACTTTTGCTCACTCTGTGTGAATTTTTGTCAATATGAACTAATTTATTTTCATACTACTGAGTATGACGTCTTTCTGAGCTTTTCCCACATCTGAACAATGTAAATATTTATCATATGTACATGTTTAAAAAGCCAAGCGTTCCCCTTGTGTTCCTGCATGAATACCTTGCGCAAACCAGAACTCGAGAAGACGCCATTTTTGCTTTGACCTACATTCTACTGTCTTATCCTTTCAAATGTGCTACTACAAAGATGCACGATGGAGGTGGTGATGCAGACACTGAGGGAAAAGAAAAAAAAAAAGAAAGAAAAACCAGGCCCTGAGAAAGTTTCTCAGCAGCACTATCAAAGTCTGCAGCGCCGCAGGCTGTGGAGCAGCTGCTCGCCACAGCAGCTTCAGAAACTCCTCAGCATCATCACAGAAACATTTCACAAAGATTCCCAGCCTGCAGAGTCGGGTCAGTGGATGGTTGACAGTTAGTCTGCTCCATATTATCCCGTTGTCCGGCCTCTGACCACAGAGTGACTTGTAAACAGCCTGCAGGGTCAACTAAACTATGACTTAAAAAACAACAAGCTGTCCTTTCGTCAAGTCAAACAAGATTCCAACCGAATCAAAGTGAAATCACTAACTCAGAAAAATGCACATTGTTCATAATGACTAGATCATAACTGGAAATTTTTTTTATTTATTTTAATATACAGACATCTGCTGTGAGCTGATGAGATGGAAAAGGAAATAAAACATCTATGCCATTTTCTCAATGTGGCTGAAAAGTCTGTTTCAGCCACATTTTTATTGACATTTTTATTCCAGCATTCAAAACACTTCCTAAAGGACCCAGAACCGATGCCTGCAGCAAGTCAGGAAAAGCATCTAAACCTGTGGCCTTCATCAAAGCAAAACTGAAAAAAAAGATTAAAATATAGATATGGAACTGAAAGAGTCAATCCCAAAGAAATTAAAGTCGGATGGTAAAAAATATTTCTGATCCCTTTATGTTCACATCAAAATTTAATCATTGTGAAGTTGAGCAGAAAACCTTTGTTAGGCTTCTCTGCAGTGACTAGATTTATTCGTTTTTTGAAGCATTTTTGATTAAGCTGAAAATTGTTTTTCATATGTTTGGTAAAAGTGGAGAACCCCATTGCAGATTTTATATTACAAAAAAAAAGGCCGAGTGTAAAAACATTTTTCAAATGTCAAAGATTAAATTAATCAGAATCATAGAATTGTTCTTATTCAACAACATCAAAACGTTTTAAAATCTAGAGATATATTGGTCCAGTTTAAGAACCAATTTTCTTGGCTCCAGTCACTCAACAAAGGGAGTCACTGGAACTGAGAGCCTTTGTTTGCATAAAGCAGCACTTTGTTCTTGCTGGAGTCCCAAACATTTAGAAATATTTCAGACAGGACTAGATTGTTTTAGACATTGTAAAGTCCACAAACTGCATTATATATTAACTCCGGTCATCTTTGTTTTATATAAATATTTGTTTGATCGACTGAACTATGCCAAAAAGAAAATAAAGAAAAGGAAATCTGTAAGGGGCCTTATAAATTTTAAATATGTGTATATTTTTGTGTTGGTAGCCACGGCAACTGATAATGTAAAATCCAACCTTTTGTGGTTGTGTATTTAGACACAGAAATCAGAAAGATCTATTGCCACTTCTGTTTTCACATACAGGGATTTGTTTTGGCATCTGGTGCAAACATATAAAAAACTTAGAAAGAAAAGCAAAAACCTTAGAAGAATAAGTAGAACCAAGTCCAATCCCAACAGGCAGCCAGCCTGAAGGCATCCTAATCACAAACAGCTGGAACTGACTCTTTATTGCATAAATCAGTTCAAAACATCGTTCTATTTCAGCTAGAAATGTTTTTTATTTGGTCTAGTCCAATCCAAGCGTAAAGCTGAAGCTCATGGCTCTGCATGCACAGAAACATTGGAAGCGTCCATGCATGCTCCCAGCTGGACCAGATGTACCAAAACATTTCACTCTTTTTAGTTTTACAGTTTTCAACTAAAATGCATCAATTTTGCAACTGTTCGTTGAGAAGAAAACATGTTTCAATCATTTTGCGCCAGGAATACAAGATATTTTTTCTGCCCTTTAATTCCTTTGGAAAATGCAGCCAGAAGTTTCTGTATTATGTTTTCATCAAAGGGATTTCATAAAGAATAAAAAAAATAGTTTTGATGTTTGCCTGCAAGCCAATCCCAATCACTTTTCCATTGTTACATATTACCAATGTTTTCATCAGTAAACCTTTTGATGTCACAAATCCTGACAAACGGATTGATCTAATTTTCCTGCGAATGCCTGTAGACTCATGAATTGTTTAATTAAAGAATATAAATCAATAGTTTTCCCTGTTTTCTGAAGGCAGTGACTTATAAACCAGATCAAATCCTTGGCTCTTAAGTCTTGTAGATGATTCTTCACCCACACTGCCAGCTATGTAGCTGTATTGACTGCAGAGGGCCTCTGGGGAATGTTACTGATTTCCTGTCCAGAGGAGACAGTTAGGGGCTGAGGATAGGGGGGGGGGGGATGT
This sequence comes from Poeciliopsis retropinna, assembly GCA_010277075.1. Classification (NCBI taxonomy): domain Eukaryota; kingdom Metazoa; phylum Chordata; class Actinopteri; order Cyprinodontiformes; family Poeciliidae; genus Poeciliopsis; species Poeciliopsis retropinna. The sequence continues at coordinate 10,523,486 of VMRM01000025.1, read as the reverse complement.
GGGACGGTTCAGGAAAGCCAGAGGAAAAACAGTTGAGGCATCTCCTGTTACTACATTGTTGGCTGGATGAATCCTGTGAGTTTGAACTTTCTTGTGGAAGCAGAACAACAGAATGGTTCCTCGTCTCCCTCTGTCAGACGGACTGGATCCCCAGAGGGATCATTAAAGGTTCATTTCTCCTCGATGTGCCTCCCATCACGCTGCCCCCTCTGAATCATATCTGCTCTGCAATGTTGTCCTCCTCCACACGCTCTAATTTTGCTCTTGGAAAAAAAAAAAAAAAGAATCTCTCTCTTGACCTTTTTGCTTTCTCTTTTCAGCTTTCTCTTGTTACAATTTCAACCAAAGCTCACTGAAATACGGCAAGTGTGACAAGTTACAGACACTATTCTATTCTGCTTCAATCTCGGAGACACTCGCAGTTCTATTTGTTGGCGATTATCCATCGATAAGGGAGAAGTTTCAGATGTAAATTTGACCTTCCTCTGATCTGATAAAAAACCCAAGGTCGTTTGACACAAGACCATTTATCTGCTAAATTTGACATTAATCTATATTCTTGTTAGCTGTAATACATTTTATATTCATTTTGTTCCAAGTCTTTTTGGAATAAGAAAGATAAAGTTAAAAAAAAGTAAAGCAAATCACCATCTAACCTAAAGACCCAGATCTGTTATTATTGCATTGTTGGACAAGGAAATGAGCATTTAATAATAGCTCTGTAAATGTACATTTAAAATTAAGATTGTTTTCCTTGCTATGTATCCAAGTAGCTCATTCATAAATGTAACTTGTGTAAATTGAAATTCTCACATGCGTCTAGACAAGCTGGGTTGTAAAGTTGCAAAGTTTGTGTATAATCTTACATTTTAGAACTACACCAATCCTTTCAGAGTTATATAGTCATTGCCATTGCATTACCAGAGTGAAATAAACATAGTCCACATTCTGCAGTGATAAGATAGGAGTTTCACAGGAGGTTCGGACATTTAAAAGCTATAAATCTGTCTTCTGAAAAATAAGACTGGATGGAATGATGAGAAATGATCATTTATTGAGGCTAAGAAAGTTATTAATGAGTATTTTTAAGAAGTTAGCATGGAAGTGTATATAAAGTGTGTATAAAATCAGACATTGTTTAAAATTAACCAACATGCAAACTGGTTTTAGGTTTCACATCATGGTTGAGTGTAAATTTGGTTTTGCAACAAGCAGTGGATTTTCTAATGTGATTAGGAAATATTTTACATTTATTATTTATGAATGCTGTAAATGATTAATTATGACACACGACAGCAAATGAGTGTTGAATCAAAACCTCCTTATGAATGCTGGGTTCTGGCGGATGCAGATGAACTCTCAAATGCCATCTTTAATTCAGTTTGTTGAACAGAAATGATTCCTTACCAAGAAAATCCTGACTTTAATACGACTTTTCATCCATTGATGCTGTAGGATGGCTTTAAAATTCACTGCATGCATAGTAAACATGAACGACTGCCACTTCTGATCTCCATGGAGCTACCACTTCAGTAATATCTTCATCTGCCCATGTGTAGTTTTCATTTGCGAGCTGTGATATGTGCTGCGAAGGTCTAAATTAGAAGATCATCAGAGCTGCCTTTAGTGAGGGAACAGCTGGCAAACCGTCGGGTCGATACGCGCCAACTCCTCTGGCTGTTTCCTGCAGAGACCATCATGCAGCCCGTCCATCTGCGGTTCCTCCACAGCCTCCTCTCTGCTGACCCGAGTTCAGCGGCGCACTTTCCTCTCAAACCTACAGCCGCACAGATAAAATATTCATCTGCATGAAAACGGAAGTCGCACTTGAAAGCAGCTGGCAGGAGTCTATCTGAGGACAAAACAGCAGATTGGAGGAACATGATTTCATCTAGTGAGGATGCTGAGATTTAAACAGTGTAAATGAGGTCGCTCGCTTCTCAGCTCATGGTTTTCTGAAGTTAATGGTATGTTATAAATATTGAAGAGCCACATTAGTAGTGGTAATATATTATATATTATGTTGTCATTAAAATTTAAATGCCAAAAAATCACAAGTTGTTGAAGAACAAACTCTCCAGAGATACATCAGGTTATGAGAAGCATCCAGGGTGATGATATGTTATGAAAATCATCTTGACTGCATGTATTTTGAGGGATATACAATCCAGTCCCAAAGCAAAATGATGAAAAAATAAATCTTAACCTCTTCTTTTTGTGCTAACGAGCAGAGATTTATCATCCCAGAGGAAAACATTCCTGAAAACATGTTTGGTAAACTGTTGCATGTTATGTAACAGGCTAAAAATGTTAACATTTGTATAAAATGTTAACATTTTATGCAAAATACAAAAGGATGTATTTTGTGGATAAATCCTTTTTTTTATTAATTGCTGGCACACAATTAGCTGTTCATGTAAGGTCACTATCCATTTGCACAAAAAACAGTAACTGGTAAGTGGAAGACAACAAAATCTGAAAAGTGAGGCATGCTTTTGTATTGAGCCTATTTTACTGTGTCACTCTTAAATAAAATCAGCTGCCTCCAGTAGTGAGTCAACTTGTAAACATAGTCCCCTTGAATTTAATTTAATTATCAAGATACTTTGAGTGTTTCTGTCTTTTGCACAGTTTCAATGAATACATAGCAACCTATAACGAGATAGATATTTGAATTACGAAAACAGGCAGTTTTACAATAAAATCAATCTTAAATAGTTTATTTCAAAATATTTACGAGATATGAATGGTAAAAATGAGACCTTTAAAATGTAATGTATAACTTGAGGAAGAATATGTCCAGGTTAAGTTCCCAGCCTTGTAAAATCAAAAGTATAGAAGGATGAAGCTTCTTTAAATGGGTGACTCATATAAATATCAAATTATGAACAGAAATACAGCTGTCTAAAACTTTTGCAAAAGCAAATGTATTCAAGTATTCATTACTAAAATATTCATTACGTCCCAACTTCTTCCTTGGCTGCACTGACACAACCTGAGGAGAAGCTCTGAGGGACATATTATGGTTTGCTTTTAAATAATTATTCATTTGCATAAACATGAATAAATAATAACATATAAAAAAACTCCTCTGTGGTTCTATTTTAATGCAGTTTAAAGATTTAAAAGGAACAGCACAGCATGCTGGAGCATACATCAAAATGCAATTAAATTAGATAAAATCATTGTTATGTGTGATGATGTATGTTACATCTAAAGGAAATGTCATTCTAATAAATGCCACAACTCAATCTTACAAAAAAGATTTTTCTATTTGCATGTAAAGCGGGACACAGGCCTGATGTATGTGTTTATATGATATAATGAGGGAAATTTGTTTGCAAAGGGCAACTCATTCACTCCAAGCCTTGAAAGCGCAGAAACCCACTTAACACTGACATCTGAGCGCTGAAAAGGTTGACACGTTAACAGCCACCAACATAAAACACTCTGCTGCTTTGTTCACTGCCTGCTGACCTGCAGGTCACTTATTCAATCAGTAATTTTCCATCATCACGCCTGTGAGCTGGTTGCAAAACTGACCTACCTGCTGCTGTGAAGACTTAAAAAGCTTTGCGCCTTCTTTCATTCATACAAAATCGGCTCAAACCAATTAAATAGAAATATGCAAATGAAAAAAAGATTTATTTGCTTTTGTCTTTCGAAAAGATTTTCTTTTTTCATGCTGTTTTCAGCGTTTGCATCCGGATTACTTCTCTTTGCCGAGAAATATAAGCCAGTGCTTGAGGCAGAGTGCTGTAGAGATTTGCATATTGTATCTCCTCTCTTGTTGTTGAAGTCAGCAGCGAGCAAATAAATAAATAAAGTCCTGAGCTAGAAAGGCCGGGCAGAGAACAGGGAACAAGACTTTTGCTAATTTCCTCAACCAAAAATTCATAATTAACATGTTCGACGCAGAGGCTGCAGTTGTCAAGGTAACTGATGACACTGCATTATCACTTGGCACTGCTGCACTCTCCATCCTCCCTGTTTCCTCCCATTCATCAAGCTGCCATTGAACAGATCGTAGCAGGGAGGAAAAGGGGGAGGGAGACCCTTCCCTAAAGAGCTCCTGCTTACTCAGAAAGACAAGTTTGCACCATTTTAATCTGGTATTAATTTTATAAAGTTGTTCACTGCAACACATTATTATAGACAACAGGGAGCCCAGAATTATAACAAGGAATTATAACAAATCTTCAGGCTTTTGAAAGGTATATATTAGTAAAAACATTATGCAGCCTCACCCTGAGCATACCAACACATTACCGTGTTATTCTAAAGGAGCAGTATTAAGTACAATAGACCTTTTGGAGTTTTACATCATGTTATAATTTTAATCCCTCATCAAAAACATACCTCTCTCAGTCATTGTTGAAAAATCCTTTAATCTCTCATGGCAACCATTCAGCTGTGCAAAACACATGGGTGGCCGTTGCCCCGCCTTCAAAACACAGCTCCTCCTCTATTCCTCATGATATCTGGGAATGTCCACTTCACTGTTCTTCAAACTGCAGAAATGTAATCCTTTCAATTGATTGTGAAATTATTAATCACAACACAGAATTGTCTTAAAGCATATTGCTGTGTTTTCCTGATGATAGTAACATAATGCACATTTTATAGAAGTGGTGTCATTAGGAACAGCTAAAACTATCAGTTTATAACACAAGCTTGATACAAAATATAAAAAATAAGGACAAAACGAAGTGAACAATCACACAAAAGCAAATGGTATTTTAATTTTTGGGAAGCTGATTTATTTTTGAAACCATGAGCCACCTGCTGGTGATTAATTTAAATGCGAAGGCTGATGATATCTTTTTATTTTGTTTTTCAAGATGGAAAGTGAAATCTAGCACTTTTCATACAATTAGAAAAAATCAAAGGCCTGTATTTTAATTCCTAGCACCTCCTGCCAAAATGGTCTGGTCTGCTATGATTTGACAAAAATGGCATAGTGTGAGACAAACGCTCATATGAGAGTGTGCAACGAAAAAGTCCCAAACAGAACAATGTGTTTCACGGTGATGCTGCCAAGTCCAGGAGGAAAAGCCTGGACTGCAAATGAGACACTGCAGGCAGTACAGAGGCAGACTGCTCTGTGGGAGATAACTCCTTTGTTTATCCGGGCTTTGATTCATTCTGAAATATCTACACAAATTAAAGTCTGCTGTACTGTGGAAAGGTCCCGTCTAATTTCTTGGTATTTTGCTTCAAATGAGCCAGCCACCCGGCATCCCTTCAGTACCAAGTATCTCTTTTAGCTTCCTAAATTTTTAAAAGTTTGCAAAATGAAAATTGCAGACTTCTGAAATGTTATATTTGATGTCATTGATGTACGCAGTTGCATTGAAGGTACACCTACTTACTTGTTTTGAGTCAAACCGAGCAATAAAGGTTTGACGAGGATGTTTAATTACTCCCCTGGAATGAATCATCGCTCTTTCAAAAGATGCATCCAAATCACAAGGAACTTCCTGCTCCGCTTTCATGTCAGTATTCAGCAGGGACTGTCATCAATGCAGCTGCGAGTGAAACCCCAAACCTCTATGGGCGGTGTTATTTTTGAGATTGCCTTCAGTGGGTCTAATTTCAGACATTTAGTGCAAAGTCATAGATGGGTCTAGATTTAAAGCAAAAATAAAAAGAAAGACAAAGAGGAAATGTGTTGTAAATTAGAAGGCAAGTAAGATTGTTCTGTATATTAAACCTTGTGCCTCAAGTGAGAAACTTTAGCAGACATTGCTAAAAATTACAGAATAAATTTAGTGGTTATTGCTAAAAACTACATGCAGATTCACAAAATTCAAGTTGAAAGCAAAAAATAACTACTATCAAAGAAGTCATTACATTTTCTCAGGTTAAAATACATAAGACAACACACAAATATGTTGACGGGGGGAAAGTCATTGCTCACACTGAAACACCTTTGATTAGAAATATTATTGAAATGAATGGTGCATAATGTCAAAAACCTCAATACTGTCTTTCTCTGTGCTACAAGGCCACACTTTTTGCAAAGTCAAAAGAAACTGTTGATACAAATGAAACAGGCTGGCCATGAGCAATATGAAAAGAAATTCTGACAGGTCTGTTGCATTCCTGGAAATGAAACTCCACTTTGCTGAATAAGAAGCAGCTTCAGCGTTAATGGAAGGCAGCACTAGAGGATAATAACAGAGTCTTTGAAAACCTTTTTACAAGCCGTCCTCTTCCCAGGAGTTTAAAAAAACCTGATTTTAACTTGACTGTATCTGAAATACAAATATAAGTGAGAGTTGAGTGGATGATGAAAATGAAACAGGCTGGCCATGAGCAATATAAAATAGAATTGCTAACTGTTGTGCATACTACAAGAGTGTATTCACAACTAGATGTGCACAAATGTGTGACCAGTATATTACAGTTTCAAATAAAATGTTAATATTTTATGCATGTAATGATAATATTTTATATTGAGAATGGGAAAGGAGAACAACGTGTAGTTTCTCTGTGATGTTCTAACTTCAGGGAATGTTCCACTTGATTCCTCCACTTTAGGAATACAATCCTACTTCCACAAATAAAACAGACCAAATGTTTACCAAAAGTAACCCAATATCTGTGTGCAGCAGCTGTTTAGACATCTAGGTATAAAATTTAAAATGATGCGTACAAGATCAGCTGCTTTGTAGTTCGTGGGTTTTTCTGCATATTCTCCCAGTTCATGCTTGGGTTCTCTCTGGGCACTCTGGCTTCTTGCCACAGTTCAAAAACATGATAATTAGGTTAATTGGTCCCTCTAAATTGGTGTGAGTGTGTGTGCACATGTTCTGAGTATCTTTGTGTTTCCTCTTCATGGACCCTGCCTCTCACCCAATGACCGCTGGAGATGCATCAACTTCCCCGAAGTGGACGGCTGACAGTTAGGACATAAAGTCGTCATTATCTGTAAGTAGAGGCTCTGCATACAGCTTGTACCGGGATTTGTTCATCCAGGACTGGCTGTGTAGTCATACCAGTAAAGTCTATTAATAACTTAGTCCATAAGTTAATGAATACGGCTGAGCATTTCCGATCAGCACATTAGTATTTATAAGACCTGTCACAAGCGCGAGTTTACCGGGAACTTGCGCTTTCAAATACGACAGCCAATCAGATCTGATTGTCGGAACTGCCCGCTTTAGGATTGGTCATTCGTTCCCAGCAGTTTGGGAATGCGAACGTAGGCAAACGCCACATTAACCAATCAATGAGTTGGCCACAGACCACAGCAGCGCTCAGAGAGAGTAACATGTTTCAGTGAGGCAGGCGGATAAGCGGCAGCATCCTTGTACGCGGAGCCTCGTTGCGGGTCAGACGTTCACCGCAGCGCCCGCACTCAACTAACGTGACAGGATTACTGCGCAGACACGTCCTCCCCGCTGATGTTATGCGCTTCTAACTCTGCTTTGTTTTTGTTTTCCTTGATTTCTGTTCATGCTGGAGGAGAAACGTCACTGCGGCTAACCAATTCCCCCTGATCTAGAACTGGGAATTTACAATGAAACATGTAAGGTGACACGTTTTATTTCACCACGCTGGGATCACAGAGGGAACGGAGCGAAGGCGAAGATAACTACGGTAAAAACAAACACATTCCCTGTTTGTCTTGTTAGTTTAAGGAAATGTTAAATTAGAGAAGACATCGGAGTGGAAAGTCTTAAATGTTGACTGATTTTCAGGTGGCAAATGTCATTAAAACACTGCAGGGATAACATAGTTTATTCACGGGTAAATGAATCGCAGAGGTTTTAAGTGATGGCACATTTAAACCTGTTAAGGCGCATGTGTGGCACTGCAATATCTGTGCGCTTCACTGCTGAGCTTCTGTTTTTTAACTGAGACGATTAAAAAAAATCCCCTCCGCATTGTGGATCAGTTCTTGCGAGCTATTGTCTCCCACTCCGCCTCTTTAAAGGGGGAAAATGGTGACTGGTGCCGCATCTCTGGGATCAGCATCCTCTCTGCGTAAAACGGCGGGGAGGGGGGCGGGGGGGAAAGAAGCATTTCATTGCTTTCATTGTATCGATGTTGTTTGTACTGCAGTGTGGTAGACTGTGGTTATCACGGGGGTGTTCGCTCACATCTGCTGCCATGCATGCATACAGTACAACACTGTATCGCCTCAACATAATGCAACAAAAACCCTCCCATTTTATGTCTTCTGTGATGCTCTGAATGCAGCAGCAGCTTCCATACATTGACTCATCTGGCTGCTTAAAATTAGGAGGTTGTATTTTCCTTCCCCTAAAAGTGTGTTTCCTGCAGTGTGGAGTTTTAGGGAAATAAAAATTGATGGAATATTTGCAGAAACACTGGCACACACACTCATGACCAGCTCTAAGGGGAGCATAATTGCCTCATGAATGTTAATGCATCGTCCCAATGCAGAAACACTGCAAACTAACCGCCTCCCGCCCCCTACTTTACTCTCTCCTGGGCCTGACAGGAGCTGGCTAGCCTTACCTGACTTATTCTGTGCCTGTGTGAATTTGTAGGTGTGCAAATGTGTGTTTGGGTATTCATCCGTGTAGGTGTGTGTGTGTAGGTGCATGTTTGTGGATGATATCACCCTGCATATTGTTGCGGGGCCATGTGTGGTTGCGGATGTGTTTTAACTAGGATCATTAGAGCAGCACACCTACACCTGTCTCATCCAGTCACTGAAGTGAGGGTGCATTAGGAAAGTGCTTCCCATCCTCTGTAATTTAGGCTCTTAAGAGTTCACGTGTTAGGCTGCATAAAATAGTTGGTGTGAAAACTGCAGAACAGTAACAAATGGAAAATTTGTTGAAATTCACCTGTGATCTCCTTTTAAAAACTGTACAGACACACTTTCTTATTTCTTTTTTATAATGAAGCTAGCATTAATGAAAACATCCACCAGTATTTGCTGAATCCCTTTTAGTGTTCCTGTTCAGGAATATACATAAACAGGCCAAAAGTCTATTAAAGGGCCAGCGCACAGACACATGAACCAAACAACCATGAACAGCAGTTCATGGTCAGCAGTTAGTCTAACATGCTTTGGATGATGGGAGAAAGATAGAGCACATAAAAATAGAAAGAATATCCAAACTCCACTGTTTGATTTGAATGCAGGACCTCATTGTAACGCAGGAAGCAGGCTGACTTCTGCATTATTGTGCCGTCTCCAATTCCAACATTTGAAAAAAAAAAAAAAATAGAAATCCCAAAAGCCTAAATGATAGTTACAAATTGTTTATTTTGTCCTGACAGCTGCCTTGGCAAAACTTCATGTTTTTAAATGTAGCAGAACCAAACAGAAAGCTAAATGAGTATTTTGGATGACATGTGAAAGTATTGATCACATCAGTAATTAAACACAGCTGGCAGCGCATATAAACAGGCTGTGGGTCGATTTGCACCTTGACTAATTTGCAGCCCCATTTACCCATCCCAACGCCGTATCATTTGTACATGCAAACTAATCATTTTGTGCCCCGAATATTATTTTATTTATCTTGGTAATTAAGCATTTGATTAAAATATATGATTTAAGAATTACGTTTGTAAAGTTCTGATCTGTCAATACTAATTTTAACCAGTTCTGATTCCTCTATAAGAACTATTAGTAGGTAATGGAACAGTATTCAAAATACTGTATATTGTATCTGCCATCTCCATTTTAAAAAAATTATAATAATCTGAAATGAAAAACGAAATTTTGTACCATATTTAAGTTAGTCAGGATTTTCACAAAATCATTGAGCTGACGGAGCACCTTTGGTAAATTCTGTTAAGGCTTCCTGTTATCTGCTGGAAGTGTCGCTCTCTCACTCCCTGAATGGACCACAGACATAGCTCAATATGTTGCAGACAATACATTTCACTTTTAGATCATTTCTTATTTCTCTGCGCTTCTGCTGTCTGCAGTTCTCGACACCTCACTGATGAGGAAAATGACTAAATCTGAGTCTTCTTCACTCAGTAACAGGTGCACTCCAAAGAGTATTGCTGTCAGTGTCACTAGTAATGGTTTGTATGCTACCACATCATAGTAAAGCTTCCCAGGCTGTTGCAGTAAGGTCACTTTTTAAGGCTTTTATCAATGCATTCAATGAGTAGAAGCTGATATTTCAAGATGGCAGAACTTGAGCCAAGAGTATGTCAGTATTGATGTTTTTTTCTGAACATCAGATGTTTCTTTTTCTTCAAACAAAGTCAAATGAATAAAACATGACATCAGAAATCAAACAGAAATGGCCAATGCAAAGGTCCTCTTTGTCTAGAGGACACGCCCTGCATATGACAGCAGTTGTAAAGGACAACTATTGACATTTTTATTGCCCTATTAAGAAATGTTAATGTCGTGAAATCTTAATTGAAACCTTCCATTAAAAAATTTAAATCTGGCGTCTCATTTATAACAACACAATAGTCTTTACTGCCAGTTGGTGCGATGAAACAAATTAATAACTCACTTTGTGAAAAAAATAAAACAACTGATAAGTCAGTTGTTTTGTTTCTTGATTGATCCTCAAGAGAAATAATAAAAACAGCCATCAAATGTTCTTTCTGAGAGCCGCTGAGTCACACCAGCGTCCTGAATGAGGCCAGAGCGAAAAGCCCTGCTGGACCCAGGTGCTGCCCGAGGACATGTTCTGTTGAGTGAGGGGTGTAGCTGCACGCGATTATGCGATTTGTGCAGCACTACAGCTGAATGATCACACTTTCAAGCTGTTTGTAAGCCTCTAGACGCCTACCTTTGGGTGAAATCAGCAAGTTCTCACCCACTCTGTGCAGGCTGCTTGGAAGGCATTCTTGGAAATGCAGGGAATCACTGACAGGAGAGTGAGCAGGTCAGAGAGTTTGTGTCGCCTCCTGACGATACGTTCTGCAGCTTATAAATTGGTGATATAACTATCAGACTATCAAAGTGAGATGTGCTTTAAAATGCAGTCTGCTCTGGGTTCTGTTTTTCAGTTGCATTCTTTAATTTCCTAAAAAGCAGACTTGTCAGGGGTTTTAAATGGCTGTGCTTTCTTTTATGATGGGTGACTCCAGCTCTCCTATAGATTGTTTGGCCTGCGAGCTCATTCCCTGCGAGCTGGAGGAGGTGGATCGTCTGCAGCTTTCACCATTCATCATGGCTGTTTTGTGAGTCAGTGGTGATTAATCTGATTGGTGGTGTTCAGGCTCCGTGTGCCCCAGAGAGTACGCCAGGAACGGGCTTATGTGCCGAGCTAAATGGCCTCGACTGCATTATGCTTTCGACTTTCGGAGTGTCTCAGGTGTGCGCGTCACAGTCGGACATGTGGGAACATGGCTGGTGGTGTAGTCAGCGCAGGACTTCCTTCAGGAACAAACATTACCATGTTGGTCAGTGACTATTCCACCTGATTCAACATCTGTGGGTGTAAGCTTCAGACTATGAATTTTAAAATAGGCAGTCTTAACCCTTCACTGTTAAACAGCAGAATAATTTCCGGTAAAAAAAAAAGGACAAGATGTGACTTTGTAAAATTCTACTCTCATTCTTTATATGGACAAATTATTGTCTGTTTTCATAATTCTGTTTTAATCTAGTTTAAGAATTAATTAATTAGGTATTTTTTCCTTAAGCTAAACTAGGACACTTTTTACCCAGAAATGAGTTTTTAATGGTTTCTAAAAAATTGGAATACATTCAAATAGAAATGTTGACTACTGGATGTCAGCTAGCCACTGAGCTTCCATTATAAATATGATAGTACACTATTTATAAATTATGAAATGTTATTTTTAAGCAGTTAGAATGTTTTAGCAACCTAACAGGTATTGGTTTTATCTGGCTGGAACATTTTAGGTCTGACTCTGACTAAGTGCTGGCAGTTACTGGTACCAGCAGTCATTTTGGTGACAGCCTGGGTTTTCTAGGAATTTCTGGCAGGAGCTTTCAATATTTGACTGATGTTTGAGTATTTGTGAAATCTGTTTGGGATCCATTAGTGACTCTATTGACTTCCTTTGGGTTAAAGTTATTAGTTTGCGTTTGCTCCTGGTGAATAACAACTAGCTGAGAATAAATCTGTACTGAATGGCTTTTATGTTCTACAGTAGGACCGGGAGCAAACGTATGCCCAACCAGGGCAGCATTTGTTTTACTTGTAGGTGATGTTGGATGATGCTATTTTCTCAGGATTCACTATTCATAGTTGAGCTCCCCAATAACAAAAATAAAATGTAATTATGACAAAATTATTGTCAAATAATCCAACTGACAATATTAATGCATTTAAACTTTAGTGTCTAGGGATCCAAAATAATTCATCAGGTGTGAAGATCTGCTGCAGAGAGACTTGAAACAGGCTAAATATCTTATCGACATCCAAAGTGTGAATTCAATGTGCCTAAAATATAATGGACAAATAATATTGCTCCTTTGAAATAAATAGAATTGTTATTTGGGAAAAATAAAGTATTTTTGAATTTGAATTTAGATTGGAAATAAAACTTCACACAATGATATTCTTGTGATGATATTGACAGTATATGATGCAATTTTAACCTAAAGACATATATGTTAGGGTAAGTGCTCACTGTAAGCCATTCTTTATTGCTAATTTTTCTTGGGCTTCCAAAATATGAATTTGAAAAATTACTAATTTCCTAAAACAAGAATAATTGTTCATCAATCATAACATCCCATAAGAAAAAATGAAATAATTTTAACCTGGTTTAAAAATGAAGCCAGCCCACAGATAGAAGGTAATAAAATGACCCGACTCAATAATGTTGAGTTGTTCCAATTTCTTTTCTTGTATTTATCTATAAAACATAAAGTCACATTACTTGGCTGTATAATAGAGTGATGAAGTTCTTGTTTGCTTTTTGGTCACACTTAAATGTTTCAAAGCCTCAAACACATTTAGCAATTACAGTTTGACTGTTGATTTGATGATCATTCTCTGAAATGATTTGTTATGTACCAGATGTATTCATACCTTAAAAATGACTCCACTTTAGTCTCATAAGTCCACAGTGACTTTGTTTCTCATCTGTTCTTAAATGTCTGATGTTTGGGACAAAAATAATTTTTTTTCAGCTTTTATCGATTTTAGAGTTTGGCCTAGTCATAAATAGATTATTTTTCCTTACATAAAATAAGTACAGACTATCTTTGTCTATTAGGATATTTTTTCTGATCTGAAACACAAAGAAGCAAGAAGAGAAGAAATGTGATTTTTGTCTTTTATTAATGAATGCTACAACAGAAGTTGTAACTACAACCACTGAACAATTGAATGAACAATTCTCTATGGAGCCCTAGTTACTTTTTCAAAGTTTTCCCAGCATCCTGCATGACTGTTTCTGGTCAAGACAGTTTTATGAAAGAAAATGGAGGTCAGCAGCTGATGCGTAAGGGCGAATAAATCATCCAAAATACCATCTAATTAAAAATAGCTTCAGCAGCTCGTGTCATGTAACCAGAAATTCACATCAGTCGTAAATAAGGACAGAAAGCGTATAAACACACTGGAAGTGATTTTCATGCCTTGATGCATTAGATGTAATTGGCAATAGTAAACCTTGCATGGCTGCACAAAAGTGACTCCAGTCACAAGGTATCCACCGTTTACTGTGTATACTCTTTCACTCTTGACTGGTCTTTAATTTTGCAAGTCGAACGTCCCTTTCTGTACGCAATTAAACCCTTACATATTTCTAGAACATACATAAATGTTGACAGCAAAAGTGGGGTTTACACTCCCACTGAGGAAAAGGATTATTTTTATCTACCCAACACCCTGAAACTGTAGCACTTGACATAAAAACAAAAACCTAATGAAGTAGGAAAGAGACTGAGTAAAGCAAGACTGCAGCAAATGCTGTGAGGTGAATCTGTGTCAAGAGTAACTATGCAATATGCAAATGTTTTAATTAATTACATCATTCCCGCTCAGCTTATTAATCCACATGCTCTCTTCATAACTGTGAAGCAGATCTTGACAGCCACTATGAATGAGGATAATTGTGAGACATCTCACACACAGATTTTTTTTCACTCTTTGCTGTAAAGTCCCAAAGCTGCCGCCCTGCAAAGCCACTATGTATTTGAAAAGACCATCGACTGAAAAATTAGTCAAACTAATCCATGTGATAATTATTCCACTTTCCTAGGGGAAAAAAAAGAGGTGCCATTTTTTTGGAGACAGCTTTGGAGGGTGAAAATGAAACATCCTGTTTTGCAGTCATGTATGTGCAGCAGTGGGATGTTTGCCACACAATCCAATCTGTTGAAGATGGTGGATGAGCTTGGCAGAAAGACTGGCTTCACACATCTGCTCCTCCCTCACAGCCAACTGGGAGGCGCCGGTCCAGCGAGGAGCGTTTTCATTTTCTCATTCTGTTAGCAGTCCACAACTTCAGGCCTGAGTGCCATGACTAACCTCTTGGTAAATAATTAGAGTTAGAGCAGCAGCACTTGGTGGCCACTCAGCTTTGCTCGAGCTGCAGCACCAACAAGACAAGTCAATAAACGCTCTCAGCAAGAGCAGAGAAAGCTGCAAAGTCAGAATCTACAGCTCAATAACAAAACATTGTTATTGAAAAAACAGGCTTTCGATTGGAGAAAATAATCAGGAAGAAAAAATACCTGCCAATTTTTTTGTAGAAGAAGCAACTCTTTGTGGTGTGTGAGATTATTCTCAGCTGTCTTCACACAGTTTATTTAATGCAAGTGTGTGAAACCTGACGAGTTTTTGTCAAAAAACTTTGTGAAAACATTTAAGGTTTTTACTGTGTACAGGAAGGACTGTTTATTTTGCAAAATGAAATCCAGTCAAAGAGGGAATGAGAATAAACATCATGACGCTGCCACCTCCCTGCTTCATCACTGAAATTATGTTCTCAGGTTTTTTAGCCTCCTGAAATGTTAATAAGGTTATTGAGAACAAACGCTTCAGAAGCTTAGGAAGCCTTAACATATCTATTTAGGGCTCCCATATGACTAAGCAAATAAATGCAATTTTCCATTCCTTTATTTTTCTATTATCCTGGCATTTAGGGAATATAAATTATTTTGACACATCTAGATTACAATAAGAAGGAAATGCTTTTTATACAGCATGAAAACATCTGATTTCAATTGTATAATTTATAATTAAAAATATATAATCTATTTTATAAAATATCTTAATCATCTTCTCAAACATGTTTACTCCTCATGTTGCTTCTAAGCTTTGACATCCTGTTTTTATGAACAATTATAAAGCGACTTGTTATATTTCTATTTAGCTTTAAATCCTTTTATAAATGCAGAGATTCGGAGATTTGCTTGATTCAGATTTGTCTTCTGAAGCTATTACCTGCTCATGACATTTAATATTTTCCTCCTTTGTAACTGTAGTCATTCATTTTAGATTCAGTTTTTTATATTCAAAACCACATTCAATTTGTATCCTTGCACATTTATAGCACCGATTTTTAGTGTCATATATTTGACAGAGATCCCATTAAATTGCTGACCAGAAGTTTGAAGTGAATGAAATCATAAACTGTTTTCAGCTGCTGAGTAAGATTTCTGTAGTATCAGTTTAAGCAAATCCAAGGTTATCTTGTTTTGTGTAGGTATGTATTTAGTTTGTAGAAACTGCAGTTGCAGATGGATACCTTTTGGCAAATATCTGCACTTGCTTGCTCTTTCTCATGTAGAAATTAAAAACAGTTTTTCCCATCCATTTTTTCTAAATAGCTCAGCCTCAGTCAGATTGGATGTAGAGCTCCAGTGAACAGCTTTTTTTTTTTAAAAAAAACCCTTTCTTAAACCACCCAACAAGATTAACATCTAAGTCTTCCACATGAACATTTTTTGATATCCTGCTGTGATTTATGATTATCACATCTTCACTGTCTACAATATAAATATGAGAATATCACTGTACACAAAGAATCCTTTTGCTTTGTCCTTTATATGAGTGGGTTTCCAAAGTAGGTTAACAGGCACCAAATAAATCTGGTGCTACCATTATAGATTATTTTTCTGTATAGTGTGAAGTTACTGTATTTAAAAAGTGTATATTCATTCACTGTGATACCACCAGTCTTGTTATGTTTTGTTTATTTCCATTTGAAGCTTGGCCATGCTGATTTGAACATAGACTGACTTCAGCTCAGGGCTGCATGGTGGAACAGTTTGTAGCACTGAAGGTCCTGGATTTACATCTGTCTGCATAAAGCTTGACTTTTCTCCTTGTGCATGTGTGAGTTCTCTCCAGGTACTCTGGTTTCCTCCGACAGTCCAGACACGTGACTGTAATATCGGGTTATTAATAAGAACAACTATGGATGGACGGATGAGTTCAGCTCCATCATGACTCAAACAGGCAGTGAAGCGCCTTATGATGGAAAGCAACAAGTTACATTTACTCATGTAACTGTAATTAAATAAAAATGTTGCATATTTGAACATTTTAAAGAAAGTCTGAACTTTAGCTTTTACTTTTTTCTTTTTTATTTCCTTTATTTAACCAGCTAAACCCCTTAGAGATATAGATCTCATTTTCAAGAGGGACCTGGGCAGAAGACTGCAATACACAGTAATCTGGTTACAAAATAAAACTAATTAATACAAATTCACAAATATAAAATAAAAACAAGTTAAAAGCAGTGACTCTGTTTCATAGACTCTTGTTGCATATGAAAAAGTAGACTCTACTTGACTGTGTTATGTGTTCAATATTGCACTCAGTTAGGTTTGGAATCTCATCCATGACTAAAAGTGTTTTTTACTGAAGAGGGAAATGTCACTTATTTCCATCCATCCGATATATTCAGTCTGTAGTCGGTTTTGGATAATTAGCTGGAAATAATGTCCCAATTGAGTTATTGCCCAATTAAAAGAATATGAACATATGTAGTAGTTTAATGAATAATCACATTGTATCAACAGTAAGTAGCGATATAGATGATAAAATAAGACATTTTGAATTGTGGCTCTATGAGGCACATTTGTTGATCTAATTGTACAAATTCCAGTTTACAGAAAGAAAACAGGAATAGAAACAGATACATCCAAATGTGTGACTGAGAATCAATTAGGATTCCTAGAATGTGTTTGTTTCTGTCTTCAGCAGCACTTTAACCACACACTTTTATTGTGTTTTAAAGTGCCTTTCCATTATTCTTTTAATTAAATGTAGATGGTGTTTAATTAAACTTTACTCCTTTAGCTACTGCTAACTCACTAGCTAAGCATTGCTCCAGTATCACACAGATTAAAACAAAAATTACTGAATTGTGAAGACAAGAAGGAACTGTAGTCAAACTGAGAGAAAAGCCAATTTAATGGTTTCCATATCAACAGCCATGTTTTGTCATGTTGGAGATTGGCAACAGACCCCTGCCCCGGCAGGCAAACTGGATGAATCCATGTTGTGTTACTGGACAAATTTTAGGGTTTGGATTTCAATGTCGTGAGTGAAATCACATCCACTGTACCTCTAGTTTTATGCTCTTTCAATCCCTGTATCTTGATATATTGGACAATTACAATGCTTAGTGCACAATATGTACATTAATACAAATCCAAACAGTCTGAACGGTGAGTGCACAGACAGTTCAGGTTTGCAACTGTCCATGAAAAGCCGTTTTACATCACTGTGTGTAATAACAGACAGTTAATGGTGGCCTGGACCTCATGGGATACTTCACTCTTTATGTAGTCATCTAAAAATCAGGGTACATTTATGGATTTTTATTTTGTAGCTCGTTTTGTTTCATCGTTGCATCAGTGGACAAAACAAGGGCAGTGCATTGACCTTTATGGACAGAGTTCACCGCGCTGAAGGTTCTGGAAGCTTCGCCCCACTCCATATTAGAATACAGAGCCATGCTGTTGCAAGTCTTGCTACTGCTGCTGCTGCTGCTGCATGCCCTTATGCACTGGCTCTCTTCCCAGCATGCTTCATAGAGGGGAGGTGTCAGGAGGAGGGGGTGAATAGAGATGAGAGGAGACAGAGAAAGGTTGAGATTGTGGGTAAAAAAAAAAAGCGGTCAGAGGAGGTGGCTGAAAGAAAGTGGTGTTAAAGGAGGAATTGAGTGAATGAGGACAATTCTTTAAAACATGCTAGTTCTGAGACAATGGCTGACTGAACAGTGTTGATATGGATGTTAGACAGCACAGCCACATTTTTTTTCTTCTTCAAATTTGTGGCGCATTTACAAATATCCTAAACATAAAATGAGTAAATTCTTTCAACGTCACATTTTTTGTCCTCTGTTGTTGTTTTACATGATCTCTTTTCAGTGGTGCTAAGCTATTCCTAGTGAAACACTCCAACCCACGCATAGCCAGGGAGGGAGGGAAGGAGTGAATGGATGGATGAAGTGAGGAAAGATAGTGTTTGTGCCATGATGGAGGGGGTCACCGCCTGTCAGGGAGCTTTTGTGTCTTTAAAACTCATGTGCTGTTGCCAATGAAAGTCAGTCATGCAATATGGAGACAGACCTACAGTGTACTGTAAACATGACACAGATGAACAACAGCTATGCTTTAGTGCTTAAACTTTCCCCTAATGCACACACTCTTTTTTCTTTTCTGGTTAATTAATTAACTCTTTATTCATTGGTTGATTTCTGGGTCTGCATTTTTATTTAATAAAAAATTCAGAGCAGTAAAACTGATTTGTACAGTAATTGTTACAATGCTTATTGATAATTGCTGAACTTTGAGTTTTGCCACTTACAATGTGACTAAACACACTATTAGTATGGTGACACATGGTGGTGGCAGCATTATAGTGTGGGATTGTTTTATCTGAAAGGTGTTTGGAGGATGGATGGAGCTAAATACAAAGAATCCTGGAAGAAAACTTGTGAGAGGCTGCAGAACTGGGGCGTTTATTGCACTGTTTATCATTATCGTAAAAATACCATCATAAGACTTTTGATTAACTTTCACAGCACTTAATTCCAATTAACGATGTTTGAAATGTAATTATACAATTTTTTCTCATTTGTTTAATGAGTAATACTTTCAAGTAAACTCAGAAATAAGGCAGTTCAATGAAAAAAAGCACACTTCTTTATGTGGCTGGTGTCCTGAAAAAGCCTGTTTCATGTGCTTGTCAAGATCAGTGTTTGTATTTGTAGGGCTATGATTTTATTTTAGCTTCATAGTTGTCCACTAACTTTTGTTGGTCTATCACTTAAATTAATAATAAATAAAATGCTTCACATTTTGTGGCTTTATGTAAAAAAAAGGAACAGGGTCCTGATTTACAAAAATGGCCTGTTTTACTTTAGCAACAAAAGCCTTAACAGAAAATTAAGTATAGTTAATGATAGTATAACTATACTTATGGTATAGTTATGATAGGAGCCATGTCAATATGCTTCGCGATCCCTGTAAGTGAGGCACAACATTACAGAGTCGCCAATCTCTAAAAGCTTGCATCGCTCAGGGAAGGATTACTCATACATTTAGGTTTTATAACACTCAGCGCTTAAAATAACTGCATTTTCAACTAAACGATTACTGCAGTTTAGATAAATGAATAGAAAAATATTGACATTTTGTTTGCTGATACATTACTGGCAATTCATAGAATGAACAAATTAAGAAAAATACCAAGACATAGTATTTTTCAGAGATTTATTCTCTTAAACAAGGAAAATAGAGTTGCAGCTTTGGCCACAAAAGAGGAATTCATTTATTTGAACAAAAGTTATTACTGTTCAAAGTAGTGTAACAAAAGCATATGTAAAATGATTTATGATGTCAAGGTGTTAATTCTGTTCAGTGATTCCTAGTACACACTGCTAGGAGGGAGTCAGCAGGACAAATTCATGCATGTGTATCACAAACACAGCAAGGCGAATGACCGAGATCAGCAGGGAGACAGGAGAAGCAGGAAGACAGAGGGATAACAGCAGGGATGTACATGCAGCCACACTTGCATGTTCACCAGAAAATAGTGCAGGGAGACAGCGAGTTGGACAGACAGACTGCCAGATCAGCTGGGGGACAAAATACAGGGTAAAAATTCATCCATGACATGGATGTGGTGCTTAATTTTTCTTTTCAATGCTCTTTCTGTGTTAATTTTATTACATTTAATACCATACACTTCTTTATATATAACCATCATGTACAGATTCAACAGTCATAATGAACAGAAAGAAATGGTACTTCAGCTCCATGCAGAGCATAAAAGTGTTAACTTCGATGTGTTAAATCCACACTTTTATACATGCGCTCACATATTCCCAGTTTTTATTGAATCATTACACTCGCCGCCTAGAAAGCCAGTGGAAGTTCGGCTATTTGTCAGCGGGGGCTTCTTAATTACGACATCTGAGGAAGCGGGTCGGAAAAGCCCCTGGAGGGTCGAGACACACTGATGTGAAGCCAAGCTGTCAGGGCAGCAGAGCGCCCAGAACTTTCCAGCAGAGAGGAGGAACGGCCTATTTAGGTTATTGTGATTCAGGATATAGTTCATCTCCAACCGTAACCCCAGAACATGCTGTTCTTCTATTTTTCTCCTTCACTTATATTTTATAACTGATCATTTATTTTCTAAGCTGTCTTTCTCTGCTGTCTTGTTGAGGTTTTTCTTTTTTTGGAGCTGCCGCTCTGACTGCTACAGTATCAGCTGGAGGTATTGTTGTTGCTCCAGGAGATGAGTCTTGTCCTGATGGTGATCTCATTTTTGTTTGCTCTGAAATGTAACAGAAGGATCCAAGAGTCTTGGGCGAAAGTGAAGAAAAAAATACTCTAAATTGTATCTGCAATTAGCAAATGACTGATAGCATAAATTAAAGCTGCTTTTTTGTAAGTGTAACCTGAAAATGAATCATAAGTGAGTTAAAATTAACAGCACTCACTGCTAGGGTATGTTTTCATTTTGAGGCGGTGTATTATTCTGACTCTGGATCCAAGTATATGGGCTCTGAATACTCTTTTGGATCTATCTGAGTTCATTAAGCTTTACAGTGTCACTTTTGTTCAGATTCAAAAATCCAGTTCAATGACAGACATAAGAGTGGCGTTAATGAGAAATGTCTTTACAGTTACGATCAATCATTAGCAGAACCTGACACAAAAAATATGCTTTATATTTATTAGCAACACACCAATACATTTAGACCAATGTAAATATTCAATATTAATATAGTTATGATCAAGAACAGATATTTAGAGATATATATTATATCTATTTCTTCACATTTTCAAAATAGTAAAAAAATTACAACACTGACATTGCTTCACTCTTTCACTAAAACACCCCACAGTTTTGTGGCAGACCGTAACAAAGTGGATGGATGGATGGAGTGAGGAACAAAAACTCAAAATCCAAGTACTTTTCCAAATTATCCAGATTCTAAAAATATTAAATTCTAAGTTGCTGTAGACTATACAGGAACACCAAATCTACAAATTTATTTGCAGTATGACTTTCAAAATATAACTCCGAAGTAGCAGAATATTTAGCAGGGGCATAAAAATGTTTTTCTAATATTCTTAATAACTATGTTGCAATGAAACTAGAGTTTCATTTCTAATACAGCAGCTGTAGCCAGATGCAAGTTTTTCAAGAGAGTTGTTGATGGAATAGAAAGTTTAATTTAAATCCAAAGCATAAACAGTGCACTTATCTGTTTATTTATGTCACTGTAGCAACATTTAACTATGTTTTCACATCTCACATGCTTTTATGATATCCTGCATCCCTACTTTACAGAAAGAGATTATTTTTTTTCATAAACAGACTAATTTTAGTCAGTGTCACACTTGATGAATGTAATATTCTGACTCATTTCAAACATTTTGTAGTCACATCAATAGTATTATAAAATAATGAGATCTTTAGAGCAGTGTGGTGCTGGACCACTCCCAGCGACGAAGGTCTCATTCTGTAAACAGAACACATTCACACATCTGTGATCCATTTCTTCCTCTGTCCCTCTGTCAGACGGGTCCATATGGCATCTCTCACATCCCCTGCTACCTCTATCAAAGTCACATCTCTGCTGTCAGCTCCTGTTTTATGTGTGATGGTATGCTACATTCTGAAAAGCAGGCTACATTTTGTATGAAGCATGCACTTGAATCATACATTTGATGATACCATTACAGCGTTGTAGTGGTATCATCATATCGCTGTTTAAAGGTGGACTGCCATGTTTACAACCCAATGCTGACATTATTATATGAGTGTATTCTGATAAACCTGTTTAAATAATTTGCTAAATTTAGAAAAGACAAGTTCTGATTGGTGCTTTTGATAAAATGGGCTTGACAGAGGTGATAGGTCACAGTACGGGAAAACAAGCAGAAGTATATATGTGGAGAGGATGAGCAAAGCCTACAATCCATCTTTGAATCTGACTTTCAGCAGAAGAATATGTAATTATAATGGAAAAATGACATAAGCCCCCCTTAGTCTGTTATGAATCTGTGATGATGGTAGAATAACTTATTTAATTCATGTTTGACAATCTATAAATAGAAAAGCCTTGAAAATGCCTCTCCTTTTTGTTTTTGCAAAATCAAACATTTCCCTGTGTTTGAATCTTCATCTTTTAGTGTTGATTCATGGACCCTGCTACACAGCAGAGCTTTCAGGGACCCTGTATTGTGGCTGTTTGAAATCAACTTCTTTTACGTGTTAGGATTTTTGTTTGACAAATGAAATGTCTTTTTTTTAATTTTAGGATAGAAAAAAATAAACCTGAACTGAAAATGACCTTAGATGAAAAAAAGACTGCCCTTACTGTTACTTTGAGCCAACTCAACTTTCCTTGTTATTTTTAAATATATCATTGTTAATCAGTGGCTGAATATATTCCACATATATTTATTCTGACAGTAATGTAGTTTATGCAGTTTATGTAGTTTAAACATATAAGTAATGTGAAAAATTTTCAGACTTCTCTGCTGAATTTGGGGATGTCATTAAAACTTGATGTATAAAGAAAATGTTTGTGAATAGTGTGAATGTCTATCACCAATAAATACTGACCTATTTTTCATCTTTCTCCACAAGTTATTACAGATAAAATATACAAATATAGATTTTGAAGTGTTTCCCTCCTAATCTGATGCATGTTTTCTTGTCTTGCAGTGTGAAAACTGTGATCAAACCAGAGTGAACGACCAGAACGGGAACATCTCATTATCAAGTGGGGGGAATTTTCCCAGCTCCCCTTCTTTCAGTTTTCAAACTCCTGTTATACATTTCACTTTATTTTTTTCTATTTTCCCCCCTTTTTTTCATGGCCAGGACGAAGGATTCAGAGCTTTTCCTTTATCTTATTTTTCTTTTCCAACGTGACCAAAAGCAGATGCCAAACTGACTGTGTCAAAAAAAGCAAAAAATAATATTTAATGAAACTCCATTTCTCTACATAATCATACAGTATTTAGTCAAACCAGCCTCAGAACCTGATTTATTTGCCAACGTGAACCTTTAAGTCCACCATCATATTAACAACTTATTTACTCCTGACTACTTAATCTTTCAGTGTTTGCTGCTCTTAATGTGAAAACTGCGTGATTTTCCTGCCAAGACCATAATCAGTGCATTATTGGTTCAAAGTGCTTTATAAACAGTTTGCGGAGTGACAGAGGAAGCATGTGGTGAGAAGTGATAATTCTCTGACGCCGTCTGAAGGTTTTATTTTAAATCGGAGCGCCGTTTTGACTGACGGGTAACACAAGCCACGTTTGACCAGATAAATCCAAGCCCGCCATCATCACCGCCGCCGCTGCTGCTATCTCAAAGGCTTAGACGTATACTGTCCTCTCAGTCTGCGCTGTGAAACACTGTTAACACTTTGCCTATCTCCTTCTTCCAGTTGCTTATATTAGAAAGGCTTCTCGGTCATTGTCGTCTCGTTTCTTCCATGTGTTGAGCTTGATTACTGATGTGAAATCCCCCTTTATCAAGTCCCACTGAACTCTTCAGCATTCCTCTTTTTATTCCTGAAAAAAACATGCAATTTAGAACCTTTCACTGTACTCATGTTTGTACGTGAAAGAAAAATAATTTTATAAGAAGGAAAAAAAAGGATTATAACGTGAAGCCATACCGAACACCAGCCATACAAATTAACTTTTACATTTACAAAGCTTCTCACAGTGTTTTAGATTTTTGTTTTCTAACAAAGTGATCTTCGTCATATTGGTGCACACACACATTCAGGGAATCCATGAGGAAACGGCTCATGAAAAAACCCAAAATTCATATGTTTGGAGGAAAGAGGATCTTGTAAGTTTGTAGTTTTTCTAACTGCTTTTTCAAGAATTGTGCAATCGGATTGTCTCTGGCGTTAAATCGTGGCAGCCACAGTGACCACGCCGAGTTCCCCGTCTGCGTCCCGTTTTCCTCTGCGTTGACGGATGAATCCAGACAGTTTCATGTCTGTTCTGTGGGCAGAACCTCGCTGCCCTGCTAGAACCGGGCCCAAGCCCTCCTTTGTTCTCTTCTGTTGGGCCAAGCTAAACTCAGAGCAGAGACACTCAAGCAAGGGTATCGAACGCACATAAATCTGCGGCTTTTTTTTTCTGTTTTCTTTTTTAAAGAAAAGTCTTCAGTTTTAAGTTCTCACCAGCTTCCATTAACATTCCAGTTTAATGGACTGACCGTTTCCTTCCAGTACCTGCTGGAAAAAACTTTTTTTCTTGAAAGTCCTGATGCTGCTCAATGCTGTTCATCTGCAGTAAATTCATTCAACAACATAGTGCACAGTTTTTAAATCCCAGTAGTTAGACCAAACTCCTAAGCATACAGACCTTTACTGATTCATCTAAGTTACTTAATGGAGCTAATTATGGAAATTGATAGTGTCCTGTAGAAGATGTACAAGTTGAAGAAGCTTGTGCCAAATTCAAACTGATTTTCTTTCAGCTTTTTAAACAAAGCTGAGAACTCTGAAGCTGCCATCACTGTTGTTTACAGACACATAGCCTGGAATAAAATAATTTTCTTTCCATGTCAGATTATTATTATTATTATTATTATTTTATTTACAACGGACAATAGAAGTGCCAAACTCCCAAAAGAATAGATCCAACATCGGTTCGAGCGATCTGAAGTTTACATACAGCACTAAATGTTTACAATCCACCGTTTCCATAGCAATTTGTTACGTGCCAAACCGAGCGTTCCCGTTGGTCATTTTGTTAAGAATTTACAGTTTTTCTCAAACTCTTCTCTTTTGTTTACAGTAAATGTGTAAATACTGCCATTTTGAAAAGTTTTGAGTTTTGGCCAAGGGGAAAAAATGCCACTCTGTCAGCTGACAGACCTATACTAATTATTCAGAACCCAGTGCCATTCAACACAGTCATATTGTGAAGTTAAAGTTGGCTGGTTTATTAAACTGTTTTACAGGCAGTTTGTACAGGGCCTAAAATCTCTGAAAACCTCAATGTTTACACAAGCTGCTTTTGGGAGGAATTTCTATCCAGAGAAATGTTTACATTCAGATGAACGAGTGAAATGCCAAACACATTCATAAAATCGCTGCTGAACTGCATCTGAACTAAAAACTGAAGTTAAAACATTTTCATCACAAAGGTTTTTATATTTCAGCCAGACGCCATCTTGGAGTTGAACTCTGATAGTTGATTTTCTTTTCTAAATCACGGCTGAAGAACTTTACCCCGGAACAATGAAGTCCACGCTTTCAAAGAGGATGATTTCCCTTTTTGTCATCCTGTTGCTTTTCTCCTGCCTCCCTTTTTCCTCCCTTACCGTTACCGTGGAGCGGCGAGATGCCATCGGCGACGCCAGGACACTTGGCAGCAGCAGTGGCACCTCTGCTGGAACAACGGGCAGCACCTTGTTCCTCCTGACCGGCTACAAGTCAAACCCCCGCGGCGGATCCAAAGTGCCACCGAAAGCGGCTGAGATGAAGGATGATGATGATCCAGCGGCGATGGCTGAGCTCCCCCCAAAGCCCCTCCCACAGAGGATGTTTCCACGGAACGCCACGGAAAACCCACTGAAGCCTCCGCTCAGTGGGGCCCAGGTGGCCCCGCCATTGGTGGATAATGGAGAAGTTTGCAGGTATGAATGTTATGTGATGCAGTTATTTTTGTTAAAATCAAATTTTACTTGTGAAAGCGAATTCCAAAAAAAAAAAAAAAAAAAAAAGTTTAGTTTTCTGCCAAGCAAATCTAAAAGAAAAGAAAAAGCACTACAAAGGTAGTAAAACAACTACAAAATAATAGAATAATAGTTCCTCAATTTGAGGCTGCTTTACTGAAAAGTCAATTGGTATCAAAAAAGGTAATGTAATAATTTGTTTTCTTATGGAAAATAAACTATAATCCCTACTTCTATTAAAATAACATATTAGTTTACTATTATGTTAATAATATCATATTTGATTCTAATTATTTCAATTCTGATACACAGAATTGAGCAGAATTGTACAATAAATACTTGCTGAACTTAGCAGTAGTTTCCAGTTAGCCCTAACTTCAGTCCGCTGCTTTACATTCATGCCTCTTGTTACTTGGTAACAGTTAAAAATGAAATTGCAGTGTTACTTTAATAAAGGGGATGGGTGACGCTCCTTTGGAATTTACATGACAAACGTTTTTCACAACTGGAAATACATTCAAACATCTTTTATAAGCATAAGAAATTGGTTTCGAAATTGTTTAGCCATCTGACCAACAGTGCACAGGTGTGGGTGGACCAGCATTAAGTTCCTTAATACTCCACAAAGTCAAACTAAGCTCTGGTCACTGTGGGACTTTGCCTGGTATTTCTTTAAAATTACTTTAAAATTTAAACTGTCTATTAAACTATAGTTTATAAAAAATAACCTGGAAGTACCTTGGTACCCTAGATTCACCTGTGAATATATAGTCGACTGTAACATACCGTCTTAGTGCTAAATATGTTAATCTCCAGATATTAGAAAAAGTTCTAAAAGCATGTTAGAAACAGACAACAGATAAAAATCTGAGCTGTTTGCATGAAATTTCACAGGATGGAGATGTTTATGTTGTCAGCCAAATCTGCAGGTTGAGCTCATCCCTGTTTAACAAGGTCAAAAAGGGAAAATAAAATAAATTGAGAAAAATTGACAGGAGCAAGAAAAACAAACGAAGGCTGAAAATTAAAATCTGAAAAGTGCATTTGTTACTTTAGGCTAAGTTTAAGAAAAAGGATTATAATATATTGCCATTTGCAGAAGTGAGGCTGCTGTTTGAGTGACTGCAGCTTCCACCGGCTCGTTTAATGTGGTCATCTTACTGAATGCCATAAAAGCAAAGAACATCATGATTCTCCTGCAGCTCTCATCTTGATCCCACCAAAGCTCATGTTCTGCACTGAGAGGCGTCTTGCTGTTGCTAGGCAACAGATAATCAGCTCTAAATCAGTTGTCTGTTGGCAAGCCACACACTGCGACCACATTCAGGCAGCCAGAAGCAAAACAAGCAGAGAAATATAAGACAAGATCCAAAACATACATAAGCTTTCAACTTTTGGTCTGTTTTAATTTGTTATTCATGACTTCTGTTATTTACTATCTTGCCTTTTGTACTAGTGTTGCTTTTATACTCCAAATTTCAAGACTTAGAGAAATGCTTTTCTCTGTGGTGAAACACATTCACCACAAAAGTTCAGATTTCTGTTTTATGCTTTGTTCCCCAGGGGTTACTATGACGTCATGGGGCACTTTGACAACACGTTCAACTGCTCCAAGGGCACGTATCGCTACTGCTGTGGTACCTGCCAATACCGGTTCTGCTGCGAACACCGGAGGAACCGACTGGACCAGGAGTCCTGCAAAAACTACATTTCCCCTGTGTGGGCTGACCCTCAGGCCCCCGTCAGCGTGCCTGCCGCCAACAAGCCCGACCCCGACTTTGAGACGCTGCAGCAGCAGAGCAGCAGGTCAGGGTTGGAGTTGAAAAAAATCTTATGATGCATATAAATTATTAGTTTAGATCAATGTACACATTTTTTTTAAACCACCTCTAATTTCTTTGTACTTTTGTCAGTACTTTTGTACAAGACCGTCAGAAACCTAAAGAGCTACCGATCACCTACCAATCTTTCAGATTAAGTTTTGGTAATCTGAAAGATTACTTCAGCCTTAATGAAAACCAAATCTAAATTCACATTATAATTTCATCTTTCATTGCACAGTTTTTGTAATAGGTGAGAAAGTAAATAATTTGAGTCCCAAGGAGTGAACAGGCCTGAAGCTTTGTTCACACAGCAGGTCTTGATGCTCAATTTTGATATTTTTGCTGAAATCCGTTTTTTTTTGTTTGTTTTTTTCCTTTTTTTGCATGGTCCTACTACTGACCAAAACCGACCACAATGAAACATCAGTGTGAACCATTTCCAAACCTAAAGTGACCTACAAGTGCAGAAAATCATTGACGTCACCAAACAGCACACTCTTCCTGGGAGTAATAATGGATAGAACTGTTTATGGACTGGTTTTAAAGTTGTTCAGCAATGAGAAACGACAGTTTTGTCACAAGATCATCACAACATGAAGGATCTGTTTTGGATGTGCAGTCAGAGCCAGGACTGGTCTCATTGTGACATTATAATCGGATATGTATCTAAATTTTAGTACAACATATGAAGTGGAACAGATCGGATTGTTACTGCAACGTGAAAGCAAACTATGGCAATCCAAAATATCAAGTTGAATTCAGTACTTTGATACCTGGTCTAAGCTCATATTGTTTCTGAATGCAGAGGTTCATACCTACTGAAATACTTAGCTGAACCTTTTTTGAGTGGAACTGCTTGTTAAAGCCACTAAGAGCAGAATACTGGAAATCATACATTTTTCTCTTTTTCTGCCTGTGACTCTGTACCTTTCTGCATGACTTTATGTTTTTTTCTCCAGTACGGGTTACGTGATCGGAGGGGTGATATCCTTCACACTGGTGGTGGCTGTGGGCGTCAGGGTCGCCTTCAGCAAGGTGGCGCGTCGACCCCGCAACAGAGATGTCAACATGCCCAGGTGAGACCGACTAAAGAGCTGTCTCATAGAGCCCGAAATAAAATGTGTTTCATTATTTTCCACTGATAGAACTTAGAGTGAACAGTTGCCAAAGTGAACCTTCAATTTTCTTTTCCTTCAAATTAAAAAAACTGATAGATTTGAATTTCAGTCTTGTTCTGGGCTCATTTTGCTCTTCGATACCCACCAGAGTTAACACAGGCTGGGTGATTTGTGGTAGCAATTACTGAGGCGATGGATCAGGGAATTGTTGTTTACTATTATCGCGTTTCATTTAATTAAAGTCTGCCCTAAAGGAAAGTTAACAGTGAAGAAGAAATGGCTATAAATTGCTATGGAAAAAAAAATGCACTCTGTTTATCAAGCTGCTGACCTCCAGCAGTTGGGAGGTTTCCTCTTAATGTTCTTATAGTTTTCATTCAGTTTTCTGGGACTGGGTCATGTGTTACTGCTCTCTTAGTTTTACCATCAAATATTCACTTGGGGGTCTTTAGGGTTTATTTTCATGCAGATACTTTTGTGCTCCTTCATCAGCATCTCCAGGCAGGAATAGTGCTCCTTACATATAGAGTTTAATTATTATTTAAGTTTATGGTTAACATCTGAACTGTTGACTTAATTTTAATGTTAATGCACAAAGTGAAAGATAACTGACATTTTTACTCCCATAATTTAATAGTTTCAAATGATACTTTATGTGCTTGACATCATAAAAAACAACTGTTAAAACAAGACATTAAAGATAAAAAAATATTTTTTGAATGATAGCCTCTTTTCACCTTTTTCTACTCTGATCCACTCATCTTTCCTGCACTGAGTCAGATCCCTGGTGGATATTTTACGTCACCAATCGAGCCCCGTGCAGCAGGGAGACAGGAACAACGCCGCTGTGCTGACCGCCACCACATCCGACGGCCGCACATCCAAAAACCTGTACACCCCCGTCCTGCAGTTGAAAGACAACCGCAGTAAGTGACAGAGTGGCTCGAGTCAAAGCCAACGCATTCGCATGTTTGTGGAGGTGAAAACATAAAGCGACAGTGTCACATTCAGGCTACACGAGCCTTCAGATCCAGCTTGCTCACTATGTCCCGAGTGATAGGGAGGGTAATTATCACTGCTGTTCTCCTGGTTTTCAAATCTCACTTCAAACTCAGTAGCAGTAACACAATTCGCACTTGAGGTGGAAAACATTTTGCTGGGACTGAGATGCTGTCAGACGCGGCAGTTTTACAGAAAAGTAAATGAATAAATTAGCTTTTAAACAACCGAAACAACACAGATAAGGGAGTTACTAAAATATTTCTTAACTACAAATGGTTTTTAATTATTTTCGTCTTTTACGATTGTACAATATTTGCAATTACAAGAACTTTGCAAAGAATCGTATTCATTCCTGAGCTACACATTTCTTACAGGAAAAATCGACACATTATTTGAAATATAACCATGAAAATTCTATCTAATTCACATTTTGATTCATTGTCATTTTCTGTGACGATTAATAAAATGTTGAGAAAAATGCACAACTTATAGAATTTAATAGAGCGGGACGTGGAATATTTTTGTTGTGGGGATCAGTGGAGGTAAGAGAAAGCTCAAAGTTGCAGAGAAAATAAATGAATTAACCAATATTCTCCCTTTGCTTTTCATTCTCTTTCTCTTCCTCTGATTTCTTTTCATTCTCTCCACGATTTGGATTGTTCTGCAGAAAATACTGATGAGATAATTGTCAAACCTTCTGTTAGAAGCTAAACAAAGCTCCTAAGTCATTTTGTATGTATATTTTGCTGACTTAGCAGTTCAATTAAGTTTGGTGCAAAATTCCGACCTTAAAACAAATAAAACAGACAGAAATATAATTCCTGGCGGGAATGCTGTTTTCTCCTTCCTGTCCATTTCTTCTCTCTCTGCTGTCTCTACCGCTGTCCCTCTCTGTTTCTTTACTGACACAAATGCTTACGCGACACACGCTCTCTGTCTCTCAAGTGGTCGTCCATCAGTTTGTTGGCTCTGCTCTCTCTGCAGCTGGGAACTTGCACCACCCTTTTAACCAGCAGGGGTCTGCCTCCAGCCCCAAACACTCTGCTACCATCGGTAAGCCTCGTGGTTAGCAGCGCGTGTCCAGCGCGGGCGGCGGCGAGCTGCCGGCCGGACCCACGGCCTCCCCACCACCCTGTTCGTCTGTCTCTGTTAGCCTGCCGGAGCGCGCTCTTCAAACAGCTGCGCCAGTCTCAACACTGTGTCTGTGTGTGGCTTCTCTGTTTCGAAGCTGTGTTGAAATTGGCACGTTGTTCATAAGAGCGTAAGCTTAAAGTTGTCTGGCCTGCCCTGGCTTTACTGCAAGTCTGTCTGCCCACCTCTCGTCACCCACTACCACCACAAGCCTGCTTCCAAATGTGCTTGTTCTTCTCTCTTTTTTTTATCTCTCTGTGCCACAGTGACGTGCGAGTGCGCTTACAGCTGACACCGAACATGAGAGGAGGGTTTGCTGTTAACAGAGCGGTTCTCTGTTTCTCCCAGCTTTGCACCAAGAAAACAAAAAGCAATGCTAGTCGTTTATCTAGAAAAAAAAAACTGATGTAAGTTACTTCCATGAAAGGAAATGAGCTACTCCTGAATGTAAAGTAACTCTGATGAAGGATCTGTAGGATGTGGTTACCATGGCGATCGAATGGTAAAGAGATCAGTGTGATTTCCACTGAACTTTTTAAGTTTTAGTGCGAGTTATTCTGAGCGTCTACACCTACATGCGTTTCCTCTGGAATGAATTACACAAGAAGGCATCTGCAGTGATTAGAGCCAGCTTTGCCTACAGATGTTACATTGATGGCGTTCATTAGTAAAAGAAAACTAAAAGTAATTGATGTTTTAGGTTACATTTCGAATCAAAGCTTGGGAGCATCTATCATTTGTTGCACTGGCTTTAATTTGGGTTAATGGATATCAGGAAGACACACTGAATTTAACAGAAAAATCTTTCAAACACCTTCCGGGTTTAATCTCATTAATGTCCTCTAATGATCAGGCATTTGTGGTTTTAGAGCTTTTAAACCTTGATTGGATCGTTTGTCCTCTTGTAGTCATGTTCCATTAAATGACCCCTTCTCTCTTTGGCTTGTTTCTTTTTTTTTTTTTTTTGATGGATTCTTCTCGTTTTTCCATTTTAACAGCCACTTTATGAGAGTCACATATTGCATTTTTTCCCAATTTCTAACTATATTAGCCTGATATTTAAACCCCCTGAAAAATGTGATACATCTTATCTTCTCTGAAGGTAGAAGTTCTTTTACAAGTTGCACATTGTTGCAAAATGACTTCATTGTGTAAGAAAAGGACACAGTAGTTGTACAGTTCTGGCCAAATACTTACATACGTTTATCATAGGTTTTTATTATAATCATCAATTTTCCAGGGTGATATGGCCTTATAATAATCAACCTAAGTGGCATTTCAAAACAAGAATTGGCCCTGACCCAGCTTATAATAACAATCCACAAGTTTTGAATGATATCAGATCTTGACGTGACTAAACTTTTTTGAGTATTGCCTTATTATGTGCAACGCTCCAGTACCACTGTCTACGCTATCTACATACCTCACTGCTGTTTCTTGGTCACAATACTTGTCTTTCTGTCTTTTTGGCTCGGATCTCAAAACTATTCCCCAGATTTTTCTAATCTCTGCCAAGCTTGAAGGTTTTCTGTCAGCATCATTTTTATTGGTCAGGGCCTTTTCAGTCCACAAATTTAAACTTGTGCAATAAATTCTTGTTTATAAAACTTGGTAAAGTGTTATGTTTGATCATTATAATGGAATTAATGACATGTATTCCCATGATGATAAATGAAAAACTTTTAATGGCAATTCTAGATTTGCTTAAAAAAAATAAAAATAGCTCATTTCCTCTGCACATATGTTTTTTCTCTCACCCTAAAGTGGTTAATCTGATTCTGTAAGTATTTAGTGGATACCATCTGGAGTTGGAAAGGCGGCAGTGCAGAGGGGAGTTCAGTGAAGTGGTTCCCTGCATCACATAAAATGAACAAATCTGAGGAGACTGCCATAAAGTTTTTCTGTACATATACAAACACACATTAACTCACATGGTCACCTTTGCGTTATGTTGTATGCTGGTACATAAACACAGTATGTTATGTTCAGTATGTGATGCTTTCTGCTTGTTTTCTCTATCAGCCTTCATCATGTTCACTTCCAGCTTTAAACTAAAACTATCGCAGAACTAGCATTGCTTTTTTTTCACAATGTATGTGCGTGTGTATGTGTGTAACGGCTACAGAGGTCGATGTGGTGTGTGTTCCCTGGGTGGCACTTAACAGAGACATCATTGGCCATTACAGCCCATTACTGTCAATGGTCAATGACCAGTATATGTCCTGCAGTTATCTTAACAAGATCGCAGCCCATAACCGTTCCCACCCTGAATGAACTCTGCTAGTGTCTGTATTGAAGACAGGAAACAGTAAATGGCCATGTTATGCAACCTTTAATTGTTGTTCTCCAGTTTTTCCTGCTCTCACTCTCAGAGGTGTAGTTTCTCTTTGTCTCTCCTCATAGATCCAACATTTCTGATCCCCGTTTGGATAATCGTGACTGATCGACATGTTTCTGATTGAAGATCTGAGCGTTTGTCTCTGTTTGAATCCACATGTGAGGTCCCTGCTGAGTGCACCCACATGTTGACTCATTTATAGCTCCGTCTCTCTGCTGTTTGCAGCATATATGAATGCGTTTGTATACTTTATGACATAACTGATATCAGTGTACATGCTGCAAAGCAGGCATCTATGCCCCCCTCTCCTCCTCCTCCATGTTGCTAACCTCACATAAGACAAGTCATTTCTGTGTTTACTGATCTATGTGCTGCTTTTGCACTTTGCATAAATGTGACTGTATGTGCACTAAGATTCCTCCTGAAGCCATCAGTGTGTTTCTGTGTATTTATATGTGGCTGATATGTTGGTGTTGCAATCTTAGATGAGCAGTACAGAGTTGTATTTATAGATGGTCGCCATGGAGCTAAGAGACACTTCCTGCGTTCACTGATAGTTACCCAGCTTGTAGAATCTTCCTTTGTTCAATTTTCCCTTTCCTTTGTTCATTTACTTTTTTCTTTGCTTCTTATTAATATTATATTATATTTTTTCCATTTTTTTCCTTTTCTCTACCTCTTAAACATATTCATTTCATTACCTCTTAGAGTTTCTTTTAAAAAATTTTACCCCTTGGTTATTTAAAAATGTAACTATGTTACAACCAAAACCTTGAATTAATTTTATTGGGATTTTGCAACAGACACAACGTCGTGTAATGTGTATCTCTGTTGAGTCATTACTTTGTAGTCTTTTGTGATGCGTCTGTACCAGCTTTGCATGTCTTGCAATTGAAATTAAAACATTAAAACATTTTTCTTTATAACTCAAAGTCAGTCAGACTGGACAGAGAGCATTCATTAGCATCAATTTTCATATGTCATATTTAATTCTGAACTTTGACTGGGCCATAATAACACATGCTTTGACCTAAATCATTCTATTGTAGCTATTGCTGTACATTTAGATGCTTTGTCCCCCAGGTTTCACGGTGCCTATATCTACCCCTCTCCCACAGCATGATGCTGCCACCGTGTTTCTGGTTGTGGATGGGGTTTTTGTTCCACAAAAAGTTTAGATGGGCACTTTCATTCACATATTTACTGGCACCCATGAATGTTTTTTTCATCCTTTCGTTTTTTGTCTAAGGATGGCCATATCTTTAGATAAGATTTCTTTGAGATATTGATGTTTTATGATTTTTTAAAATAACTTATATGTTGAAAATTGTTTTCCTTTTGCTTCATAGTTATGCACTACTTTGTGTTTCTGTCATGTAAGAACCCCAAAGAATTACATTGATGTTTCTATTTGTAACATGATAAAAACCTAAGGGGTTTTACTTTTCCTGAACTCTCACCTCATTGTTTTCCTTCTACTCTCCTTCATCCATTATATTTTTTATATTCATATCCAGTCTTTTTTTAATCTCTAACTTGCTTCTTTTCTGTTTCTTCCTCCTGTCCATCTCTTCCTGTCTTTCCTCAGAGCGCGGGCCTCGTTTGAACAACACCTCCCAGCTGTCATCTGGTCCCAGCCTGATTTCAGGAAGCGGTAAAGGTTCGGGAGGGGTTGGCATCCTCACCGGGAGCATGAGACACAACAGCAGCCACCCGTCTTTCTCCCACTCCTTCCACAACCTGGCGCAGCTGCCCCCGTCCTACGAGGCGGTGATGAAACCAGAACTCAGCCGCTACAGCTCCCTGAAAAAACTGGGTGAGCTATTATTTGTTTCTCATATGAAATGCTAATTAAAACTTGTTTTGGACATTTCACAGACTTACAGTAAGTATTTTAGATAATCATTCTAACATTAATTTCTGATAAGGAAAGAATAAATACAAAGTCTTCAAATTATTTGATTTTATAAGGAAATAAAAACACTATCTAAACCCAACTAGGCTTATGTGAAAATGTATTTTCACCAGATCTTTGCATCAGCTTCATTAGAGAAACTCAGGCTGTTTTACTGTCTGACCTCTAGAATGAAGAAATCACTTTAACATGCCACTTTAACAAATCTTTTTAATGTCTGGTAATGTGAGGTAGGGATAAAGATCTCAAAAGGCATTACAGAATCTTAAGAAATAAAGTCATTAATATCTGTCAGTCTAAAAAGGAATTCAAAGCCATTTCACCACAGTGTGAGATTTTATTAACAAATGTAGAAAAAGGGAATAGTGATAAATGAGGTGTCTCATTATTACTTTCTCATACAAGATCACTTTGGTTTGCTTTTTCTGCCCTCTATGAATAAAATCAGCATTTAATAAGACGGTATTTTGTGTTTACTAAATCTGTCTCTTTCATTTCTGCTACTGAAATGAATTCAGAAACATTTCAATATTTATATTTTTCTGCAGAGCAACTTGCCAAAGTGCTAGGCTGAAGCCAGTATGTTAACTCTGTTTTCTTAAGACTCTTTGTTAATTCTGCTTGTAATGTTTAAATGCCGTTCCTTTAACATTTTGTTTTTTGCTCATGTTGCACCACCTGTTAGTTAGACGGTTTGAAATTTTCTTAATATGCAAGTCAATTTCAGCAGATGGGTCAAAATTGGAAATAAAAAAATTGGGAAAATGACAACGGTTCTGTGACAAAAAATGTATTTGTATACCATCGACATAAAATTTATGAAAAATCGAAATAAAACAAGCAGTTGTTATTTGTGGTCACCAGAGTATATACATGTGTTTTGTTGATGGAAAAATGTCCTCCTCCCATGTGAGCTTTTCTTTCCCATCATCATTATTCACTATGCTGCAAGATTAGTAACAAAAAGTGCAAAGTCGTAGAATCTCCTCCTAGAATTCAGACAGCAGAAAAAATGTACACGAAGGTTGTTCTCTGAGATTTTTGAGACATGTAGAGGATTTGAATGTGGGAGCACAAATGTCAGAATCAGTCAGACCGACCGTAATGCTGAGTTTAACCTGTCAGAACAAGTGGAAAAGAGCAACGTGGGTGCTTTTGCTTTGTTTTACTCGTTCTTGCTTGCTGGTATAATGCTCTCCATTATTTGCCAGTGTTGGGACTACATCTCGGCGTAATATAAATGTACTGATTTATGGATGCAAAACAGGTTATATAAAAGTCCTATTTACTGTAGGTCAGCAGCTTTGTTGATCATTCTGCTATAAAATTTACTGCATTCTTTGTGGATCACTCCAGGAAGATTTATGTCAAGAAATGACAGAAAGCTTGACAGAAAGTGGTAAAGAAAAGCTGCAGTATAAAGCAAACAGGGAGTGGCACAGATGAGAAAGATGGGAGTGAAAAGGATGAACGAGTGAATTTAGAGAGAAGGGTTGATCAGAAGACAGAGAGTAGAGGAGAATTTTAGAGGCACTGTCAGGGTGAGTGACGATACAGCATGAAGGTAGAAGATAAAGGAAGATGCTGATGCAGAGGTCATTCGGGGAAAAAAAAGGAAAGTGGAAGAAGGCACTTGTGGAAAGAGATGGGGGAGGGGGATCTGCAGAGGTCTGGCTGCTTTCGATGAGGAGGAAACGATTTTCGAGGCAGTTGCTTCCTTTACTTCACTCACTCTGTGATGGCCGAGGACTGCAGGGGGAGGGGAGTCGCCCTGCAGGCCTGTGACGGATGGTTACTTCATGAGGGACGACCCTTATGAGTCTGTGTTCAACGAGCATGGCGCTACATGGATGGAATGATGTGAAGGCGTAATCGAGAGGAGGCTCTTTATTATTTCGATTCAGTCAAAAGGGGAAACGCTCCATAAATACAGAAGGGAAAAAAGGTCTCTTCGTATTCAACAACCGATGATCTGACTCCTGGCAAAAATAAGACTCCAGTCAGTAATTCGCATATTAGTTTTTTTCTTCTTCTGTTTTTTTTTTTCTTTTTTCTGCCTTTCCTCTCCCATTTTTAGTTTAATAATTATACGGCTTATGCCGACTTTTAGGAAGTTACAGTGTAGTTCAGATTTGCTTACAATTAAAAATAATGCTTCAAATCTTTTACATATTACATATCATGTTTATAACAGAGGCTTGTGTGGAATAGTTATTAGGAGTCAGTGTCTTTCTTGCAATTAACCATCAGATAGACTCCATATTTTCCCTTTTAGAAACTTTTGCGTAAGTTTTTCTTTCACTGTCATTATTTTTCTAATTGAACGACATTTCTCTTGGTGAGTTTAGGCTTCTATCAAAGCTACTTACATCTGTTATTTTGGCTGTTTATGACGATAAACAACCAATTATAAACAGCTGGCTTTTGTTGAAGGATCTCAACAAAAGCCACAAATAACAACTGCCGCTAGTGGGGGAAAAATAATAGCATGTTAAATGTTGCCACAAAGCTTAATGGAGGGTGGACATATTTAAATATACATGTATGCTTTATAGAAATATTATTAATTTACCTGGTGGGTAAAAGATATAATTTCAGAGTTTAGTCATGGAACTGGTTTCACTTAAAACAAAACTGTACTTATCCAAAACAGTGTTGTTCTTAGAAGTAAATTTTTATAAACAAACTAAAAATGCATTGCATGCAGTGCTGAGAGACTGTAAATCACACAAAATTGCTAAATTATACCAAGCAGGGTTCTGAGAGGTATTTTTGTTGTTTGAACTCCGTGTAATGAGTCTATAACAGCACTGTTTCACAGCTAGAAACAGTCACATAGTGGTTAATATGTGCGTGCATTTAGATTTTATGAGCATATAAAAACAAACAATGAAAATATTTATTTTTGTATATTTTTCTCTCACAAAAAATTTGACTATATTCCCTGACTGTGTGATTTTAAGTTATAAACTCTTTAAAGGATTAGCTAAGAATTTGTCACATTTTTCACTGTGCATATTATCCACTTCTGTTTACATTATTTCTTTCAACAGGCAAATCTTGGAAACAAAAAAAAGAGGTTATATTTTTCAAAATCTTCATAAAGTGTCAGTGTGCTCTTGTGCCTGCTTAGTTCTGATGGACATGAGGTATACAATTTCAGTAATCTTGAGTTTTACTCCTTGCATGATCATTTTCCATTTAGTAAGACCAAACATGGACATCAAAATCTAGTTTTAGACATCTACAGATAAAAAAAAACAAAACATCTATATTCACTCAAATGTGAAAATGAAACTGTCCTATCAGTCCCATAAAGCTAAATGTTTTGAAAATAATATATTATTAAATATTTTTCATCTTTAATTATTGCTTGGAAAGTGTTTTTTATGCTACTTGAGATCAAGATGGATTCTGCCGATTATTATAGGTAAGAATCATATCCGCTACTCCAACATCTCTCTGCTCATCTTTCTAAGCTTACGAACAGATTTAAAAAGGAGAGATAAAAACAAATGAGGTGCACTAGCAGTGCTAGCTAACAACTGATTGTATCATCCAAGACTGTAAAATATTTGAAGACATTTACTGTAGATAATGTGAATTATTACAGTGTTTCATTTATTGTGAGTTAATTGTGAGTAAAGATCTCATGAACTGACTGATCCACAGCGTTATCTGGCATAGCACCTCTTCAGACAGTGTGAATCATTTTCACATTGAATTAAAGCATTGCTTTTGGTTTTCTGCAAAAGCAGCCCCCATATTTTCATCAAACAGTTTTTGTGGAACATTTTTTTTCAGGATGGGAGTGAAATGTCAGAATGACACAGAGCGGATGAAAAACGGCCACTCAGCTGCTGCTGAATGAAACCTGCTGCTTTTGATGTGCTTCCCTGCAGAAATGACATCGATAAAGGCTTCTTTGTTCGTGGCCAGGCATAAAAAAAGCCCTCTAGATAATTTGGCCTTAAACAGAGCGAGCAAAGAGAGAAGAGAGAGGCCAGGGTGAGGACATGAGATCATCAGGGAGAATAGAAAAAAGGGAAATGAGGCAAAAGAAAGGTAGATAGAAAACCTCCACATTTGGCGGAAATTATGAGAAGATGGAGGCAGAGGAACAAATAGAAAGAAAGGAAGAGGCCTGAGAAGGTGAGAGAAAAAGACAGGAGAGGAAGAGGTAGAGAGCTAGCTGGTTAAAGGTCAGGTTTTAAATTGGCTCTTGTGGAGCTGCTTCCATGGAAATACTTTGAAGATTAAAGCAGACTCGGGGTATGGAGCAGAAAGCACAGAAACACTGTTATTTCTCTATTAATGAAGACTTTCGTCTCTGTTGACTTTGTTTCTCTATGCTGTCCTTTCTCATTCAACCTTTGTTACTTTGGGCTTTTTTTACACTGTCCTTTCTCATGTATTATTCTCTTATGCCTTGTTGTAATTTCTTTTATCTACGTTTCGTCTCCTCGTCTCCTCGTTTGCTGCCCATACTCCTCTCTCAAAGAATTTCACCTCCCCTCTGTTGCCACACTCCATGCATTTCTTTCCCCATTGTTTTTACATAATATTCTTTGTTCTAAAGGTTTGCCACTTTTGTCTCTAATTTCTTTTCTTCTTTACTTTTTTCCTGCAGTTCCTTTTTCAACTTTCTATTTTTTCTGTCTTTCTTGTCAGTGTCACTGGAGACCAAAATAGTTGTAAAGGGAAAATCCCTTTAGTCGCTTTGCTTATAGCAAGCAGTCAGTTATTTTTCATGGTGTTTAAGTTTTTCTCACTTTTGCATATTTCAGACCAACAATGAGAACATTAGAAGATTTGAGGATGAGGTCTAACAATATGCTTAAGGCAAACCTAAGTACTTTAATCATGTCTTTTTGCCCATGTGATGTTTAAATTGAGATGCATCAGGATGCTCACATTTAAGAAGGTTTTACTTTTGTCCTGCCTGTCGACGGAATACTTCTTTTGAATTTAGATTGGGATATAATGTGTCACTTTTTGAGAAGTTTTAGTTTGCTTCATGGTGCCAGACGCTTCTATGGATCTGGAACCAGTCAGGCCTGGATCTGGCTAGTGAAACTGAACTCTCTGGGAATGTGGTTTACCACACTTAATTAATGATTTAACGAGAGGATAATTACATCATTTTGCTTTAGCTTGCTTGTTTTCCCTTTAACATTTTTATTGTCTTAAGAAAACCACACTTTGAATTTACTCAGGTTGATTTTTAAAATTTGTTTAGTGATTTCAAACAAGTATAACAAAACAGTAAAACTGTAGAAATCTTTTAACATCATTTTATTTAATCTGATCAACTTGCTTGTTAAGTCTTTTCCAGGCTTTAAATTGGAAAACCTGTATAAATACCACGCCTAAACTTTTAAACTAGCAGGCAATTGTAAAAAAAAAAAAAAAAAAAAGAAAAAAATAAGAAAAAGAAAATTACAATGCATTTTAGATACTAATGTTTCCTTAACATCCACTTCATGGATACAATGAGTCACACTGAGATCACTGTGAAACAACCTATCTCAGTTTGAAGATAATCAATTGATGTCATCAACTTGTCCATCAACGGAGATAATGTTTTGTTTACATTTAACACATTCTCTTTCTTTCCCTTATTTTATGCAACAGAGAAAGAACTTGATGAATACTCGGGTTATTACACCAACAAACGTCGTTCCAACAACGCTCCACCCTCCTTCCACTCCTCGCAGCACCACCTGCCCTGGGGGGGCGACTACACACTGGGATCCAGGGGCACCCTGCCCCTCCATGGATCCCGTCCACACCTCCACATCCCCACCTCCACCCCAAACCCGTACCCGCTTCCCTCCCAGGTGCCCTACACCAGCTCCACCTTCGACAGGCCGCCTCGCCGCGTCCGCTCCCAGGACCAGCTGCTGGCCTTCGGGGAGGGAAACACCCTGTCCCGCCTGAACAAGAACCAGCAGCACCAGTACTACAAAGCCATGATGAGTACCAGTAGGAGCTCCACGTCACAGACGCTCCGCAGGTGAGCTTAGAGCCAGGAGATGATCAGATCTGACAATTTGGAAAGTGAAATAAAATCAGGGAAGACTGAAATGAAAATGGATCATAATGAGATGTGATCGTGATCATCATCATCATCGTCATCATCATCAACTTTATTTATGAAGCACTTTATACACAGACAGAACCAAAGGGCTATACACAATCATAAAATACAAGGCAATTATAAATCCAGAAAGGATGGAGGAAGGAAAGCAAAGGGAAGGAGACTGTAAGAAATATCAGGCAGGAGTTAGATGATTTCATTAAAGTTTCAAAAGTCTGACAATGTGAAGATGCACACTGATGGACTTCCAAGATAGATCATTTATGGCCTGTCAGTTAAGATGATAAAATGAACAAATCTGTTTGAGAAAAAAAAAGAAATAAGATGAAATAATGTGGTTGCATAAGTGTGTTTACTCCTAACTCAATGCTTTCATAAAGAACATTTTAAAATTTAGTATTTTCTTTTCGATGCCGGTCAGAGTAGTAAAATCTTGAAATAAAAAGTATGTCTTATTCATCATCAGTTATCCGTCTGATAACTAATATTGACCAATATTAAATATATAAAGGACAGGATTGGAACTTTATCGCATTAATGCTGATTAATTAATTACATGTATTTTAACATCTACATTATTACGCATTAAACTCAATAATCCTGTTTTTAGAGAAATTGGTGCGCCTATAAGCATTTAATTTAATATAAACATTCATGTGATTGAAAAAAAAACTGATTCACTCATCAAATTTCTAATTTCCTTCCTAATTGGAAAGAAATTAGAAAGACATAGCACTGTATGTGTCCTGGCCATGTTTACAGTCAAATTAAATGGCCGTCTGCTTTCAGGTCTCATGAGCGTCTCCTCGTCTCTCCGGACCGTCTGGAGGATCGCCTGATGACGATGGGTCTGCCGATGGGAACGATGGAGAGGGGGGGCGGGAGCGGGATGGTTCCCACCATGGGCCGACTGAGCCACCACCAAAAGGCCCAGTCGCAGCAGAACATCTGTGCCACGCCGTCCATGGACCGCCACCACATGATCAAGATGAACTCCCACCCGACATCAGGCCACGACCACGAGCGCGGCTCCACTGCTGTGCCCGTGATGGGGATGCACGGCGGCTGGGACTCCCACGGGGGCCATAGCGGAGGAGGAGCGGGGATAATCGGAGGCCAACCCAGCGCGCGGCGCATGGCTTTTGCCAACAAAAGGCAGAACACCATCGAACAGCTGCACTTCATCCCTGGAGGCGGAGGAGGGCAGGGACTGCGGACTGGAAGTAAGAATGAGGTGACGGTGTGAGAGGAGAAGGAGAGGAGAAGGACAGGTGAAGCATGAGGAGAGGAACCAATCAGTGGAAGAATAAAGAAGAGAGATGAAGAAAAAATAGAAATGAGTTTAACCCCAGCTGGCTGCTCAACCTTTAAAAAAAATTCTCCCCAAAAAACAATGGTTGATGACACCATTCATGTTAGTAAAGCCAACCGATATTCCTCTTGTCACTTTATGTTTTGAAAAAGAGAATATTCAGCCATTCTTTGCAAAAGGAAGAAAAAAAATCCTCATGAAAAGAGCAAAAAAAAATGCAGCTCAGAGGCTGTTGGGTATTCGCTGTGACTTTTATTGAAGGATATCCGCCAAGTTGTTGAGTCGTCCTTGAGTTTTATTGCACTGTCCTCTGAGTCCTCGAGTGCTCTGGCAGAAATTCATCTGTCGTTGAATTCACTGTGGATGGTGAAGAGCACCGAGCCTGGAGAGAGACAGGTTTGCTTGTTGTTGTATTTATAACAATATTTAGAACCAAACAAGTTACTTTTGTATGAAAATAACTCGATATTGATTAGATTAACATGACTGAGCCCTGTAGGATTTTGTGTATACTTAGTTGAACACGTATTTATCCTCAAAACCAGCCGGTTTGTAACTTAAAGGCTGGATTAGATGATCATCGCTTTCTGTAGTTGTGATTGGACTATTAATGTAAAACTGCTGAATCACTCGAGCCAAGTGCAGTTAACTGTCATCTTATGACTTTACAGCTTCAATAATTCAAGATTAGAAATTTAGAAATAAAAACAACACCGTCGACTCATGCTGCTGCCACAAAGGCCCAGTCACACCAGCACTTCACAACAAAACAACAAAATCAAGCCAGTGCTCCAAATAAATACTTCACATTTTTAATAAATCAAGTCTCATGTCAAAAAGAAAAATATCAGTTATCTGAAAAATTTTAATAGGTTTTTCTGCCATGTTATGTTTATGTTAGTTTCAT
This sequence comes from Poeciliopsis retropinna, assembly GCA_010277075.1. NCBI lineage: Eukaryota > Metazoa > Chordata > Actinopteri > Cyprinodontiformes > Poeciliidae > Poeciliopsis > Poeciliopsis retropinna. The sequence continues at coordinate 10,479,759 of VMRM01000025.1, read as the reverse complement.
TCTCTTCTTGTTTCCAATAAATCTCAGTCACATGATTAAGATGCATGGATCATGATTTGACCGGCCAATTCCCAGTTTTTGTTTCATTCTGACCTGACAGTTTGTTCAATAACAAAAAAAGGGGCAACTTTGATCACTGCTGAATTGACTGGTGACCAGGTCAAACAAGACAGGCATGTATAATTTGAGAATATCTTTGTCTCTAATCTGTGCCCCTGCTTTGCACTCATATATTTAAAACTATGCATACAACAACTGTTATTGATGTTGATAATTTACGGTGATACATAGTCAAAAATTGTTCTAAAAGTCTCTTGTATAATTAATTTTTTTGCACATTTTGAGATTATTTACAATTAATTACAAGATATTTCTACTGATTTTGATTCTGATCACCATTTAAGTCATTTGACTATGAAATGTTTTTTAAAATTGTGATCCCAGATCAAATCAGTATTGCTGTGAGAAAGCTCTGGTTGCAATTCAGAATATCATATGACAACTTTTTTTCGTCTTTTAGACTAAAAGTAAATTACTTTAAATCACCTCTGGTCAAAGTAGGTATGCATCAACCCCTAAAAGACGTATGAAATCATGCAAAAAATCATTTGTTGGACATGTTTTCTTTTAATCATGAAAAATCAGATATAAAGTGAGGTGTAAAAGTTACATAAGTGTAAAATGACCAGTATCCAGCTCACATTGTTTTTCCTTTTGTATTATGTTTTTTAAAATGTAAACAATACTGGCATCTATTGGTCCAGTGTGGGATTTTTTTTTTTTTTTTGATAAGGTAAATTTCATATTTGGACTGAGAATTTAAAAAAAGCTCTTTAATTTTTTTTTTCCAACATATTAAGTGAAACGCTTGTAGAAGTATAGTTGGAGTCTGAAATTTTTACAGGTACTTTAAACAAATTCAGCGATGCCTGTGTGACTGGGCCCTAAAGTTACCATTCAGTATGTAACCATGTTTTAAGCTAACTTAAAGCCTTGTACAGTGGATTCTAGTGAGTGTACGACATTTATGAAACGTAATATTGAGAATGTCTTGAATTAGACCTCTCATTAAAAGGAACCGATCTGTGAATAAACATCCCCGGCCATGTTTCAAACTTTTCACAAGTAACTTGTAAAGTTGAGGGCTTCTTTTTGCAGCGCACTGGCATAGAACAGACCCTCCCGTTCGTCCGAGACGCCACACGCTTCCTGCAAGTTCAGCTGCTCACCTCGCACCAAGGGAAGGAAGGCAGACGGGTTCGAGGCAGGGGAACAATGGACACTTCACACTAAGGGCTAAACTGAATTTATCTTTGTGTGTCTGTGCTCTAAACAGTGTCTGCTTCTCATTTTCATCTCTTGTATCTGTCAGGAGGCATGCTCGTGCTTATTTTCACAGATTTCTTCACATGTAGAGAGAAAAGAAACATGCAGGGGATTTCTGCAAAAGAAGCTTTGTGTAAAAATATAATTTTGTTGAATATTGCTACGGGGGAGGTGGCGTTCCATAAAGATGTCATATTTTTGGATTTTTGTTTGTTTCTCTGCTGATAAGATGGACCTTCTGGCCGTACTGGCTGGGTTTCTTTTTCATAGTGAAGTTATACTTTGATAAAGACTGATACCACTGATTGAGTGATGCTTCCTGCCGGCCATTTGTAGTTTTCTATGTTATGTACTCATGTGTCAACGGTTTGATTTAAAAAGAAAAACAGAAAAACCCAACCTCCCCAAATGAGAAAGTGAGCACTCTTATCATGATCGCTTCTTTTATTTTTTAAATCTCTGTGAATTTTAATGTATATGCCTGGAATTTCAATTTTACAACTTTCTAGTGGAGTTGAAAAAAGAAAAAAAAACTAAAGCAAAACCGTTGTAATCATGGGAACAAAAGAGCCGATGCAATTAAGGAGAAAAGACAGGCTGCATGATGATGTCAGCAGCCAGATGTCATACTGCTGACTTACAATGTCATGGCGTGTATGTATCTAATTGTACATGCGTCCGTTTAAAATTTACGTACCCGTGTGTTAGAATCCCTGTCATTTTTGTTGTAGGAATGCTGACACTCATTTTGACTGATAACGATCACGAAGACGATACTTCGATCCAAAATACAATTGTTGTTCATATCAGCCTGTTTGTGCTTTTTTTGGTCTTCCATTATTGTCCCTTTTAATGTCACTTTTTTTTAAAGAGGGACATTGATCACTCCCACCCCTTCAATTTGAGCTGTGTTCACCAAAGTAAGGACTTTTTAAACATTTCAAAATGTAAATTTTTAAAGACTTATATGGTGATACGTTATAGCAGTTATAGGGACCTGTAATAGCTGAGTGCATTGATTTATCGCATGGTTCATCGGTTTGTGTCGCTGATGTTTGACAGATTAGGTTTTTAATGCAGCTTTTTTGCTCATTTTTACAGAATTTTAAGGGCATAGAAGTTTGAAAAAAAGTTTCAGTTTTTGCAGGGGGCTCAAACCTAATTTAAATGTTTTTAAGGAACAACTGCTGTCACTGAAAAGAATATGTTGTGGCTTGCCTTAGTTGCTTTTAAAGAACTGAGAGTAAAAACCAATGAGAAAATATTGAAATATGAATTCAATCTTTTGATGTCTCACTCATTTCTCCTCATAATTTCAGAGGTCGTTTACTGTTGTATTCCATGATGAGTTAAGAGTTCCCCTAATGAAGCTGTGTGCCTGAATTTATGTGTGAGTGTGTTAACCACATGGGGGGAGGGAAGGGATGGGCATATTTGTATTCTCAAAGCTACTCTGCATACCTCAAACTGTATGATAAATTATTTATAACATTCCCTTATATGTCTATTTCCAAGAATATCCCAACAATGGTCTCACAGATGTGCAACCCTTTTGTTATTGGTGATCAATTCTTGCATTTGTAGAAATCATACTGTTTAAATGATAATAAAAAATTATCCAACCGCATCTAATTTGTCTGTAATGATTTAAAATATGTTTTACATAAAGAGAAAAAAAAAAGTTTTACAGCTACGGAATGTACAGCAGGAAAGAGGAAGAATATTGCACACTCAAAATAAAAAAGGCAGCGAGGGGAAAGGTGTTTAAATGAAAGTAAATTGAGAAATTCAGATTTTTATTTACTTTGGTTAAAGGCTCCATGTAAATTTGTTACTTTGGAAAATGGCTTGTTCAATTAAGATAAAAAATATATATAAAAGATTTACTTGCATTTTCGTTTCAGAATTAAACAATATTGTTGCTCAACATAAAAAAATTAAAAATTATGTTGGAATTGTCAGCTTTTTTCTTACTGCTTTTTCCCATCGTATCAGTACTGAATTATATTGCATACTTGCAATGTTTTTTTGTTGTTTTTTTTACTTTCTGTATCCAGTATGCAACCTCCAACTTTCACAGTCAGAGTAACAGCATTTCTGTTGTATTCCCGAGCAGAAGAGTGGAAATCCCATAGAAAGAGATCCAAGCTCTGACTTCCAGCAGAAATCTAACGCAGCAATACGGATAGCAGCCACTTTATACTGGGTTGTTCAATTCAGTTTCAGTTCTGTTTATTAATTATCATAAAACATAAAAAAACCTATTTCAGTGCACTTCATAACGAACAAGTTAATTTGTATACAGAAAATATGTGTTTCGAAAATATGTGTTTGGATTCTGACTTTGGAGGCCTTCTGCATTTCTAAATGGGAATGTAAAATGTTCAACAACAAAAAGATCAAAGTGTTCGACTTTGATTATTTTTTACCTCACATTTAGAAAATCCCCACTTCTGAGAAAAATAATCGAAGGCACATTATAATAAAAGCGGTGTGAATTGTTTAAAAAATTTCTTTTTCTCACATTATTTTAATGTTCATTCAACAGGTTATTTTTATGAGTGCTCAATAAGAGTACACCTCATTGAAATGCAAAAAAGATACCAACCACACAAACCTGTTTGACACGCACCAAACAAAGCTCTTTGGCATGCGCCGTGATGGCATCTTCAATAGACTAATTAACATTTTGCACTCTAGGTGTGAAAACACACACACACAGGAGCTTGATGACACAAAGTGTCAGAATGCACGCAATTATTTTTTTTATTGCACGATGCATGAACCCGCACAGCCTCTCTCTCACACACAGCTTCATTAATTCATGAGCATGATGCTGGATAGGATCTGATAGCTGTGAGCACTCCAGCCGGACAGACTTACCTTTGCTTGGCTCTACCCGGAACCATTATGCAGACAGGAAACTACCATTTTGCCGCTAGCAGCAACAGCATCGGGGGAACCGTCGTCTACGGAGGGGGACACCTAAAGCAGCTGAGACGGGGAGGGAAGCTGGAAGACAGGGAGAAAAGCAGGAAAACCACAACCGAGACAAAATAAAGAGGACGAGTTGGCGTTGAGCGGCAGTGAGCCAGTCGAGCTGAAGGACTTTGGACTCAAACAATGGTCAAAACGGGAGCAGGCCAACGATTTTGTTAGCGAGAGAAAAGAAGCAGCAGCAGTAGCCCTCCTGGGCAGATGGAGATCCCGGGCCTTTCACGGTGCTTTTCCACGGATGGAGAAAAAGGCCCCGGTGACGGGCATTAGGGACCCCGCTTTTAGAGCGCACGTCCTCCCCCATGTCCTCATACTTTTACCGCCGTGTTTCCCAGCGGCGTTTTCCAACCAGGATTTGTATTTTGGAAGGTAAAAACATAAACAAAAGCAGCTTCCAGCAGGACTGACGTTAGCATAGAGAAGCTAACGGCTCTGCTAAGTTTGTAGCATGTAGCTTCTGACTATGAAACGTTTTCTAGCTCTGTATTGTTTTTGCTTATTTGCTTTACATAGCGCTTAAATATAATTCAAAACAAAATAGAGTTGAGTGTTGCACTACACAGAAAGGCACTACATTTTGATTTTATGTCTTTTTTTTTTTGCGTTAGAGTAGCGTTTGTTGCAGTCAACGTTAGCTAGCCGAGGTTATTGACAGATGCTCGAAGGGTTTGCTGACTTATTTGTCCGACCTAACCTAACCCCTGATGTGATTATGTTTTTAAGGTTGTCGAGCTGTGATATCCCGTTTGGACAGAGTGGGATGTGTTCTTTTGCTCCAGCTCTCTTCTTAACACCCAGCTGGAGTTTCGAATCTGTGGATTAGCCGGTGAGATGCAAATAACACTCATGTAAACAGTCCCATTGCTGCAGATCTAGAGAGAAATTTTTGCATCTGTTGTCACTGTGTCATTCACTGAAAATCTGAGGTTTACTATGTGAATGGATAGCAAATTTAACACGTAAATCAATGCATGGTGCAAGTATCTGAACGGTTGTATGTTTGTTTTGAAAAGAGTGACGCTTAATCTGCAGCTCAGTAAGATGAAAACACCACAGAGAAATAGAGGCTATACCCTCTTAACACCCATTAGGTTCAGTTGTGCTTGCCTTTTTTTTATCTTGCAGTGAGAGAACTGCAATTTGTTTTGACAAGAAATTAAACGAGTAATCTTTCTTTAGGTGATTAATATGCACTATAATCTGTAGACAAGGTGAAACAATGTGCTCAGTCATTTTTGGCACAGTTTGGGTGATGCTATGAAACTGCATTGACTCTGCAGGTGTGAATCAAAAGGTTTACTTGATAATATTCTGGGAGATTTTTGTTTTTTGATTAATGCATGAACTGTTGCGGTTACATAAAGATCACCGAGTCACATTCAGCATATTACCATGTTAAACTACAAAATTAGCCACTTTTTTTGCTGTATCAAATGTTATTGTGTCTCAGCAACAGTTTGATCTTCTCTTTCTTCAGTTCTGAACTTCTGTAGCGTGTCACACTTCAGGGAGATTACTGATTACACAAATTACATTATTAATCTAAATTTCTCCCAAGAATTTTTTATTCTTCACAATTTTTTTATTGTTTTTGGTGAGTACTGTTTCCAGTCCAGATTGGGTGCCTTCTGATTGGATTCCATAAACAGCACTGCATATTGGAGATGCACATCCTATCTTAATGTGGCTTTAGCTACACAACTGACATTTGCAATTCATTAGTATTGTAGTATAAAAATATGTAGTATAAAATTGTAGTATAAAAATATGTTTTTGTGTAAAAAGCCTAATGAGATAATTAATATGAATCCATTAGCTTCTGTGGGATCAATGCTCTGCCTTACCTAGACCATTATCATCAATCTATCATCTGAAAATCGAACCAGACTGTTTTTGCGTATTTATATTTGAATTATTTTCTGTCATTATATGTCCAATGACCTTTGAGCTGTATCCTGTACTTTAGTTGTACTTCTTATATTAAGTTGACCACACTAAGTACATATCTAGGTAAAACATTTTTATTGCGTGTATAATAAACATTTGTTGGTGATTTTAGAAAATTAAAATCAGACAAAAAAATCCTAATTTCAGGATTACACCTGGAGCTCTGTAAAATACAAGGATTAGCTCAGATTCCTCATTAGTAGTAGCATTTGCTCCATATTTTGTTCCCCATCGTTTCTCTACTCCTACAATTATTACTGCCCCCTTTAATTTCAAATTTTATATGATTCATGTTCCCGGTGGGTTCTGGCAGCAGTTTTTTTTTTTTTTTTTTTGCTGTTTCAGCACAAAGTTCATGCTGTATTGTCACAAAATTCTTCAAAGTAGAGTAACTGTGCTTTGTGAGCCTCTGCTGTCATTCTGCCAAGCTTCAAACTGAACACAGATGTGACAGCATGCACAAGACTGTTTGGCCTCTGTGCTTTTTGTCTTAAGGGAGACGTTTCCATGCCGAGTGTTTTGCAGAAAGCTAGAGCAAGGTCAGAAATAAGCACTGATTTAACCCTCACATGATGGATGGTTTTTTGTGTGTCATCTAGAGGAAAAGTCACAACTAATAGGCACAAGCAGATGACTTAAAAGATTTACATCAAAGACACTGCTGTGGTGGAAGAAGAAGAAGGGGTATGGTGTGACAGTTACAATGAAAATAATTACTTTTTCTAACTTTCAGCCAGTTATGATTTGTGAGTAATGTATTGCATTACAGTTATCACCATATCAAAGACATGCATGTCTCAAAAAACACTGGAGGTCTCATGTAATTTGTATCAAAAACCTATCTGTCTGTCTGCATATATATATATATATATATATATATATATATACACACACAAACATCATAGACCAAAGGAAAAAAACTAATTGTGTTTATAATCAGACACTTTGTTGTTAAAATGACTACCTAAAAATTCATATACAGTGTTTTATGCATGCTTTGATATGTTATATATCAAAGCATATATAACACACACACGTATATATACATGTGTGTGAATACACACTTGTATAACGTATATTTATATATATATATATATATATATATATAATTTTTTTTTCAGTTGCTTAAAATAAGTTTGGAGTTGTCTTATTTGCCATTGAATTTCCTTTTTCTATAAATTGACAGAAAGAAATATCTTACATGTACACTTGCGTAAAACCTAATCTATCTTGAAATATTTAAAGCTTTTAGATTTACAAGGTGGTTTCACTAAGACAAAAGCATTGTGGTGTAAACTAGGTGTCAAAACTACACAATATGTTTCTTATTATTTTAATAAAATACTTGCAAAAATGCTTGTTTAATTTGAAACTGGTAGGATTCTATCAGTACAGACTTTAACTGATTTATTATAGTCATTATGCTTCAAGCTTTAGTCACTAATTGCATTCTGTGTGTTGCTTTGATTCATTTGATCAGAATCAAAGCACAGAATTACTAATGGTTTCATGTGTTGTTTTTTTTTCTTCAGGCTACCCAGAGGTTGACATATGATGACTGAAAACTGTTGAGGAGATTATTAATCCTCCTCTAGAAAAATGAACACACTTCACTCTGTGGGACCGCCTGGCCTGACTTCAACTTAAGAAAATGGAACACTTTAAAGACACACTACAGACTTTTATGTAATTTAGTAAATTTTCTATTTATGACCCTTTATATAACCTCCCACCTGAAGCACTTGAAGGCTTCACTCCATAATAAAAATAAACTTAGTGAAACATTTATGAGAACTAATGACGCATTAACTGTTGTTGGACTAAAGTGGCTCTTTCAAAGCTTGGGGCTGAAACAAAAGTTGGACTATCCCAGAGGTTACTAAAGGCTCTGCTGGTTTTATAGAATTAGTGGAAGGGATAATTCTGCCTTCTGGACATTTTGTCACAGCCATATTTGGAGATGTTTCAGTTCAGCAAGTACCCCATGGACATCTTAGAGATGCTAAGTGGACACCAAGCCCACCAGTTTAAAGGGCTTGGGTTGGAACGACAACTGAGCCACCAACAACAAGTCCAACTGCAGCATCAGCAACAGCTCCAGCAGCAGCACCAACCCTCTGCTGATACCTCTGGAAGTTTGCTGTCCGGTCTTGGGCTGGGATCCCTCCAGAGCTCTCGAAGCAATGCCTTCGCTGACTCCTCATCATTATTCGCCAAAATGAGCGCCCCTCCTCCCTCTATCTCCCACCAAAGCCAGTCGTCCTCATCGTCCCACAGCTCCAGGAAGTCCAGTAAGATTAGCAGCAGTAGCAGTAGTGGCAGTGGGAGTTCCTCATCCGGATATCCCCAGTTTCTGCGGCCTTTTCATCCAGCTGAGGCGGCTCTTGCTCAGGAGCAGCTCCACTCTGGGATGGGGCGCTTTGACTTCACTGGAAGCAGCAGTGGAGGGGCTGCTGGAGTTATTGGGGTCACGCCTGCACCACCCCCTCCTCCGCTGCATCCGGGTCTTTCTGTACCTCAACCCTCACCTGGTCCGTCTTCGTCTTCACCTTCTCCCTCCACCTCAGCTTCAGCTTCTAATAACCCCTCTGGCAGCACTGCGGTCCCCCTGGTTGGCCAGTCCGATCCTCGCAGCCTCCACCAACAGTTCAGCTGCATGCTTGCTGCCAACCAGTACTTTCTGTCTGGTGTCCCAACAAATAGTAGCCTTGAGCAGTTCCTCGTCCAGCAGGGAACTCACAACCACCTTAGTTTAGGTCTTGGCCAGGGGGCGACTGAATCCAACTCAGCCCTGGCCCCTCCTCCTGCCCTTCACTCCTCTCACAGCCACACTGCTCCCCAGACCCAACAGCAACAACAACAGCTGACCCCTCATGCCTTATCTCATCCACACAGCCACACTCACCACCCACACCCCCTGCACCCAGCCCCTCAGCCTGCCCCACTGAGTGGCTTTGATTTCCAAAGCATTCCAGTACTTTCCTCAAACCAGATAGCATCATTAATGCAGCAGGAGGCGGGCCTTCCCCTCCCCCTGCCCTTGCACCTGTCTCTATCTAAAGAAGATACAACAAAACCAGGAGACAACTCGTCTGCATCTGCTTCAAGTGGGGGTAGCAGGAGGAAGAAGGCAATGGCAGGTTATCTGCCCCAGAGAAAAGCTGAAAGTAGCAGCCACAGTCAGAGCAGTCACAGCCACACCAGCAGCAGTGTAACTACTTGCCATAACAACAGCTCAAGTGGGCACACTCAGAGCTCCTCTTCAGGCCTTGTGGGAGGGAGATCCGGGGGTGTTGGGCTAAGTGGCATTGGAAGTGAGACACAGCACTCCTCTCTCCTCTCGCCTTCCTCTCAGCAGCAGTCATCTTCCACTGTCTCATCATCCTCATCAGCCTCCACATCCTCTAGCTCCACTTCTGTGCTTGTAGCCAATGGCAACCAACAATTGTCCAAACCACAAGAACGTCATAGCAGCTCATCTGGGCAGCCTGAACCAGAACCCCTGTACCACTGTGGTGAATGTGGTAAAACCTTCACTCACCTTTCCAGCCTTCGAAGGCATCTCCGAAGCCATGGCTTGACACCAGAAAGCCAAAGTAGGAAGTCGGACTGTAACTCTCCAAGCCCAGAGCGGATATTCTGCTGTGGTGAGTGTGGGAAGAGGTTCAAAAAGAGAGGTCACCTTATCCAGCACAGTGTCACCCACTCAGAAAACCGGCCTTTTGTTTGCAGCATTTGCCAAAAGTCATTCAACCGTCGGGAGTCGCTGACAAGACATGAGAAGATTCATGATGAGAAGCCATTTCGTTGTCCGGCGTGCGGGCGTTGTTTCCGTGAGAGTACCTCTCTGCTCAACCACGCTGCTTCGGGTGCTTGTGGCAAACCTCCCCGCAGCTCAAAAAATCGGTCCAGCGGTGGGGGGAATACAACATCCAACCCAAGCAGCAGTAAAATGGGAAATAGTGCAGAGAGTGGGGTAGGAATTTCAACTGATGGGGCTGGCATGACAGATGACAAGTATGCAACAGATTATTCCAGAAATCGATACCAGAACCAGGCGCCTTACAATAGTGGGGTAGGCGATTACAGGCGTCCACAGTCTTCCACGCTCTATTCCTCAGAGAATACATTAGGCAACGAAATGACTAGCCAAACTCTACGGAAAGCCCCATTAGCTCCAACTCTTCATCCTCATCCTCAGAGCCAGCAGCAACATCACCACCACCAACAACAACAACAGCAGCAGCAGCCCCACCTTCCCTTGTCCTCCTTGTTGGATGATTCAGAAGATGAGGTCACTAGCAGTGCAATGTCAGCCATTGCTGCTGCCGCCGCCGCCTCCTGTGACATCAACTCAGAAAGTCGAGAAGGAGAAAGGAGAGACATCATTGGAGGTCTGCTGGGAGGTTTGGGGTTTGGAAACATGGGCGGACCATCATCAACTAGCCTAAATGGTTCCACTATGCCTTTGACTCACCCCAGCCTGCCCCACACAAAGTCCCGGAGGCCTCGAAAACCCAGAGAAAAAAGGGATCCAAACACAATCGTGAGGAGAAGGAGGAGTCCAGCACCTCCAGGGGATGGCTCAGAGAGGCCATATGGCTGTCAGATCTGTGGCAAACGCTTTAGAAGGGCAGAGACACTGAGGCGCCACAACCGGGTTCACACGGGAGAAAAACCTCATGCCTGTGAAGTGTGTGGAAAAATGTTCAGAGAACCTTTTCACCTCACTAAGCATCTGACCGTACACTCCGGTCAAAAGAACTACAAATGCAACCTTTGTGGGAAGTTGTTTGCCTATGCACAGAGCCTTGTTCGGCATGGAAAGCTTCACAGAAAAGGGGAAATTGACAACACAGGTAGGAGAATAAAAGGCGGAGCTGCTGCTGCTGCAATCAGTCAAGTTGCCAACTCTGGAAACTCAGATTACTTCTCATCATGCTCACAAGAAGAGAAGTCTCCAACATCTGGCACTCCCTCTCAGCGGCTTTACACCTGCACAGTATGTTGGAAGTCTTTCCGACACTATTTCCACCTTACAGCACATCAACAGACTGTCCACGGTGGTGGGGTGGGCCTGGAGAAGTCCTTTCGTTGTGAAGTTTGCGGCAAAGCCTTTGCCTACTCCAACAGCTTGGTGCGGCACAAGTTATCACAACATGGCATTGACCGCAACGGTCAACGTGTCAACCAGTCTCAACCCTCTGGATACTCCCCACTGTTTTATGATTCCGGTCCAGGTTCCAACTATGCTGGATCATCCCACATCCCACAGGGAGTTGCTGAGCAGCAGCAGCAGCAGCAGCAACAACAGCAGCAGCAGCAACAACAACAACAGCAGCACCAACAGCAACAACAACAACAGCAGCAGCAGCAGCAACAACAGCAGCAGCAGCAGCAACAACCACAACAACAGTTGCAGCACCCTTTTCACTACCGCTCAAAAAACTTCCAAAAGCGCCATGGACAGACAAGAAAGCACCGAAAGAAAAAACGACGCATTGTAATCCACAGCATCATGAGAGACGGGAAGCTGGTGGGAGTCCCTTTGAGTAAAGACACTCGCAAGAAGTTGATGATTCTGAGGAGGAAAAAGGGAAGACTACAGGCGCACATCAACAGGAAAAAGCTCTTGGCCCAGCTGAGGATGAAGGGAGGAGTGATGAAAGTAAAGTCATGGTGCGGGGGTGCAGTCAGAGTCACAGGGCTCACCTCTATGGATGTCCCCCTCAAACGCTTTCCTTGTCCCATCTGCCCTAGTGCCACTTACGCCAAACAGGGCTCCCTGCTGGTGCACCACGCCGTCAGACATCCACCGAGAAACTCAGGGCGTCACGCCCGCCTGCGGTGCCAGGTGTGTGGGCGACGCACCACTTCATTACACAAAGCCTTGAAACACAGGAGTCGCCATCTCAAGCAGGCTGCATTCCAATGCCACAAATGCCAACATCGCTTCTGGAACCCATGTCTCCTGGCCCGTCACAGGTTCTCCTGCCGGGGGGCGAGAACTGGCAGTGTTGCTGAAAACTGGGAGCTGACAAGGATGAGATCAGTGTCAGTTAGTGACCACTCTCCAGTCCCGCTGACAGTTCCGGGTCTGGCCCAGCCTGAGAGATCAACAGTTCTGACTGAGTACAGTCAGTAAACACAAACTGTCTTTTTTAGACTAGATTGTTTTTTGATGTTTATATTTTATTAAATAATCCAAGATCTTAGCACGTTTTTAACAAAATAGGGTGGGGACTGAACGGGGAAGATTTAGTTCAACTACCAGACTGTCCCCAACCCCTTATCTGGACAAGCCTTTAAACAATCCCAGTACAACAGCAGAGGTGGTGGATAGAATGACTTGGACTTCTAAAGACCTAAAATCAAAACCGCCCAAACTATCTGCCTCCTGTTCCTCAAAGGTAAAGGAACTAAAGATCATGTTTGTTTTTTTTGTAGCATCTGTTTGAAAATTGTCAGTACTTTCCATCGTGTTTGTCTTGTTCTAAATCCCTTTTGCCGTGTTTGTGCATCAACAAAAATCGGATGTTTATCATAGGGCTGATTGATGTACCAGTTTATTCTTTATCACATTATTCATAGTTATACTGTGTAGTCCTCATTTAATGCTCTGTTTATTACACTGAACAGATTCACTTTTTATGCTGAAATATTTCCCCTTAATATAAATTAATCTCTAGGATCTAATACCAAGTAGCTCACAAAAGTGGCACAGCTTGATGCTAGGTGGTTTACGGAAAAGAAGCTGAAACACAAAAGCTTAGTCGACTGTTTTTATACTGTACACTACTTTTGTTACTTTTTTAAAAAGAATTGTGTGAATGAAACACAAACATGACTAAAGCTGTTAACTCTTTCAGGATATGAAAAGGACAACAGAAATAACGAGTGTACTGTACAATTAGTATTATATTTTATTATATATAAATATTATTTGCTGTTTTTTACTCCCGGTTTTCATTTATCTTATCGTTGCTATTCTAAATGTGGGAAGAGACGAATTGAGACATTGTTTGTAAAATCCTAATTATATGTATCAATGTGATCATCCCTCCCTTCCTATTACCTGAAACTCTGTTTACTTGCTCATACACAGTTTGGCTCCATTTTTGTAACAGAAGCGTGTACACATAGTTCTTATTTAGGTCCTGTCCAGAAGTGCTTATCTATTTTTTTTCCTGTAAAACTAAACCATGTAATATGACTAAATTACTATCCTTTGCCTAAAAGTGAGTTGTTGAAAAACCTTGAATAAACACCTGAAATGTCTTTTCTTAAGTTTTATTCTGGTAAATCTAATTGTCTCTGTCAAAGAACAGTTGTTTTCACTTTTTATAGTATTTCCACATTTATAATTTACACAGTGTATGAATTAAGTTGTTGCTTTATTTAGCATTTGCTAGTGTCACTTCAGAATGTCTTTGAATAGGTGCCCATTTCCAGTGGTCATTGGACAGGTCACTAGCCTCACAGGAGAACAAGGAGACACCAAGGTACAATTTAAAGAGAACAGTTAATGCAAGGTCATGTTTTCTGACTGAAAAAACCCATGCATGCATGGGGAGAACATGCATGCTCTAAAATGTTGGGAGACAAATCCAGGACCTCCATCCTGATGAGCTATAACTGCAAACGTCTGCACCATCATGCAGCCTAAAGCAAGCATTTTTTGTGCTGCATTACCAACAATGAGCCACTAGATGGTACTGTTTACAATGCCAGTAGTGGCTCCATCGAAGAAATCTATAGAATTTTAATTTGAAACTTCTTTTTAAAGTCAGCTCGAACAAAGTTAATGTAAAACATTTCAGCGTACATACACTGGTGTTTGTGTAAAGCATACTATTTCGGCCCTGTTAATTCATTTTATGTTCCCTTATGCATACAGTGTGTAGCAGCAATATAATTTGACACCGAAACTCATAAAACAGGTGCAACAGCTGCTGTGTTGGTGTGGAAATTCTGAGAGCTTCAGGTTTTCCAAGCAAATTTTCTTAGGGATGGTGTCTAAAAACTTTTACGTAAACATTAAACACTAAGCATTTTAGAATAGAATCGAAATATCCATTATTGTTTCACACAATAAGGGTAAATTCGGGTGTAACAGCATCTGATATATAGGTTCATACAAATAGATCCAAAATTAATATGTAAAAACAAGATTAACAATAACAACAATGGTAATATACTGTACATCAAATTATGTGACTTACTATGCAACAGGTAAATTATCATTTATAAATCATACACAAGACTAAATATTTGTTTTCATTTATAATATCCAAGAAACATCATAATTGCAACTACTTTCTATTTCTCCGTAAAGTCTTATTTGAATATTAAGTCGTTTTAAACCGTTTAGTTTGAGGAAGTCGACAAGCGTGTAAATGATCTTTAATTGAGCCTCCAAAGACAAAAAAACCAAAAAAAAAAAAAAACTAAACAAACCTCACGTGGCTCGAGCAAGGAGGAACCTTTGGGCGGGGACTCTGACCTATTTTCAACCAATGGGAAGCTAAGAGCGGCTGCGAGTGACCCAGATTCAGCCAATGGCCGTGCGACGCTGTAGCGGATAGGCAATGCTGAGGCGCGTGCGAAGGACATGTGATTGTTCGGAGTTGAGAGCGCGAGGAGCGCACAGACCGCCGCTCAAACGGTCTTTTTAAATGACATTAAAGGGCATTTCACTGATTTTTATTGAGACGCTGTAAAACAACCTTTAAAAACAAAAAACACACATCGGAGTTTTTGTAGTTATCCTCGACAGCGGTAAATGGGCCAGATCATATTGTTCCACTTATGCGGAGTGACTGCATCTGTTTTCTTTCACTCGTCATTATTGTGGATACAGATATTCAGTTAAAGGCACCGATCAAAAGCAAACGTGAAAGAGTCGTCGTCGTGCGTCTGGTTCATAATATATTCTCAGTCCGCGGTGTTTGCGTCGGCTTTGTGTCCCGCTGTTTACTTGACAGCGTGAGAAAAGAGCAGAGGGGTGGAGTGAAAAATCAGCTCAGGGGCCGATGTTTGGAGCGCAACCGACCCAACAAACACTCGCTATTGGCTGGAACTTCAAGGAGGCGCCATGCTTATGTTAATTATGTTGCATTCAAGGAAAACTGGAGAAAAAACCCTTTGCTGTTAAAAAGAAAAGGCTGAAAAAAGAAAACCCTGGAAAGAGGACATAGGCCTATTTTATAATATGTTGTAAACTAAGTATTCCGAAAGTTGATAATGAAGTCGGGCATGTTACAGTGTTTTTTCTATGTAAAGTTTTTTCATCTTTTTTATACTGCTGTATATTCAGCTCATAATATCTAAAGATTTGGGCCAAATAAGTTACCTGGCAGAAAATTATTATAAAAAGGGGCTTGCTCCACGTGTATCTTTGAATATTTCCTGTGTAAATTACAGTGGACTCTAGATATTCACAAGGGATTAGGACCACAACTGTCTATAAATAGCTAAAATCCACAAATATTTGAGACCTCTCAAAAAACATGTATAACTGCATATTTTAACAGTCCATGTTCCAAAAAAAAATCTAAATATATCCATAAGTACTGAAACACAAATACATAGGAGTTTAGTGTTTGTAAATTGGTTTCAAATTTCCTCCCTAAACTATTAGAGACTCTGGTTGTTGGTAATGCACAGTTCTCTTTATTTTTCTCTCCAATTAAAAATTAATAATAATTTACTAAAATATAGTTTATTTTTTCAATTTTATTGAATTGTTATTAAAATCATTTATGATTCAAATTATCTGGACATAATTAATTTAAATTGCATGCGTTTCAATTCAGTTTGCAAACAAGAGTCTGAAGCTGCAGACATATAACTTGAAAACATTCTGCTTGATGCATGCTACTACTAAGATCTAAACAGATCAACTTAGCATTTTTGAAAAAACAATGTAAATGAGATTTGAACACAGAAGAGAAATGAAAAAGAAAATGAAACAATTACAAAGCACCTAAACACTAAACATTTATAAACATATTTGTTATTTTCTTAACTGACATACAAACATATTTTGACTTTAGTTGCTGTTTTGTCTCCTCAACCCTCATTCTGAGAAAATACAATAAAAAAACGGCACAGAGGCATTCTGCTGCATGTTAACTTAGTAATAATTATAAACTTTAAATTGCATAAAGAAAAATATTCCAAAGTCAACTGAGTTGCATTATTGAATAAATATGAATATGTAAGTCTCCACCTCACTTTCTGCTTGATAAACATTTTAGAAAAAGTCTAATATGTGAAAATGTGCGAAGCGATTTAAAAGACGGAATAAATAGATATTTATTAAATGTAAATAAAAACAACAATAACAAGAAAAAAATGTTTTTTTACATTCTGGCAGGAAAAAACTCCTATTTACCACCTTGTCCGTGTACGTGAATGCACAAGGGTAGATTTTAAGTACGTCGGAGGGTGCTGTTTTAGAGTTGTGGGCGGGGCCAACGTATGCAAACGATCCACGCCTCCGGGCGCCTTTCCCCCGTGAGCGGTGACGTGACGCGAGCGGCCCGTGTTGGTTCCAGCTGACAGGCGGAGGGAGAAAAGCGAAAACCGAGGAAAAAATGCGCGAGTGTGTGTGTGCGCGTGAAGGTGAGAGAGGGAGGGAGCGCGCGAGAGAGAGAGGAAAATAAGAGCCATCATCTAGCTGGCTCTCTCCACTACTGGATTTTATTATTTTTTCTTTCGGGGGGAATCTCTTTATTTCTCTTTATTTCTATCATCGGATCATTTCGATCATTTCACCTCAGATTTTATGGATTATTCCGCCCTGGAGACTTCCCACGGCCGATTCTTCATATTCTGCTGATTCTAATCATCTTTCTTCGCTCAGTGCACGGGACTACAGTCAGCCGCCTTCTTTTCTGCTTTTATTATTACTGTCACTGTTTGTTGCTTCCATCTGGAGGGAAATTTTTAGGGATTCTGTCAAGCTGACAGCCGAGCTGGACCGGTTTTGTTTCCACAAGCTCGAAGAGGACTTGGGTCAATCGTTCAGAAGTGCGGCGGTGTTTGTTTCGAGAGGAACGCGGTGACAGCAACTCCAGAGGGATGAATTAAACCTGCTCAGCATGCTGCCATTTTGGAGATAGACCCCCCCTCCCCACCACCACCCTCAATTTTTAAATTTTAATTTCTTTTTGCACGGGCCGAGGGGAAAGCGGGATTTCAAGAGGAGATCTCACGCACACCTCACCTGTCTGCGCACCTTTTTTACGGCGCGCGCGTTAACTACAATCTCTGAGTGGATTATTTTGATCTTGAGCTCCAACTCTGCAGGTTGCTCCGCTCCACCTCCCTCCATCTACCCCCTCCTCCTCTTCCTCTTCCTTCGTTTCCCTAGAAGTTATGTCAAGGCCTCTCACGCAGCTCCTGCCGCCGGATCTCCCTGCAGGGGCCACCAGCCCGCAGTTTGGGGCCAGCAACCAGGCTGGAAGTGGTCCCCAAGGCGGACACCTGACCTCCATGACCAACCTGAAGTCTCTACTCCAGCTGCCAATCAAAGCCGACCAGAGGGTCACCAAGGACTGCTGCGAGATGAAGGGTGAGTGGGTGCACGTGAGAGGAGAGGAGGGCTTCCTAAAAGCATGGAACGTATTAAAGGGAAACACCTCAACCAGGGAGCCAGTGCTGGGATAGCACACAGAAATGAGCAGGAAACAGGAACAAAAAGTTCTCAAACACCTGTCAGTGATGCTTGGATGTGACATGAAGTGTTTATATGATGATTTAAATGGATCCAAAGGAAGCGTGATAAAATCTAACAAAAACAGTTGCAACAATTTGCATTTATTTTATTTATATGTGACTGTTTAAATTAATATTTCTGAATTCTGAATATTTAACCACTAAAAAACCCCCCATCTTATTGAATTATAACCAAGTTTACTCGTTAAACTAAACTTGTCTTTTTTGATAATTTTGCCTAGCTGGTCTAACCTCCCATATTAAAAAGAAATGATAAAACACACAGTCTTTAAACATTACTGAGACATTTAAATTTATCCTATGAAACATGTAAGCCTTTTTTCCTGACAACTACTGATAATGTGTGTCATTTATTTTAAAGAGCAGGGATTGCTTGCACGTGTGATTTCAGCAGTCATGCTGTCGCTAAATTAGCCAGATATCAGGAACTAGAGTCTTATGAATAGACTCTACTGTGATGAGGAGAAAATAAGCAGGTAAACTTTAAATTATTTGGATAAATTATATATTTTGTCCCCTCTGAGTCACTGTAGTATATGAGAGACTTGTTATAGAAACATTATGCACAGCACATTGTTTCTTAATACATTACAGTAAACGGAATAAACAGCAGTTTTCAAATAGAACTGAAGCCAAAGAACGCAACATTTGTGCGTATTAACGGTAGGTTTGATTTATTAGTCAGGGACATTCCCCAATTTGGCTATTACTGCTTTATAATAATCAGAGATTTGTTATTAATGACTTTGGACTGACCTCCAACACTTTACTCTCACTCTAAAGCTCACACCTCAACAACAACGGTTTTCTGCTCTTCAAAACAAGCACTTCCTGTTTCATTTTGCCAAAAACTAAACGTTTATGGTGTTAAACCTTGTCTTAAATTTTTTTCTTTGAACACCAGTTATTGTCTTTGGAGTTAAATCACTATTGAAAATTGTACTTGCAAGCTAACATGTGATATAAAAATGGAAATAATTTAGCTGGCGGTAAAAACTTCAACAAATTCAGTTTTAGAGTGTACATTTTACTCTCCTGTGGAAAGCCTGGAGATTTGTAAAGAGCAGTTAGAAATGTTTTTTGCATTTTCTCATGTTTTATTTTACTAATTTTCCTCTAATTTTCTACTTTTTAAATCGAGGCAAATATTATGATAAGTTTTGGATTTTGGCATTTAACTTTTGTCATTCTTCTTTGGAAAATAATTACCTGGTTGAGTCCTGATCTAAAATGCAAACAAGCATTAATCATTACAGAGACTCTCAAAGGAATATTCTGGGGGATTATTCATGGGTGTATGCATGTGTGTGTGCATGTGACTGTGTGGGTATGTGTGATTGTAAAATACAGAGGAGCTGCTTACTCAACACACTCACATGCACACTGGTTTCCCTTCAGCCCTCTGTCTGCAGGCCTGCTGGATTTTTTAGAGACTTTTGTTTTGCATTTGGTTGTGAAATGCACTGATCTGGATGAGAATGAAGGGAAAAAAAGAGTGGTTGTTTCTGTTGAGTCTGATTTTCCTGACTGTTTAGAAAGAGGTTAGTGAGAGGAATTGAATTGTTTCCCATGGACCAGCTGCCACGACAAAATATTAACCAGGCTGCCTCTACTTTCTCTCTGACTGTAGATATGTCATAGCTACTAAAACATGCACATACACACACAACACACCTGATATAGTGGCCTTTAAAGTTTACATTGATCCACCAGCTGATTACTCTTCTTTTGCAAACATCTCAACTCTTATCTTTTAAAAAAGCAAAAGATGTGTCACAAAACCAGTCATCTTTGAACTAGTGGCATCCTGCAAATCAACCCCTGACTGAGAGTAATGAAAAGTGAACACATGGAGATGTAGGAAAACAAAAGAAAAGTTGGCCAGCACAATTTGGCGACCCCTGGTGGTTTGTTGGTGCAGCTGCCGCTCTTTCCTCTTGATTTTCTTTTCCCCCTCTGTGCATGAGGAGGAGGATGATGATGGTGAGCACAGCTGACAGGCTCTCCGAGGAGCCAGAAAGCATCTGAAAGGCTCCCACTACCCTCGCTGTCAGCGCGTGCTGCATTCTTTGCTGATAGGTGATGCATTCAGGGGCAAACCAAGGAAGGCTTTTCTTTTTCCATTTTGCCTCTGGATCTTGTTGCCCTTCCCCTTCCTCTGTTCATAGTGGACTCTTCTGCTGTGTTTTTACCCCTCCGCCCCCTGGCTAGCTTTGTTTGACGCCTTCGCAAACACCCACTCCATCTCACACATTTCTCTTCCTCTCTCTCACACGTCTTTGAGCTTTTTCCTCTGTCTTGCTCTCTTCTTGCCTGATCCCTCTGTTTTTCACTCCCCAAGACTCCCTCTGCTCATTTACATGTTCTCAGGGTTTGTTTTCCTCTTTTCAGTCTCCTCACTGTGGCTCCTTCTCCAAAGTCATTCATCTCTTCTGCCCTTCTTGTTTTCTCACTTTTTTTTACTTGAATGTCTTACTTAGATTTATTCAAATCATCCATCTTTCCAGTCTCTTGCCCATTCTTTCTGCTGTATTACATGCAGTTTAAGCCTTGGTGCACTTTAATGACTTGTCCACATTAGTTCAAAGTGTCACTATAGCTTAAATTAAAGGTGCCACTTTACACGTATTCCTACCATCTACTTGCCCTCTGTAGCTGAAATAGATGGTAGTAGCTGGTAATGTAGCTGAAGTACTAAATCTACCTTATAGAAATGATCTGTGGTGACTTTCTGTACAGTTGGTTTTGGGCTATTTTCTTACTTTATTAGGTTTATGCTGCTGCTTGTTGCAGGGGTACTGTATAAAAGCAAGCACTGATTGCCTAATTTTGATTTTACAACCATTAAACTATTAAAATGTCCCTGACCTCCTATTGTTGTAGCACAGCTGCAGTGCTGTGTCTTAAATATTTCAAATTGCAAAGTGTTCCAGCTTCCTCTGCAAACCAACAACCTGTTTTATAAAGTGATGAAGCCTAATGGAAAATAATAAATTAAACACACTCTGATGCTATTCAAGACAACAAAAAAATTAGGACTTCCCTCTTCATGTTCTCATTATTTAACTGCTCGGAGTTCCACAAAACGAGGTGTGAATCGTTTCTGGGGACTTTAAACATTTTAAAGACACCACGCTAATTGTGCACTTTAATTGCTGCCACTAATTTATTAATAGTAAAGAAAATATTTCTGCTCAACTTAATAGAGTGAAGAAGTGCAGCAGGCTCAGCAGGTGCCTCTGAGTAACTTTTACATTATCATTCTGCACCTGCGACCTGGAGTTAGAGAAAAAAACACCCTGCAGGGTTCCTCTGAAGACATCTGCTTCTATAAATACCTTCTTCATATAAATAGTTAAACACATCTTTGATCGTGATGGCATACAGGCTTTTTTACCGTCAATTACAGCACTGTACAAAAGTGTTAAACCAGCCTGCAGTTTCTGTTTGTCCTCTGTTCAAGCTGTCAGAGTTAATTTGATTGTTTTGATCATTCCTCAAAATTCTCTGATGGCCTTTTAAAGCGCCCTCTGAAACTGCTCTCACTGGCCACTTTATTAGGTATACTTGCTTAGCAGACACTTAACCCAGATAGTGTACAACTTAACATTGAACATTTCAGAAAATAAATATCTACTCATATTTTTATGCAGTCCCATATCTCAGGTTTGCTAGTACTAGTTTAAGTGACAAAATTATTTTGCTTATATCAGGATATTTTCTCCATTTCATAAGGAAAAGAATCTGCCAGTGGAACTAGTACTGTTTCATCAATTATAAGAAATTTCTTATTTAAAACAAGCTTCGATATCTTGCTGAAAAGTTACTTGTAAGTTAGTTTTGTGTTAATTCAAGTGCATAAAGATATTTGCACTGGAAACTAAACTAGAAATACTGAAAAAAGCCATAAAGTGCCTATTAAATAACACTATAAGTACACAATAAGGTCACATTCCTTAGAAGCAAAATAGAAAGGAGGAATTTCTCAATCAGTTGGTAGAGATATGGAATCAAAAACAACAGACCAATCTCGAAAGTGATTGCTTTAACAAAAGCTAAAACAATTCTTTCTTCCTTTTGATGTGACAGTTTGTTATCCTGCCATTGGTGACATGTTTAATTTCCCCTCCTGGTGTTTCTCTTCACTCTGTGGAATAATTCAGAAAAATTCTGAGAAAACTGCCAGGCAGGTGGTAAAGATGCTGCTGTGGAGAGATTAGAACGAACACAGTGGCCTCTGTCCTCTCCTCCCCGTCTCTCCGTCCCTCCGCAGCTGTTTTCCAGCTGTATTCACTCACGTGTTAAAGCTCTTCAGTTCTTGGCTGCTGAGAGACTCTTCCACAGTCATTCTATCCTGCTCCATTTTCTACCCCTTCATCCTTTCTAAATATGCTCTTTCAGTATTTCATCACCTTTCTAATTTTGTGTGCCATTTATTTGCACATACAGTGGTGACATTGCCATTTTTAGAGGAACACTAACAGAGAACCATTGTATGATATCATTGCTCCAAGTATTTATTTACTGACTCATTTTCCTTGCCTTCCATGTGTAATGTGAAGGATTTCATTTTTTGTGGTGATGGTTTATTGATGCGGCAAGCCCACATCTGTCTTTCCATCGGTCGCGCTGCCTCTCTGTGGGGTCAAAGTTTGAGGCTGGTCAACTTTATTTTTAGATGCCTTTCAATGATTACAGCTAAGTGGTTCTGGGGAGCAAGGAAAAAAAATAAAAAATAAAAAAAGGGAGAGGAAAAAATGAGTGGAAACTAATTTTTCAGCTGCTTGTAGAAGTTATATTTTCTTGTCTCAGTGTAGCACATTAGCGATGGAAAAAAATGAGACCATAATAAAAAATTCATAACCTCATAATCTTTTCCGCATATATTTTTACATTTATCCTGAACTATTGAGCTGAAGAACAGACATTTTTTGGAAGAAAAATAAAGAAAAAGATAAATAAAAACAGCACAATAACCTAGTTGTTTAAAAGTGTGTGTTGAATCACATTTCAGTTCAGTTTAAACACTCAGCAGCAGAATTTCAGATTTCTTTCACAAGAATATTTTAGCATCTTGACAATATTTGTGTCATTTAAATGCATATATTCCATATAATACATAATGTTTCAGGACCATGGATAGTGCACAAGAATGAGAACAACACAGAGACACACAACCATCCCCTCATGCACACGCAAACACACACACTCATATCTAAGGCACAATAAACATAACATTTATGTTTTTGGATTGTGGAAGGAAGCCGTAGTGCCTGGAGAAAACCAATGCATGCGAATGACGAACATGTGAACTACATGCAGAAAGATGCTAGGAACATGCTAGTTGCAAGGCAACATTGCTACCAACCTTTTTGAACAATTCTGACTGAGTTTCTTATCTGAATTTGACATAAAACCAGAAAAGGCACTGAATAAAATTAGCTAGAAGAGCAAAATCTTGGTATGATGATTTTTTTTGTTGAGCGTAGAGTAGATTTAATCAGCGACTGAAAGCCTTTGCTGTGTGAGGTAATGTGTCATCGCTGTGTTCTGCCCACTAAAGATCAAACCTGTTGAGTGTTTTGTTTTCTCCTTTGCAAAATGCTGCCATTATCATCTTTTATCTGGGATTTTAAAGCCTTCTTATTGCAACTCTGCAGCTATTCTGTTGAGGGGAAGATGAAGTTGTGAAATGAAATGACATTTTACTGCACTGCTTTGACAGGCCTTTGTTTAGTGTTTAATAGAAACATCAATAAATCATTGAACATCGTGATTAGAGGGCAGTTTAAGAGGAACAAACTAATTAGATCTCAGTGGAGGAGATAATCAGGCCTTTGCCTTTGTAATTAGAGTCCCTGTTAAATGTATTCAGTGCCCCGTTTCCATTTTTCCACCGTAATAGTTCCAACTTATCTCACCTTGTCAGAATAGACAAATAGAACTGATTTTGAGATTTTATTTGACCATATAAATTCCAGCAGTGCAACTCAGAGAATGGATCATTTTTCTGATCTTTACTTGTCAAACACAATCAGTTTCATTTTCTGAAATGTCCTTCTTTCTTTTCTTTCAGACAAAGACAAGCCGCAGGACTCTGATGAAGACTCGATGGGCATCAACAACGGAGGCCCCGGCGGGACAGGAGGGACCCCAGGATCCGGACCGCTGCGACCCAACTCCCAGTCGGCCTTCCTGGGGCCACTGCTGTGGGAAAGGACCCTTCCATGCGATGGAGGCCTCTTCCAGTTGCAGTACATGGATCTGGAGGAGTTCCTGACTGAGAATGGGATGGGCATGCACAGTAACGGGCCCAGCTCAACCAGCGCCCAAATACCCTCCCAGGTAGGATTATGACACATGTAAGCCACTGAAGGTGTGCCGAACTACTGACTCATTTCCACTGAGTAGTATGGTGGGTTGGTAGGCTGTTTTGTCTATTCCTATTGTAAAAGCAGCCATTATAACCAACCCAGACTGCACCATACTGCTCAATCACTACATTGAGCAGTAAGGTGTTGCTTTTTGAAATTAAAATGTATAAAAGCAAAGGAAACTTAAGAGAAATGTTTATTTAGGAAAAACATTATTCTTTCACTGAAAAACTTAGCTAAAGCAGACCTTTAGTTTGAGTGTTTATATTCAAAGGGAAAAAATATTTTTTATGTGTATACATTTCTTTTGTAAAAAGAGTTACTGAAGGAGTTTATGTAATTCCTATATTACTTTTTCACCATTAACAGAATAGAACATTCTCTATGTAATCCATAACTTTTCTGTTTCTTTGTGGTATACATATGGCAATGATGAAGAGGCTTGTTTCTCTTAGTAGCGCCTCATAATAGGAAAGACAAGAGAACATGCCATTCAAGTAAGATCCATGTGTGTTGGTCTCTAAACCTCACTAAAACAACTGCAGAAAAGAGACACCAGATCTACATGGCAACCACACTCTTCATGCCAATTGGTTGTGTGGGAGTCAAGTCTATAAAAAGCAATTTCTTCATAAGTGGGAATGTGCAAAGTTTTCTGCTACTCTGGAAAACGTGCATGATAGTCAGATTAGATTGATATGGAGCTTTTTGGACCTGTTTCTCTACAATCGACCCTAGTAAACTTGCTAGAGCGCCTTGTATTATGAACTCTTTGAATTACCAGGACATTTTAAATGAAAATTTGCCATCCTCTGCCAGAAAACTGAAAATGGGATTTCATTGACTCTTTCAGGGGGATTATGATCCAAAACATGCAGCTAAATCATAACAAAAGTGGTTCAGAAGACACTAAATTAACCCTCCATGGTGATGTTAGTTTATCGTTCTACGGAAAATCATATGTGCCTATAAAATTATTTACCCACTTGAATATATTGCCCTTTTCTTTCTTTTACAAATCAATCATGATCTACATAATTTGCCTTTTAGACAAAGAAAAATACAAGAAAAAAACATATTTAAAGTCACAGTAGAAACTGATTTCTGCAAAATAATGATGAGAGGGCAGACAATATGGATGATCTTGAAAAATTATGCATAATTTTAATGAGAAGTCAGAAAACCTGATCAAAAAAAGAAATAATTCTTTTTTTTTAAATTATTTTAAGAATTCAGTAATTGTGATGATAGTCTGGATACATTCTCACTGGATGACCAGATCTGTGTAGGACAGATCAAAGATAAAACTGATCTAAAGATTTCTATGAAGTTTTTACTCTGATTTTCACAGTTTGAAGTGTTCTGCTGCTTCATCTGCATCCAGCGGAGCAGCTACCACTCTTCTCTCTCTTTATTCCAACAAAGCAGCTTCTAATGTTTGCTGCTCAACATTTGGTTTGATGTGTTGGGTTGGAAATGGTGTGCCGGATTCCTGGAGCGTGACAGTGACACTTCTGTCAAATCTAACGCACTGCAGGTTCAAATTCCGAGTGGAATGAATAATGACGTTACAAAGGCTAATGTTTCCCTCACGCAGCCACAGCTTTCCTCATCACATGGAGGCAGAGCAGCTGTTCACAGCCGACATCCTCTGCAGTGTCAGATCTTCTCACTTATCTGTCAAATCTGCAAAGTGTTTCCCTAAGTCACAACGTGTCATAACAGGATCAGATGCAAGTATAGCTATTCTTATCCAGAGTGAAAGTCTTAAATCATTCCTGGTTTCTTCCTATATCATTTAAGGAAAGTTTTCCAGGCTTCCTGTGGTTCTTTTATTGTATTTATTTGAACATTGGTTGTATTTATCTCAATATTTTATTTTGCTTCACTGTTTGGTCTCATTGATTTTATTGCGTTTATCATAAATACTTAAGATAACACAGTGCTTTTAACAGTTTGACAGTCACAAACAAAATGATTCCCACTGAGCTATTGGCTGATAACTTGACATACAAACTTTATTAGAGCTTTTCTGTTAGGTAGGTTCATTTCAGTGTTACTGGATCCAGAATAAATCAACAATTGGATATTGTAAGTCAGCTCCTTCCAATGTTTTCACTGTTTGGAGTTTCTTCTGGTTTCCAGTGATCTACAGTGCAATTTATAACTATTAGTTGTGTTTTTAAGAAAAAACGTTGTTTCTAAACTCTTCCTTTTTCAAATCTTCCCAGAGCTCCCAGTCTGCAGTGCCGAACCAAAGCTCCCAGTGTCCTCCCACATCTCCTCCACCTTGCTCCTCCTCCTCCTCCTCAATGTCCTCTTCATCTTCCTCCTCCTCGCTCCTCGGATTGGAGACCGTTCAGCCACAGGCGCCGCTGCCACCACCTCAACAGCAGCAAGGCATGATGGGAGGTCCAGAGTTACTAAATGGTGAGTGATGGTGAATTTCCTAACTCCAGAAGTGTTCGGTGATTTGGATCAATAATCTCTGACTATTTGAATCACTTTTTGATTGGTTAGGCTTGGTCTTTTGAATGCTTCATAGATAAATGTTCAATAATTAGGTTTTCTAGTTGTTTGAAGAATAATTAAGGAAAGTTTAATCCAAAAATGTATATATATAGATAAGCATATAATTTAGGGGGTGACATGCAGAACTTATTGTTGTTCCCTGCAATTTGACCTGATTTGTGCCCAGTTTAATGCCATTTTGACTGTTGGAACCATTGTTGTACATTTTCATTTCCATCTATTTGTTCATTGGAGCCTGTGATGTTATCTGGGACACTAATGAGGACTAATTTGTACAAACATCACATTAACTAATGTAAATTCAGCAGTCTGATGGCTTGAACAGTAACCAGACAATGATTTACTCTAATTATGGCTCTGTATGATAAATGGCTGTGGTCTCCGACCCTCCCTTCAAAAGACTGTTTTCATCTTTTATAATACTCTGATTTATTGGTTCATCTGTGCAGAGTTTGATGTGAACCAGAGATACCAGAAACCAGCTCTTCCTCTCTCTTTTCTATTCATTTCTTTTGGCTAAGAGGAGTTCACAACAGTTTCCAATTTTACTAATTCAATCCACAAAGTTCTTCTTCACAAAGCCGATGATCCTGGCTTTTGTTCATTCCCAGGAGACCCAAAGATGATCACTATCCCGTTCCCTGTGATGATTTGTAAATGACAAATAGCCACAGCTCTTTCTTAAATTTCCCCGGATGTATAGACATTTAGAAGAAGGAAGACGAAATAAGGAGACAAATGTTTAAAAAACAGTTGAACAGAAACTGAGGGAAACCAAATCTCTTAGAGTGTGTATGAGAATTGCTTTGACACATTACAGGGATCTTACATTGCCTGGAAAATTATGAAAATGTATGTAATTTCATTTCAAACTCAGGTTAAATTCAAAGAACAGAGCAAGGTATGGAGAAATGTTCATCTTTTCAAACTTAATTAATTTCCCAATTCTCTAAATGTTTTTATATTTCCATTGTTTACACAGAATTTCCTTTTAATCCTCCATTTCTTTTCTTAATTTAAAATGTTTGAGTTTTATTGTAATTTATTGTATATTTAATTACTGTTTTGTCTGATAACATGAGGATCTAATTAAAATGAGAAATAACTGCACTTAGCTAGCTTCTCAAATCTCTGCCTCAACCAGTAATTGAGAACAAAACTTTGCGATTTGTGGTGAGCTTGTTAAAAATGGGTTCCCAAACTGTGGGGTTGAGACCATGATGTGGTCCACGAAACATTTCGTTAGGAGGCTTGAAATGAGCTTCATGGATCAAGTTGGATTTGGAAAGGACCTAGACCAGCATACTTGCCATTAATTGCTCAAACAAACATAAACCAGTTCTCATAAATGGATGAAAATAGCATTATTGTTTATGAAGCTGTTAAAACACAACTGTAAACAGTTGTGTTTTAATTGGCTACAGACAAGGCCAGAAGTCAGTGTTGCTGTTAATGTGCCTTGTTAATCAGAAGCTGAAACGTTTATCAACTTCTGGTACGAACTCAAACCAAAGCTGTTTCTGCAGTGCTAAACTGAATAATCAGTAAGGAGATTGAACAGAAATGTATCAATCAGATTGGAAAAGTCCAGAAAGAAAATGCAGCTTGAGATATTAACGTTTTGGGTGAGAGGCGGGGTACACCCTGGACAGGTCAGCAGTCTGTCGCAAAAAAGCTAATATAAGATTTGTAATTTTATGACAGATTTTTTTTTTTTTTGGTTTACAAGTTTCTTCTACTAACCAGGTCCTTTCTAATATGAAGTACTTGTATAAGAATTTGAGTTTGGTGGCTCTTAAAGACACAGATTAAATAGTAAAGCTGTTCACTGGGGAACCAAACAAACACTGAAAGCAAAAAGAAGTAATAGAAATGAGCTAGTCATTAGGTATTCATAAGTATGGATATAATTATTTTATAGTTAAGGGAGATTCAGATAACTGAGGCAAATTCAGAACAGTTTTCCTACATTTCAGTGATTATTGGACAAAATAAAAGTTGGAGTGAAATGTTGCATCCTTAAATCACCTTAGAGGTTGATAAAATCCAAGAGGTTGATAAAATCCAAAGGTGTCCAACAAAACAATTCCTGCTGTGGTTTTAGGTAGGCCACTCAGGATCTGTGAACCTGTCAGTTTTCCTCTGTTGGCATGGATTTCCCAAAATGCCCAGCTTCAATGCAAAATACAGGATCTTCAAAAATGCAATAATTCGTGCAAGTTTCGAATCTGCCCCTTTCATCTTCTGCTTGTCCTGTTGCTATAATGTGAAAAAATACCTGCCTGACCTCGTCACTTAAAAGGGTGCTTGTTGCACAGTTTCCTTTGTGCTATATTCAAATTTGTTCGAGAATAAACAGCTTTGAATTTGTAGAATGAAAGTCTTGGTGCAAAAAAAATAAGGGAAAAAACTGATATGGAGCCCTGCAGGATCTGTTTCTGAGAATTCTTCCAGGGACCTTGTGCTCGGATTTTTATTCCAAGTCATAAACAATAGAAATAAGCTGCAGAGATCTGTAAAAAAATATTCTTTTGATGAAATGAGATACAGAGAGAGAAGCAAGAGGGAAAGCAGCCGAGGTTCAGTCAGGCTGGCGAGGCTGCTTCAGAGAGAATACCACTGCTGCAATTCAAATGTGCCTCCAGTGATTGTGTGTCTTTGAACTTAGTGTGTCAGTGTGTATTTGTGTAAATGCATACCTTTTAGAAATGGGTTCAGTTTTGTGTGCAGAACTTTGTGCATTCGAGAGCACCTTTGTTTGTCTTTGTTTTGGCATTTGCATGCTGCTATTTTAGCTTTAATGGAAACACACATTCATCCTGGTGTGTGTGCGTGTGTGTACGTGTGTGCTCTTTATTCTGAATTATAAACACGTGACTGGGTTGAGCTTGATGCATCCAGCCAGAAATCCCTCCGGTCGTTGTGGAGCTGAAGTGTTACTACAGAGCTGCAGAGAGAGCGAGAGAAAACCAGGAGAGAGAGTTAACCAGAGAGACTGATGGAAAATAGGCTGGAAATAATAATCTCATCCACATGCACATGTTTTACTTTGATTTTAATTTGTGCTCAGCAGAAACGGAGAACAGCTCAGAGGGAGGCGAAGCATAAAAACATGGATGCAGCTGTGGTTTCGCAAAGCATCCTGGTGATAGTTTTCATCTGCTGCAAAACATGAATAATCACCCTAGGTCTCTGTTGAAAGAAAGTAAACTGAACGACAAATAGTCACATCATGTTGGGATTAATTGATAGTGAAAGTTTTGACTTCCATATGAACATAAAAAAAATCCAAGAGAGTCTGGCAAAAAGTCTGAGTCCTGTTTCATAGGTTTAGAGGAGTTTGAGAATGATGGAGGTGTCTGTCCCTTTAAATGGGGATTTTTTCTAAAGGCATCAGCTATTCTTTCAGTTACAATAAATACATTTTCCTAGGCTAAAATACATCTTAGGAGTGCATTTAGTCAAAAAAGAAAGCACTAAAAACAAACATCAATCCAGAAATCCAGTACTTTTTTTAATAAACTTATAAACCACACATAAAAATCTAAGTCAATCCTAAATTAGCTAAATGCTAAATGAGACAATCAAAGTTTCTTACAGCATCAGACTAAAGTGGTCCATAAAGGAATAAAATTTAGTTGGACTTTAGGTAAAACTGAAAGTATTGGTTTTATTCCAAAACCTTTGGCTGTTGAGAAACAGTGGGAGGCGTTGAACGTCTCTTGCTACGCTGGGCATTTTCATACATTTTTTCCTGGTGCTTCATTCAATAGCACAAAGAGAGGCTGGTAAAATACATGGGATGTCATACACTTTTAAGAAATGAATATGAATTAATCTGCTGCTAATTTTTGGTTTATGCAAAGCAAAGATTTTTTTTTATTATTGTCCGATGGGTTTCAGGCTTTAATGATACATTTGAACCAGTTTTTCAGATGTAATGATTAAACAGCAAGATTTTCAAAACAAACATGGGATGCATAAGGTTTTCTCGAAAGCACACATTGACCTGTTGAAGGTATAGGTCAACATTTACATACACCTTCAAATACATATACACCAGTATCTGGTTTACTGTTCCGTAAGTTTCAACTCCATCACATGCTTCTACCTGACTTCTACCTGCAATCAGGTAGAAGTCTTTAACGCTTAGAAATCTGTGATAACTTTCAAACACGTTTGTTTCTGTGATGCTGGTGTTGTTCAGAATGGATTAAAGGGTTAGGGTTAATCACAGATTGTTTAAGCTTTTCTCAAATTAACAATCATTTCTGTCTAAAGCTCCAAAAGGAAAGTGAGCTGAACTGCTTTTACAGTGGAATTAATGATTACACTGTATGTAATTGCTCAATTTCATTTCAAACTCAGGTTAAACACCTAATTTGAGCATGCAAAAAAACTAACATCTACATTAGTTTGTATCCATGTTTCAGGCAAGAGTATACTTTTGTTTTTAAAAATCTGTGATAATGTATCAGAATGTATAAAAGCTTTTAAAAGTATACAATTTTGCAATTGACACCCATACCTGTTTTTGGATTTGAAATAAGTAAAGATGATTTTCTGGCTCTTTTTGCATTTAAAATGTACTTATAATAAATGGAAAGCTCTATTTATTGGCAGATACTTAAACAAGTCTGCATATAGAGTAAAACGGCATTCTCTGAGACAATAAGAATCCTTATTTTGATCTTGAAATTGACCGTTAGCAAGTTTCTATTCATTCCAACTAAAAAAGTTTTTCTTGAACTTTTTTAGTTCAAGAAAAATATAGATCCCGAAAGTTTATCGAAATTCATTACTTCAGTGTGTCCAGGTCATCTCATTCAGTCCAAAAGAAAGAGAAAAAAAAAAAGTAAATTGCAAACAGATTGCTATGTTAATGTTCCCTAGAGCCATTGCATGAACTCATTACTTGTGAAACGTGAAAACATGTGCCGCTCAGATTTTCCCTTTGCTGTTACCAAGGCGTTCTTTAACAATGAGCAAATGTTACGCCACAGATACCAAGGATCAGAGAAGATGACATTTCTAGGAATAACCGTAAAATCTGAAATCTTGTCTTGCTTTCAGCTCATCACATCTGACTGTCTTTCAGGTGAAGTACAATATGAAAAAAGACAGGAAAAATATGGTAAAGTGAAAAAAAAAAATCACGTCTGATCAGTTGTTCTTTTGCTCGAGGCTGATCTGTTCTCCAAATTCCGTGGGAATCCGGTGGAGAAACAGACGTGTGGAGACTGACAACAAAGGCAGAGGTGGATGAACAGATATAAAATTTATGCTGAAATGCTTCGTATGGTCCTAGAATCATAAACAGGCCTGTCAAGTTTGAGATGTTATAAACTAGGTCTTCCTGTTCAGCTGACATGCATGTCTGATTTAGATTTTTTAAACAGACTCAATAATATAAATATTAAATAATATTTTTGCATCATCTCATTTTCAGTATTTAAAAGTAAAGCAGAATATTTTCCTTATCATGGAGTGAGTTAGCTGTGAAGATGTTTGTTTTCAGATATGCAAAGTGTGAAAATAGTTTAGGTTTGTTTAAACTTGTTTTTATATGTCAAAGACAATTATGCAAATGAAGTCAACACATTATCCATCCATCCATTTTCTGTTCACCCTTGTCCCTAACGGGGTCGGGAGGTGCTGGTGCCAATCTCCAGCGGCGTTCCGGGCGAGAGGTGGGGTACACCCTGGAGAGGTTGCCAGTCTGTCGCAGGGCAACACAGAAACAAACAGGACAAACAACCATACTCACAGCGAGGGAGGATTTGGAAAGACCAGTTAACCTAACAGTCATGTTTTTGGACTGTGGGAGGAAGCCGGAGTATCCGGAGAGAACCCACGCATGCACAAGGAGAACATGCAAACTCCGTGCAGAAAGACCCCGGGCTGGGAATTGAACCCAGGACCTCCTTGCTGCAAGGCAACAGTGCTACCAACTGTGCATCCTGCCAACACATTATATTGTACTGAAAAAACAAATACAATGTGTTGCTCCATGTTTACATGCTTTCTGCATCACAGCTTCAGACTGAACTCTGCTGCTGCTTGGTATAGCCTTGAAACAGTTAAAGGTAAAATTTAAATGATCAAACTAATTCAATTTGTTTTGCTGCTATTTAACAGGAAGGCATTTGTTTTTTTGTCATATTTAAGCTAAATCACTTCATGACTGCAAACATGCTGCAACATTATTTTTGAATAGCTGTGGCTTCTTCCCGGCAGGCATCCAAATGCAATGCTGATCCTTGTTCACTTGGTGATAATTGATATTAACACCTCTTGCAGGAAAAGTTTCTGAAAATCTATATACAATGGCCTTGCAGTTCATTAAACACTTTCTCTATTTGGGCTTGCTGTTTTCTTGTCAAGATTCTGATGTTTTTCTTGATTGCAGAAACAGTTTAAGTTGTTTTAGTTTGATATGCATCATTACTTTGTTGTTTGTTGAACATAAAGGGGACATGTTGTGAATAGCAGTTGTGTTAGGTTTACATCATCTGTAATAATCCGATGATGTCTTTGGGTTTGGTTAGACAAAGATTCCAGGATTAGACACATTTTGTACAAGAATTCAATCGGTTCAAAGACTAGTTTCATTCCTAAAGTAGTTTTCCAGTCATAGTCTTTATTTTAGTTGATGAAGCCATATCTTTGTGTGAAAATCAGGAAATAGGACCAAGTAGAGAATAATAATTACATCCAGAGAAATATTGCTTTTTCACATTTCCAAAATATTTCCTACAAAAAGTACTGTTGTACATTTATAAATAATAATTTTTTTTAGATCAATTTATGCTTAGGCATGCCACAGTGTCACAATAGCAAATTTTGCTGAATGATAAATTGTCCCAGAAGTTATTGCAATAAATGATAATATTGTTATTTTCAGACCATTTTCAAGTAATATATGATAATGCATGTATGTCTTCTCATAGCTCAATAAACTTTAGTTTCTAACAAATATTTAACACTGGAACTGGAAGAATAGTAAAATATCCCCCAAAAAGCCCAAAACTGAAGCCTCGTTGTCATTGGGTCTTAGGTAAAAAGAGAGACACGAGAAAAACAATTAATCATGCAAACTGACATTATTGAGCTTGTTTTAATTCATCATGCAGTTAACTGTTTCATTGCAACAGGCTTAACTGTGCATTTTT
Source organism: Poeciliopsis retropinna (assembly GCA_010277075.1). NCBI lineage: Eukaryota > Metazoa > Chordata > Actinopteri > Cyprinodontiformes > Poeciliidae > Poeciliopsis > Poeciliopsis retropinna. Next base: position 10,445,669 of record VMRM01000025.1, on the reverse strand, counting down.
TAATAAATGTCGGTATATTTTATCCTTTGCATTTTATTTGTTTTCTCAAGCCTGTGTTGGAAATGTTCCAAAACAGGATTCTTATCACTTTCAAAAGACAGCCGACCTAAGCACCGATTAGACCATCCTTGACCTTTGGAGCAACACAACAATAACAGATAGGCTCGGTTTTAACGGAGCTGCTTCAGCTCAAACTCACAACTGAAATGAAACTGTAAAAGCAGTCAATCGCAATTTCTGCAAACATGGCAGTTCTAAATTCCTCTCATGAAAGGATGAAATCCTGAGCTGGTTGCACAGCGACTAAACCGGACGCTTGTCTCTTTAAAAGGATAATGCCAAGCTTAGACAACCAGTGATTTAACATTCAAGGCTGTGATTAATCCAGGAAAGTGTAGAGTTGAACAAGACACTGACTCTGCACTCTATAACAGAGCACAACTAGAGAGAGAGAGAGAAAAAAAGAGAGGAGGGGTTTAGAGAGTTCACTCTGCATGTTCAGAAATCTCTCTCACTCTCCCTGTCTCTCACACACCCGGGCCATGTGCAGCCGCCACATCACGTGCCGCTGCAGAGATCATCCAAGCTGGAGAGGCAGCATGCGAACGAGAGCAGGAGACGGAGTGGAAGGGAGGGGGGAGGAGGAGGAGGAAATGGAGAGCAGAGCAGAGGGAGATTTACAGAGAGAGGAAGCAGTAGAGATTACAGAGTAAACAAACACTAGAGGAAACAGGAGACAAGTTCAGGCACTAATTCTTAACATTTTTCACATTTCACAATGTGCTTCATTGTGGCACAGATTACACGCCTAAATAAACTCCTACTGAAAGCATTCAGTGACATCATTCGGATTTCCACATGAATTTTACTTATTACATCAAAAATACACCATTTTAAACTAAAGATGCAAAAATTCTTAGAATTTATGTTGATTAAATATTTCCAAAGCAGGTCTTTACCTTCAAATGTGAACACTAACAAAATAAGAGCACATTGTTTTGTTGTGTAAAATGTATGCAGGCATAAAAATGTTTTTTGAAGAGGATTTTATTTAAATTTGGTATTTTTAAAAAAAACATTTTCAATTACACATATCTAAATAATTAAAACAAATCGATGGAAACAATCCCTCACCTGTGGCACATGGCACTACTGCTATTCATGCCTTTTTTTAAAAATCCCTTTTAGTAGTAAAAATTATGATTTTCTCAGACCACCAAAGGATTTTTATCACCTTTAGGTCTCTAGATGACCATAAAAGAAAGTTTATTTTGTTTCTAGCGTCTCTGTTTATTATGTTTTGGATCATTATCCTGTAGAGTTAGGTTTTAAAAACTCCATTCCTGTGGTGTCTAAGGGAAAAAACAGACCCACTGCATCACAGATCCTCCACCATAAAATCATCCTTGAGACTTCAGTAGATGTCAGATACACCAGTAGTGTTTGTTGTGTTGCTGAGAAGCTCAGCCTCGACCTCATTTGACCCTGGCTCAGATTTCCTGTTAGTCTGGCAAACTCCAAACATTTGCATAGAGGTAAATTTTTTTTTTCCTGGCATGACTGCTAAGTGCTGGCATGTAGATTGTGTTAAATGTTGTTATGAAGACTTGGGAACACTTTTTTTTTTACCTTTTGTATCATCCTGATCACTGTGTGGTGAAATGATAAACATGGATTCATATTCTGCCTTGTTTGTCAGAGTAACAGTTGTTTTAAACTTTAAAAATAAATTTGCTTTCACTTTAGATACAGGCTTGTTTAAGTTTGAGTGTATATCAATATGGTAAGCAATTTTGTTATTAAAGAGCAGTAAAGAATAACACTAATGGCACCATTACACTTTTAAGTCTTGGTTTTGCAGGCTTTAGTTACTTACCCTAAAGCCAGTTGCTTATTTGTGATGATCTGATTGATTATAGGTCCAGTAGTTTCTGTCTTTTTTAAAGCACATCATTTGTTTAATGTAATTGGTATAATGAACTGTTTGGAATGTCAAGTGTGATTTTTTTTTTTTAAGACATGGCAACTTATCCTGAGTAACAAATAGATCATAAACACTATATTTTAAACTACATGCTGTGCAGTTGTGTACTTTAAGCAGTCAAATTCAGCTAAGTGAGATTATTTTCATTAGACTCCATAATAATATTGTCTTTTATATTCATTTTCTCTTTTACCAGAATCAGAATCTGAGGTGGTAGAGAGAGCCGGTATGATTAAATCTGCAGCTGTGTTGGTGATCATACAGCTGAGACTGGGTTTGAGGAATGTCATGTGTGTCCAGAGTGAGCATCTGCTGCTGTGGGTCTCAATCCAACTGGCTGCATGTCACATCCAGATGAAAAATGCAAGTTCTTATACTAGCCAACAATTTTTGCACACACACCAATATCAGAATGACTATATTTTTGCAATATATTTTGAGAAAATCTTGGACCATATTTGCAGGCAGATGCTATTCTGCAAGTCAAGAAAGAGCCTACTTGTTGTGGTGGTCCCATAGCATTGACATCTGACATATTTTAACTTGTAGAAATTAGTTTCCTTGAAAATATTTTTTAGCATCTCTTAAAACCATTTTTCTTAAGCCTTTTTAAACACTCCACTGAGGCTGAAAATAATTAACTTTAAAAATTCACCTGTTGTTTTTTCTTTTCAGAAGCGTGTACAAAGTAACGAAATAATTCTATGTTCATAGTAACCTGGTGGGATTCTCTGATCAGTTCACTGGTCAGAGTCAAAAAGGCTAAATATCAGCAGAATCCAGGAACTAGACAATCTCTTAGTACATCTCTGATATCAAAAAAATGTAATAATACATTATTATTTTCCACCCCTATAACAGTGGTCATTGTGTTCAAACACCCTATTTTTTGTTTCTGCATGCTTTTATTTCATACTTTTAATATTATTTGATTTATTTCAGTAAATTTACTATATCAAACTGATAATTTACCAAAAAAGGAATAAGCGGAAGCCAAGCCATGAGTCTACAAAATGTTTTAAATTTATGTGACAAGTAAATAGCTGAGATTTAAGAAGATCTAAGCCTTCCAACAGACCGTCCTAAATGTTTTTGGGCTCTCTATTATGTTTGTCAGGACCTGCCAGTATCTATTTGCTTAACAACGAAGCTGAAATCCTCTTTTTATCTCAAATGTCAACAGAGAGACAAAAAAAAAAAAAAGAATGCTGGCTTCAGTAAACAGCAGTATTTCATGGTTACGGTAAACCTGCCATGTGGCATCTGCACGCCGTCATCTGATCCATTCAGAGGCCCAGTCAGTGTGTCATAATCTGATCTGACCACTGGCAGAGCTTCAGCGGTGATTTGGAAAGACGACGGTGACAGGAGGGGGAGGTCACTACTATCTCCATAATACTGTGACATAACACGCAGTTGGTGTATTGACACTGGGTGCAACACTCCCGGGGTGTGTCACCTGGACTCAGCTGTTTCTGGTGTGTGTCGATGTTCTGGTGTTTTTGTACACTCGTGAACATGCACGTGCTTGCGTGTGTTTGTTCAAGTGTGCGAGTCCAGGCTTGTCTTGGTTTTTACGCACCGTCTGTCTTTTTTTCAGAATCTCACGGTGAAATTAAGAGACACATGTCACATTTTTTCCCATTTTTTGAGCAATAGACATTAATTGAAACCTGGATAAGTCAGAGCTAAATAATTGTTCAAAATAAAATCTTAAATTTTGTTATTTGTATGTCTTCTAGTGGACACATGCTGCATTATTATATGTTAGTAATTAAGTATTTGATATTTTAATAGAAATAGACTCTGATGCTCACCCTGTGATGTGCGGTAAAATAGAAAAATTTGATTGAGTCTCGAAGCAATGAACTCCAACTATTTGCCTGTAAACAAATCAACCCACACTGTCCACTCTGTATATTTGTGAGTGCAATAATAATCAGATAATGATCTGGGACATGTGCTTTGATGCATAAATGAGGATAAAATCATGGAATTAGATAATTTCCTGCTGAACCCAAACTATTACCGCTATCGAACTTCAAACTGTTTTATGTGTATTTGGAAAATCTGAGGCGAGGCAGACCTCAAAGAAAACTGGAAACCAATATTGACCTGGAAGAGTCTGATCTCTAATAAGTCTGTAATAAAGACATCTCTATGAATCTTGTGGTGCTGCCTAAGACAAAGAATTAGGACCATACTAAGAAGAAAAAAAAAGAAATGATAAAATATTACCAAATGAAGTTGTAGTATTACTTGACTACTGTCATAGTTGCCAAAGACAGAAGAATTTAAATTGAAAGCATAAAGAGGCGGGGGAGAGGGGACCTGCCTCAATGTTTACATTCCAGGGAGGGAAGCCCTATTCATGTAACACACTCCTTATATCACATCGTGTTCTCTTCCCAGCTTGTAAATGGAAAACAAAAAAAAAGCAGCTGCCGGCAGAGTTCACAGCTTGTCTTCGTATCTTCCATGACAGAAACAAACAAAGAGGAAATAAAATGCTGTTCAAAGTCCTCATCTGATTATAGCTGCTGACGTCTGCTGCGACTATTATTACTCATGCTGTTGTAAATGTTTCTAAAAGTACTGCTAAGCCCAAAGCTGTGTCTGGAGGACTTTTGTTATAGCCGCTGTACAAGCCACAATTAGAATAGCAAAGATTCCTGCTACCACTGGACTGTGTTACTGCTTCTCATGAAGAGCACTGAAATCTTTTCTAGTTGCTCCATTGTTTCTGATTTAATAATGTGTTTGAAACAGAAACTTTGGTAATTCTTTTGTCATAGATGTAGGGTGAAATAGCCAATTGATTGTTTCCATCATTTCTGTTTCAATCATCTTGGCTTGATTGAACAACTGCCAATATGTTGCTTTTAAATATCACAACAGAAATATTTGGTCCAAAATTATCTGCAGGATATGGCAAATCAACAAAATAATTACAATAAAATGTAAATCTTTTATTGTAAAGCAATAGTTAAATCAATTTCATTATCTGACAGGTTTAAAATGAACTGGGTTAAACAAACAATGAAACTGTTCCAGCAATCATATTCAGAGGTGAAAAATAAAAGACGTCTATTCCCTGATGTTGTATATGTTTTGGCACAACCAGCATAGCAAAGGCACTTCCCACCGGCTTTACTCACTAAAATTAAAGTACAACTTTCCACTGAGTTCAGAGTGGTTCTGTTTATGCCTCCGGGTGTAACGGCTGTGGAACAGTCTGAGCTTAGCAGGATAGTTAGGTAAATTTTTATAAGTATCTTTTATAAATATTTAATGACTTATTTGAAATTTGTAGCTCATTTGAAGCTAATGGTTTGTCTGAGCTGGCAGAGTTCCAAAGGGGACCTTTATCATCTCAAAACCACTTTTGAGGTCATATTTTTCCACAATGTTTATTTCAATGCCAGTGTTTCTCTTTTAACCATTGCCTTTGTTGCATTACACTGAAGCCTGTTATTGTTTACATAGTAGAGAGGATAGCAATCTTTCATCTGAAATAATGTTGAACTGGACCTGTTTTGTTTCAACTCAGAATAGAAAATTCACCATCATACTCAGTCAGGATGGTAGTTTAAATGTTCTACAGACAACATCAGAATTAGCATTTTACGAATGTTTTAGGATGGTAGAAAAAGAAGAACCTCAACTCAGATTAGTTGTTAGCTTCAGCATTTGGGAAACACTTATGGTGATACTAAACAAAGATATTAACACATCTTCTACTGCATTGTCATAGATTTTCAACAGGACCACACTGGGCTCTCTCCCTTATTCCCATTGCTACAGATATGGCTTAATTTGTCCATTAGCCCAGTGTTTCTTGCCTGATGGTTGGATTTGCTAACTAACCTAACTGTATTTCTATATATCGTATTGGACATCTAGTGATAAAGTTACTTCCTGGTTTTAAGTCTTTGGATGGATCACTGATAGTCAGCAGCACAGAAAGAAGGAGGAGTGAATTTTTCCATGTTCCAAACTTTCTTTTAGATTTATCATTTAAAGATGCAAAAATTAACTGATTGATGGTGATATATGAACACATTGCTATAATTCTACTTCAGAAGAGAGATATGGCTTTCTGCCCTGGGCAGAACAATAAAGGTAAAAAAAAAAAAACATAACATTTTCACTTTCTGCTCCTATTATGTGACTTGTAATTGCTATAATTTGTAGCAGGGACTCTTTTGAAGAACAAAATGAGTACAGCGCAGTAATTGTAAATACAATTTTAAGCAATAAAAAATTGCTGAGGGTGAAAAGTCTGAAAAAAATGCACAAAATTAGCTAAATTACAGTAATTTCTGCATGTTAATTGTTATCTTTCTCCTTGTATAATTAGCATCATTACCATTGTTTTTGTAGTAGCTTTGCTTCCTTTTTATTGCACGAGAGAGCTGATTCAGAAAATGACAACCTGATTTTTTAGGACAACATATAATTAGTCTGTAATTCTTTTTCAGCTTTGACTATGTTTTTTCTCTTAAACATATTTCTGCATCACCTTCCTGCCAAAATGCCTTTTATTGCAGCTGTGAGTTTGTTGCATTCAGCTTTTCATGGAGGTGGATCACGTGAGATTTTCAGTGGATCCAACAAGAGATTAGTCAAGAGGAAGAGCTGCTCACCTGACTCTCAAACCGAAGGCCCTCTATTTTCTGCTGCTGTGGGAGTCTCCGCCCACGGCAGCTGATGTCTTCACATGTTGTTGGCAAACATCTGAGTGAAATGACAGCTCAAAAAAAAAAATTCTAAAAATGAAGCAAAGGAAAATTTGTTGTTGTCACCAATATTCAATTCAGTTTAATTTTAAAAGACTTTGCTGATCCCAAAAATAAAAAATAAATGTTGTGACTCTCAAAGTTCTCCAGAGTTATCATAGATGTTGATAGTTGTGGACAGGAAGGATCTCCTGTAGCTGTCTGTAATGCAGCAGTGCTGAAGAAACCTGAGACTGAAGACGTAAAGTGTCACATGGTTCCCATTGCAGTATGTCTGTTTTAATTATGAAGGATTTTAACTTGGAATTCTTGACTTGATTAAAGCATGATTAGAAGTGAAACCTTTAAGATTATATAATTAAATGGGCAAAACCTTGAAAAGGTTTATGTTTTCTTGTTGACATCATAACATGTTCTGATAGGTCCATTTGCAAGATATTGGCGAATTTAAATTTTAGTTGCACATCATTACTCACTGAAATATAAATGAATAAGAGCCTGGCGTGCAGAAATAGAGAAACACATAATCTCAGCTAAATTAATCCAAGCAGAGAGAATCAACGGCTGCTTCCTCCAAATGCCTCCTGCTCTCAGACAGGAAATGAAGCCAGACGGGCCCGCGTTAGGCGGCTGTTTACCCGGCAGCAGCAGAAGCCATGTTCTTGGATCAGTGTCAACTTTTCACCCAAAATGGCTTTTATTAGGACAAGGCTTTGGGCAGACTTATCCAGGATCAGCCCCTTTCAGCTGCCAGAGAATCATCAGCAGTTCGGCTGATGGATTCACAGATGGAACAAATAATTTATAGATTCATATATTCCTCATATTTAGTGTTTCATGATTAATAGGCAAGAGTGCAAAAAAATAGCTTATACTTTGGTGCAAATTATTTTTTAAATATTTTGCGTCAAAGGATACAGATGTTTTACTAATATTCAAATATTTCTAGAGCTATAGTGCTCTAAGTTTTTTGTTAGGTTTCCACTTGACATTTGTATCTTTGTAATGAACTGAAAACATTTGTTGTTCAAAAATACTAAAGCAAGTCAACAGGCATGTTCAACCCAGAACTAAGACCCCATTTTCCCACCTAAGAACCAATGCAAAAAAAGCCAACGACGTACATGGGAACTGATCTGTTACTGTAATACATCTGTAATGCATGTAGAGGCCACTAGACAGCTGAAGAATCAGTGTATTTCTGAGTATATTAGCATTGTAGATCATTTAGATCAAACCTTTGTAACAAAATATAAATTGCACATTATTCAGGTATAGTGCTCTGAGATTATTATTTTTATTTAATTATTATTGTCATAGAAACAGGAATAAATTCAGTTTAAGAAATTTTTTTGAGTTGGCCCTTGACTATTGAAGGTAACTGCTCAAAAGTTCAGCAAAAAGGCACCAACATTTTAGACTATATGGAGGACAGGGTTGAAAAAGTCATGTAGGCTTTTATCAACTACTTGCTAAGTGAAGGTCTAAAAGTTGTTCTTTTCTGCTTTGCTTGTTCTCTTTGCCGTATACTCACAGGTAAAAATGACTTTTTAAGCTTCTGAATATCTTGGATTCTCAGTGCAGACTTGTAATCAATCAAGGACTTGTAAACAAAAGTCACATGGACCCAAAATGCACCCAAATGTTTAGTGTACAGGGTTTTGGTAAGCTGTGATGATGTGGCAAAGAAGACATATTATTGAATCTTTTTCCACAAAAAAGGCTCCGGTTTCAAAGTTTACACCAACACTTTTCTCTGCTAAATAAAGAACTCCCACACGTTCTTTAGAAAAATTTATTGAAAACCTTCCATGAGCAGCTAATTATTAATCAAACCTTTGTAAAGTGTATGTATGTATGAGGGGTAAAAAGTAATAAATCGAACAAGAATCGGTTTTACAGTATGATTACTGCTGAGGATGAAGAATCATGATGGTTGCATATCACTATGTAGTTAAATCAAACCTCTACTTTGGGTAAAACTGCATCCCATTGATTAAAATTGCGTAATGTGGCATAACATGCTAAGTAAAAGTGTAAACCAGGGCCAGTTTTCTGCGCTCATCAAAGAAGTCATCAGCAAAGTCAAGAAGGAGCCAAACTGAATGTAAACAACACTAAGAAGATTTTATCTCCAAGTTCAGCCAGAGTTCAAATCTGAAAACCTCTGCCATTCACAAAGTTTACATGTCCACTCAATGAATAAATGTTTTCAGCTGGATGTCTTACAAGAAGGGGTTCTCAGAAAATTTCTTCACTTCATTCATCCCTCCCACTTTTCTTCATCCATTGTCAGTTAGAGGTTGGTTGTGCTTTTTTTTTTTTTTAGCTGATCTGAATAATGACATGACTGACAGCAAGCAGCAGGTGACAAGCAGCAAATCAGTGTCAGTTCAGCTGCTTTGACTGACATTCGTGTAAAAAAAAAATGCTTTGCATGAAGAAAATGGTTTGTACGCCCCGGAAAATGGTTTGCACAAAAGACTTTCTGTCTTCAATACAGTAAACCAAGGTGAATTTGATGGCAAAATCATACGTTTTATAGATAAGTATTTGAAATATGTTAATTAAAAGCAGCTTTCTATATTTTGTGTGGTTACACATAGGGAAAAGAACCTTAAAACTACGTGTGATGCTCCCACCACTGTTTTGGTTGATATTGTTCACCATCTACACAGCTATTTATAAATAGTGGCAGAGAGCCCGGAGCTCTGAAGTGTCTTACAAATGTTGCCACAATACATTTCTGCCTAGTGCTGGATGTTTTGTAAGCTAACATTTGAATTGCTCCCTATTGAGGAGATATGTCCTCGCACTAAAATAGGATTTCTCCAGTTAGCAAAATTGGAAAGAAATGTCATGATAACTAGCAAGTGCAATGATTTGGCTGAGAATGGATTTACTATTCCTGGTTCTGTGGTGTTCTGTTGAGAAAAGCAAAGATAGGCTAAAGCAGAATAGCTGCAGGCAAAAGAGATCCATGGAAGAATTTCACATCCACTGGCACACAATTTACCAACAGAATCTACTGGCTGATTTAGCCTTAATTAGGCTTTGTATTCCTGGTAATTTAGTATTCTCACTACACTATTTTAGACCTATTGCATTTTCTTAAATTAATATATATTATGCATTCTTGAATCAAAATTTTATTGTATGCAAGTGATCATTAATGTTTTATTGCAGATCTTTAAGTCTGAAGTGAAATTAGATTGTTAATGTGTCAAAGTACAGAAAGAAAATTCCAACCTTGCTGAAAATTGAGTTTGTTGTGCCGCTCTGGCAAGTTTTTCTGACTCAACACTGACACCAGGTGGATAAACTTTGTCATTGCATTTTTGCTTTGTTTAAGAACAACCAGCTTAAAGTGCCAAACTGATTTTAAAAGCAAGTTTGACACATTGAACACAACCATAATTAAGTAGAAAACATCAGAGAGAAAGGGAAGAGGAAACACCCAGCATTTCTTCTTTACTGCTGTTATGAGATGAACTGGAACATAATGTTCATGACCTATGGGGTAATCCCCTTTATGGACGTTTCAGACTCAGGATCAAGTCTGAGGGACAGAATGTACAACTATTGTTTTTGTTTATGTCGCTCCAAAACAGACCAATACCCCAAGATTTCCATTATACCAAGAACTTGTTACAGTAAAAACAAATATCTATGAATTACCTATTTTTAACAATAAATTGACAACTGATCTTTAAATGTATTTACACTGTATAAATAAGCACATCTGAAGAATATGAAAAAAATAATAATAATCAAGAACAACTTTAGAATCATGTGATTAATTGGTTATTTTAGAACTCTGCCGGCAGCATTTGATGCTTCATGCTAACTGGTAAAGATGTTTACCTTCATCAGATGAGAATAAAGTAAAGGTTTTCAGGCAACAATCACTCTATGTTGGCCAGCTGTCAAAGAAAATAATGAACATGCAGAAAAGGATTTTGCATTCATGGTTAAGTGGAAGATCTGTGACACTGTGGGCTTGCTTTGCTCGTAGTTGTTAAGGTCTTGAACTCTGTGATACATCAGAGTATCAGCTTAAAATGGGCCGTTGTTGGGTCTTTCACCAGGATTATGATAATGACTCCAAACATAAGGACAAATCAGCACAGAACTGCTTCATCAGATGCAAAATCATAAAATATCTTTCTTGGTTGTCTGACTCCATTTCCCTCTGTTGGGATCTTTTCCTCCAACATCTTCATCCTGTTTGCCTTCAGCTCTGCTGTTGCTCTCTGACATGTGGAAGTCTCTGACTCTGGCAGCAGATGGACTCTAATCTGCAGCTGAAAGTAAAACTCCATGATGATGATGATGATGATGATGATGATGATGAGTGGATAACCAAACGAGTAATTAAGCTGCTGTTTCTGTGTTCATTGCCTCCCAGTGGCGTGTAAAGCAGATCAGATGTCAGTGGAAACATGAAGAAGATTAAAAGGACTTAGCACACAATTTAAATAATGTTTTGTTTGGTGGTATAGTTACACTGAATGCCTAATTATTTACTATTTTATTGAAACATTAAATATTAATTTAATATGCCAGAGTAAAAAAATTGGATGGAAAAGTATGTTTTTTAAAAGAAATATCTACTAAATTTCAGTTTTTGTGAATAATCTTGGAATTATGTGAAGACAAAATTAAATATGTATGCTGGGACACAGACACCTCTATAAGGAACCTAATAAAAATCCAAAAATACATATTTTGCTTTCTGTAGGTGGGCAGTCAGTGCCCCAGGACCCCTCGCCCACTTCCACCTGCCCTCCAGGGCCGCCCGGGCCTCCGGCTGGCACGAACGGCAGCAGCGACATCATGGTGAACTTTGACCCTGACCCGGCAGACCTGGCACTGTCCAGTGTGCCGGGGCAGGAGGCATTTGACCCACGGCGGCATCGCTTCTCGGAGGACGAGCTGAAGCCTCAGCCGATGATCAAAAAGGCTCGCAAGATGCTCGTCCCAGACGAACAGAAGGTACTACATTTCCCACAATCCACTTCTGTCTGGCATAAAAACCAATCCACTCACTGCAGCAGTGTGTTTTGTTTTTTTGTTGAAACTGAATGACAGAAACTTTTGTCGGTATGTCAATCCAGCAAATACAAATTATGATCCAAACAAAATGTAGATAGATTTATAATTATATGTAATTTCATATTTACATTTTGGAGAGTTTAAATATTTTTGGTTGACTGGCTTCAAACTCTGATGACCTGGATGCCACACTGTAATTATGTGCTAAAAGGGACAATCAATCTGTCAATATAAGCCTGAATACAGCATTTATTTTTACTTACTTTCTTCTCATTCAAATTACATAAGACAAGAAATAAAAATCTAAATCCAAGTCTAAATTCTTAACTTGATCATCACAAAGGTCACTGATCTGTGCTGTGCTGAAATAACTTAAAAAAAAAAAAAAAAACCTTAGGGAGCGTGACGTCCAACTGGTGTTAATGCCTCTTGACAAGAGCTCTAAAATATTTTGTCCTCAGCTCATTGCACAATAGGCAAAGCTGTGATCAATTGCTCATGGTTTCACAGTTCAGCAAGGAGCAGCTGCATCTCCTGAAGCGCTTATAATTTATGGAGAGATGAAGGCCCTCACCTCGCCGTGTTCAGTCGCGGTTAGTTTCATCAATCATGTGTGCAGCTATGAAAAAAAAACAACAAAAAAAAGGATATTGGGTCAATCCTAAAGGTGAGTTTCATATCAGTGCAGCAGCTCTTCATGAGCAGGATCAGCACTGCAAAAATAAAGTGCAGAGTATTTGTGAATCGCATCACAAATCAAATTATTTCACAATTTTACACCAACAGAAACAGCGGCAGGAAATGTTTTGTGCTAAGTGAGGTTTAACCTTTTGAGAAAATTTCCAAAAAACAAACAATGAAATAAAGAAAATATGAAAACACCACAGCAGAGGTAATGTGTAACTCTTATTCTCACAATAATTGTTCCAAAAGTAAATTTTTTTTTCTGCCTGCCTGTAGTTGTGGACTGACGATAACCAGATGTAGATCGATCTGTAAAGGAAGCAGTAACTCTTTTTTTACCCACGCTGATCCGCTCGTCATAAATCGTTCAGATATAAATCTCTGGTTTTGGTTTCTATTTGACCTCTTTTTTCAGCTCTGTAGGCCCTTAAGTTATTGTTCTGCCCAATAATCTCCTCTTCTGATCTTCAGTAGAAGTCAGCATTTTTGTATGTGACCTTCAAACTACAGTAATGCCGCAGGATTTCTGCAGAGGGTTTATTGGTTCAACAAAGCAGCTCAGTGGGTCTGCTTTGTGCAGCTGGATTGAGAATTCGCTACGGGTTAATTCAAACGATGGGTTTTTATTTTGCATCTTTGCAAATGGCATGTTTTAGAGCCTCCAGTTAATGATTAATCAGTTACTAAATTAGTTGACGATTATTTTGATAATTGATTAATTGTCATGCATTCGATGACTTTTTCAGCCCTAGTAGTGATATTTATTCTTCCACAATTGTTCACATTTTTCTAGTGTAGATCAAATCTTACCTGATGTAAGCTTCATATTCAAGTAGTTAAGCAGGCTTAAAAAAAAATGTAGATTTTCATCTATCCATAAATTTTCCTACACCCATTGGGGTCGGGAGAGGTGCTGGTGCCTATGTCCAGTGGTCAACGGGCGTCAGGCGGGATCCACACTGGACAAGTCACCAGTGGCCATTGTTCCCCAAAGTTCTCCAACTGAGAACAGTCTAGGATGGTGTTCACCAGAAGGTTATTTGCACAATATATCGTTATTTGCAGCACAAAAAAACACAAAAAAATTAGGCTTACTTTGTAGTTTCTTCTGTTGTAACTTTAAATGTTCTCTAGTTGCAAGTATTGAGCTGTTGTTGCCTTTTTTCCTTTCCTGCCATCTTTCTACTCATCACATGACTGACCCTTGTCATCCCGTTCTCTCCTCTTTTTCTTTTCTCTCCTCCCTTCACCTTTTCTCCCCCACACACCCCAACATACCACACCGGCGCCGCCGATAGGACGAGAAGTATTGGAGCCGGCGTTTGAAAAACAACGAGGCGGCCAAGCGCTCGCGAGACGCACGGCGACTGAAGGAGAACCAGATCTCGGTGCGCGCCGCCTTCCTGGAGCGGGAGAACGCTGCCCTCCGGCAGGAAGTGGCCGACATGAGGAAGGAGTTAGGCCGCTGCAGGAACATCATCAACAAGTATGAGAGTCGGCACGGAGACTTGTGAAGGCGGAGGAGGACGACGAAAGAGGGGAAGGATCTGGAGAGGAAGACGAATTGAGAGAAGGGTACGACCCAACAACAGCAGCACTTTAGTTGAAGTGGTGAGGGGGCAAAGCCGGAGTAGATCTGCAGTAAGCGCTGTGTGACACCAGGTGCAAACATGGCCTGTTTGGTCGAGTTTTAGCAGGATGCCACGACAAAAAAGCGCAGCGATGCCACTTTACCCCAGTTTGACTCTTCGTATTTGCTGTTTCACTGAATTCACACTCTGTACTGTACGGTCACACCACATCCGTCCCCTCCGACGCTGTGCTTGCGCCCGGTGTTGCACTGCGTTTTTTGCAGGTAGTGCATTCTGACCTGCTGCTCTGGCCAGTTCAAACAGGGTGTTGAGTTCACAGTATGCCAGTGAAATGTCACTTTTTAAGCTCAAGGCATGGACACAAGCCAGGACAGATCAGATGTGTAATTGTTTTATTGGTTTTTTCTATAACTAGGACAAAAATCTTATATTTTTGAACTGGGCAGGAAGGTAGAACTAGTCCAGCAAAATAGTGGGGGCGGAGGAGGAAGAAGATGTGCAGGGTTTTCGTCCAGAACGCAAAGAATTTTGACAAATGATTACTGTATATTTTTCTATTAGCAGAGATATTAAGGAGGAGGATTTTAGAGACAATCTTTTGTACATTTTATATATTGGGGAAGGGACGGGGATTTCAGCTGGACAGTCACGGGGCCACATATAACTCTTTTCCTCTCAGCTGATTATTGCTAGTAAACAAAAAGATCTATTTTCAATGTTACAGAGCGGGTTAGTCAGAGGAAGATGTGTAACAGAGAATGTATCAAGGTTGAATCAGGTATTTCACACAGACAAGGCGACGTAACTCGATAATGATTTTTTTTCTTTGCGATGAAGAGAGATGGAAGCATGACCAGACGAAGAAACAAAACCTGTATAGCTTAAGAAAACTTTCGTGTTTGTTTTTTTCCTTGTGAGCTCGGTTTGAGCATTTGAGTTGTTTTCTTCTACTTGATTCTGTGTTGGACTTTTAATAATCACAGGGCTTTTTTTTTTGTGAAGGTGAAGGAGACAAAGAAAAAACAAATAATAACACAGGAAGTAATTAGCCATCCAAACAGCTGGATGTGAGCAGATGTTTGAGAGCAAAGAAAAAGAGAGCAGTGTTTTGCTGGCAGGTTTGCATTTAATTAGGAGAAGAGCTGCTCACGTGTATTTTCTATTTACTCCTCAGTCATGTCCAGGAAATGCGCTAACTGGTTTAGGGTTGTGACTGAAAATGTCAGCATGCAGAAACAAACAAACACATAGACAAGCCCAGTCCTCTCCCTCATTTGAATCTTTATTGTTGTTGGTGATGTTGTTATGGACTTCTTTGGTGCTGACCTGATCCTCCACCTGACAAACACACAAACAGACAATATTCATATTTACACATATGCAAACATACACCTCAAACACATTACTGAACTGCCTATACATTTTCTTTGTCTTTTATTCCTATTTTTAGTTCACACTTTCTTTCTTTTGTTGTGTATCGTAATGAAAACTCCTATATAGATTTACACACAAACACTTTGTCTATACCTCTCCTTCAAACTTTACCCAATGAGAAAGAGAAACGCACCCTACTGCTACTGTACCATACAACTGTACTATTAAATATTAAAGTATTCACTAGATATATATATGTGTATACGATATATGCTTGAATTATGTGATTATAGATGTAACATACATAATTGAATATATTACAGAAAAAAAACAAGATTTCTCTCAGGTGTTTCTTTTTTTTTTGTCTGAGGTATAAAATCTGTTTGACTATGATAATAAAAACAGACGCAAAAAAATCTTTAATCAAAAACCAGATTTTTGGGAGGGTTTATTTGAAGAAAAAGTTGTAGTCTAATGTTTAGTTGTCAGTTTAGTCCAGTTTATAACCAACTCACTTCAATATTTTGAAGAAAGTGAAACAACAGGCCTCAGGACTTTTCACTAATCCCCACAGTTACTGTTGCTATGCCTGTCAAGCTCTGGATTCACGAATGCCATAAAGGTTTAATATGAAAGTTGGCCCGTAGGTGCTGCTACTTTTCGTTGGTAATTGTGAAAAAGAAATAAAAAATCTATATTTTTTATATATTAGTACGGGAAGATGCACACTTTTTACCATTGAGATTTCTAGTGATTATATTTTAGATCCACCATCTTATCCAAATATTTGTTTCTGGCTCTAAAAAGCCCCGTTTGGTCAAAGCTCAATGCTAACATGCTAAAATGCTGTGTCTTGACTTTTAATAATCATAGGGATGAGATATTGAATCTCTTCCCACTGACACTGAAACAGCATTTAGCTAAAATAAAAAAGTTGTTCCTACTTGTTTTATATGGAACTGTTAGCTGGGAAATAATTTCAAGACCTGGATCTCATTTTAACGAGAGTTTTTGTTAAAATAATAAAGTTTCTAATGTTTAAATATTGAATGACAACAATAGCTTTATTGTCTGATTAAAGACATTAAAATATATTAAATGTGAATAAAATATTTCAGTTTAAGAAAGAATCAAGATATTCTTTTACATTTTCATGTTAGTGATAATGGCATTATCACCACCTTCAGGCTCTCAATCAAGTTTACAGCAATTTCATCTGTGCTGTTTTTTACAGTTTTTCTACATTTTATTCAGCTATGGAAGAAGTTAGAAAATTGTTTATTTAGATAAAAGTACAGGTAATATGGTGGAACCAGGTGTATAAAATTATTCTAATATGATAATCAAAAAATACTTTGAAGTAGAAGGACATTTTGGACATTTTGTTTTGCTTCAACACTGACATGCTATTTCAAAATTTCGGAATCAAAAAGTTACAGCCTTTCCAAATGCACCACAATGCTGTGCATTAAGTCCAAAGCTTGGCAGGCATGTCGTTGTGGACCATTACACACTAACAGAGGTAGGGATGTTGTGAATCATTTTAGAACTGCCCAGTTCTTATTTACACATACCAACTGTACCCTTTTTTTACCTGCTATATAGTCACAGTTGTAATTATTGCTGCTCTTGTATTTCTTTTAAATAGCTTCCTGCCATTTCTTTAGGAGATGTGTTTTGATTTTTGGCACATCACCCTTTGATTCCCAACAGCAGCTTTTATTTGATCTGCAGTGAGTATGTGTAAACCTTTTTCTTGTCCTCTTTTTAAGGTAATATTTCTAGTCTGACACAAACTTTTGACTATAAATCCCCATAAAAATGAATCTCAAAGCTTCTTCCAAGTGCATATCAAGGTTTCTGTTCTTTCTTGAGATATCTGGGATTTATGATTTTCTTTCACACACACCTTTCAGAAACCTTTTGACAGTGCTATTTTTCTATGTAATTGTGTTGTTGAGCGTGTTGCAATTTTCTCTGGTGGATGTTTGAGCCCCAGTCTTCACATGGAGGCAGCAACAATTTGCTGCTGTCGACAATGCGGGTAATACTGACAATAATGATAATAACAATAATGGACACAGCCTTGATATTTCTTCTTCAACTTTGTGGATTCTCAGCCAACTTCTCCTTGTCGTGATTGACTGTTATGAACTACAAGCGCAACTCCAGCCGGACTCCTCACCAGTATTGTGCGCAGTCCACAGCGTTGATGGCATATGTTGGTATTTTTTTCTCCCTTCAGACACAAATAAAGGCTAATCCCTATTCACTGACAAAGCTTCTCAAGTGTCTTAATGTGTGATCAAAAAGTGAGCTTAAACCTTGCGGCAAAACTGCCCTGACTAGTATAGACAGTGTGTGAACCAGGAAACTTTTGAATTATCACTGACTTCACAGCAAAAAATAACTTGACAAAGGAAAATTATCTATCTGATCAACCTATGAAACACATTTCAGGTTTATGGTTGTGATAAGTGTGTATAATAGTGCTAAAGTAGAAAGACATCAGAAGTGGTGTTGCAGAACCAATTACTGTAATGCAAAATGCATTTGAAGGCCTTTTTCAAACAAAAAACAGTTCCTCGATCTACGGTAAGAAAGATTATTCACAAATGCTAAACAATTAAGACGTCTGCCAGTTTTCTTGCAGTTTTCTTGCCAGTTCTTCAGTTGGCTGCTAAAAGCTAGTAAATCAGGAGGTTACTCGGTTTTTCACAAATGGCTTTTCTGTTTTTTCTTTAGTTTTGATGGCAGGAATATGTTGTATACTTTACGTCAGATCCTATATTCTATAAAGAGAGAATATAGGGGGGAACATTTTTTTCTTTTTATTGTGGTTATGTACAGAGTTTTCATTTCACTCAATGAGTTAATTGACTTATTTACACAAAGATAATCTGGACATACTGCAAAGACTAACACTGTGCTAGCTTATGAACAAAGTATTAATGATGTTTATTAGAAATGATTGTTTTTGGCTTTTGTTTTGCTGTTTCCAAATGTTTCAATTTATTGTAGAAGTTTACATCTTCAGTTCTTTTGCCATCTAACACATATTTATTTATTTTTTTTGCATCTTTATCTGAAATGCAGGGCTATTTCTGAGACACTTATTTGTGTTTGTGTTTTGTAACATTTCCTAAATGTATTGTTGAAAAGTAGAGTACTAGATTATAAAAAAAAGTACTATTTTATATAACCTAAGTTACAAAAAAAGGATTCAGCTAAATCTTCTTCACTCCCTCTTCTTTGACTTTTTTGGATCCACAACATGGAGTAAATGTTGCAGGTAGTATACATCAGCAGACCATTGGGAGGCACTCAGACCCTTCTGACAGAAGCTCAGACCTGCAGCGAATCTGCAGAGACTATGTCTATTTGTTAGCTTTGTCTCCTCGTCTCAGTGCTGCCCAATGTCTGCGTTTACATGGGTCCTTTTTCATTCGACGTGTGTCTCTGTGCGGATGCATGGCCTAATGTGTGTTGCCATGGCTACTGCCATGAATTGTGGGTGTTTCTCAGTGAAACCCTTCCACTTAAGTTATGCAATGTACACCATCCCAAACCATTTGCCGTTTGTGCGGGTGTGTGTGTGTGTGTGTGTGTGGGAGAGAGAGGACGGTGTCACCACCTGTATGTGGTGGGTTGTGTCAGCTGTTGGGTGATGTTGGTTTCACCAGCTCCCCCTCAGCATGTGGCCACCACCATCTGCCCAAACTGGTGTCGATATTCAGATCCAAATTAAGCTGAGCCATCCTCCATTTCCCTGCATTGTTTAGCCTTATCTCCTTGGAATTAGCCTGGGCTTTTACCTCTGCCCACGCATCCAGAGACAGGGCTAAAAAGGCAGACTTTATATGACAAACCAGCACAAGTTGGCTTATAATTGCAAAGTGAACGAAAAATTATATCTCGTTTCTAACATCTTTTACAGATGAAAATCTTCAACATGTGCTGTGTATTTCAGGAAATTGTCTAAAAACATTTTTTAAATTAATGACTTATTTGAATATAAATAGACTCACAATTTTATTTTGCTTAGAGGAATTAATGTAATGATGGACATGAAAAGAAATATTTATTAACAAAGTGACTCCCAAAGTGAAATTGTAGTATAAAACAAAAACCAAGTTCTGCTAATGTATTTACACATTTTGTTCCATAAAATTAAACAACTAGAGTTTTTGAAAGACATTGCTGTACTTTAACATGTTCAAGTGTATGTATATACACTGCTCAAAAAAATAAAGGGAACACTCAAATAACACATCCTAGATGGACAGTTTGATTTCACAGAAGTTTGATTTACTTGGAGTTACATTGTGTTGTTTAAGTGTTCCCTTTATTTTTTTTGAGCAGTATATATCACTAACGTTCCATAACCTAGGATCAAATTCTCAAAACATAAGTCAAAATATGAACAGCGGGGGGCAGCAGATTACCAAGAAGCTGTGGCTGTCAAACCACACACTCCATCAAACTAAAAATAGACACAGTCATATATGTTCATGTATTTATGTTTGTTTTCACTGTCTGACTTTAAATGTCCTGTTTTAGCACAATTAGGCATCAGCGCATGGAAATGTGCTAATGCCAGAATAACATTCTGAAAACCAAACAGAAAACCAAATTGAAACAATTTTGGTATTTCTAACTGCATTAAAAAGGGAAATGGTTGGCATGGGCTAATGCAAAATGATTTTCTTCATGCAGTAAATGTAAATATCTGGAAAATTATGAATTTGATTTTGATTGAGTCATTTGGATTTTTTACAATAGATTTCCAACCCCATGTTTCATTGTATTTCTGTATTTCTGTGAAGAGTCACAAGTGATTATTTGGACCTTCCATAGGGAAGGTAAAAGGAGTCTTTGTTACTAAAAATTGAAAACTGTGTTAAGCCAATTTAAATACAGACAAAATAATAATTGGTGACTTTGACTGTTTTTAATTTTTAATTATTGCATTTGAATTTCTACAACATGATGGCATTAAAAGTACCAGTACAAATTTTAGCTCTACTTTATTGTCATTAAATTGGAAATTATTACATTATTTTCCACAAACGTCATCACCACAGAGAATTTGTTTTTCTTTACATTTAACCCTAAATAGGTTATTTCACAATCACAACAAATTTTTTATAGAAAATATTTTTTCAAAATGTTAAAAGTTGTCTGTTTCAAAAACTTAAATAGGTTTTGTGGCTCTGAAAAATAGGGGACAGAAATGTCTTTAGATTGAAAAGACCAAGAATTGGGTTCAACTGCAAACGTGATAAATTTGGCCATACAACTCTGAATCTCTAGAGGAATTAGATAAAAAGTGATATAAAAAGAGTCCGTTGGGGACAGATTTCAGAAAATACAAGAAGTTTTCAGCAGCTATTTCTGCTTGTTACTAGCAGGGGCTGACGCAGCAGTTGGAGTTTGGTTTTAAAACTTTTACAACACTATTGCAGGCTCCCAAACTTTCAAGTCAAAGCTGAAAAGTCTGTTGTAGTGAGAACCAGTTTAATGAGTATCTACACCATTCCTAAGTTGAAGGAATCTTTAGTAAGTATTGAAGAAGAAAAGTGACGTGTTTTAACACTACTCCTCGAAGTACAACAACAGTCTTCACATGGAGGCAGCAACAATTTGCTGCTGTCGACAATGTGGGTAATACTGACAATAATGATGATAACAATAAATATTATTATTGTTATCATAATGATTAACAATAATCATAATGATTAACAATTAGTACTGTTAATCATTAACAATGATTAGCATTCTTAATCATTGTTAACACACAATCTATCTTTCACAATAGTTAGATTGTGTGTCTATTCACACAATCTAACTATTTTGTGAATTAATAGATTCACACAATCTATTGTGATTCACATTGTAAATCTATCTCTAAATGTCTCAATTCACATATTAACCCCATAACATAATAGAGAAGGGCCGCAAGCACGACCCATTCCTTCTGGAAAAAGGAGTAAACCAAAATAAACTGCATCTATTTTACATTTTAACGTAGATACAAGGAACAAAAGAGGCAGACTATTTCATCAGACAGGCATTTTCAGAAACATCTTGGTCATTTTGTTTAACCTTGTATGGACAGCAGGTCAGATCGCAGCTTAACTGTCACATCTGTTGCTGCTGCCCTCTTCATCTCACTGTGAGGATGTTGCTCCAAATGTCCCTCTGAGGCTCCCTTTGCCTTCAAACACAATCAGCTGCTTCTCCAGCTGATCCCAACCAGCAGTCAATCACAAACCGACTCCAGATCTAAACCCAAGAGTTCCTTTGTCTAAATTCAGGGATTTAGAAACTGACCAGTCCAAATTACTTGTACTTTTTTGTTTTAAATATATGTGATGTTTTAATGAGGCTGTAAAGTTATAGTTCATGAGCCTTTATTTAATCTTTCATGATTATTGTCTTTGCAGTGTTTAGAAAGAGTTTCAGACAACATGCAGGTGATTTCCTTACTTTTTACAGTTTTAGTGGTTTCATTTTGTAGGCATGGTGGGATCCATCTGCTCTGGATCCGTTCCATACAGAGGGTGGGACAGTTTCTGAAGACATTTCCAACCTGCTGGGACAACAGATGAGGTAAAGTAAATAAATCGACTTGTTGTCTACCATAGGAAAATGTGGTTATAGAGTCTTAACTCAATATTTAACCAAATGTCACATAGAACTATTTTCATTTAATCAGGGGTGATAATCTGTCGTATTACTTAAAACTGCAGAAGGCAACTTTTATAAAAATGCTTTTTACATTTAGGTTAAAACAGAGTTTAAAAAAATCAATCATTTTCCTCTGGCTCCTCTCAGAGATCTTACTCACATCTGCACAAATGCATGACTCCCTGTCAGAAACAATCAATTGGAGCCAGAAGGAGGGTCTTAATGCTGTCAGTCAGCTAGAGCATGCGCTTGTTGATCCCCCATCACCCTCTCTACAGAGAGAAACAACTCTTATGATATACTATCATGACATAATAATATTCTAAATAAATATGTATAAAAAACATAGTTTTATTATGTCATAAGTTACTAAGCATATATATCTGCAATAAAACGAACTGACCAACAGATGGTTATGGTTGCTGTAAGCTGTACAATCTGTTCAACAGACTCTGCTCCTAAAACAAACTTTAAGCTGGACGCGATGGGGGGACGAGGGAGTGAGAGACTGGAATCCAGCCATAAATATTAAAGTTGAGTAACCCCAGAAAGACATCAAGAAATTCTGAATTTTCAGGAAGTATGGACTAGATTATGGTGCAAGTTACTGTCAACAACCAAACTGCAGTGAAATATGAAAAGTGCAGCACATGTGCAAATCCATCCATCAGTCTATTGTTGATCCTTGCAGGGTCACATCGGGGGGCTGGTGCCTATATTCAGCGTTCACTGGAGGAGCGGGAGGATAGACCATGGACAGGTCACCGGTCCATCATTGGGCAGCACCAAGACACACAGGACAAATAGTCATGCATGCACGCACACATATCCAAAAGCAATTTCTATTCTCCAGTCAGCCTAATAATCCTGTTTGTGGACTCTGTGAAAAGCATAAAGAAAACTGGAAAGCTAAAAAAGTCAGGAAAGCAGAATAAAAAAGAGAGATCTGTGACTAGGCAGCAGTTGTGAGGCCCACGCTTCCCTTCATTTCTTTCTGAACATCGTTTTAAATATCATCTTTAATCTCTTGCCTTCCTTGTCACCATAGTTTTGCCCCACCTGCAGTTGGTTTCATGTTCAGTGAAAGTCTTTTTAGTTTGTCCTCTAAAGTTTCCTGTTGTTGTTGACTTTGACTCTTTATTATACCTGAAATGGAACTGGTGAAAGATAAACTGTGACAAATATTGGGTCTTGAATTGTTCAGATTTTTTTTTTTTTATGTTACCCCAAAAAGCATTTTCAGTTGATATAAAATAAATATCACAAATGATGAGTGCATTTAGACACTGACAGTCAAAATGGTACTAAATACATGCTGGCACCCACGCGCACACACACGCTCACACACACACACACAGCTCCTATAGTGCATCCCAGTTCTGGTGGTGTATTTGTGTGACAATGAAGCAGCAGTGAAATGTCAGCTGCAGAATACTGATGAGCGAATCAGGAGCTCTGATATAATTGTCTCAGGCCTGCTGCATTGTTGGAACTCGATCCTGAGATCTCAGAATGCAGGATTTTTCACAGCAATTTCACTGATGAATGCGGCCTTGTGAGCCCAGATTGAGGCTGATTGTTGTAATGTGGATGTTCATCTTTACATAGGGGACGTGTATTGTGTTCATGTGGATCTCCACTCAGCACTAGTATGGAATATTTCCACTTTCTTTCTATGCTACATCAGGAAAATGGTTGGAGAAAAAAATACATGAGTTTTTTTGTTTCAATTGTTTTTTGCTTACATTTCTGAACTTGTTAGAGAATAACAATAATTTTATAAAAGATAAGAAATAAAACATGTCTCTGGGTTTACAAGTTGGTTTTATTTTTAAAAATCATTTATAAAACATGATGATGCATTAAAATCACAGTCCTGTTGGAGATTTTAGCACTCATACATAGTTTGCATTTTGCAGACTTTGCAGTTTGATCTTTTTGGCCACATTGCATGATTGCACCTAAAATGATTTATTCCAGTAGGAATGTATCAAAGAACAACATCTTTAGTATTTATAAGGACATTCTTCTGCTTCTTCTTCTTCTTAGCACCAGCAACGGCATCTACTTGATTCATATTCTCCAGTTTATGCACTCTAACCACATAATTTTAATTGGGTTAAAATTACTTTTGAAAACATCATTCACATTTTAATTATCTAACACCTTGGTTATTGTAATGCACTGTATTTCGGGGTCAGACAGACTGGCCTCTACGCCTACAGCTTTTTTCAAAATACAGCTGCTCATCTTCTAACTGGATCACAGCTGTGAGGACATATTCCTGTGCTGGTTGCTCTTTATTGGCTCCTTTGAACAACTGAATTGATTTTAATATTCTTTCATTTGTTTTTAAATGTCCTTATGTATTCACCCTTACCTTCCCTCACAGTCTTTAAAATCAGCTGACCTGCTGAAGCCCAGATGTGATCGGACGTTTGCGTCTTTCATTTTGATGACTCATCTTTTTTCCTTGTTCAACACAGCATGATATTTTTGTTCTTTTATTTGAGTTATTGTGTTGTCCAACATTTTTTGTATTTTTTTTAATATTCTTAATGCACAGCACTTTAGTCAACCATTTATTTTTTACATGGATTTAATAAATGAAGTCTTCAAAGACTTCTTAAACCTTGGTGGACTTTCAGATATGCTTGTGATCAATGTCCTGTTTGATCTTGAAGATTCATGAAGCCAAAGCTTCTTCTTCCTCATACAGAACAGGATGTTTCTTAGGATTTTTGATACTTGACTGAATCTTTATTGAATCTGTAAGTTTCCAGTTCCAGAGGAAACAAAGCAGCTGCAGTGCCATCTTTCCCAGGCTGGTGTTCTTTTCAGTTTATTCTTCTACACATGCTACTGATTCATGTAGCAGAAAAGTTTCACTTTTGATTCTCCATTCCACAGAACTGAATTCCTAACCCTCTGGCTTATTTATATTGCGAGCAAAAGGGAGCAGACTTCTCTTGTGATTTTGGGACAGTAGCAGTTCGAGTCTTGAAGCCTGCAACATTTAATTTGTGCCTTACTGTGGAGATTGAAACCTCAGTAGTTGCTGCTGTTAACGCTTGTTGCATTTGTTTTAATTCAATGTTTAATTTTAATTTGACCACTGTAGACCTAATTTTAATTTCTAGCAGGTTTTTAACAATCTTAGCTGCATAGCTGGTCATTGAAAAGCACTTCATTGGCTTACACACTGGCTAACTTCACTTCCATATAGTAATATAATGACCAGAAGAGTAGGTAGCTGAAAACTTGACAGCAGGTGGGTGTGAGCATGTAGCAAAGATTCTACTTTTCTCCAAAAATAACATCAGGACAGATGCATTTTTACAGGAAGCACAAGGTGGACAGCAGAAGACTAAAGTACAGTTATTTATTCAGATGAATATTCCTTTGGATTGTTTGGAACAGTTGGTAAAACATTTCTCCACAGAAGAAAAGGTGAAAGCTACCACAAGCCTGTATTATGTCAACAGTGACTCATTCTTATACCAGCATGTGTGGAGTTGCTTCTCATCCAAGGGAGAGTTTTTACTCACAATTTTGCCCAAAAAGACTTCCATGACTAAAGAGTTGGAACAAACCTTTCAGGAGAAACTTTGTCCAACAATTTTAGGATAAACTTTAAATTTAACAAGTCAAAATGAATTAGAAAAGGTTTCTGAAGGATCAAAACATTCAAATTACTGGACTTGTGGCAAGAAGATTTACCAGAAATCAATTAATTGGACAAAATGTCACCAAAGCTCAAAAAGAAGGTGAATAAACAAACTAAAAGTGATCAAGTGAATACATGGAATATGGCAAGACCAAAAGGAATGTAAACAAGGAGATGTTAAAAGCAGAAATAAAACAGAACATTTAAAGATTATCACATAATCACTGTCTAAACCAACTGTAGAACTGTCCTAGTAAACAAAGTATTTAATTTGACTGATTTAATCTGCCTTCAGTATTCTCCATAAAGATAGAATATTGCTCTCTCATTTCAGAAATTTTCAAGATATTTAGAGAGTTTTCATTTTTAAAACAGAGCTTTGTTGAAGAAGGTGAATTATCACACCAAAAATGTCTGCAGCATTGTTTGGTCGGACACAAAGTGTTCAATTTATGAAAAGTATGTTATTAAAAGTGTGTGTGTATGCGTGTATTGATGGATGGATGGATGGATGACTTGTATCAGAAGAAAGGAAACATGTAAATCACAGAGCCGTACCTAAGGCAGCTCTTGTGTTTAACGCTAAATAAATGTGCTTAGTTTAGATTCATTAATCTGTATGTTTTGGTATCAGTAAACAAAATCTCTTTGAATCAATCTTAAGCCTCTGTTAGAGTATTCTTGAAGTGGGAAAGAAGAGGGGAAGAATTTATGAGACTTACAGGAAACCTGAGTAGAGCTATAAATCCTCTCAACACTATCAATATTCTGTTAATAGCTTACCTTAGCTCACTTGGACTGTGGATGCTTTAGCAGAGAGTTCTCTGCTAAATCCTCAGCCAACTTCTCTTAATTGTTTATGATATAAAGTGTCTTTGTTCATGTTTTTTTTTTTTTTTTTTTTTTTTAACGTTTAGATCAGTGGTGTTCAAACTGTGTCAAAAGGGCCAAAATATTTGGTATTTTTTACTTATTAACAATAAACTATGTATGCAATACTTTAACTAAACAAAGAAAGTTCATTGTTATTGGGAAAGGTATGTGCAAGTCATAGTAGAGCCAATACTTTAAAGGGGTTTTACATATTTGCTGTATTAAAAGAATGGTTTCCTATTTCTTCAATCAATCAAATCAAAGAATTTGTCAAATATCTGCAATGCTTTCTTTATTATTTAAGTCTACTAAGTTGATTAAAAATATATACACGTGCACCCAAATTTTTATTTGTGCACGTTATTTATATATATATATATGTATATATATATATATATATATATATATATATACATATATATATATATATATATTCAAATACTTTAGGACTTATTAAATGAGTATTTTATTGAATGTGAACTCATTGACCTGTGTCAATAAAATATCTTTATTTTTTTAAACAAGGAAGTAAACCTAAATATCCTGCGGTTCTGGCCTCAGTTGTCCTTGTCTTCACTGCGTTGATGTGTCCTTGTTGAGGTCTGCTGACATTTCCAGGTTCCTCTGGGGGCTGTAAGAGGACGAGAGTTAACGGAAAGGTGAAGCATGATTAATGAGAAGATGGACAGAGGGAGACAGCGGGGGGGATGAGGGATGACGGGCAAGGATGGATCTGAGATGGCAGAGTGTTGGAGTCAAAGGAGACTAATGTGTTCTCCGGAGCCACTTTAAGCAGATGGGTGTTCATCACCACTAACTGTTGCTACTTGAGTAAAAGAAAACATTTTATGCTCAATATTGAATCAGACTTTGGCTAAAATGTTCTTTTGTGAGCAGCAAACATAAGTTTGATTGTAATGTTGACAAGAACAAAACAGACAAATAAGGATTTCAATGTGAGCAGGAGCATGAAAAAAAAGTTACTTGGTTTAAATCATATGGTGTCAGGAGATCAATCGACAAATTGGTGTGAACATTTTTACTCAAAATCAGCAAGACCATGAAAAATGTTTTTAATTCTTGTTAAAAAAAAAACCCATCACAGAATCTTTTAATTTAATTTCAACATTAATACAATTGTTGGGATTATTGTGCAAATTTATAATTGTGTTGGTAAAATGGTAGCTAACCAGTAAGTACTGCATGGAGCTCAGCACACATCCCTGAGGAGTACCACTGTTATGTTCTGGAGATGGAATTACTTTTGGGTTCCTGCAAACTTTTTTTCTGTATCTTAAGGAGCTCAGTTTCATAGAGAAGCACTGATATCCAGATTTGACATCTCATGGGAAGTTTGAATAGAATTATATAAAAAGTTTGGCCATATTTAAAGTCTGCATGTGTTTCTCTCCAGGCAGCAGAGTAAAGTGTGCAGACTAACAGGCTGTCTATGGACCCGTTTTAATTAGGATATTTGGCAGTTAGAGAGGAAGCTGTGAAGATCGTGATGATGTGCTCAAAGCATTTTACTGCAATCCAGAAATGCAGCAGTGCTTCTTAATTAACATGTAGACATTTCATCTGGGAAGAAAAATGTCTGAAGACTGTTTGTAAATTAACTTTACAGACTTATTCATATACATTTTGACTGTAATACAGTTGAACCGCAAAATCTGACTGCTCCAGCAGTCATCCAAGTCGCTCGTTAATCTGGAAGAGAAGCAATAGTGTCTCTCAGATTGAAGCTGGTCTACATATAATTTTTGCTATCTTTAAACCAACTTCACGTGCTTCTGCTTCTTCAGGCTGCCATAATTGTAACTTCTCTAACATTCAAGAACTGGAGAATTATTTTATATCTATGGAAAAAAAAACAGGATGCGCCACATCTCTGTCACAACAGAACAAAATCCTTTTTTAATTAATGATGAATTTTTGAATATTTAGCTGCAGTCTGACTTCCTCACATTTACGCAGCGGGTGATTGTCAGAAGCTCACAATTATGATAGGTCATTTAGACGGACTGAAGCCTTGACAGTCTGAAAGTTTAGACAGCTCAACATTTCAGCTTTTCAACCACGTCTCTTAGAAATGAGTTCAGCCTGTTCGGGTCATTTCTCATTAAACTAAAATACAGCAATTTGAACTAGTTTTTTTTTTTTTTTGCCTCAATGTGAACTTTGGATTTAAAAAGTTTGAATTTGCCTAAGAAAGACTAACACTTTACACGGTTTCTTTATATGCTTCAGATTTTGACGGTCTCAATGTTGTTGCTGGGTATAAAGAGGAAACATGCTAATACAGCATGTTCATGCAAACATGTAGCATGTTTGCATGAACATGCAGCTGTGTTTGCACATGGATATTTGAATACATCCAAATTATGTTGAGCACTTTTGATCCAAAGTCAGCTGTTGTTTTCATTCTGAGTGGATGGTGATGTGGGGAGCTACCTGTGCTGGAATTTTGCAGGTTTCCGCTGGCTGTTTAAAATGAGTGCAATGCTCGATGTTCCAGTGAAAGGTCCAGGAAAGCTGAATGATGAATATGAAAGTAATGAAACTGAACAGGATCTTTCCAGTTTTGTTGTTTTGACTCCAGTCATCAAACTGCAAATATTATATTTACAATCTCATTTCTGTTGCAGCATTTGAATTAGGAGAATATCTCATGGTGTCATTTTCATGCAAATCATCATTAAGTGTATTTTTGGGCCTGTGAACTCAAAGAAAAACTTCTTAAGGAGGTTAAAATACAAAAAGGACAGCATTTTAGATTTCTATAAACACAATATGACAACACCTTCTGCTTTTCTGAAAAATAATCTGGAGTTCCATACCATTTTCAGCTCTTGCTGTTGCAGCAACTATGACTGCATAGTCATAGCTGACAGGATCAATTTATGTGCAATTCATGCTCAGCAAAGACTGTTTTGTATAACGAATTAGCAATTTGTACCTTCAAATTAAAAAACCCTTGTGCATAATTTATTTCCCCCAGTGCTGTATGCACCTTCTCTGCTGTTTCAGACACAAAACTGAACTGCCGACTGGAGAACGTAACCTTCGCATTTAAAAAGCCACTATAAGCTTCAGGTATCGATCCAGACCCACACTGGCCTCTGCTTTGAGGATCAGAAGACACATTTTATTTTTACTGATGGTTATTGAGGAATGGCTGCTCAATGAAACCTCAGACAGGTTTGATATATACAGTCAATACTCCATCTAAACTCCTTAGTTTACTATAATATTCCCTCTTGTGACCACAGATGATCCCTTTTGCCCTCGAGCCTCATCACCACATTGAGCTGATTTGACTTAAAGACTGCTAACGATGTTGTGGAGCGCTCACTCATGTTTATTACAACTATGAGATGCAGCAGTGTTCATGATTTATCCTCATTAGATTCCAGTGTTGGTTGTCAACAAAAATTATCATGCTAAGGAAATAAGGCTAAGTGCATGTGCACAAACTGGCATCAGAGGAGGGGCAAAGCAGGACTTTATTAGATTGCCTTGAATTGTTCTTAATTGTATTACTGTTCTGTTCTGTGAATGCAAACTAGTCTGTAAGCTGCAAAGGTTAACAATACTAAATTTAAAGAGAAACGTTTTTGTTCTTTAAAGGCCATCTTATGTAGCTGATGTAATTTTTGTGCTAGAGTTCCTTTTCTAGATTTTATGAAGTGTTTTTCAAGATGGTCTTTGGAAATTTTCCAGTTTATTTTATTTTTACTTATATTCAACCCAGTGTGTGTTTAAAAAAACAGAAACTTCTACAGGATAAAAGGAGTAATGTTTATTCAAATCTTAGTATTTTAGAGGGATATTCATTGGGGGAATAAAAGAAATTACAGGATGTGAGATAATCATCATGATGTTGCCTGGCAGTAGGCCAAAGTCTCTTAAGGTTTAACATTATTAAGGGTAAAGCCCTGTTCTCTCATCAACCTTCTGCATTTTTAAGATAAAATCAGCTTAAGAAATATTTAAAATAAGTTAGAAAATTTGTGTTTAATTCAATTACCCAAATATTTATCCAAATATTTTTTCTGTTGATTTGACAAACAGCAGTGGTTCATCCCTTTTGTTGTTAAGACAAACAGCAGTGGTTCATCCCTTTTGTTGTTAAGATTTGTTTAATGTAGAAAGAAGCAGGCAAGTCCAGAGATATCTAAAATCCTTAAAATAAGGAAAACAATGTGTTAAGATCACTTTAAAAGTTGGTTGGTGCCAAATACAAAGAAAACTGAGGCGACTCAAGACTTTAGCCCCTGTAACCACTTTTGAACCAATTTGAACAATAAACTGTACTTGACTACCTTTGATCAATTTGCAATGTAATTGACTTGGAAACTGTCTGTGTTATTGGATTGAATTAATTCTGTTTGTAAAATGCCTTGAGACAACATTGATTGTGAATTTCTGCAAGATAAATAAGCTGCAATCAAATTAAAGTAAATTGAATTTATTTTTAACAAAGTGTTCTTTGCTCTCAGGCTGCCTTAATATACTGAAAGAAATGACTATCCAGAACAAAGATTTCTATGTGGACATAGAAAGTGTATAGAAATATTTGGCTATTTCCACATTTCATCTGCCTTTGCTTTGGCTTCCATCATCAAACTGACAACAATAACCTGAGTAAATGAAGAAGACATTTGTAAATGGAAATGAATATGTGCTTATATTTTCTATTTTTCTCGTCATGATAAGTTCATGTTATATATGTTTCCATCATATAGGTCCTGAAATATTTAATATTTTCTGGGTATTTTCCTCCTTCCCCTCTGCTCATCTACCCTCTGTGCTCTTTATGTATGATTCCCTTTAAAAAGCTTTACATTTTGTTGGTCAGACTTTTCACTGTGAGGAGATATCCCTGCAGCGTTTCCCACTGGGCCACAATGCACATGTTTGCTGAATAACAGTCAGCTTGTTTAACCACACTCCGTGATGACTTACCTTCCCAAATGAGTTTTATAATTTTCTGCTCCTTTAATCAAAACCATTGTTGTTGGGACCACATTTCCTGTCACTCAGTGAGGTGCAACAGTTCAACAAAGTCTGCAAGCTCTCCTAATTACTTTCTCCGCTGTTTGTTTTGGAAATCCAATTTGCAAGGTCACTTAAGGTAATCGTTTCATCAAGTTTGAGTGATTCCTCCTTTCTTCCATTCCATGTAAAACAATGGCATTAATTACAAAGTTCTGAGTCGTATTTTACAAAATAAAAACGATAGATTATATAAATTTGTATCATGCTTCATAAATGTCTTCCAAAAATACTGATTCCAGAGGTTATGATCTGAAACATAATTTGTGCTTTATTTACAATAAACTTAAAACTAAGTCATAAATATAAGCAAATGTTAAAACAATAAGTCTTTGGTCATTAATGAATACCTACTGCATCACATTACAAACTGTCTGAATACAGTTTTGTTTGCCAGGTTTATGCATTAAATTTAACCTGCAGGTATATAATTTCAGATTACAGCTGTCCTGGAAGCAAGTCAGTTATGGGGATGTACTGCAGTCCAGGAAAGCAAAGGTCAGTCTAATTAGTCATTAGGGAGCAGCAAAGGGCAGGACAGACCTTTAAATAAATGAAAAAAAACCCAAAACATCCCATTTAACACTCTTGTCTGAATTGTTTAAATATGCTCTGGATTTAGTTTTGAGACACTGAACATTAGCACATGCATTGACCTTCTGCAGTTTATGAAATGTGGTTGAGCTGTTTATTCAGACCAGAACATTAATCCTAAAAATGTAACATATTGCATTTCAAAGTGTTTTCTTTTTAATAAGATAAAAGTTCATTGTGTTCAAATTTCAAAATTTTAGTGCTTTACATAAGTTTTTCTACTCTGTGAAGTTGTCACATTACAACCACAAATTTCAGTGTATGTTATTTTGATTTTAGTGCCAACAAACACAAAGAAACTGGGTCATCTTTTGTGCACATGTATCCAAGCCCATTTGTCAATAGTTTATGAAGACCAAATGGAATTTGCTGTTGTTAGAGCAGCAAGTCCCTTGGGATATACTGTACGTCTATAAATCTAGAAAGCTATTCTTCTTTGCCAATTTGCTGAAGAGCAGTCAACTAGTGAGCATCTGTGAACATTAATGTTAAAGTATTTCCAGAGATTCTCGTTTTTAGGCCAGGATTATGTAAAACATGCATAATCTTTGCTCGGGATGTGTGGTTGGCATGTTGTCGTACTCGAAGGTGAATCTCCCTTCTCTCAAGTCTTTTGCACCTTCCAACTGATTTTCCTCCCTGACTGCACTCCATTCATCTTTCCCTCAACTCTGACCAGATTCCCTGAACTTCACAGCTTGGTGCTGCTGTGCTTATGCTGATGGGCAATGAGGCAGTTTTCTGCCTCAGACAGCATTCTGCATGTAGGCCAGAAAGTTTAACCTTGGTTCCATGTTGCCAGAGCAAATCCCTCCACTTGGCTAATTTTGCTGCAGTGGCTTCACTACAATGTTATAAACTATCTCAACATAACGGTCGGTCTGAATGTATATATTTGAATTCACTTTGTTCTGAATTCTAATGACTTTTGACTTGATCTGCTTTGCACTGCTTAAAGTTTTCATGGTGCATCTTCAGACATTACAAGTTTGTAAATCAACTACATTTACAAACTTAATCACAATTTTTATTAAACAGTAAACAACAGAAAAATCAAGGATTTAATCAAACCCTATTACAGTTGTTGGATGGTAAAATAAAATCTGAGGTCAAATTTTGCTGCATGGCTCTTTTAAATGGCTATTGCTGGCTTTTAATTAGACTCTAATTATACCAAGAAGTTAAACACAGCAATGAAACAAAATTAAAGTTTCCTCCTTGTTAAATGAAGTCAGTAAAAGTTTATGAATGTGCCAATAAAACATCTACATCCAGGATACCCTGCCTCAGTGAGTCACTCGCCTGCAAACTCAGGTTGCACCACTGAGAGCAAAGTATTTATTTCACACAGAGTTTGATAGATTTTCAAATTAAACCGGTGACTTAGGAATAAGGCGGTGATGTGGAGTGTGAAGAAGCTCAGTGATCCGGCGTTACTGTAAATGTTCCTTCTCTAATGACTGTTTATGGAAGGCTGCCTGAGTGAATGAATGTTAATGACTTTGAGGGGAAAGCTTTTTCAAGGAGGTTCTCCACTGGTACAAACAGAGGGGCTCAATCTTCCTCAGCTCGGCTCCTACCTCAGAGTATAGGTCTTTAGCTGTAGATACATGAACATTTTAAAATGTAGATAGATAGAGCTGAAGAAAATTTAGGATGTACAAATGTTTCTGAATTTAATCAATCAGGAGCAGGCATGGGAAAGATGTATTTAGATTTAGACACACACTGGAATTTTCCCTCAAGCATAAACACACACATATGCACGCGGAATGCTCCCAATCTTCTTCGTTACGCCTCATTTCCCATCTCATATCTCAGCTGAACCATATCACTTTTTGTATTGCAACAGATTTGTTTGTCATAGACTGTAATTAACAATGTGTTGCCCCTGAGAGTGGTTCGCCTCTCCATCAGCGCTGTGCATGCTCTTTGGCTAATTACAACACACATGGCACACTGACATGAATGAGGAGAAACGTTGGGTAACACATTGTTGTTAGGTAGGGCTCCAAATCTAATTTGCACATTGCTGCAGTTGCAGGGTGAGAACATTTGATGTCACATTATAGATCTGAACATCAAGGCAAAGTTTCACTGACGTCAAAACTGAGTTTCATCAAAAAAGACATGGTTTCATAAAAAGACACTGAACTTTTGACTGAATAAATTCTGAATAAATAAATTCTGAATGGATTTCCTTAAAGTCAGAACCGGTAAACTAGCAGTTGCTTGATTGTGAAATAAGAGGCAACTTTCTGATCTTTTCTCCCTCTTTTGGGGTTCATTTGCCACGACCAGCCTTTCTCTGCTGCAGTGTGCTGTTTGTATGTTGCCATGGAAACTGATGCCCTGTTGTTGGGAATTCTGGTGATAGTACTGCAGCTCTTACCCTGCGAGGTGGATGAGGTGATTCTGAGTTTTGCATAAAAAATTGTTTCTATTCATGTTAATCTGTATCTCTGTGTGTAGAACTGAAATCTTTTCAGAATTAAAACAGCTTGTAAAGGTTTTCTGTATTTGAAAAGTGGATGTATGTGTGCTTAGCATGTAATTATAGGGGTTTTAAACAGGTTGTGTTGTGGAAAAGAAGTTTGTTTTCAGAACAATGCTGAATAATGGAAAAAAGGTTATTTGCAGAATCACCTTGCTTGACTTTTTGGGGGCCTTTTTCTGTACTTGTGGATGCTCAGGGGGAGGGAGTGCTTGTTTGCGTGTGCTGGGCCACATCTGACAGCCATATCCTTTTACATTAGTATTCTGTTCCAATGGTAGTCTGAGTATGCATGCTGCAGAGCTGTTTTAGGACACAACTGTGTGTTTGTGGTCCAGGTATTACTCAGGCTGTGGGGACCTAAATCTCTTTATGCAGACATGTTATGAAGATAAAAACTCAGGTTCTTAGCATAAATTCTTTAAATTTCAGGCTAAGCTTGGGTTAAGCATTTGATTTTGACACCATACGTTCAAATTGGGTTCCATGAGATGGATGTGAATTAATTCAATGTTTGTTTCTGAATCCATGAGTACACAGCTCTGTGTCTGCACACACATCAGTGTTGGTGCAGATCACTGACAGTGAAGAATAATTTTAAAATTTCCACAAAATTATCATCACTTCATGCTAAAAAAAAATGCGTGGCTGTATATGTCTGGGTGGCACTACCTAGAGAAAGATGAGCTTACACACACATGCACACACACTGATTTAAGCTGCTTCTCTACATCAGTGAACAGCTCAGCTGAAGCTCAGTGTAAGCTTTATGGTGTGTGTGTTTATTTGCTAAAGCATGCCCCAAGCTGCCAAAGAATGACCAGATTATGAATGAGGTGGTGATCTGAGAAAATAAAACAAGCATGGAGAGATATGAGAGGCAAATCTGGTGAAGAACAGGCTGTAAAGAATTAAAGAGAGCGAGAAAAAGCTGCTTATTCATAGAGTTGAGAGGAAAAAGGGAACAATGTCTAATTCCCAAACTATTTATACAAAATAAACACAAGGAAACTTTTAAAAGGTTGATAGGAAGATTTTTTTAATGCATATGGAAAATCTCAACACATTAAAAATAATGAACATCTTAGCAGGAACAGCTGTTCTACAAAAATAGACTAAAGAGGCCTGGGGGAAAGAAAAAAACCAAATCCTCCAAACATTGTGGAATATTAAGATTAGTGTTATTGTCCCCCTGAGTGAACATGTGGTTGGTATGTGCAGCCATAAGAAGAAATAAAGGAGCAAACAAGAAGTAGGTATAACTTCCATGTTTATTGCATAAAACATTTCAAATAACTAGAAGCATCCTATTTTAAAAAAGTCAATAGTTCATTGTTCAGTTTACGTTATTTAGGGGTAAGTTTACCTTTAGTTTTTAGACCTGTGTGACCTGTGTTTCTTTTTAGAGCAAAGTGTTTATGAGCCAGTGTAATTTTCTGTGCTTTTTTGTATTACCATTGTGTGTTTGTTTGACTTGTCTTTGGGTTTTGTTATTATGTGTTTCTTAGTTCTTATTAGATCTGCCTTGTTTCTACTTTTACTTCAGTTCTTCAGGGATTCCAGTTAAGTTTATTTCTTGTATCTAGTCCTTTTCTTAGTTACTCTAGTAATTATTTTTCTTATGTCTAGTTGTTTCTTCAGATTAATTTCCTTTTCCCCAGTGTGCTCTCCCTCGCCCCCTGTGTCACTTCCTCTTTCTCTCTCTCTTCAGCCTGCCTTCTGCTCTCTTCCCACACCTGCAACCCGATAGCTCTTTAGCCAGGGTCTTTTGTTCAGCATTCACCCTCCCAGTACATTAGCACCTCATTCTCAGTTCCTCCTTGTTGGTTCCTCTCATCAAGTCCTGTTTAATCTTGTCCATTCTGTTACCTCCCTATTGATCCTGTCATTTTTGTTATATTCTGACTCCCTGCATTCTTCATGGGTTTTTTTTAATTTTTTTTAATTTTTTATTTTTTTGTGTAAGTTTTTGTTTTTTAATTATTCATTAAATCTTCAAAAGAAACTCAAAGTCTCAGCCTTGCCAGGCTGAACCTACAGCATTTGAGTCCAACACCAACATTCAAAACACTAATAGGGTTAAAACATGTCTGATGAATCAAAATTAACCAAAAAGAATGCTTTCAATAGTCTACAGAAACATCAATAATAAACCATATTGGTAATTAAGATCCAAGAACTAAAGTTTTATGACTGGTCATCTCCTGCCTCTGCTTTGCTTTTTGCTTTGTAGGCTGAGGCCATTTGGAAACATTAGTAATGTCCAATTTAATCAGATTCAGCATGTAACTGTCACCATCCACATAGGTCTTGAGAAGATTTCTAACACAGATTTAACATAAAAAGACAGACAGCTACTCTCAGCTTGTAATAGTAGATTTACATGAGTATCCACTTCTCAAAATAACCCACATGACCTTAAATCTTTTATTTGGCGAAAATTTAATTGTTTGACAATTTTGTCAAACAATTTCTGAGTATTAAATTACAAGATGAAAATCAATTTCCTTGTCTGTGTTTTGACCAAGGAGCTGAAGGAGCTAATTCAAACTGTTAAACGTTGGCCCAGTTTTTGTTTTCAGATGGAAAAATGCTTTTGACTCTAATAGTTTGATTAGATGTGTTATGTGGCAACTGATCCAGTCTTTTCAGCTCTCTGGCACTATATGTTACGTTTTAGGTTTATACAGTGTTGTGCAAACAAAACATCTTTAAAGCAAAAATACAAAAGGTAAACACATACAAAAACTCACAAATGTAACTGACCAAAAATGATAGTTTCCTCACATTATGTTTATCCTTTTTGTTTTCATTTGATAATAAAAATCATGAAATTAAGGTTAAGAGAGGTCTATAGGGAATATCTTTCAGCAGATAAGTTTAATCAAAACCATTTTTAGATGGTAAAGTCTAGATGAAGACGTTGAATAATGGTTTGAATTTATCCGTTTTAAGAAGGCTGTTGATTTGTAGATTGTGAAAGTGAGATCTCTTCTGAAGTACTGTTCACACCCAACTGAAATTAACAACCATGATGAAAATGGTGTATTACCACAATATGCATATTGCAGTTTTTGGAGGTATAAATCATATTAGA
This sequence comes from Poeciliopsis retropinna, assembly GCA_010277075.1. Classification (NCBI taxonomy): domain Eukaryota; kingdom Metazoa; phylum Chordata; class Actinopteri; order Cyprinodontiformes; family Poeciliidae; genus Poeciliopsis; species Poeciliopsis retropinna. Next base: position 10,407,768 of record VMRM01000025.1, on the reverse strand, counting down.
AACAATATTTACATTGAATGTTTTTATCTACATTATTCATCATCTTTCTAAGTGTTTTTGTCATTACGTATTTTTGACATCAAAAGGTTTGTGAGAAAAGCCTTCACATTTTCTGCCTCCAAATCAACCAGTGATAAAATCCCATCATTCCAGTTACATTGTTTATCACATACTGCTGGTTCTTTATAGTATGGATAAGAAGAAAGGTTTGATGTTTTAGGTGAAATATTTATATTTCAAGAAATTCAGTTATCAAACCTAAAATTAAGGTTTGATAACTTAACTTATCAAAGTTAAGTTGATAAGTTAACTTTTTGTGGTATTTTGGAAGGCATGTTTATTCAAGGTTTCCAAATTTGAAATTCATGTACACACATCCCCGGTCCCTGGTGGTTTTTCCTCCCTTCACTACCTGTTTGCAAACAGTTAGCTGTGGATTTGGCTTGTTTTACTAACATTTGGAAATAATTACCAGCGGATCTAAAGGCAGATTATATAAAATTGAAGAAGCTAAATTTTGATCAAGGCTTTCAGCTATGTTCTCCCTTCTTCCCCATGCATGCCTTTTTTTCCTCTCTGTCCTTTTAGGCTCTGTGTGAAACCAAAGAATGATTACAGGGAGGCAAAGCTTCATATGTTTTCTGCTTTCTGCGACGCAGGCTGAATCATCACCACCATCATCGTCATTATGAGCAGCGGTGGTGTAGCACGAGGCTGTTGGGGTTTAATTGGCTACTCTGCTGCACGAGGTTAGTCTCATTTGCAGACCTTGTTATGGAGCTGAGTCTGTGTGAACATGTTGGCGTGTGTATGTGTGTGTGTGTTATGGGATTGAGGTGATGCTTTAACAAGGTTAGCCATTAGAGAAATTGCCTGGAATCTGTTAAACTGGCTGGCTTGGCATCATGTGTGATCAATTAATCCACAGAGTAATTTGAGACCTTTAAAAATGAATATTCCAAGACATTTGTGTAAAATGTAATATAACCACAGTTAAATACATCACAGTTTCTATCATGCCTGACTCTTCTCACTACAAGCCTTCTGCTTCAAATTTGCTGTGTTTGTCTGTAATTATGAAAATCGAGAAAGTTTGTTAATTAAGCACTACAGAGTTTGTGTGAGAACACCAACATGATGTTTAATTATTACATAAAGTTCAAAACAGATTGGAAGTATCACAATGTTTTCATAAAACAGTTTCTTAATGAGGCATTTATTGAATTAATGAGGGCAAGTTAGCTTGTGTGTAAGCTGAGAAAAAACATTTAAAAGGATTTTATCAAAGCAAAAATGACTATATCAATGATTAGGGTTAGTTGGTAGAATGTTGATCTTTACCACACTGATTCTCAGTTGAATATTAGTTACAGTCATATTCAGTAAATTGGGATATATGTGTAGAGATGAGGTTCATTTGTCTGATTAAAAGCAGCTTTTGAAAATAACTAAAAAGGCATTAAACATGCTTTTCATTCAGCACACATTTCTTTATTAAAATGTGTTTTTATTGACCTGATGTCACATTATTGTGTTTTCATTAACCTTGAGAAGAAAATAAACATAATTAACAAAAATAAAAACTTGAACACCTCAATCTGTGTAAATGATATACATCTGAAATAAATTTACTTTTCTATGATATCCTAATTTCTTCAGAGGATGTGTAATTTTGCAGTCATGCTATCTGATTGTATAATTTTATTACATGCATTTGAAGTCACAAGCACAACATCAACTAATGTTTCACTTTTTTCAGAGCATGCTGAGATGTTTCACAAAATGGTGTAAGCTCTTTTGAAATGGGGCAAGCTTAAACATCCATGATGGAAGATAAATTCCATGTCAGAGAATTGCTGTTGGTTGGATGTTTGACAGAGTGACTGGCTCTCTGCGCCTTCTTGTTTTGTTTCTGTTCAGAGCCGATTATGGTAATAATACCATCATGGGGATTTGGGATATGGAGAAGGGACACGGTGGCTGTGAGCTGTGCTGCATTTCTGCCTCAGAGGGGATTTATCAGTCTGTACATTCTGAGAGCAAAGATTTGGATTTGTGTGTTTTTTGGAGGAGGCTGGGCTTCTGCAGCCTTCACTCCATCTTACTGCCCTTTCTCTTCTATGTGATCTTCATAGGGCCACAGATCTTTGATTGTCTCTGCTTCCATGCATTTCCCATCATGATTGTGTTATGTTACTCAGTCTCCATCATCTTGATGACTCTTCACTCTTAGCTTCTCCTCTGTGTGGCCTCATTAGTCTTCATCTTCAACCTCCCTACTGACAAAACCTCTCACACTCATTCCCTTTTCTTCCCATTTGGCAACACATCTCTGGTCTGCCTGCATCAGTTTGCCGCAGAGATTCAGATGCGAGTTTCAGAAAACAGGATGGGGAATGATGAAGAGAAAAAACCAACTACACTGACTGCTAGAGGAGAATGAGGAGTGGAGAGCAATCGATTCAGTGTCGAGGCTCAGTGCCAGATGTGAGGGGTTGATGGGAGGTTTCCAGATGTCACATTATTTCAGAAAATATCACCCACAAATAAATAATTTCTCCACTCAGAGAAACTCTGAGTTTCTCAGGCTTTAGGGTGCCTGAGCATGTGTTCATGCTCAGGCACCCTAAATTGTTGCTGTACTGGTAATGACTTTTTAAATATTCATACTCCCTTAAGCTTTTCACATTTTGTCATAACCATAGACTTCAGTGTATCATTCTTCAATCAACTTGTAAGAAGCTGGTTCTTAAAACCCTTCTGTATCTGTATATTTTTTACTTGTGATTTTTTTTATTTATTTATGGATTACATTTGAAGTTCAAACAATTTACCTTGAAATGGTCCATTCTTAAAAGAATTCTTAACCTTGTGCTGCAAGTAAAATTTATGATCATACTTTTGCTTGAATAAAGGTTCTGTGTACTTTTGGCCACAAAATATTTCAGGCAAAAACAAAAGAAATACTTGAAATGTTGTTCTTTGTAGATATCAAAGTCTTTTCACTCAAACAACACTTGGAATCAGTTATGTCTTTTCAATGCCCCTATGGCTCCATTCATTCTAGTAAAAAAGCATAAAAGTCCCTTTTATGTTGTCTGTCTTTTTCTGTACTTATATTTGTATAGTTGCCCTTAGTTTGTGAGAAGCCACTAAATAAGTGAAAATTAACTTGAGGTCACAAACCAATGGAGTTTAGTGGGGACGGATCAGAAAGCAGAATGGTTCCTTCATTTTCAGCAAATCATCCAGATGCTAAATCTGTACACCTTGTTGGTCAGACCTTGTATTTCTGAAATGCTGTGTTAGCTAAGAAGTAGCAGGACACACACACTCCATTGGATTCCACTTTTTTCTCGTCAGCCTTGTCAGCATAAAGTTTTCCCAAAGATCTCAGGTGTTAGCAAATGATTTTGTGTAAATGTGAAATGAACCTATTTTTTAAGCCATCAGAGGTTTTTGCAGTTTTAGTACATCTTCAGTAGATGCCATTTTCGCTTACCATACTCTCTTATTTGATTGCTGAGGCATGAACACTGAACTAAGAGGAGTTTCCTCTCCACCATCACTACATACATGCTCAGTATAGAGAAATGCTGTGGAATCAATACAATAAAGCATGTGACAGTCCACTGGTGCTATATGTTTGTAAAAAAAAAAAAAAAAAAAAAAAGAACACTGAAAGTCAAAACCTTGATGGATTTTTAAACCAATTTGAGAAATAAATAGAATTTGACATCATTGTTGGATAATTCGTATCACTTTCAAATTTGTGTATTTGACTTTCAATCTGGATGACGGGACTGAATTGACTTTTTTGTAAACTGGCTAAATGATAAATTTTTGGAGTGAGTTAGTTCAATATCAGCTCAATAGTTTTTAACTAAACGGGATATGAGGCTTGCAGTGTTTTGGTCTGACTGGCCTCTTCGATGAGTCCTGATTGTGCTCTTGGAATCATTTTGGTAAATAAGTCGTTCCTGGGAAGGTTTGAAATTGTTGCTGTTGTGAAGAGCAAATGAAATAGTCACAGGAGTATTAAACAGCACTAATCATAGTGTAGATGGAAGATTTGAGTTTGTCAATATATGCACCATTCTAGCCATTCAAAGGCTCGTTAAAAATAATGAGAGCGATGAAATACAAAAGGGCAGCAGCTCCAGTTCAATTTAGAGCAGCTCTGACATGAGGTGTTTTAGAGAGAAAGCACAATAAAAACATGCTTGAATTACTCCTGTTTTCTAATAAAATAGCTTGAAGGGAGTGTAATTCTTTAGTTGATGCCATTTTATTTTATAGTACCTCATAAAAATTATTTCATGGTGCTGGATGTAAAATGTATCAATAAATCAGATAGTATCAATAAATCCCAAGGCGTTACCTTGCCAACCGGGAAACATAGTCCCTCCAGCGTGTCCTGGGTCTTTCCCGGGGCCTCCTCCCGGTGGGACGTGCCCGGAACACCTCACCAGGGAGGCGTCCAGGAGGCATCCTGACCAGGTGCCCGAGCCACCTCAACTGGCTCCTCTCGATGTGGAGGAGCAGCGGCTCTACTCTGAGTCCCTCCCGGATGACAGAGCTTCTCACCCTATCTCTAAGAGAGAGCCCGGACACCCTACGGAGAAAACCTATTTTGGCCGCTTGTATCTGCGATCTCGTTCTTTCTGTCATGACCCAAAGCTCATAACCATAGATGAGAGTAGGAACGTAGATCGACTGGTAAATCGAGAGCTTCGCTTTTTGAATCAGCTCTCTCTTCACCACGAAAGACCGGTACAGCGCACGCTTCACGGCAGATGCTGTGCCAGTCCACCTGTCGATCTCCTGCTCCCTTTTCCCTCATTTGTGAACAAGATCCCACGTTACTTGAACTCCTCCACTTGGGGCAGGACACCCTCTCTGACCCGAAGAAGGCACTCTACCCTTTTCCGGCTGAAGTATCATGACTACTGAACATCTTTTTAGGCTGTTTCAGCTCATCATGCGCTTTTACATTATCTTTAATGAGCATCATTAAAAAACAGATTAAACTGTCCACATGCCACAGAATTGGTGTCATTTATTGTTAAGAGGCCTGATCATTAGTTGATTGTGATAAGACACTGCAGGGTCCGCCTCCTTACAAAGATCTTGTCTACATTTCTATTTTTCTTCTCCATTTGCTTTAATTCCAACTTGCAGTTTGCCTATAATTGCAGAAATTTAGCTTTTCTACACTAAGCTTTCTTTTACCCTTCTATCACTCGAGTGCCTTTGCCTGCAGGGGATTCATATTTCAGTGCTGTAAGAATCTTCAACTCGACAAATGGGGAACGTTTTAGCATGTAAATTATACCCTCCTCCTCTGTCTCGCAGGCTCCTGCGCACCTCCTCATCTGCATAAGCAACTATGGCTGAATAAACGTGTGATGAGAGGGTTGGTAAGGTTGTCATTTTGAAGCCATTAACTAGTCAATAACTGTGATGAAATAGAGATGTGTCAGTATGCCGCCTGTCTTCTTTGGCTTTTCAAATTCAAATTGTTGCCTCCTCTACTAAAAATGCTTTAGGTTAGATCAGAAAGTGGTTTCTCTTTTAACAGAATCCCTGCAAGAACAAACAGGGTTGTCTTCTTATTGGCAGTTTTCAGAGTTGACACAGGGCATTGTGTAGCTTCATATAAGGGGTTATTTTATTTCAGCTTGGAAAGAATGGAAAACTGAGGTCAGAAATAAACAAAAGACTTGCCAAAAAGTAACAATTATGATGGCCCAACTGTCAATTATGCTGTGAAAGTTGGGCCAAAATTTTGCAGGTAATGGCTTGGAAGTATTGATCCATCCTACCAACAGAGCAACAACAGGAGGTGTAAACGTGTGCAGGATATTTTCTTAACATTCTTTGGTTTCCTTTGAAACAGCCAAACACAATACAAATACAACACGCTCCCTGAGTTTTATGTTCTCCCTTTTATGACCACAATTATGATTTTCAGATGGATTTCTTGAGAAAGAAGTCACAAAACTTAAATAAATTTAACGTGGGTTCTTTAATATGACGGTGAGAAGAATGTTTTTTGTTGGTCTTAATATTTCCTACATCTGAATCTAATGAAGCTCCTTTAGGACGTGGTGGAAAAGGAGATGCTCATCATGAATACATAGTTGGTAAAGCTGCAGCAATATTGATGTTATGTCAAGATAGACCAACAAAGTCTATGATAAGTTGACAAATGTTGAGTATTTTAAAAATAGATTTTATTACAAATTTTAAAAAAATCTTATCGTCAAATTCGAGGTTTTTAAAAAGTCTGAAAAATCCCATAAATTTTCTGTGGGTATTAGCTTGGTAGTACAGTATATTGTATAGACACATTTATTCAGACTGGAGTTGGACCAATAGTATCAAACTTCTCTTTATCAAGTTTTATAATAGAAGATAACCATATTTCTAATAAAACAATAAAAGTGTTAACAACTATAATTCACTCTGGAAATGTACTGACTCACTAAACATTCCAGTAGGTTTTTATTGACTTGTAAAAGAAAAGCCAATTTGAATGCAGCTTGATCTAAATAAACAATCCAAGAAGATATTGATTAGGTTAAATGGAGATTTAAAGTCAAACTGTCTTGACTTTTAATCAAGATGGTACCCTCCTCTGTCTCACAGGAGGAGGGCATATGATGTGGTTTGCTAATGATGTGGTATCAGTATACCACATCATATTCCTCATATTCCTGAGGAATATGATGTGGTATACTAATACAGCTTGGTTTGCCTGGTGTTCTTTGAACCAAGGAATTTTTTATGAACAAGAAAAAGGTTTCCTGAAATGCATACATTTCATGGATAATTATAATAAAAACTGATTACTTCTTTAAGACAGAATAAAAGGTAAGCCGTACAATTTTATTCACATCTTTAATATACATAATAGTACAAATCAAATGATAGCTATGCTGATAATCAAACTGGTGAAAAGCCCATCGGAGACTTCAGGACCCCTTATGGAGTAACAAGGATATATCGTCCTCTACTCCCTCTGCTCCTTCAAAACTTCCTTTTCCTCTCTGACTTTTATTCTTCTTCTCTCACTAGTTTCTCTCTTTGTTTTTATCATCTTCACAATCCATCCAGGGCCTCCAAGACCCTCAGCACTAGCAGAATACATCAAATAGTATCCTATGTCTTAGTTCTTCTCACTCCTTCACCTACTTCTACCCCTTCTGCTCTAACAACTGCAGCCATTCTAATAAAAATCCACACACTGTTGTCCCAACCTTAAAATTGGTTTTACACACTAACACTGTCCATTGTGAAGTTAGTTAAAAGCAAAAAAGATAACAACTGAATGAGAAACTTTAAGAATTTATGTTTTGTCATTAACTGCGCAGATTTTAGTGATAGAATGCTGAAAAGAAATGCATTTTTAAATTTGATAGTCTTCCTTGCTCATTTATATATCAGCTAAGAACAAGCTCGCCAGATCAATTCATTGGTTTTTCAGTTTATTATGTAACTTATAGAAACCAGGGTTGAACAGTGACATTCAAACTGTTCCTTAGCATTTCTAAGCTCTTCGTCTTTTTGAGTTTGTGCTTTTTTGCTTTGGATTGTCTCTTCATTGAATAAATCATGCAGAGTTTTTTTCTATTTTAAAAAATTACAACCACAATTAGTTAATCCAAGTAAAGTCTAGCCTTGCAGGTCAGCTATTAGATACATTTTTGCTAAACCAAAAGTTAAACTGATGTTTGGTGTGAGTAGAGTGAAGAGGATGTGATTTAGGAGGCAAAAAAAAAAAAAAATCAAAAGCAATTTAGATTTCAAATGAAGTCCTTTACCTGGGGATCCATAAAACTGGGAGATCTTGAACTGTTCCAAATTCATTACACTTTGGAACTTCACAATCAGCTTGCAAGGACAACCTGTGTCAAGGAAGGTTTATGAAAAATGCATCTAATATTATCAACAAAGTCGAAGGAGCCACTGAGAGCACTTTTCTGAACTGCCATTTCAGGAAGAATCCTCATAGCAGGAGACTTGATCTTTATGGCATAAAAATACAGCATGTCTGAGTTCTTCCAGTTTCTTTGAACCGTCAAACTTGCTGAAACCCAAAGAGGAGCAGACTTAACAGTTTCGCTGGAGGCTCCTGCAGAAGCTGATCTGAATAAAACGTACTTCATGTTAGGCACTTTTTATAATTTCTCTTAGTCCTATTCAATAACATATTTTCAGCTGGCTTGGATTGAGCGTTTTGACAGCCGTTGATTTCTACTGACTTCATATCTTATATTTCTAGATTTCAGAAAGAATCTTGGCTGCTGCATGTGAAAATGGTTTTATCTCATCTTTCTGCCTGAGATAAGGAATGCATCTTAATAAATCAGCCCAGCAGGAGTTCTCATTAATTTATGTTTTATACAAGTAAAGTCTACACTGTTTGGATTGTAAAACTGGATCAAAATGCACTGATAATAACAGTGTAGTGGAATATTGATGAGAAACTGGGAGAAAATTTTCCTTTTTCATGATTCAGCTGTATGATTTTTTTGAATTATTCCTCATAAATATGGTGTATATGCAGCACTCTTTTTACAAACACAAACACCCCATCCTCAAGTAATTACATCTCAGGAGAGGACTGCCGTCCATCCTGATTTTGTGGCTTGGCAGCACAGTGCTGCCACCATCTGGCACCTTCTTCCCTCTGCAGAAATACTGTACAATAATCTGATTAAAGCAAAAATAAATAAATAAAATCTCATCTTCGAAAATGTCAGATGAATATCTTAGGCTGATGGGTAACCAGAAATTGAAATACAAAATTACATTAAAAATAAGAATTTTACATGAACAGTTTAGGATATTAGCTTAAATTAAGTGAAAAGACAGCAATGATGGAGGTGAAATGATTGTGTTATATTAAGTATTTGTTTTGGTGAAGTGAACATTATTAATATCCTAAAATGTGTCCTCTGCTGCACAAAAAATAAAACAAATGATTAGCTCTTTAGTTATATAAGTATCATATTTTGAGTCTTTGTCAATGGGAAATTTTAAAACCTTAGGATATTTTAACTGCAGATCGTAGTTAATATTTGCAAGAAAGTAATATGGAGAATATTAATAACATTGCAGAACAACTGGAAAATCTGTATCCCTTTTTTTTTTTTTTTTTTTTTTTTTTTTACAAATGTTATCAAAGCTGGGAACAACCAATCTTTTCTCACAATTGTTTTTTTTTTTTCTCTTTGAGTAATGTAATATTTATGTGTGCTGCTAATCTTCTGCATCTCAAAAGATGAAGGTGAACAGAAACCTCTGCTGCTCTGCTTATCACCAAACCTTTATTTGGCAACCTTGGGCTGAGAGAAAGAGATTTTGATTTTATTCTGTAAAAAAATAAAATAAAATAAATATTGCTGAGTCACCATGGAGTTGGTGCAGGTAGTTTCTTTTCGCTCAGAGATGCATTGATTGAAGTTGAAAATGGTTAAAAAGAAAAGTTGAATTTTTGGAGTTGAAGGCAACAACACAAGCCTGCAAAGCTAATTACACTCCATGATGAATTGTGACATATTTGTGAGACTACTGGTTTAGGAAAATGTCTGTTTTTCAAAATGGAAACAAGTATCTTTCTAAGAAATAATACCAGAGTTAACTGAATATTGAACATTAAAATGACATTGCACATGGCTTATGATGTTGAGTCAGATAATATCCTGAATAAACAATCTATAAAAACTTCAAAAAGTTATTTTCCGGCTCTCTCAACTTGATCACATAATTACCAGCTGATTAATATCAGTCATGAGCGGTCAACAGGATGCTAATGGAAGATGATAACTTTGTTTACCTGGAGACTACACTGTGTGTGTGTGTGTGAGAGAGAGAGATAAAGTCTGCCTTTTATGAATAAGATTACTGCTCATGTATGTAGAGATGCAAGTAACTTTCAATCTAAATGATTGAGATAAATGTTCCTGCTGCTGCATGCTGACTACACGCAATCATACACATGATTTGATTGTACTGCAACTCTGGGTTTGATTCTCAGTTTATTATAACATTTTAGCATACGTCACCAGAAAATTTGGGTAAAGACTTTATGTTTCTATGAAAGTCCACTTAAATAAGTGCACTGTTGTCACAAACATACCAGCCTAGTAGGGCTTCTATTTTTGGCATAATTATCCTAAAGAATTGCTACCCTTTCAGCTCAGCCCACATCTTTGCCAAACTTAGACTGAGATTGAGGAGCTGGGTAAACAAATGAATAAATAAATAAATTCAGCCCAGGGATAGAGATTCTGTCAGATGCCACTGTTCCCTGCCAAATTGGTCCAAACATGTCATCATTTCCTCTCATGTCCAGTCAACTATCTAGAAATGTGGTCAACAAAAATATTCCTAGAATCCAGACAGTGTTTTGAGAAAGTAATCAGTTGTAAAAAGCTACTCTTTGTGTGGTTATGCTGTGGATATATCAGTTCTATCCACACAGTAATAACAAGTAAAACAAGTCAACTTAAAATAATTTTCTTGACAGAAGGACCTTTTCTCCAGTCAGAGTTTCCATTGTGGTGAAATCTGCTATGGAAAATCAATCTTCTGCTTCGATTAAATTGAAAAGTGGCTGCCAGAGAAGTAGACTGGGACCATTAGCTGAGTTGCAGAAATTAATTTCACAATCATTTCAAATGTGACACCCGTAGAGTGCTCAGTGAAAGTTTTTCAATCTCACAGGCATGACCATGCATGTGCATACCTCGATCAAATAAATTACAGTTATACGTCTGCCTCTGAAGGTTGAAACCTGCATTCTAAGACTGTCTCTGTGTTTGCTTCCCCTGCTTGCCTTCAAAGGACACCTTGATAAATTGTCCCTGAAATAATCTCTTGAAAGCCATCATGACATGCTGTCACCAAACAATCACCAGAGCTCATTAGCAATGTGTATTGACATCAGTGTAAATTGCAACTGATAACATTAGCATTCTGCAGAGTATTGATGTCCCTGCAGACAGCAGTGGTAGTAAATACAGCAGGTAGGACAAGGTCCAATCATGACTCACCTCCACAGGTGTTCAGGGAAATAAGGCTGAAAGAAACAGAGCTTTTCTCTTGTTTTCTGGAAATTTCCCCATGCAAGGTGACTGATTTAGTTTAATTCTGTGTCTTGGAGGCTGTCCACTTGGATCTGCTGGTGGAACATTGTTAGACATGGTGAGGGCTGCGCAGCGGTGATTAGTTTTTAGGGTGTTAGCCATATGTGACCAAATGCTTGCCTGTCAATAGGTTACAAACAAACAGACTAGGAGAAGAGATTCTCACGCTGTCAGTAGAAAGGGAATGTGCTTGGCAAAAAGAAAAGGAAGCTCTTCTTTTTTTCACTGTATGATTTGCATTTAAAGAAGCAGATGGTTCTGTGCTCAGTAATAATCACAAAAATAAGGTACGATTTTGAATTACCTTTTTTATTTAACAAACATTTATTTTATATTACTAAATAGAAATGTCAGGAAAATTGATAAAATAGTTTATATTGGATGAGTTTGGCTGGATGGAGATCAAACAATCACTGTACTTTAATCATAATAAGTTTCTGATGATCCTCTTGGAAATAAAAAAAAACAGAATATAATAGTATCCAAGCTGAAGTTTTTGATATCCACCTACTGCCACCAAGGTGTTTTGCACAATTCTAGATGCCTGACACAAATGTTGTTAGTGTCATTCCCTCGCAGCAAGAAGGTTCTTGGTTTGAGCTTCTGAACAAGTTTGCAGGGTTTTCCCATATAGGTTATTTTTGTTATGGTATTCATGATTCTTCCCACAGTTCAACACAAGCTCGGAAAATTAATTACTTTTAGAACCACCAGGGGTGAGTGTGTGCATATATGTCCATTTCTCTTGAATGCTTCTTAGTTTCCATGTCACTGACTGGCAAAGTTTAAGTCAGATCACACCCAACTACCACTGGAGGTAACCAACAACCAAACCCCCCTTTATAGCCTCCAAGACCTTACGAGTTTAAGGAGGTAGAGAGGTTGACTGGCTGGGTGGATAGATCAGCTCCTCCCTCCACCCATCCTGAATTGTTGCAATGCAGGTTTCTTTTTAGGAAAGCCCACATCCATACATGAGATGGCCAGCTCTACTGGTCATCTGTGAAGAGCCACAGGCAGTTTAGAAAGGGACTTATTATTGCAACCAAATGAAGGAGCTGTTTAATACGAGGCAACAGAGAGCAGGCATAGCTAACTGCAGCAAAAGCTCAGTCAATAATCCATTCAAGGAAAGAGAGAGGTGAGCATGAAAGCAGGGAACCAAGATAGCTTTCTATGAAAACAAAGTTAGTGGCAGCAATAGTTCACTGAACGGCTTCATCCAATGAAACACAACTAAACACAGAAAAACTGAGAGCTGGAGAGCTCCATTGGTTATGTTTTCTCTTTTTTTTTAGCATTGAACTTATCACAATTTTTTTTTAGATCTAAATGGCTGTTTTTTTTTTCCTTTAAAACTTGCCTTATTTTCTATCTGAAAATTTATCAGTTTGATTTCTTTCTAAAATTGTGTCTAACTTTTTAATACTTTTTTGCCATATGAGTCTGGTAGTAACATATTTCACCCCATAAGGTTGTTGCTCGAAATTAAATTATCAATTTCAGCAAATTGGATTTTCCAGAATCACCCTCTGCTCACATCACATGCCATAAGTTAGTGCCCTGAGAAATGTTTCGTTTTTTGGGATCTTTTCTTTTTTCTTAGAATTATACAGTTCATTTTCTTTTTTACTTTTAAGCTTAGTTCCAGTTTTGTTGCTTTTATGATTAGGCCAGAACTTGCATGTGGAATGTAAATAAAGTGTACATATCGTGAGTACTCTGCATTCAATAATTATTGAAAACATGTTTTAATTATATAAGAGAATTGGTGATGCATTTTAGGAGAAAATAATTCCACCTGATGATGTTACAAATTTATGCAGAAACACTGTCTGCAGTTGAAACACCATCAGCACAGAAATGAATCATCTGAACAATCAGCTGCTCTACTTTACACAATGAGTTCAAAGTGACAATAGCCACAGAACTCAGGCAGCCGACAAGCCTGCAGTGTCCTACCTGACTGATTAGGACATTAGTATTCAAATGTACAACTCCTCTGGATTATTTAGGATAAAAAAAATACTCCCAGGTTGCTGCAATCATGGAAAATATTTTCAGAAATCTTTTTGAACAGACTTTAAAGGTTCTGCCACCTCAGGGACGTGTCAATGTCACAAATCTCAGAAAGCACTAAAAACTGTATTAAAAACAATATGTTTTCATAGACAAACATAAACTTTCATAGTTATTTTTTTTCCTAAAGATTTTAAGATTATGTTTCTGTGAATTGAACGAAGCTGGTAACCAAGGCGCATTTAAAATAAAAAAAAATATGCATCCTTTGGAGAATGGCCAGGAATCATGTTCGGTTAATAATGTCTTTGGTAACTAATGGAGGGCAAATTTAAGCCATTTTTTAATATTCATGAAAGATTGAGCTAAATTCTGATCCTGGTGGGGTGGAAGAATCATCTAACATTAGTCTTTTCAACTCAACCCCAGAGGCAATGTTCCTTCATCCAAACCTGTTACTACCACTGTGCAAACTGAAAAATTTGAATAAAACCTCTGTTCAAGAGGTCATAAATTTGATTTACATTAATAATGTTAAAAATTTAAGACCGTTTGCTTCCTTTAGGGTTTTTTGAGTTTTATAGGAAAACTGCCCTTACATGAGGATAAAGCATTTCATGCTGTATTTTTGTGCTTGTTGAACACACTTATATAAATGTGAACAGAACGAGCAAAATGCTTCCTCTAACTCAAATGGCAGATGCCTTCTTTTGCTGTGAAACTGTTGATTAGGTTGCCCTATGAAGTGATGTTAATTGCATGTTGCCGGATCTGGGCTCAGGGCCCGGGGCAGCTGCAGTCACCACAACAAACACACACTCTCACACATGCCTGTCCACCTTGCTGTCAGTTAAAGCACAGTCATGATATATTCTCATTTGGAGGGGTGGGTCCCTCTAAGGTTTGAGCTCCTCATTGAAATTATGCTGAGGTCAGAAGTCCCTTTCTCTTTCAACAAACCACATCCATAGTTTATAAAAGAAATGAAAGAAAATCTTAATTCATTAAGTTTTTTTTTTTTCATTAATCCAACAGCTGGTTGCATAAGTTGAAATATATATTATAAAATCCTTGATGAAAATACAGTTTTGCTACAATGAGGGAAATGGTGCAATAAACTGCTTCTTCCTCAATGGCGATGTTTGATTTATTTTTTTAATCTCTGACATGATTTCAAAAGTTCAAATGACTTAATGAACCAAATTAATATTTTATAATACATTTATCTAAAATGCTAAATTAAATAATTAATTAATATAGTAGCAAATCTGGTCAAAACAAAAGATACTGAATCCGTCCTGCATCATAAACTTAATTTGTGGTTCTGATTGTGTTGATGGTACCATCTAACGATCATGAGTCTGTAAGCTAACATCTTTTAGGAATTACATTTAGAAGATCATTCAAGGTTCATAGCATTTTTTAGAGATTTGCTTAATCATGGAAGGCTATTATGAAGCAACTTTATACTTATTCTTATTTTTTGTTTACAAATTGTAAATCATAATTAAAAACTGGAAAGAGTCTAGTGTCACATTTCCAGACATTCTCACATTGCTGTGGTTGCTGTGGCTTAAAGAATGTTTTAAAGAATGTAACAAAGTTGGTCATTATCTCATCAGCTCACCTCTGGAGAGACACTCAGTCTTTATTGAATAATCAATAACAGTGGAAATCTTTGTCCCAGCATGCCACAGTGTTTAGCTTTGACTCTCCCAGGAACCTGTTTAAATCCCACCTCTTGCCCTCTCTGCAGACTTCACCTCAGATACCAATGCTCCAAGGTCAGACCAAGAACCCCAGAATTTACCAAGACCTGGTGAAAGTTTCAAAAGTATCAAAGCTTTATATCCAGTTGCTTCATTCTTGGACCGAAGCTTCTTGTTGTTTCATTTACTCTGCTGCGCCACCTAGTGTGAAATTAATGTAAAACACAGTAAAATAGGAGCTGAATGGTTTGGTGTGTGAAGTCTGGTTTAGAATCATAATTCAGATAAAAATTTAATTGTTTTCTAACCTAATTAATCTTCTCTCTTTAAATTAACAGTCACTTGCTTTCTTTGAAAAGAGGTTCCCATCATCCATCCATTTTCTGTCACCCTTGTCCCTAATGGGGTCAGGAGTTGCGGGTGCCTATCTCCAGCTGCGTTCCGGGCGAGAGGCAGGGTACACCCTGGACAGGTCGCCAGTCTGTCGCAGGGCAACACAGAAACAAACAGGACAAACAACCATACACACACACCTAGGGAGAATTTGGAAAAACCAATTAACCTGACAGTCATGTTTTTTGACTGTGGGAGGAAGCCGGAGAACCTGGAGAGAACCCACACATGCACAGGGAGAACATGCAAACTCTGTGCAGAAAGACCCCAGGCCGGGAATCGAACCCAGAACCTTCTTGCTGCAAGGCAACAGTGCTACCAACTGCGCCACTGTGCAGCCCAGGTTCCCATCAATAATAGGCATTTAAATTCGTAACCTGCAGATAATTTGATCCTCAAAGTAATATAGAACAGCTCACCAAGGTACACATATGGGTCAGGGAGCTTTACTCCCAACAGCTCTTTATCGTCAAAAGTTCAATATATTCCTGACAGAATTGGTGGCTCCTCTGAGACCACAGAGGTGTTATGCATAGGATTAATTTAGCTTTGCACTTCAGCACTTTTTCATTTCTGTTCCCCAGCTCAAATAGAGCTATGCACAGGAGTGTCTCATTTGGTTTATGTTTGCCAGAAGAAGAAAGAATGGCCTCAAAGGTGTGAAATAAATGAGAAATTTTATCTCTTCAAGGAATTTTATGAGTGCAGATTAAACTTGAGCTTATTTTTTTGGTTTATCTGGGTACTGAAAACTTCACAATCTGTGATGTTCTTTTGGGGGCGATGCTGCCATGGTTCTTTCTTTAGGGCGGATAATAAATTAGGTAGTAGCTGCAGGGGAAAGTCTGCTTACTTTGATACAATTGCAACCCCGACCCAAGCATAAAGCATTGGTAATGGACTAAAGATGGATGTATGCAACCACTGGCATATGTATAATGTAAGAAAATGACCTATCATTATTTATCTCCCCAATCCCATCACTTTGATAGAGCTCCAAAATTGATGTTTTACTCAAGTAAAACCAGGTCACATTAAACTTTTCAAACTTCTACAAAATCTGACCTGAGCATTAAAATTAAGCTAATAACTGTTATCTTTTCGCCAATGTTGACAGGAACACAGTTGCAATCAATCACTCTGTGAGAAAGTGTCAAATTGTGTTTCTTCTCATTGAGCAGTAAAGGTAAAACATACCCTGCTGCTGATTAGACTGACCTAGATTTTTGATTTGTAGCATGAATGCAAATTTTAAGAGGGAAAAAGGAAGGAAAATTTGCATTTTAAAATGTAGAAGATGAAAGGGTCTGCTATAACACTGAAACTGAATATAGAATTGGGACTTGGTATGAGGGATTCACAAATTTCTAATGAGATTAATAATTATTGCAATATAATTATTGGAAAATTATATTTGGATATTTATTTAGCAAGATTTCCATCCTCCTGTTTTCCATGCATAATTTATAATAAATGGCATTATTTATGCCCTTTTTAAATAATTTATTCAACATAAGAAATTATGTTGAATAATTTTTTACACTCTTGTGTTATCTTCAGGCTTGCAGCTCATCATGGTTACATTCACTTTCTTATCTGAGGTATACTGCTTGAAGCAAAAAAAATAAAAATAAAAATAAAAAAAGAACACCAGAGAAATAAAATTCTTGCAGATTTTGGACTAGCAGTTGCAATCTTTGCTACTGTTCTGACCAGTATTGTTACTCTGCTAAACAAGTGTAAAACAGGCTGCTATGAAAGAAAAATGCAGAAAGTTTCCCTTTTAATCACATGATTGAACTAAACTATGATAACAGTCTGAAAAACACCATACAGCACCATAGGTCTGTCTCTAACTAGTTTTCTCACAATAATATTTAAATTATTGAACTGCCTTCAACAAAATGCTAACCATAGGGTGGTAAGAAGGCAAGTCAAAATACTGACATGAAGTCTATGTCATTCATTTGGGACAGACAGTGAAAAAATAAAGATTCGCTGCTGCAGCTAATTTACTGTAGGTAAACATGCAGGTGGAGTGCTTGGAGAGTTATTGATTTAATTAATGAACTGGACATTAAGAGATGCTTTGTGCTGACTGAAGACACCCAAAGATGATTAAAAACAATGAACCACAATAAAACAATATATTTTATTACCTGAAATAACCTTTTGTTATCAAGTAACATCTTCAGTAACCTTAATAATCTTGTTGTTGACTTCCCTGTAGAGAGCCATCTGTCAGCGTGAGCTTGTTGATTTCTTCAGTCAGCTTAATGTTTTTCCTTCATTCCAGAACAGGACTAATTGTTTTGAACAGATATGCTATTTATGTATTTAGTCACTCCATCCTTTTCTGTGTTGCCAGTAAGCAGTCACAGATGATTTTTTATTTTATTTTCTGGCTCTAAAATATTTGCCCTTTAATGCATAAATAGTTTTTTGAAATCCTGAACCAAAAATGCTTAATCTCACTACATGGATCCCAAAGCTTCAGTGATTCCCTTTAGCTACTCTTGCAGCAAAACTTTGAGGTAAATATTTCACTTGGTATGTTGAGTGTGTGTGTATCTCCACTGCTAACCTTGTCATCATAAGAAGTTGTTATACCTTTCTGAAAATTTTAATATAGGGAAAGTTTTATGGAAATGTACTTTTTAGCTTTCCACAAACTGCTTGTCATGCTATTTAAATTTCTAACAACCTGAACTGGTGTGATTTATTGGATAATTTCTCAGACTCTGGTACAAAGTGGAATGAGCTGGCTTTAGCTAGTCAATTTTCAAAACTGCCATTTTATCAAATTCTCTGGCATCTCAGAGATATTACCAGCTCTCCGTGGTGTTTGGTGCCTGACACACCTGCCATGGCAATATTAAATGACTGGAAGCACCTGCGGTCCTTTCAGTCTTGCAAAAAGTGTTCGCTTTAATTGTGTAAAAAAAGACTTTTCCAATTAAACTGCTAGTGCTCACCTTTGGCTGTTTGATTGGAGCCGTGGTTGTGTGTGCTCACCAAAAGCAGATAAGTTTATTTCTAAAGCAGTGTGAGCCAAGACTCCCTTGAGGATAGATCATTGACTGGCCTGTTCAACCCTCACAGCTCAGGACAAGGTTTGAAATGAGAGCTCAAGAAAAACCAATGAAAGTGATTATGTGTTATAGGTTTACGATTTATTAATGTCATTACTCTTTTCAGTATGGTTTCAGTAATGAAGTCTGTCGCTTATTGTAAATAAAACAGAAATTAAATTTCCTAAAATTATTTTAAGCTTTCAGGATAAAATTAAATATATCCCTAATGTTTTTTTTCTGCCACTATTTCAAACATCAACATTTGTTAAAACAAGGATTTGAAAGTGCTGTTCTTTTGGATTCTCATATACTAAAAGTCTCACATTACTGAAAGTCCTTTTTCTTGTCAGACACACTGCAGCTCTTTTGTAACCAAAAGCTGTTCACAGTTGGCCACCAAAAAAAAGCTAACTGGTTTAGTTTTCCAAACAGTCAGTGTATTTGCTACTGCTGACTGCCAAGTCATTAAATGAACCTTCAGCAATCAATCCAATCC
Source organism: Poeciliopsis retropinna (assembly GCA_010277075.1). Taxonomy (NCBI): domain Eukaryota; kingdom Metazoa; phylum Chordata; class Actinopteri; order Cyprinodontiformes; family Poeciliidae; genus Poeciliopsis; species Poeciliopsis retropinna. The sequence goes on along the minus strand of VMRM01000025.1, from coordinate 10,388,921 downwards.
CCTGGATGCTGCAGGTCTGTCTGTTTGCCAGTGTTTTGGTTTGTACTGTTGCCAGTAACTCGACCTGTTTACCAGTCTGTCTGGCTGAATATCAATTTCTCTGGGTTGAGTGTATGTGTCCTTGGACTACAGCTATCTGAGGACTGTGTTTATTCTGTTCAGAAGTGAAGATATTTGACTCTTATCAGCCAAAATATGATGAGATGATAACCTAAAAGCTTGACATTACAGGCCATTACAATAGCTTTTATTCACCATCGCTGTGTTTTACTTCAAGACAGCTTCTCTGTGGAGTGTTATTGTCGAGTTTTATTTTTTCATGACACTGACTGTGGTAGTTACGGGAAGAAAAAATAAACCCTGCACCTGTGCACCTCTTACTAAACCAATAAAATTAAAATATATAAATACTAACCCATATGGTGTAAACATTTTAAAAAATGGTATGTAATACATGAACTATTCCAAGCATGACAGAATTGTTCTTTTAGTCACTTACAATTTTTGACTTAGAGAAAAAAATGCTTCTAATCTCTTCTCATTTTTATCGTATCTGATGGCCAGGAGGAATTGATTGAGTTGTGTCGAGGGTCTGTGACCACAGGTGTTAGGAGGTAGCTAGTAATGAATGACTTCCAGCAGTATGTTAATCATGATTAACGAGCAAGAGTGGGCAGGAGGAAAGGAAGCCAGACAATGGAGAGAGTCAGCAGGGTACAGCAAACAGCAGAGCAGCTCAGCAGGGGACTCTTGGCCAGACAAGGTCGGCCATTGGAAGCCTTCAGCATTTCTCAGAATCACATGTTTCTCATTTTATTTCTTAAAGGTCTCAGAGTGGTAACCTTTGTCATTTGCTCCCATCAGCTGGAATGAACATTAAGATTGTGAAATAAACATGTGACTGATTTACCTATAAAACTGTAAAAGTAAGATAATGTCTGCATGGAAAGTCCAGTTTTTTCCGTTGGGTTTTTTTTCTTGTGAGAAATGCATGTTGCATCACAAAGCCACTGTACAAAAAGCTACTATCTGGTAGAAAAAGACTACTCTGAACAGAAAGACCCCCATCTACTCTCTTCAAAGTTTACATGACAATACAACCTCTTCAGAGGAACAAAGATCAAAAACAAAACATACTTTGTAAGGGGAGTGTGTATGAGAAGTGGAGGAGCTGCCACTGAAGATGAAGGCTCATGTGATATGGAAGAGGATTTGTGATGAGTGCTGAGTGGGAGCAACATCAGCAGATCCTGATGGAAACACACAGTGGAAGATGAACTACACTAATATAACACTTCCAGGACAACATTCTGGATTAGCGTTAAAGAATTATAGCAGTGATATGGCTGGCTCAGAGAAGAGGTGGTAGAGACTTACTGTATAAGTTTTATTTAAAGAATGGCACTCTCATATATGTGATTTTTAGTAGGAATAAATGAATTCCTCTGTTTTTTTATTTCAGTTGTGGTAATATCAATTAAAATTAAAAATTGTCTATTGAGCTGAAAATGTAAAATTTAAAAGAGAAATTGAGGGAATGGTAAATTAGATTAAATGTTTACATATTTCCACTCTGGACTGGATTTTTCACTGGCAAGACATTTTCTTAAAATCACAAGACATAAAGTTGAGTCCATAGTAGCACATGGCTTATGGTGCTTTAGTTTTAATTTGCTATTTAATATCAATTATTCTATACTGTTTAAGCAGCAACTGCCATCTGCAAGTCGTTTTATAGATTACATTATACTGTTATGTTCATGTACAGTCTTCAACTGTATTTTCCTTAGTTTGCACAAGTCTGTTTCATCTCTGGGCGTGGCTCAAAATTTAGTTTTCCATAAAAAATATGTGTATTTAAAAAGGTGCCACTCTGTAGCGGGTAATACAAACGAAAAAAATGAAAATAGCTTTGGTGTGTTGTGCAGATAACACATCCAGTGGCATCTGTGCATTGTTTATTTTTCCCTTCATAGGAGGCCTGAGGGAGGAGGAAATTACCTTGTCGCTCGTCAGCGAGCTGGTGTAATAGCTCCTTGTATTGCGCATATAACAGCAGTAAACATGAGTGTGTAGATGTAGGTGGGCAGGACAGGTGCTTCTGTGAATCAAGTTAGAGTATGGGCTTGTGTGTGTGTGTGTTCCATTGGATGTCAATGCTTAGGTGTTGTTAAACCATCTGGCAGTGAATAAAAGAGATCTTGTGGTCATATATAGATGAACGTTTATACTTATTGAATATTCATAGAAAACCAGTATGAAATGCATCATGTCCATTCTGCATGAACAAAAGCTAGAGGAATGACTGACAGACTTAGAAAATGGAATATTTTGTAAGTGAAGAGTGAATGTTTATGATTCTTTCAAGGGCTGATGCAAACTAACAAGGCTCAGTCAGTTCATTAGATGGATGTGTTAGGCTTAGCTATTCGTTGTTTCCATCTGTTGTTGCTACTCTACTTTATTTAGATGACTGCTAATGGTAACAATAGTACTTCAAACCATGACAGAATGCAGTTTTCTTCCTCTTGTTAATGCTGTCATGATCCATAGGACATTACTTTTGAATTTTGGTATTTGGTTCTGTAATGTTGGTCTTTGCACTGTTTGGTGTTCTCTCTTCTCCTGGTCTGCTGCCTGTGTTTCATTTAATTCCTGTTTTCCTGTTGACATCTGTTTCAGAAAATTGTCACCATTTTTGGCATTTTTTTCTCATGTTTATTCATGCTTTGTATTGGCAGCCCATTTAACAGTTTTATTTTAGTTCTCTCCTGTTTCTCTAATCTGCAACTTTCTTCTTATCTCACCCATCTCCCAATCCTTCATATTTTTGCTGAGAAGGACCCAGACTTTCTTTCATAATCTGTTGAAGCTGTCTTGGGCATCAGTATTGCAGGTTTCTTGGGTATTATAACAAAGGCATTTCCTATTTCAAATCACTCCATTTTTAAGACTACAGAATAGACTTTAACCAGACTTTCTCTGTCATAAAGATACATTTGTTCCAATCTCTTCAACTAAATCTAGGAGCATTGATAAACTCAGTTTATTTGCATACAAACACACAGACACACATAGCCACTGCCACATACACACACATTTTTACATGTACAACACTATGAATGGCAGAACAAGAAAAAAATCATCTCCATTAAAAGCCAACAAACCCTTAATATAGCATTAAAGAATTATTAAAGAACAAGATGACCTTGTCCTCTCTTGAGAGGACAAGATGACCACAAGCCAGCAGCTTTGGCTGTGTTACTGCCCGTGGCAGTTTTCGGTGTTACCTCCTGGAGATGAGGGGTTTTGGGGGTTTTGTGAGGTTTTTCAGTTTTTACTTCATTCATTTTGAATGGCCTCAAGCAAGAACACTTCTTGCCAAAAACCTTGCTCCCTCACACTGTAAATACTTTGGTAAATTATTTAATGGGTACTGTAAATTGAGCCCAACGTCCAAAACTGCATCCTCTATCAAGAAACCTGCAGCACATTAACATGGTCAGTCTTCCACTTATCTAAGACATCCTTCTCCCCAATGGAAATCTCCAACTGATTCTGGGAGATCCCAATGCATTCTCAGGCCAGAGAGGATTTCCAGTCCCTCAAGCAAATTCAGTTTCTGCCCCAGGTTCTCCTCCCAGTGAGACAAGACTGGAAAGCTTTCAAGGGAAGACACCCAGGGGGCATTCTGAGCCTTTATTGGCTTCTTCTGATGTGAAGGAGCATCAGCTCTTCTCTGAGCCTGCCCAGGATGACAGTCAGCATTTTATACAAAGATGTATTTAAGCACCCAAAAATTATACTGGCTTGTATGTACTGTAGTGCTAACAATTGTATTAATTTACGATATTACAATTCCATGCTAACATAGTTCCCAGGATGTCAAGGATGCTGAACATATTTGTTAGTAGACATACAGTTATTTTCCCAATATTTGATTATTTTTATTTTTGTTTTTATTTTTTACAAAAATAAAAATAAAGATAAAAAAATCTACTTTTTTCTACAAAAAGTAGATTTGCAAAATCTACTTTGTGCTACAAAGCAAAAAGTTTTGTTTTAGTCCCACTTACATCATTTGTTGTATTTGGTAAGTGTCGAGAAGTAGAAAACAAGTTATAAGTAAATGAAAATGACAAGTATAAATGTTTTTTATAATTGCCATAAATGACACATCAACATTATTTTCCTTTTTATATCCTTTTAATTTTTGTTTATGATGAGTTCTTTAGTGTTGTTTTAGTTACGCAAAAAGATTCCACATACAACCGCTGGGGGGCGCCAGTGGCATTGGTGGCACAGAGAAGGTTGGGCACACAGAAGAAGAATAAGCCTTCCTGTTACTTGCGAATGTGTTTAACTCATCTTTTCTGTATCCCAGGTCAGTAAAAATGTATTTTGATGCATATATTGTTTATCATTTAGAGGATATTGACTTGTGAGTCATGTTATGCAGTTTGTGATTAGTATTGTGTAGAAAATGACAAATTTCTGGAGACTAATTAATGCTAATGGTAGCAAACTTTGTGCAAATATATTGAGCTAGCTGAGAAACAGCTGAAGAACTACTGGATTAATTTGAACTTATTGTATTTTACACATTTTGAAACGGTCCTCACACAAAGGACATTGTTTTGGTCTCTTTATTTGTGAAATGGAAATTTCTTTATGGGTTATTGCAGATAACTGACTAACCATATTGTTATGATTTGTGCTGAGTAATTGATGAATGCTTACGTGTGAAATTTAGTAAAGAAACACAGCATTAAAGGAGCATTACACTTTTTCAGTTTTGAAGTTAGAGTAGAGCTTTTAATGTACGAGATAAAATACCATTACTTTACTAAAATAATGATGCAGTTAAAAGCTAAAATGCTAAATATTAAAGTATAAAGCATATTGTATCAAAAGCCAACTGTGAATAGATAGATTTTGTCATTTGATAAAACTCGTAATGTTGTTTAAAGATATTTTAAAGCCATTTGTGAAGTATTCACATGAAAGGGATATGTATTGCAATTACTCAGCGATACTTGAAGAATTTGATATGAATTATTGTATGTAAAGTATTGAATATAGAGTATATTCACTACACAGACGAATAATAAGCCATTCTTTTTTATGCTAATGGAAGCTCAATGTGTGTCTCGTCTTTTCCGAATTACAGTGTCACACCTTGAGAGGACAAGATGACCACATGACCCTCAGCCCATCCAAGGTTGCCAGGTTCCATAAATGTCTTGATATTATGGATATTTTCAGTATTTCTATCATGTCTGAAAATCAAAATCAAAGTTTGATTACCTTTGATTTGACCAAAGTGCAGACGAGATCCTCACTGAGTGCATGTTTAATAAAAAAATAAAGAAATTTATAAAACTGGAGCCAGTGCAGAACAACAGAGAAGACAGGGGATGGAATAATGGATTTGTAATGAGGGCTCATGGATAGGAGTGGAGAACAATGAGAATAGCCAAGCTTATATTCTTTGAGGAAGGAGTGGAAATGATAGAGGAACAAGAGGAGCTAATCAGAATGAAGTGCAGTAGCTGCGGGAGAGCACAGGAAAGGGAAATTAGGAGATGGAAAACAGCTATGAAGGAAAGACAAATAAAGCTGAGTACCAGGTAAACCACAGAATAAAAAACCCCAGAGACTAACATAAACAGAAAGGAAGATTAATCTGAGGAACCCAAGTCTATTGCAAGAAGTAAACAGAAGTATAGCGGAATGAAGAATGATCAAAACCTCAAGCACAGATTAAATTTAAAAGTCCAGATTGTGAGAAGTTTAATTTTTCAATAAAAAAATAAACTTTTATTAAAAAATTATTTATTGTAAGACATATTTTACAATAAACAAAAGACATGTCTTAGTTGTTGCCATCAACTTTGTGTTTAAAATTCTTTAACACTAAGATGAAATTTAGTCAATAAAGCTAATCCTAGTTCTGATTATGAATTCTGATCGAAAATTGCTTCAAAGGTGAGTTTGTAGAACCTTAATGTCTTCATCCACCACTGGCTTAAAAAAAACAGGTTTTTTTTCTCTACGTGAGTTTCAAACGTTAGACGTTTTCCTTCGCTGTGATTTTCTGCATCCTACTGAGTTAACCGACCACACTGCACACAGCTGGAGTTTGTTTGCCTGCTGTGTTTCACTGCTACAATCGCGTGCTCTAATGAAGTGCTCTGATTGGCTTAATGACAAAAGTTATAGTTGCAGCTTTTCTGATGTAAGTTCACTGATTTCTATAACAGACGCTTTCCTGTTTATCTTTGGTATATTATTTTGCAGACTGCATAAATTGAGCTGACAGACTGGAAGTGGCCCAGAGGCCACGAAATAACGATCACTGGAGTAAATGAGCTGTCATTAAACTCTGCACATGGAGGAGCTTTTAATGTTGTTGCTTTATATTTAGTGATATTTTGTCCATTTCTCTGTCATCAATGTCGATGTGTATCTTTATTTCAGTTATTATGACAACATCAGCATTGACTGTCACATGGCTTAAGTAGAAGGAATGTGTGTTAAGTGTCCAATGGTGCGTTGAGTCACTGTTTCTGTCTGTCTGTCCCTGTCAACCCGATGTGCTCTGTCTGTCTCTCTGCTCATGTGTCTCCGTGTTAACCCTTCCTAATTGTCCCCTGGGGACAATAAAGATTGACTGAACTGAACTCTGCAGTCTGTGAATGACAGGGTTGCCAGGGTAACGTTGTCTCACTGTACGCAAACCTGTCGACCTTCGCGACTTTCTGTCTGCCTGTCCGTCAAACTGTCTCCCTTCTTCAGGCAGCTCCATCGTTTAGTTGTCCTTCTGCTCATTTCCCTCCCTCCTTGCTAATGTCCTACTGTCTCTCCTGCGTGGCTGCTTGTCTGCATGAGTCTTCAACTAAATCTATATCTTTTTAGACACTTCTTCAGGTCACCTGCCTTTTTATATGGCAGGTTTTGTTCACAAATGCCAGAGATTTTCAAAGCTTTGACTTGAATTGAAATATTTTTTTTCTGTTTTTTTATAAATCATAGGCCATCTTAGAGTGAGAGAGTAGAAAGCGATTAACCATGAGCCAGAACTTCTACTACTGAATGGGGATCCTAGAAAACGGCTTTCCAGCTTATTGTTGGCTGATAGGAGATCTGAGATTGGGAGGTCTGGAAAATTACTTTTCACTGGCAGCTTCGCCAGCTGGAAGATTTCTGAATGAAAAGAAATGATGTTTCCACAGAGGACGTGGTGCACAAGCTGCCATAATAATGTGTCAAACACTCTAAGCCTTGGATAAAGCTAGCTGGAATGACATGATGCCGTCATTATTATTCTAATCCTCAAAAGTTTTAACAGTGTACAAATACACTCTCTGTAAATTGTGCACACCCCTATTAAAATGCAAAGTTTTTGGTATTAACAAACTAGGAATATTTGATAATTCACTACAAAAGTTTTTTGAAATATAATATGAGCCATTTCCTCAACAATTAAAGTGAGAAACAGATACATTAAAAAAAAAAAAGAAAAAACATTTGATTTATTTTGAATTTTACATGTTATAGTAATTTCTACTTATCTCTTATGCTTTGTTATTTAAACCTATTGTTCTCCTGATTGCTTCATAGAATGCAGGTTTTGCAGTTCTTCAGTTTGTAAAGCTGACAGTGAAGTTTATCTAAAGTAATTTAGCCTGCTTTACAAGTGCATTTTTGATCAATTTTATGTGCATCCTGAAAATAAAGCCCTCTATTGAACTCCCCTTAGATCGTTTTCCATGTGTTTAACTTGAAATGAATTTTACTGCTTAGAGGCAATGAGTCCATGGCAGTTTGTGACAAGATTAAACTAAAACAATAAGAAATTTTACAACTTTATTAGCATTTGTGCTTTTACTTTGTGATCACCTTTGCCAATATAGGACCACACTTTATTACATTCTACAAAGAACATTTGGAGAGGAAGGTTTTTCTTCTTCTTGGCACAGTTGCTTTAGATTTTAGACCAATCTTTTGTTTTTACTTGTCAGGCTACTCAAACTAAAAACAAATTGAACAAAGTTCTCAGTTCCTTTGAAAGAGAAAAAAAAACTCACAAATCCTTCACCAAACTTACAAGTTGAGAAGAATGGCTTTTCCAGATTTTCCTTCTCCAGTTTCACCTTGAGTATTTGTTGATTCCTGTTCCAGTGTAAGTCTCACTGGCATTTAGTAAGCTTAACATACACATTTCTGATGACAAAAACAACCTTGACAGAAATGTGACCAATGTATCACACCATTTTTGCCCAAGGAATAAAAAAAAAACATTGAAATAATATATATAAATAGCTCCTTGGTACTCTGATCAACTTTAAAAGTAAAGTCTATATTTTAAAAAAATCCCTTACTTTTATTTTATAAAAAATAATATATGTCGCCAGTGATTGTTTAAAAATATACATATTGATTTTTTTTCTCCTGATTTTGATTATTTTTTTCCCCCAGAAAGTAAATTTACTTCTATAGCAGTTTATAGTCCAGAAAACTCCAGAGCACTTCACACTACAATTAGTCATTCACTCATTCATACACACTGATGGTGGGAAGCTAAATTGGAGCCCCGGGGCAGACTGACCAAAGCAAGGCTACCCTTGCAGTCATTTGCCCAAGGACACAATGATTATTCAGGAGTTTAAACCAGTAACCCATTGATTACAGGAAGAACTGTCACATTTATTTTCTAAAATGGTCAATATGTGATCATGACAAAGATGAGTTTATTTTATGACTTTTTACACATCTTAACCAAGGGTGCCAATAATTTTGGTGAATGGTGTATGCAGACTTTGCTCTTGTCAAACTTTGTTCAAACTTTTTTTACTTCAGAATTCAGAAGCTCTGATACTTTTCACTATTTCCAATGTTCCTGAAAACATACATGTGTCTCCAGTGCCCTCATTATTTCAAAAACCTTCAATTCATATGACTTTAATCTGCAAAGTATAAAAGCACATCTTTATCCCACAGTCCATGTGACATGCAGCACTGATTGAGCATACTCCACTGTAGCTTTGATCATTGAACCTTTTTAGCAGCCCGCACACACACATTGAGAACTAACTTATTAGACTGATGAAAGTTTTGTCATTGGTTTCGAGATAAATGTGTTTTTTAAATAGACCACAGATTTACACAATGTGACATGTGGGTATCTTTGCAAAACTTCAAAATTGTTCAAACAGTTCTAATTGCACCTCAGAGGCTACTGTTATTTGCACATCAAAGCTGTCCTTATGACCATTTAAAACACATATTTTACAACTTTTTTTGTAAAGATGTTCCTTTTTAGAATTTTGTGCGTACGTGAAAGACATCTGTTCATTAGAAAACACACACTGTTCTGTTTGACACACATTTTCAATCCATTAAGCTCATGAAGGTGTCATGGGAGAGCTTGTTAGGGCCATAGAGTGCCTTAATGTGTTAGGGGAACGAGATGAGTGATGGAATAAGGTTTCCGATGTGCCTTTCATCGTCTGGTGTCTTTAGAGGCAGACATGTTAATAGCCTGTATTCAGATTAGAGACAAGACCGGGATAAATGCCCCAGAGTCATTCATTCTATTAGCCCCAACAATCCCGCTTTACCCAATCATAACCCTGCTCTTTTCTTCTAGCTTGTTGTCTTTGATTCCTCTTCAGATTATTCTGATGGTTTAGCTGAATGCACAGACAGTGACTGCTAAAAGGCAGATGATGAAACTTCGGTTTACTGAGTCTTTTATGTATGGACTTCAGATGATGACAACAATTGGTCAAACATTTTACACTGAACCAAAATCCACCCACAGCATAGGTTAAAAATTATTTTAAGCCATTTAAGAATGTATATGCAGCACTTTTGTTATGATGGTTTCACTGATATCTAGTAAACAGGGAAGCGTGAGTTTATCTTTGACCCTAATATGTTGCATATAAATCAACATCACTCAAGAACATCTATGGGTTTACATTTGTTCTTTTAGATCAGGGGTGGGCAACTCCAGGCCTCAAGGGCTGGTCTGCTGCAACTTTTTGATGTATCAAAAAGTATCAACTTCCTCACAGTTATTTGTTAATGCCAACAATACAAGTTAATTATTATTATTGAGTTATTCTTGGCAATCAGACTGATTTTATCATCATTTTTTTCATTTCTAAACCTTTGATTGTAATTTGTTTGCTGTTATTCTGTTAGAATTGTCTTTTGATTTGCAACAGCATAATCAGTTTAGATTGAGCTTGTTCCTTCAGACTGAACTTCCATCTTATTTCAACATGCAGTTATAAATGCTGAGCCATCATCAGCGACTTGACTCAATTAGGTCAAATTACACTTCTTGTGAAGAGTTTGTGTTTAGGCAGTGTAATTCTTTTCCTGTGCACTTTCAATGTTGAATAATTGGCCATTTTTTTAAGTACACCCTGCTACTACTGGGTTGGCCATCTCCTTTTGTCCTTAATAGTAGCTTTAATTATGTTAGGCATAGATTCAATAGGGTGTCAAACTTTTAGATTGGCTATCTAACATTGGGCTAGAAGGTTTTGTACCAATAACAAAAACCTAGAGCTTTGCACTAATGAACTCACATACCTTCTTGTAGCCTGACTTTTGATCCATCTGCAACAAAAGGAAAGTAATCCTCAATCACAATCCTATTGTTTCCTGAATCCTGAGCTTTCGTTTTAGGTTGTTGTGACATTTTTATGAAAGTTGTTCTCAACGTAACTTTGAGTGTCTGCCAAATCATGTTCTTTCTTTATGGTTTATTCAACATTTTGAAAAAATAATCATTTACAAACCACGTCCTATCATCTCTTGTCATGATTGAGTAAAGCTTTAGATGTAATAATGAAATATATCCAGAAAATCTCAACTATGTGTAGCAGGAGGCTACAGACTCTAATCCCTGGTGTCTCACATTGTATTCCCTGCTGCTTCTCTTTCATATCGGGCTTGTGACTCGTTCCTGCTGTTATTACAGATTCTTCTGCATACACACACACCTTCATGTTAAAAGGACATACCTTCCTTCCTTCAGGGTTATTGAGGCAATTTTATTTCTTTTTTCTTTTCCTTCTTACAAACAAGTATCTTATCAGCATCAAATCCATCATGACTCAGCTGGAAGTCTGAAATAATATTCATGTCATAATTCACTTTGATTTTGTGATTGGTTCAGTATTTCTCTTTATCAAAAAGTAAATCTGCTTAAATCTACATACAGTAGGGAAACTGTGTAGACATATTCTGTATTTTGTCACAAATATATACAGCATATGGTTTTGCTACTTCCACACATCCGTCACAGAGATTTGTCAGGCTTCTGCTCAATCCAGTTTTGTAAAAGATGTCCACTGACTCTAACCGTGCAAATATGACGTGAATGGAATTCGGTAAAATTACCAGTTGGATATTCATATGTACAAAACGAAAAAGAAAATGCATTGTAATTAGGTCTCTTTTGCTTACAGAAATTGAAAAATTTTAAATGTGGATAGGTGAAGACCATTATGGCCTAAAAAGTACCGCTGTATAAAAAAGACCCTGAAGCAAACACAGAAAAATTATTCAGACATATATGATAATTATATTTTTTGCTTCTGAATAAAATAGTTTGAAATGTTTTTGTAGTGACTGTTTATTTTGTATAATTACTGATTAATGCAGTTTTTCAGCAGTAGTTAAATTGACTAAAATCACATCATGAATTTGCTTCTAAAAACAGAGCTGCTGCTGGGACATCTGTCCACACTTTGGCAGTGTTCACTGATGATTTCACACGTTCAACCAGCTGGAAATAAGTTGGAGAAAGAAGCACAGAAATACAGTCTAATGGACCAGAATAAGGGAATAGTGCAGAACAAAGTATAACCAAAAATGTCTGCATAAACTTTCCCCATCCTTCACCTTTGTTGGAAGAATTTTAGGTGAATTTTGTACATATTGTGTACAGGCATATGTTTTCAAGCCATTGTTTCTTTTAATTGTGGGGATTTTCCAGATTTGTGGTGTTTAGAAGCTGAATGCAGCTTCTCCATGTTTGATTCTGGTTCTGTGGTATGAAGAGTAGGGTAGAACTAGAAGACCTGAGAGGTCTGGAATGTTGATACATTAACAGCAACCACAGGTCTGTGGTGCATTTCGGTTCTGTTATTCAGTTATTTAAAAACTGACAAAATGTTCTGTAAGAGTTCTGTAAGTAGATATAGTGTGATTTATCGAATATTACTGCATTTATACATATGCACACACACATACGCACATGCAAACAACACACATCGCTTGAAATTCTGGTGAGATATCCTGGTCTACCACAGGTGAATAGAACTGTGGTTTGGGATACTTTCTAAATAAAAGATTACAAGAGAAGAAAGATTCCTGGCTACAATAATGAGAATGGATTTTCTTAGCAAAAGTAGCTTAGTACTGAATTAAGGAGCAGGATGAGAGTGAGCATCTGAAGGATTCACTGGACAAACATGTCAGATTCATGGAGGCGCCATGTCACAACTGCAGGCTTAGAGAATTTTATGAAACATCAGGGTGCCATCTGGGTCTGATGGAGTCCATGCCTCAATGGGTCAGAATTTTTTGGCTGTAAAATGGTTAGGTACCAAAACATCATTTGGCAGGTGGTTGTGATATCATGCATGGTTAGTGTAAAACACAAATCACTTACTATTTAACTGAGGAGAAGCTGCTGAAAATGTGACTTTTTGCTCCTTCAGTAATCTCCCCTTCATTCACTGCTAATTGTGATCAGAGTGAATGAGGGATTCCAATGTAGCCGTTCTGCAGCCGACACTTCTCTAAATGTGGCCTCACTTGAATGAATCCCCAGCAGGCTGTCAGGTCCCTTTGGCTTCCCTCAGTTCTGTAAACATCCTGAGCAGCAGCGTCAGGGGAACAGGCCACCAAAGACTGAGAGGAAAGCACCTCACAGGTCCTATTTCTTGTCTTTTTTTAAAGGAGAGGACTGAGAAAAACTGAAGGAGCAGGACTGAGAGAAATGTGCTTGAGGGGAAATGCATTTACATTGCATTTTATTTTCATGAATAAGATTATGATTGCAAAAAGCCAATTTCAAGAGATTAATCTCCACTTCTCAGGGGACCAGTTTCACACAAAGGGAAATGGGGGAGCTCAGTATTTCTGTTTGTGGATTTGTTTTTATTTAAAGTTGGATTTAAATGTACATTATGAAAAGAAATGCCAAGCTGTGACTAAAATGGATATTAAAGGATCTGCTTCACCAAACTAAACCCAAACTAAATGTGTATTTTCAGCCAACAATATGCATCACACTATTTTATGCATCAGATTATCAAATTGCATGTAAGCCTTGTACCCTACCAGATGTTAATACTTAATGACAGAGGCTATTGATGTCCCCATTTACATTAAAGTCCTGGTCTGCAAACTATAATTCCCGCTTATTTCTGAGCCATTTTTCAAATGGTTTCAGAAGGAATAACAGTTAAGTATTCTTTTGAAACTTGCACAAAAGTAAGTTGAAAAAAAAAAATCAAAGATCCTGACAATTAGAAAATAATATGAAATGTAAATGTTTTAACAAGTTCATGTGATGTTTAAGTCAAACACCAGCTACACGATTCCAACTGTCAGGGTTTATCTCATGTTTGCTTTCAGCAATAAATTAAAATTTGTGTGCAAACACTATCAAGTGGAAAGCCTGGGGTTTCTGTTTGCACTCGATTCTGAACTCATGTGCATTTCACAGTTTCCAGAATACTAAATAGTGTTTCTATTTTACTTTAAGTAAAATATTATGGTTACTGTAAAAGATTATATATGATATCAATAAACAGATTAATTTTCTGTGGATTAATAAATGCCTGGAGGACAAAAAGTCCAAATATGTACAGATTTAGTTATCAGACTCATGGAGACAGTTTTTGCAGACATACTTTATTCCTTTTTCAAACATGGCTTTTTATTTATCTTGAAACTGGTTTATGCTTTAACTTTCCAAAGCTCTTCCTGTCAACATCGCTGTTTCATTTAGATTTTGAATACATTTGCTTGATTTAATCGAGGTACAAAATAATCTTGGCTACCATAAATTAGACTTTAAATGATTCTCTAAAAAGAACCATTAGATTGTTGATATGGAGAAAATTTAACGAAGGAAATTGCCTAATACTAATCATTAGTTGAGTCAAAAGAAAATAAAAATTCACTTTTATAAAAAAAAAAAAAATAATTTTACACCAATTTGTGTTTTATGACTTCTTTTGAGATCAAAATGGTGTATCTGACAAAATGTATTTTTCCATTTGCCATTTCTTTAATTTTGCATGTGCGTGCAGCCAGCCTCTTTTATTTTTAACCTCGATAACTCTGTGATCATTGTTGCATCAGCCAGTGGTATTATGTAGCCATGTTCTGTTATCCATAGCAGTGGCTGAAAGTCACAAAAACTTAACGTTAAGTAATTTGTAAAATAACTCTGGAAAAATGGTCTCAGAGTAGAACTCCACTATTAGATTGTCCACTCCACATATTTTGTCCTGTCTGCATACAAGACATTTATCCAGAAGAACTTAATGTTGTTAATGTGTGCAGTGGCAGATTTCAGGCCAGTTTGAAAGTGTTGTTTATGAACTACTTTCTGTGTTGGTATCCGAGTTGTGGTGTAAAACCAGTTCCACTGTGGGGAGTTCCACCAGTGTGCCAGCAGTTCCCAGCATCCTCTGTGGTTCACAGGTTATTCTTGAATGTTCAAAACCATTTTCTTGTGATCTCAGGGAGACATTTTGTTTCCATTTTAAGATCCTGGCAAAGCTGAAAAACACTTGAATGAAGTGCACTTACATACAGTTGTCAGAACAAATTATCTTTTTGTTATCTTTTCTTGGTCTAATGTTTCTACTTTCTGAGTATTGGTCATTCCAATGAGTGCTTTATGGATCCTTTTTTTGCTTGTAAAGAAGAACCCCAAACTGTAGTCACTTCTCACAAATAAGAAGTTTGTTTTTTGTTCAGTTCTTTGACCATACTGGCTACATGTTTGATAAAGTTACTACTGAAAATGATTTTGACAGTTATATTGAACAATTAAAATGTTATTCATATATCCTGGTTAAAAAAAGACATACAGCACAGAAAGTCAAATAAAGCAAGCAAGGCCTAAATTATACAAAGGAGGTGTGAATCAATATGATGAAAGCATCCCTAATATGTGTTTTCCACTTTGGCTGACTTTGAAAGAATCACACGTGTTCCTTTACAAGATAAGACAAATGAACCGTGCCTCATGTTTTATTCAAAATCTAAGCCAGTGCATTTTCGCCTGAGTCTGAACTAGATCCACATCTGTGACCACTTCTCGGCCAAAAAAATAGAAGAAACATCTGAGCCAATTTGTCCAGGACATGACCACTTCATTGGAAATCAAATCCATCATCCTCGCTATTAGCTGCAGGGGACTGGAGTGTTTCATTAGAGAAAAAGCAGTGCTAAAGTGCTGTGAAAAAGTGCTTGTCCACTTATAGATTTCTTCTGACTTTTTTTTTTTTTTTGTTATACTTAAATATTTCAGATTAGATTTTCAAATAACATTTTCATTTGTTAAGTAAAAAGAAAAAGTTATCAAACTTTGCAATAATTCATCCCTAACCTTAAAAAAGTGGTTGCGCAATCCTTGGTGGCAATCACATCAGGCATTTTTGATCTCACACAGAGTCTTTTACATCGCTGTAAAGACTCTGTGTTCCACTCTTCTTTGGAAAATCACTTAAGCTGAGCCATGTTGGACAGTTTTTGTGTAAAAAAACAAAGGCCTGTTTAAGTCTACAGCTAGCTAACTTTGACTAGGACACTTTCAGAGGCGCAACTGGTAATGTGCTTCAGATCACTGTCCTGCATAATCCAAGTAGTTTTTTCTTTATTGAATTGTAAACAGTGACCTTAACTAAACAAAGTGATTAACATGCTGAACATGTTAAGCAGAGGTTCATCGCTGTTCCACTGTCATGTGGATGATGGCTCTTAAATGGTTTGCTGGAGTCCCAAGTCCTTTGAACCTAATCTGTTATTGACTTGTATTTTCTTTAAAATTTAATGTAATATGATCTAATCGCAATCTTTTAGCATATTTCTGGCTCTGAGAGATGTTCTATGTAAGTAATTTCTTGATTCTGTAGACCTGCCAGTAATCAGTCTTTCTGGTGAAACTTAACCCTAATAATTGCTAAAGACAAATATTTCTTGATTTAACTGTCATGAGTGACTGTTTTTTTATTTAGCAACTCTGTTTTTCTTTGTTTTAGCAGGCACAGTTGATTTGGGTGATTTTCTCTCAAAGTCAATTATCATTTCAAAATGCATTTTATTGGCTCTGGTCATATTTGTGCGGCATCAGTTCATGTGATGACTTGAAACAAGCAAACACAGTAAAAATTAAAATCAGAGGAAAACTGTGGGGAAATTCTGCAGCACTGTATTTGTTTAAAAACAACAAATAGGGAATGTTAATTTAATTCAAGTTCAGTCATAAAAATTCCATAATCCAATCTCAAATGTTTGTAACTGGCCCTCTTTAATCAGACTAAAACCAAGTAAGTCTTAATAATTTACTTCAGAAGTAAGAGTGCGGGAGAATCTCTTCGTGCCAGGAAGTAAAATGAGTCTGAACAACACAACTGAGCTGTTGTAATATCCTAAAGTTGTCAACAAATTCTCAGTCTGAGTGTAAAAGCATGTCCTGTCCTCAGCCCTCAAGAAGCCCTTTGCATGCTTACATAAAGACTTAAACAGCTTTTGTTGAAGGAGCAGGTTTATGCTCAAAGCAGTACTATGAACTTTATTCTTTCATTATTCTTATAGTCTCAATTGCATTTTTTATGAAGCTATTAAAAAATGCAGACACTAAATACCCAGATCAACATGTGATGTCCTTAGAGAACTAGGATAATGTGAATATGAAAGATATGAATTTATAAAGGAAAACAAAAAAGGAGAATAAGATCATAAATCCAGGGCCCAATAAAAAATCTCATACCTGTGGTAGAAATTGAAATGCTGGCTGTATGTACCTGTTTAGACAACACACAGCTTTCTTGCTCCAGGTCCTTGTCGTGTTCTGTGATTAAAGCAGCCTTGAGCTCCTTCCACATGGTGAAATCATAGTGAAGCTAGAGAGAGTTGTTCAAGCCATCTGTCTCTTTAGAAACGCCTTGGCATCCATGCTAAATGCCTGCCATGTCCTCTGAGGTTGGGAATTTAGACAATTTCCTGCAGCATCTGTGGCATGAGGTGAATGAAAAATGGGAAAAACTCCAACTTCCAATTTTCTGATTCCCAGTTCCTTTAAATTGATTAAAACTTAATCAGGTAATTTTAGTCTGAAAACTGAAAATTCAGTTGGCATGCAATTTATTTTCTTTATGTGGCTTTTATCTTGTTATAGGAATTGATCTCGTAAGCTGGGAGGCCTCAGGTTAGGAACTGCAGTGCATTGAAAATTATTCATACCTTTTTATACAAATGGAAAAACACTACCTGGCTAAATAATGACTCCAAAATATACAACAAGAGTAACAAAGGAGTAGTTTAGATTGAGAATATTCAAGAGTCACAGACATGTAAATACAGAATTACATTAATTAATAACAATGTTTATATAAAATCGACTATATGGTACCTTTAGCAAAAAGAAAAACAGAAATGAGTCAAATCAAAAAATCTGTTTTTATTGTTTCATTATGACATTTAGTCAAAAATGCCAACCAAATTCTTTAGAGATAAAACTTCCTCTGAGCTGGGTAATACTGGTGAAACCCTAAACTACATTTTTGTAAATATCTACAACTAAAATAATTTCCTATAACTTGTTAGTTAATGCAGTAAATGTATATTTTAGCCTCAAGCTAGAAATTATCTACCCAAAGAACTAAGTTACAAGTACAGATTCTAAGAGTTTATGTGTGTTTATTTATTCAAAATGAGTTCATTTCAGAAGTCTTGGCTTCACATAAGATTGTTCCCCATCCAGACAAGTGTAAAATGCACATGTAGTCCTCTCTTGACAATATCTGTTAGACCTCTACCTCCTTCACCCCACTGCTTATCCACACAGATGACACTCAATGAAACAGATGAAAACACTGCAGTTTATAGGAGCTTTTGATCCTTTTAGAGGTGGAAGAAATATGATAAACGGAAATTATATTACAATCATATCATCATACGAGTTACACAACTTTGGGCTTACTTTTTAAAACATATTCCGACATGACAGTATTGTAAAAAAATATATTTTTATTGATCTGGCAAGGCTTAGTTTCAGTGGGCAACACCATTGCCTGTCTTCCAGTAAATTAGTTAAGTCAAAGCATAAAGTTGCAAGATTGTCTGAAGTGGTCTGAAAAGTAAATAAATTGAGTGGAAAAAATGAAGTGACATAGAAAAACTGAGACTTTTGAAAATAATGACAGATGCACCCACATTGCCATCCTGACTAGTTCTTATGAGTCACTACATCTCCTTCCCTGATTCGTCATGCCCCTGTCAGGTGTTCATTGCAACAAAGCAACAAATTCTGTGCTTCCCGTTGCTTCTACCACACCAACACTCAGACTTGTGTGTTCTTTGACATTCATCCACATTCTTTTGAAATACATGATATAATCCAGACCCATAATCTTAAGATTTTTAAGCTAAGACTTAAAGTTTACTGTACAAGATTACCAACAATAATTCTGTAGGGATAGTAGTAGGTTGAGGTTGTTTTTTGCCTCCTGTTTTGCAATTACTTCTGGGGTAAAAGTTATGCACAGTGATAAGTGCAATTATTTATACTGCTTTAATTTTTCTCAGATTTAGTTGCATTCAGAACATAAATTTAAATGAATATTTTTAACACTTTTTGCAATGATCAGAATAAAGCAGTACATGATCTATTCTATTGTGGCATAAATTTGTATGCCACAATTTTTAGGTTAAATGTGAAGCAATCCTTGAAGAAATCCTCCTACAGGTTGAATTTGATTTGAAAGTTAGTCTTTTTTTACCTGTTAGACATCCAGAACATGCAGGCAGAGCTAGATTGGGGGTTGGATCAAACCGTATTATTGTGTTAGAATGGCCCAGTCAAAGTTCAGAACTGAAATATCTATTTTGAAAAGACAAATGGACAATAACTTCACATGTTTCTAGATTTGCAAAGCTCTATAAATATGTGAAGTAGTTTCACTGCTATCGTTTTACTCATATGAACAAAGGATGCTTCAACAAAATGTTCATTCTCTTGACTTTAATTCAAATGTGTTTCAAACCTTTTTACTTCCGTTTCACAATTACTTATTACTTTCTGTTTGATTATCTCATAATATCCTTTCAAATACATTGAAGCTGTGGTTACAATATGAAAATGTAAATAAGTTTAAATAACTAAAACACTTTTGGGCAAAAAGTGGTGAGAAATGTATGAGTAATCTTCAATTTCTGATATTTGTGTCACGATATAGTGATCAGTGAATAATTTGTTCACACAGCCTAATAAGTTTAGTTATTCTTATAGCAAGTGCGACAGCCTGTATGATGCAAGTATGCCAACACCACCCGCACAGATTTCTGTGCTTTTATTACACTTGTCAGATGAGTCCCTTCTGTAAAGTGTGTGCTTGAAGCCATCTGTGGTGTGTCCTCTCTCTGCTCGATGACCCTCAGAAATGAGTTGCTTATAAGATTCGTTAGTTTAAAAGCACATATCAAAATGTGCTTTTAATAAAGTGAAGTAGGCCTGCTGTCATTCTTGCCTACAGTTCAGTCTCACAGATTAGACCTGCCATAAATCTTGACTTTCCTCCAGTTAACTTTATTGTCAGCAAGATCAACAATTGTTGATCTTGTTGTCAGCAAGATCAACAATTTTACATCAACCATGTAAAAGATGAATATCAAGGGCATTATGTTTTAGAAACATTTGTCACTGACAAGCCAATTGAGGAATCAATTAGTCATTTTTCATCACTGCTGCTGATAATACAGTGCCTTCGAACAAAACAATCCCTTAAACAAGAACTAGTGGTTAAAATTATCATTTCAGGAATTCTACTGAAATTTTAATAGCTGCTATATTACAGGTATGTAGGATTGTATCTGTTTTATAATCAATGTTAGAAAAGCTGGCTGGATGTTACTACAATCGTCAGTGTGTAGTGATTATGCGGGATCATGAGGCATTAGATGAGAATCTGCATGTGTTTGGTTTTCATAACTCACTCTGTCAGTGATGTCTCATTCGGACTGGTCCTGAAAAATAAACTCAGGAAAAATAAATTCAAGAAAAATTGTGACAGCACATAAGATGAGTTCCATTATTCTTATTCATGGCACCATTTGGGAGAAGTGGAAACCTGAGATCATTATAAAATATCTCACCCATAGCTTTTGCAAGTTTTCTCTGACAAGAAATGGAATCCTTGTCTAATTGTTTGTCTAGAGCACCAGACAAACAATTTAAACTATTGTCTAACCAGATGTAGACAATAGAACAGCTGAGTAGCTTATAGGATTTATTAAAACGATTTTGTCAGAAAAATAAAATCTCAATCGTGCTAAATATATTAGCCTTGAGGTTTTTGAAATACTTTTTGACAAAGTAAAACAGATTAATGATAATGTAGAAATTTTGAAGAAGTTAAAACTTTTTAAGAACAGAAATATTGTACGAGCAAATTCCTTACACATTGAAAAAGTCTAAAAGCAACATTTAAACTCATAGTGGGACTGCCATAGTTTTCTACATTAACCTGAACCACAATAAACAGAGCACTCCTTCTCTGTGACTCTCCCAACTAACTCCTTCAGACTAGCGGCAGCAACAGCAAGTATCTGGTGGAATTAGTTAATTGATGAGCTATGATGAGCTTTTGTTGAGCTCATCATAGGAACTACTTCTTAGTCCAACACTTCTATTGAGTAACGTTATGATGCAGTTTCTTAATGAGACAGATGCTCAATTTTAAAGTATTAACTTGTAAAGTCAAATTCCTTTCAAGTCATGTGTGAGCATATTTTAATAAATGAAAGTAGCAGTTATTTCATGATGCTATAAACCGAAACTACTGTATATATCTGGACAATACATAATACTGTCTCTTTAAGCCAAAGACACCTGGATGTCTTTTCTTTATTGGAGACAATTCAACTCTTACAGAAATGGCCTTGTCAGTGTTGAGCATGCCTGGACGTCACAGGTTTATAAACTGTAGTCACAATTATCACACTATTGGAGTCATTAATGTGGCAACCAGTTTCCCTAAGTCAGCTCAGTGTTGCACTACGAGCCAAACATGCCTAGAATGATCCCATTCTTTGTAAGTACTTAGGATTAATCCATTTGTTTACTTTTTAACCTTTTTCATTAGTCAGTCTGATTCTCAGTGCTTTTAAATAAATAAATCATTTATACATTTTTCATGTAATGCTTTGCATTTTTGGTTACCAGCATATGATTGTTTCCTTAGTTTGTAATTATTTGAGATAATGTAATAACTGTATTTTAGCCTCCCCAGGTGCATTAATTTTGCATTGAGCCTTTTATAATTAAAAATATGCAAACGCTGCTTTACTTTGTAAATTGTAATCCACTCTATAAATTGAAAATCCTTTAAAATAGGGTAAGAAGGCCTTTTGTGTTTTCCATGGCAGAATTCCAACATAATCCATTTTTCCTGTCAGCAGAGTACATTGCTCTGACATTTACTTTGTTGTCTGAACTTACTGTAATTTAATGTGTTTTATTCATTGAGTACAGGCAACACACACATCTATACACTCCACTCTCATAAGCATCTCCATGTGAGCTTGATTTTGTAGAGATGGATCAAAATACTCAGGGTTCCAAGAAACTAAACTTCCAGAAAGCAGTGCATATCCCTCCTTTCTAGGTGACCAATAACAGATGAGTTTGTTGGTCTGTGCTCACTAGCCTTCTGGCTCTCAGTCCTGGCAATGTTCAGGCGACTTGACAAATGTGACCAATTAGGAGTGAATATGTGAGTCAAACCTGATAAGTCTGTAAATAAAAAAAAAGAAAACAGCAGACATCCGACCACACATTCGTCAGTGATTCATGCTGTCTGAGCATTTGTTTCATCGTGCTGTTAGCAAACCCACATGGAACAAATTTTGGTGTTTAAAAATAAAGCAGGCACAATTCTTCTCATTCTCTGCATGACTTTGATAATTTGAAGGGTCTGTCTTTTTGTGAGCTCATGTATTGATGTTTGCCAGATAAATTAATAAATAATAAATAATAAATCCATGTCTGTTTTATAATGTACTTCTTACCTCTCTTTTCTTTCAAATAATATGAATAGTCTTGTCATAAGATTGATCAGCTGATCTCACACAAACCCTTACAGTGTCCTAAAACAGCAGGAGATACATCCATGATGCTTTGGAGTAATCCAATGTGTCACTTTCCTGACCCAGTACTTATCAGGATCAGAGCTGACCTCTTTAACATCAAACACAGCCCTCTTCTCTTCACAGAAGGCAAATGGCAAAACCATCTGTACTGAGCTCCACAAAATCCTTGGTGCGCAACAATCCACAACCTCACACCTGCAGTTAAATCAAGCCTTTTTTGACTTTGTTGGGAAACAGCTAAAAACAGTGAAAACCTGCTGTCAAAGAATTAACTGTTAGCAAGACCAAACTGATAGACTCCTCTGATTCTATGTTTTTGTTCTCACAGGTTTTAACAAATGTATTACTTCTTTCCGTCCAGACTATTGTTAAAGTATTTCTTTCCATGATAAATCAAAAATTGTAAAACAGAACGAAGAAGGTCAAGGACTAGTGGAATTCAAATCTACCATTCAGCATGAAATAGAACAACCTAGGAGTATTTCTGGATTATCTTCCCAACGACAAACTGCCAAGCGCATGTCTTAGGCAGCAGAAACTCAGAGACAAGCCTGTGAATGATGCATACCATTGACAGACTGAGGAAGTGGCTGATGTACTGGAATTCTTTCAGAAACTAGCTCATCTGGTAGAGGAGTTGAGATTAAAGTGAAACTGCAAACCCTGGTTACATGGTTGACCACTTTTCCTCTCCATGTGTTGAAATGTCATACAATAAACAATAAATTGATGCATTCATAGGAGCAAAGTATCATATATAAATAGAAGAGAAATAATAATGTCAGACACATCAATGGTGCCTATCTTTTTTACTTTATCATTAGTACAAAGTCAGAAAGTAAATAAGTTTACTGGCCATATTAAATTATATTAAATTACAACTTGACATTTATATTTACAAGTCTTATGCTTATGTCACTCTTGTTCATCTTTAAAAAAAATTGTCACTAGTCAATTTAATTATATGTAAAATATTTTGTTTAATGTTAAAAAAAAAGAATCTGGGAAGGAGGGCTAGAGTTCAACTGTTTTACAGCAGTGGCGCAATCCATGTCTAATCTGGACAGACACATTGAACATGGCGAGAAAGCTCCTCTTAATGTTGTATTTTTAAACCTTAGCATTTTTTTTGCTAGGCTGACATTTCTCTAACCTTCCAGAGTTCTGGTCACTGCTATCAATGGTGTCATTAGGCTGTTCTTCAGACATTCAGATTGTGCTCTATGTCGATTCTTGTGATGCAAATTTCTTTCTCAGTGGATTTAAGTCCATAACTGGGGCAAACTGATAAGCTCTTAAATGTCATAGAGAGTACCAGCAGGACACATTCAGGCTCACATCAACCTACTTGGTTTTATGAGTCAATAGCTACAGATTTTGAAAAAATTGTAGAAAAATGTGATATATGTAGTTGTTACACAGATCGTGATATTTTCTGCTTTTTACTTATTACTATGCTAATTAAAACAATGAAATTAATAAGATAAATATTTTTATAACTCAACTATTATGGTTGCTCTCTCCTATAAGATTCAGTTTCTGGGTAGACTTCTGAGATGACAGAAGTCTATTGTCATTGACACCCTCTACAACCAAGGTAAACCACAAAAGGTCATTTTTAAAGACACAGGCTGTACAAATTGCTGTTTCCCAGCATATTAATGGAAAACTGACTGGACTTGAAAGGTATAGCTAAAAAAATTTACCTAGCAACAGAAAATGCACATTTTATTTTTACAGCAGGCACTTTCTCATGCTACCAAAACTGCCAGTAGTTGGTTTAATGACCATGTTAATTTCTTGAAAGGAACACTTGAAATAATGCATATCAATTTGTCAATGTGTATATTTTTATATTTATTTGTATGTGTTGAAAACTAAGTTGTTTCTTGTCTGCATGATTTGCTGAATGTGTGTTGATTCTCAGGTTCTTTACTTTTTAACTTTTGTAAAGCACTTTGTGTTACATCAGTGCATGATTAATTTATGCACTGATTAGTTTTAATGAGCTATGTGTATAGTGAAGTCTGTAAGTCGGCAGAAGAAACCCAACAATTCAAGTGAACTGCTTACAAGGATATATAAACTTTTGCATAGTAGGGTCAAGCTGTTTAAACATTTAAAAACAAAATGTGAGCATTACATCATTTTATAATGGTTTTATTATATCCCTTGAATAATTCTACATCACAAATAAGCTTTCTGTGTTTTGAGATGAAAGATCAGAAATCCACTAGAAAAAAATGGACAGAGTAATAAGCAACTGAAATTAGCTTCTACCATAAGGGGACTGCTGTTAGTCATAAATGTGAAGAGCTTTATCATGCTGAGGAAACTTGGAAAAGAACTTCTGCATCCAAAGGATACAGCTGAGGTTATTTAGTCCTGTTATTAAAATTTCTACAAAATAGCTCTTTCCAGAAGCTTTTTGGGTGTATCTCACTGAGAGGAGACCCCCGGGCAAACTCATAACTCACTGGAGGGACTACACACCCCTTTTAGCCTGGGGGCGTTTTGGGATTTCTCAGAATGAGCTGGAGAGTGTCATTCAGAATGGCTCTCCAAAGTCAAGTTTCACTAAGTCATCAGTCAAGTTTGGAAACTAACATAGAAAAAGTTTCTGCTGAAAAAGAGTTACATCTCTATGTTATTAATAACAATTCTATTTTTAGTCAGAATCTCCCATCCCAAGTTGGTATCTAATGTGCTCATTTCTATTATTCCGCATATATTTTGTCATTTCATTGTCCCCCTTTGGTCAATCTTTATATAAGTAAATTTTCCTCAATGCGTTGCCATGGTCATATAAAATAAAATAGATCACCCAAGACTGAAGGTAAAGCTGACTTTTAATTTCAGAAGAACTATTGATCAAGATAATTTTAAAAGATTACAACAGTTTGACTTTAGGGAAGTAGAAAAAACTCATTTAAACAGTATTGTGGAAAGGAAGGTCATTGTGGACACAACAAAAACTTAAAACCATAATCTAGTTTATTAAAGAGGGGAATATAAAAATATAAAATAAGAAAATGCACAGACTGACTGTGGAAAAAATTCTTTAAAACAAAATCCATGAATTGATTAAATATCTTCTTTATAGCTCTTCCTAATAATCAAGATTGACTTTAATTCTTTATTTTTTCTCTGGGATACAGGACAATTTTTTTTCCAGACACATCTCTTGTCAGCTTCTGAAGAAACATCACTCCCATACAATACATTTCACAAGCCACTTTATGTGGTATTTCATTACAAACTCATTTCTTAGGTATAAGACAAAAGGCTGTTTTAGATGAAGATTCTTACCCATTATACTCTGCTTCAGAAGGTGAGAAGTAAAGGGAGAATGCTTGGATACATATTTCATGATCATCATCCAGCCTCAAGGTACCTTAGTGAACAACCACAAGGATTACCATTGTTTCTTTCTGCAGGTGTGATGTTTTGCTTTATGTCTTGTGGCAGTGCTATCCACAATTTCAGTTATAGAGAAAGGATGTATATGTGGGAGGGAGAACTTTAGAAAAATTGTAGGTGATTGTCGATTAGCAAACACAGACCAAATGTGACAGAGCAGAACAGTACAGAGAGGCAAACAGTGGTTTAAATACGAGAAAACAGAAATTGCCAGAATGCAGAAAGAAACCCAGAATATGAGTAAACAAAAAGTTGCATGTAATAAAACCAAGTCTATTCCAAATTAAACCAAGATTTGTTATGACAGATTGAAAATAAATTCAGATTTTAAACCCATCATCATTTAAAGAGAATCTTATTTCCTACTTCTGAAGTTGTTTTTTTCTTTCTTTTCTTTTCGGGTTCCACAGCTCATCCTTGTTTCATGTAATATCACATAAACCACACAAACTTCTCTACAATTTTTCAAATTGTTACTGTTTCACTGCTTGCCATGTTATGTGAAGCAATGTGTAGCCTGGTCTGATGAAACACTAAGTCATGCTGTGTGTTACAACAACACAATCACACCATTTCATTCTGTGTAGTTTGACAGAATGGGCATAATGGTAATATCCATCTGACATGTACACTTAGGATTGACTAACACCTTATCTATTTTCATTGTGTCTGGGGAATGTCTCAGTCCATATCTCTTGCTAAGTCAAAAGTTGCCATGGTGACGTTGCAGTACATCTTTTAAAAATACATATCAGCCAAAAAGCTATACTTTATATTGTCTTATGACATCCATCACAACCAAAACTTTCTATTCTTATGAATGTTAAAGATTCCTGTCTTGAACTTGGAGAGTGCTCACTTGTGACTTGAGAAAAATAAGGATGGTCAATTCATATGTTGACACAAAATTTAAAAACCCACAATGCATTTGTGACTGATACCTGAAGGATTGAAGGGATGAGAAGCTGTATAGTTAAATAATTGTGCTTGTTTTCAAAGATAGGAGTCCTGACAATTTTCAATGACGGTCTTAAGTAACAAAAAAAACAAAAAAACAACTAGAAACCATATTATTTTAGATATTAAAAATGTCTCATCTATAAAAAATGGTATCTAACTGCAGTATTGTCTGCTGCTTGATGGTACTTTCCATCATTTTCATAATCTTTGGGGTTTTATGTTCCACAGCATCAGTTTAGAGCATTTGGCAGCAGACCCACTGCTTTTTCATCTTGATTGGAGAATGATGGGTGCCACCCTGCTGATACATCCAGCTGCATTCAATGAGGTTGCTGTGGAATCAATCAGAAACAAAAACTCTAGAGTTTACTTGCATGTGCACATGCTGCCACTATAAATGATCCCCTCTGTTATCCAATAGGTGAACATCAGCGGGAAAAAAGTAATGTACTTGTTCCCTGCAGGTCAGCTCAAAGGCATTCCAGCCTAACAACAACTCTGTTGCTCCCAAGCCCATCCCATTTCATGCACCCTCATTCTGTCAGCTCATCCAGCTGAGCTGTTGCCTCTGAAGTTGATTGTAAAGATTCTGTTTTCCATAGAGTATTGAAGGTTATCCTTATCAAACTATACCTTGTAGCGTAAGCCAACTTTGACATCATTTGCTGAAGCAAATGGGGCCACAGCTAATGTTGCACCAGCACCCTCAAATGATAACCATTTGGTAAGAGCTTAATGGTTGTTCTTGCCCAAGATATTAAACTTAAAATAGTCATTTTGTTAATTTGAAGTCATTTCAGTTTTCCTTCAAAGGTTCAGGGAAGACACTGGTACATGTTTTTTTTTTTTTTTTAGCTGCAGTTGCTACAGAAAATGTAAGCTCTATAGACTGGTTTTGTTGCAACTACTTATTTGACAGTCTTACTGAATATTTCAAGGTTCTGTTTATTTATAAAGGAGTTTTATCACAGTCTGATTCCTGTAGACAGCTTGTAGACCAGCTACAGTCACAGAGGTTTGCTGTTATATGTGAAATTGTCAGCAATGCAGAAAACACAATGGTTATTTCTTTTACTACACTTTTGTGGCACAAGCCACCTTTACTTCGAGTTTTAGATAG
Organism: Poeciliopsis retropinna; assembly: GCA_010277075.1. Classification (NCBI taxonomy): domain Eukaryota; kingdom Metazoa; phylum Chordata; class Actinopteri; order Cyprinodontiformes; family Poeciliidae; genus Poeciliopsis; species Poeciliopsis retropinna. The sequence goes on along the minus strand of VMRM01000025.1, from coordinate 10,361,002 downwards.
GAAAGTTGCAGAGCAGAGAGGGCAAGGCATGTCGCAAAGATCTAGAGGTCAGGAATCAAAATCCTGCCAAGGAAGGAGTCTCTGAAAATTGGGGATCCTTTTATTTAGCTACACCAGCACCTCATGCTGAATAAATCTAAAACATATATTTTAACACTTGTGTTACTTTTTTATATTCTAAAAATTAATCGGATGAGAAAATAAATTATTTACTCACTGCCCACACTTAGAACCCTATCAGACAACTGCGTATCTGATCTTGTTAGTAGTGTAGGAATGGGATTAATTTCATGTATTGTTAAAATGTCACAGCAATGACTCAATAACATTGTTTGATCTGCTTTTACCCAATACAGACATTCTCTCTGCAGTAATGAAGATGTGCTTACTATTTACTAAACAGTGTTGAATTTAGCTATTTATGTGGCACTTCAGATACAATCGTACTGAATAGAAAACTCAATTTTCATTTCCAGATCACAGCATGTAGAAAATAAATAAAGTGAGATCAAATTTGATCACAGTAAACATAATGTACACCTGTTACAGTAAAAGACTAAATGTTACATTCTCCATCCCAATACACAAACACAAAGCATCAAACTAGAGACACATACATCATACATGTGGGTTTGATATTTTGCAAAATAGGCATTTCGTAACATGTCCGAACTGGGTTTAGTTAACTACTTTTAGTTATAAGTTGTCAAAAATTATTGTGGTTAGAAATATCTTCCATGTTTGGCAAAATGATGCAATGGTACAGGGATGTGATTCTGTTTACTAAGTCCTATTCAGGATGTTTTTCTGAACATTTTCTCCCCAGTTTACTTGCACCCTGGCAGGCAGGGCTTTTAGAGGCCAGAAGTTGAATCCCAGTGTCCAATTTACCACCACAACACTGCAGTGTAAACAAGACCCAAAATGTCTGCCCGTCAGTGCTTCTGAGCTATCCTGTGATAATTAGGGCCTATTTTTACATGTCTGTGAGCCGGCTACCTGGCCAAGTGACTGGTGCCATCTCCTTTCTATGTTTAAGCCAGGATGCATGTACAGAGGCAGATGGGTTAAAAAAAAGGTGTTTATGAAAAGAAAAAGAAAAATTCATGGGAATCATTGTTTTTCTGTCTTTATCTTTTTCCTTCTTTCAGAGAAATAAAAGTCCATATTGGACCGGTGGAAGATAAACACAGAATTTATAGATCTACAGTTCTGTAAATGGTTGAGACCAACTGAGGCAAGCAAGAGCTTCTTCCTCCTCTTTAGTGCTAATATGACAGCATTCTGTCTCTACAGGATTCTGGAAAGACTGGAACAATAAATAACAATTTTGTTATAATTGATATGAAAAACAATCGTTGGTGTGAATGATTTGTTCTTTAAACTAAGGACTGATTCCATAATTAAGTGGGAGAATGTGAAAAGGAATGTGTAAAACAGTGAGGTGGAAGGAATAAAAAAAGATGTAAAGGAAAAAAAATACCATGCAGTAATTATCATTGACTCCCCTCGGTGTTGGAAAGTGTCAGCGAGAACAAACAAATATTTTTTTTTTTTGCTCTGTCACAATCAGGAGGAGAAATTGAAAAATGTTAAGTGCATGTTTTTATAAAGTAGTTCATCCATCATCTTTGAATGTACTGAAGGCTGATTAGAAATCAGCATCAAAACAAGCAGCGCATCAATATATGCACAGCACTACATACAAGAAAAAAAAATAATCTAAGCAAAGAAACGAGAAATGAGGCTGGACTCGAGGTGAACTCAAAGCAAAACGCAGAGGGAGCAAAAATTCCTTTGCACAACTTAAGCGTAATTACATTCTGGAAGACTTTTTTTTTTCTTTATATGAGTTGTTCAGCTCTTTTAAAGTGTCCTTGAACAGCACTTACTCTGACTTTTTCTCAGTTTTTGTAAACATTTTCCCTTAGGAGTTTTATATTTACAGATTTTCTGAAAAGAAATAATCAATTTTTTTTTGTTGCAGTTAGTGACCATTGCATTTGAAATAAAATAAAATTCAAGACATCCTGATCTGAGGCCCTAAACTGACTTTTTTTCTAAGGAAACTGAGTTTTTCCCAATTCTGGAGCTCTTTTTTTTAAATAGAGTTGATTTGACAAGAAAGAGAAAGACAAAGATCCCCAAACGTCCAACAATTTTAAAATCATATTGATAGGATGTTATTGTCTTGCAGCAGGTCAAAATGTACATAATTTCTATTTCTATGGCTAAATCTATGGAAACACCAAAAATAACACGGTGTGGACGTGAAGAAACATTGGCACATATAGGGTTATTCATAGTGAGATAGTTTGAGCCTGTTAGAGTGGTTGTGATTTTTTCCCTTAGTTATTTCTAACAGATCAAAAGGCAACTGAAAAACAAAATGAATCACTAGAGGCTTTAAATACTAAACAGATCAGCATTGTCTGATAAAAAATGACACTAAAAAATAAGAAAGACCTTGAAAAAATAAAGAGGACCCAAGAGATGCATCATCCTTTCAATGAGCTGCTTTACATTTTAAGTTGCAGGCACAATATTCTGTTTATTTAAAGAGATTTTACATGAGAACTCAGCACAAATTATTAATCAAAGGAAACGTGTATGTTGTTTTCAAGTTTTCACAAATAAAGCACTGCAAATGTGTTTGTTGAGTCACTGCTTTTATATCTAGTCAAATGAGACCTTAAACATGTTTTTTCTACCTCAATCTTCTCATCAACTCTAATGTGATTTCCGCAGAGGAAAATTGTCTTATCAGCATGATTCTACCACCACCATGCTTCATGTCAGGAATATTTTCAGTCTGGTGTGTAGATGTCTGCAATACAGTCTCACTGAGCCAAAAATGAAAATCACACTTTTTATGTTTTTATTGGTAAACAAACAAAAAATAAAAGAATAATTTTCTTTATTTATGTGCTACTCTGTTTCCTTCCATCCCAAGAAAATGATTGGTGGTTGTAATGTTACAAAACAGGAAAAGTCAGAATAGTTTTGCAAGAATTACAAGGATGGTTTAAAGACTTCCACACAGGTCGTACTTGGGTATCAGATGCCACATTTATTTGAATTAAAACAAAGTTAGTATTTCAAACTTGCTCTTATTTTATTTATTTTTGTCGTGAGGTGTCCAACTAAATAGGTACGGGATTATTGAGGTTTATAATGGATGGAAGAAGGCGTGAAAAAAATATGGGAGACATGTCTGTATGTCACTTAAAGGAATATGGGAGAAAGGAAAATAACATAAGGTGCTTGAAGACGCATTATAATTAAAAAAGGAGGAAAGACCCAGTTAGGTAAATGTGAAATGAATGATTCCAAATCGGCCAACTTAGTTTAGCATTCAACACGTGTCGTGAGGAAGTGATGAGGAGAGGGAGATGAAGGGAGGAAGGAGAGGAGAGAGGGAGGTAGAGAGACGTTGCTAGGTGACGGAGCGTACATACTGAATTTTAACAAAATCACGGGAGAGGAGAGAGTGAGTGAGAGGGACAGAGAGGTAGCAGCCAGCAACATGTAGCCTCGCTGAGTGGAGGAAAGGTCCAAACTGTGCGCGCGCCTGATTCCTTGCCTTGTTTTTCTTTTTTCTTTTCTTTTCTGGGGGGACAACATGTTTCCGTTTCATCCCGGGGACATTATCCCGGAACGTTAGTATTGATCCGGCTGCATGCCGCAGGAAATGTCCAGCGGAGGGATGGACAGATGGATTTTGGTGCACGGAGAGAAGAACTGGAGAGCAAAAGGAGAAGAGGAAGAAGAGGAGGAAGAGTGTGGGGCTGCTGAGAACAGTGAGTAAATTCTTCTGTCTGCTGTCGGACACTTGTTTTCCTCTCCCCCCTCCTTTGGGTTCTCACGTTTGAAGGTGAAAATGTTGCGCCACGTCTCGGAGAACTGTCTCCAGCTTTGCCCTTCACATTCCGGCTCTCCACTGTGTGATGCTGCTGCGTTTCTCTGAAGCTTCTCGTGCTGACTCTCCACCGGCTCGCACTGTTACGGGCAGGACGCAGCCGGCCGGTGCGCGAGGCTTTGACCCCTATGTCATTGATGCACACGCACGCCAAACTGCTCGTGTTTTTTTTTTTGGGTTGTCTTTCACCCGACGCGCACAAGCGTACAGACCGGTGTCTGGTCTGGTCCCTCCATCCCTCTTCCCCCCACCCCTCCCTCACGCATAAACTCAGAGCATAAGTTCTCGTCAGTGACAGAAGCAAGCAGCTGTGATTCAGAGGTGACATTTCTGAAAACCCGCATACATGCGCCTGCGATCAGCGCACAGACATTTGCATTCTGCAATTTCTCAGCTGGTTGTTGCGCATAGCCATCATATGTGAGTTATGGCTTTCTCCAGAAACCTCCCCCTTCCATCCCCTTTTTCCTCATCCCCTCCTTCTTTCATCCCTTCAGTGTTATTAGCTGTGGGGCACCTATCAGATCTGGGATCCGTCTTCTGGTGTTGGTGTGTGCGCGCATTAGCAGCTGGTGCACCAGCAAGGAACAAGCTGTTTGCATGAAGATCACTCCTCAGGACAGACAGGGGAGCTTGGGATTCAGAGCTAGGAGAATTGATCATTCCTTTCCTTTCCTTCCTTCCTTCCTTCCTCCCTTCCTTCCATCCATACAACCATCCTTCTCTCCCAATACTGCAAATACACACAGTCCCTCAAAGCTTGATGAGATAAAACACTTCAGGGATTGATGATGATGGTGCCATTTTAGTGTGTGTTTGTGTTTGTGTGTGGGGGGGGCCTGATTCAACAGTTTGTCTTCATGCTTCGCTTCAATCCGCTGTGAATTGAATTTCCAGTCATGTAGCAAAAACACACTAATCATTCTTTTATTTCTTTACAGCTGCCTTTGTTAGTCTACATGGAGCAATATGGCAGAGTAAGAGCCCATGGTCAGTGTGGCATTAGCAGGAAAGATTGATATTTTCTTGGGAAAACAACAGAGCATGAAGTAATCATTTCTGTGTGTGTGTGTGTGTGTGTGGGGATGGCTTTCTAACTCTGATACTCCCATGATAAAAATCTAAAATAAATAATTTTAAAACTTGTTCCACATTTCAAAATTCAAAACTGTGTATCCAAACAGCTTCATAGACCATTGAGAATTGTCATTTTGCACTTGGTTGTATGACCTTGTGGCCCTTGCTGTAAAAAAAAAAAGAGAAAAAAAAGAGAAAAAAAAAAACAAAAACTCTGGCATCACTGTCCTCTTGCTTCCTCCATTTTGAGACTGTCAGCTGCTGAGCCAGCAGTGTTTTCCTGGTGTTTGGCCCAGTCCAGACATCTAGTCTTCTGTAGAGCTGGACCCTGTGTAACTGATAAAGATGGTTGCTTTCTGTCTGAGATTGTCAAAGGCTGAAAAGCTTATCGTGTATTCACTTTCACCCTCCCCTTTTCAAGGCTAATCACCACCAAGGTGAGTCTCTGGTCATCCGTGTAGAATTACTTCAAAGGTGGAGTGTGAACAAGGCTTCCTTTTGTCATATCAGGTGTTTTGAAATAAATAAAAAATGATCAAGACAGTTACCAAGAGTTGTTGCTTAATTCCCAGGTCAGAGCTGGGAAGATGATGTGATAAAAAAACAACAACAAAGTGACAGGAGGCATGCTCTTAAATCCAGAGTTTGGGAATATGCTAGAATGTAACTAAACGGTGGCAAACTCTGTCGTATTCTTTAGTTTAATACACTGATTAGGCATAATATTATGAGCACCCACAAGCGACCAAGTGAGCATTAACAGAGCACCACAGCTTGTCACCATGGGGCTACATAACCTGTGGAAATAGTGTGAAACTTTAAAAAACTTTCTGAATTTCTGGGTTCTGAGATAAAAGTGGATGTTACATCATGTCTCAGAGAACTGTATCCAGCTTTGCTCCTCATATTCTGGCTCTCCACTATGTGATAGTTCATGTGCTTTTGGTACATGTAACATATACCAAATGCATTGTTGAGCACCATAGTCAGGGTAATGTGCCATCCTGAAAAGCAGAAATTGTTAAAAAAAAATGGTTAGAGGTGCACAACAACTTTGAGATGTTGACTTGAATGAGCAAATAGTTACGGTCGCTGCTTACTAATATCAGCAATACCAGCAGATAACTTACTTTTATTAATTAAAAACTTACAAATCGAGATTGCGCCGCACCCTGTTCATGTCCCACTGGTTTGATCAGATATAAATTGACAGAAGCTCAAAGAAACTATTTATTCTTGGTAGGTTCACTATTGGTTGGCAGCCATATTAAATTTGAATGCATAATTGCTTGTGAACCTCTGACTTTCCAAGTACAAATTCCTTTTTCTCTACAAGTTACTGTTAACCTTTTATCAGTATCCTTTCCAATGAAAAAACAAATGTTAATGTGGTGTTTTATTTTTTGCAGTACTGATTTTGTGAAACACTTTAATATGAATACTATCGACTACTTCTTATCCAGACTGAAGAGTTCACAATCAAATAAAAATCTCCCCTTAGTCAAGTGAAAAAGATATCAAGTGATACTTCTGCATCATAGGGGGAGGAAATTCAGCTTAGTTTTTTTAGTCTCTGTGCAGATTCCTCATCTCAACAAAATGATAAATGATATTCAGTCCCTTGACTGAATATTGAATGATTTACTTGTAGCTTTCTGCAGGAGAGTGTTCCAAATCGTTTGCCAAATACAATAAGTAAGCCAATGTCCCTCATGGAAAACGTTGCCTGATAATTCCAGTTGGGGTTAAATCTTGACAAAATATTGGTACATCTAATTCAAAATGCTTTTTATTAGATTACTAAAGCTTTGCACATCATATCATTAAACTAAATAACCTCTTTGCATACAAGCATACATCTGAAACGGATGTTGTTGTAAAATGTTCTGCAACCTGCAGGTCATTTTTGCAGAAATAGAAGAGAACAAGAAACTGAGTCATACTCCAAGCAAGTTAGAAACTATTTTAATTTTCAAGCCCAAGAAGATGATCGTAACTGATACCAATTCTATTATGCCTTTAAAAGTTCCACAAGTGTATTAAACAAGGATAATAGCTTAAAGAAGCAAAAAGACCAGCAGACTGAAGCTTTTATCAGAATTCCAACAACCTGTATTTCTGTTACATCTCTCCATAAAATGAAATAAATGGAAATTAAAGTTAAGCTTAATGGACAAGCGAATGTGGTTTGGATCTTGCTGACAGTCTTCTTTACTGTTGTCGTGGTGAAAGTTTCTAACATGTAATTAAGATTGCGAGTTCGTCTGTAGGGTTGGCACTTTAAATGTTGGATGTTCCCCATTAACTTTGAGTCTGATAAGTGAGTTTGGTTTATTTCAATGAGACCATTCATTACGTTCTCTGTGTTTATCCAACTATCTCTCTCTGTTGTTTTTCTGTTTATTATCACAATGTGATAGCAAATTGTTAGGTAATTGTTTGCAATATGTCCACTGCTGTTGCGTATTTATGCCTTGCAGCTGTCTCTTTATCCCAGCCTTTCTTTTTTCATCAGCCTTTGGCAACAGACTTTTGGAGTTGGGTCGATGATGAGTTCACACTACCCGACTATCCAGATCCATGTTTGTTTGACTGTGACGGAGGTCGAGTTGGATCGGTTCTCCTCACACACTTGCAGACCCCAGTCTTCATTCCATCTCACGCTAACAGATTTTTGCTGTGACTTTTCCTGCTGATTGACTACAGCAACCGCAGACTGATGCAGATTTGACGCAACTGGGAATATGGGATAAAATAGGAAAAAAGTTAATGTATCGTGGCCCCAGCTTCAGTTGAACCTAAACAAAAAGGTGCTGTTTCCAAAATTAAAAGCTCCTGTAGAGTATTATTAAACTCCCCTTACTAGCCATTAATCAAAATATTGCTGAGGTCTTTCTGTAAACAATATTTTTTAACATTTGAAAAAGTGACCATTGCAGAGGAGATGGAATATTAATTTAGGATGTATTTCAATGAATAATTTAAATTAATTGAAATTTAAATTTCAATGAATTTAATACCCTTATGTTGCACTTTAATGCAACATAAGGGTATTGCTGTGGACATGAAACACAGTGTAAAAGTGCTTGTGGCCTTTCTACAGTCATGTTACTTTAATGTTCATATATGGTTAAATGATAAAAGATACCCTGTGGATTAAAAACGTGTCACTGCTGTGTGTTCTCTACTAATTGTTGTCATACTGACCACAATCTTCCAAAAAACATTTGCTGTCAGGAAGATCTCTGCATGTGTGCAAGAACATCACGCATTAGAATTTCATGGGCCATTGTTAAAATGAAAAAAGTGTTAAAAGGCAGAGGGATCATAAAGAGCTCTCAGCATGGAGAGCTATAGAGTGGTGTAAAAACAGCTTTAGAAACTTTTGCACTTTCTGAAAGCAACCTTGTTGTAGGTGTTGCATCCTTTACTAGAGAACTACAGATAATCCCGTAATCACTGAGGTCTTTGAGGCATCCAGGCTGGAGAGATAATAAGCTGCAGCTGTAAAAAAGACTTTTAAAGAGAAATGTTTCCAAAAAGTGCTGTCAAACAGCAAAGCTGCTAGAGTTGGTTGAAAACAAAATGGGAAAGAGAGTGGTAAGCACAGCATTGTCTGCAGAGAGAGGATCCAGTTAGCTGAATCTGAGACTCCAATAAAAGAATCAATCATTGGAAGTAACACCGATAGTCTGGAAAGGTAAAGGAGTAGCAGATGGGGAGCTTCTTATTTACACCTCCATAAGATTTCTTTGCAAGCTGGAGTGTCGACAGTCAATCTTTCACTGAAAGCTGAGAGTGTTCTGAAGAAAATCTTAGTTTCTGAGTCATTTGCAGGTTAAAGCTCATTGGTAAACATGTTGTATGACTGTTACCTACTACATTTGTTAAATGAGTTTATTGATTTTGATGCATCTAAACAGCACTATCAACCCAACCAGTTCCATGGCCCTCCTGTGCTTTTGTTGCATTGGACTGTCTAACTTTTGGGCTGAATTTACTTGAATACCTACTCATGGGAAATTTAACAAGAGTTTTAAATGTTTAGGTAAGAGACTTTCCTATTGAACTTCAAACTGTTTGAATGACCCTACTAAGGAAAACAGCTCTTATTAATGTGGTAAAATGTTTTAGATAATTGTCAAGTGCATTTGATTAGCTGTACAATGAGCACAATGTGTCCTCTGCACTGACATGGAAACTGCTTCCTTTTACTTTATCCATTTGAAAAAGAAAAACAAACTTTGGGAAACTGGAAAGCATCATAGTTTAATATTTTTGCACCAGATCTGTGTACTATTACTTTCCTATAATAATTGGCAAAAATCCATTATTTTTTTTTAGAAGTTTGTGGGATCAATTAACTTCTTAGGGAAATTAGGGGGCAAAAGTTTACAATTGAAGCATATTCTTTTTAAAAATCATGGTATATGTGTTGAGAGTGGATAAACATTTTTCTCTGTATGCTTGTACTTCAGTGCATTTCTCTATAACTAGGTTTGGTGTCAGTACAAAACAAACTTTTAACAGCTTCTGACATTATATTGCTCTGCCTGTACAGCCGATAATCCAATAATCACACGTGAGAAAGCACAGCAGGTTTTGGAAACAGAGGGCAATTTAATTGCCCAGTATGCTGTTCTATGAGTCAGAGTGCAGGCAAACTGGACCTCACCTAAATCAAATGTGTATGCTGTTAATATAGATGTGCTTTATGAAACAGTGAACCTGTGGTTGTGTAGGTCTGTAAATCATTTAACTGGCACAAGACCTAGATGTGTGAAATTAGTTAAAATTGCTTGAATCTGGAAGTATATTTCAACTTGCCTTGAGGTCTCTGAGGTTTTCAGTATGTGACATGACTAAGAATAAAGCTAGAGAGGTTAGCAGTAAATGTTGCTTATTAGCAACAGACCTTTGGATGTTAGACATGTTTAATCCCACCTGCAACATGAGAGAGGACAGAAGAAGGAGGGCTGATCCAAAGACATGGGAGAGGAAATGGAGTAAGGACGGGGAAGGGGTGATAAATGAAATAGATTAGAGCAAAATGAAGGCACAACAAGAATCAAACCCCCACTTGTTGTGCGGAGGCGCCTCTGTGTAACTTGCCACCTGCTCTGCTATGTTGCTGTGTTTGAATACAGAACTAGAGCTTGTCATGTGTCATCACTTCCCACAATCCATCACAGCTTAGTGGTGGCGAGGCGAGCAGACTTGTCTTTCTCTCTCTCCATCCTTCTCCTGCTCTCTCAGCGCAGCTGATCTTCCTCTCTCGCCCTCCGTCTCTTTGTCCCCTTCTCTTCGCTACAATCACACAAGTTCAATTGTAACACTAAGTCGGCTGAATATATAATTTCTTTCAGATAATCCTCTGAATGCTGTTGAAGTGTTCTCATATTCATGTCAGTATATGTGACAGCGAGATAGTCAGTGTTAGTCAGTGTTAGTTAAAAATTTGACAACAGACTAAATAAGTTCAGCCATTTTCATATTTTCGTTGGCTTACAGTCTATTCCACTCCACTTCTTTTTTCTTACTTGATTCGTTACCTACTGTTCTTCTTTCTTAACCAATGACTTTTTTTGCTTGTTTATTTTTCAATTTTATGCCCTTTCATCTGATATCTTCAGTTCTTACTTATTCTCTTTTTTGTAGATTTAATGTCCAAATTAATCTCTTTCCTAATGCTTTTTCTATAATATAGTCTTTCATTCCCTTTTCCTCATTTCCTACTTTAATTTTTTTTCTTCTTACCTTCTCTTCTTTATTTAAATTTTTAATGGTTATTCATTATACTGCTGAGGATATTTAACTGATACCTGCATTAGCTGGTGTTCTCTTTCTACTCAGTAATTGTTCTTTGTCTCTTTTTTCCAGTTTATTTTTCCTATTGTAATGTTTTTTTAGCTTTTGTACTTTATTCACATCCATATTCTTTACAAGCCTTTACCAGGCTGGTTTTCACTTCTCTGAGGTTTAATCATGGTCATCAGGTCAAGGAGTGAGAGTTAGACATCCCTTTTTCCAGGCTTACTCTTCAGCTTATTGTGGTGAATCCCAAGTTGTTTCTGGGCAATAAGGGATACAGAGTCCATTGAGGAGGTTCTAGGTCTGGTAGAGGGTCACTTCCCCATGGCGGGTGCCAGGAAAACCCTTCATTGTAAATTTAATATATTTAAACTCGCAAACCTGTTATATAAAGTTCATTAAGTTTACCTTTGATGAACTACAGGTGGCTGTTTATTGTCTGGCTAAAGCTGAGAATAAATAGCAACAATAAAACGCAAAACAGAAAATCTAATATGTGGGGAAAGGAAGTAACTTAACGTGCATTCCATTCAAACAAAAATATAGATTTTTTTTTTTTTAAGTGGCCATCCTGATCAGATACCTGAACCAACTCAGCTCTCTTACTCAGTGCACAGGAACAGCCCTTATAAGCTATTCTTCAATGGGAATCTGATCTTTTGAACCTACCTTTAAAACTTAGCCTGGTCACTTTACAGAGGAAACTTTATATACATCCGTAAGAGGCTGGTGAGCTCTTTCTTCAAGTAGCCAGATATGTTTAAGTCAGAAAATCCCAACATTATTTTATACAGAAATTATATCCTTTCAGAAAAGGAAAATATATTCATCTTTTATCTTGGTTTCATTTTAGAATTTTCACTATATATTGCAGCCTGTTTATGGCAAGAAATGATATGGAGCAATTTTTTTTCATTCATAATCACTTCACAAAATAAGTCATTTTTAGGCATTTTTAAAAATGGTAACGTTTCAGTTTTTTTATTACATGCATTTCAATTCAGTACACCTCAATTAAAACTCAGTTTAACTCAGATTCAGATGTAAATATACATATTTCCGTCTTCCTTTTCGTCTTACGTTTCTCTTCCATACCAGGTCCAGCGGAATTTTTTTGAGAAAACCAACTCTGCTGCATCCATCACATTTCCTCTTGCTTTTTCTATACATTTGTCCAAATTATCTTCTTATGCAAGTCTTCAGCTTGATTTTTTTCTCTGTAATTTCCCTCACGTTACTCCCTCCCTCTTTAATTCATTGTTCATTCCTCCGGATCCTCCTACTCCCAGCTGGGCTGTTCATATCTGCAGATTTTTTTCTCATTCTCCTCTTTATCAGCACCATTCAAATCAGATTCTTTGAATGGATGCCTGAGGACAAGGAGATGAATGAACCACAATACACTCCTAGGTGTTTTTCATCAAGCTTCGACATCACTCCCGCTTGTCCTCAATGTTCCACCTCCTCATGCATAAACATACTAACACACTCTACTTCAGCACATCTTATACTGGGCTCACATGTCGTTGACTTGGAGAAAGAAGGAGCACAAGCAATTAAGCAGAACACAGGGACAACATATTAAGAGAGGACTGCTAATAGAGTTATTGAAGAGAAGAAAAACAGGAATAAAAAATGAAGCAAATGGTGGAAATGATGGTGGAAAATAGGTGAGGAGGTGATGAAACTAGAGAGAAATAAAAACTAGCAGAAGGAGGCTGCAGACAACGTTCTAAGAGATTAAAAAAAAGATTTGAATGAATAAAAATACATGAAAGATGTAAATTGCCCAGAAAAAGGCGGGGAAGAATGAAGAAATATGCATGCAAAAGAAATGAAGTAACAATGAGAAAAACTGAAAACCGCTTAACAAGTAATGCATAGAGTATGCACCATGACTCAATGGGGAAAAGACAAGAAAGCCATAAGAAAGGTGAGAGCGAGAGCACAAGAGATGGTGGACAGAAGCCAGCGGCTGACATCTGTTTGAGGCAAGGGACTGCAGTGTCAATGTTAATCGAAACATGCAGAGTTAACATTTGTTGGCGTTTAACAATGATGCCATTGTGTGGGTGTGTTTCCAGCAGCAACGCAAAAGGAAAAAGAAAGCATTAGGCCACCTTTTCAGAATGATGAATTAATCAAATACCTGTGATTTTTTTTTATGACATAAATTTATTAACTAAATTTATGGAGGTGATTAAATCTGAGCCAAATTAAGTTTGCTCTTTCATTTGACCTTGATTAGACAAAAAGCACCAAAAAAATCTGTCAAAATCTTGTTCCCTTTCCATTCATGTGACACATTTTCACTTTGCCAAGGGATTCTCATCTATGCAATCATCAGACCTCCGTTTGATAAATGGGGTGGCCTTTACAGAAGTGTGCAACAGAAAATGGTTTCCCTTTGGTGAGTGCTTGGCTGCACATGGGAATCATACGTGTGCACATAAAGGGTCAATGTCTTTGGTTAATTGCATTTTGTGGCAGAGTTTTTTGCTGCCTGCTAATTTTGACCTAAATTAATTTTCTAAACATTCTTTTAGAAAACATTCTTTTCTTGCCTTTTGAGAGGAGATAGAAAACACAAGTAAGCAACTCTCTTCTTGTGGCTATTGGAGAGCCTTTCCTGGTCTGTTAGGGATTTTAAGGTTGCTTGAGTCTTGTTTTGTGAACAAAAAAATAAAGCACTTGTAAGAAGACCTTGATTTAAAAACAGCAATATAGGTAAGGGTGTTTTACCAACAAACCAGCAACAGCCCATGAGATTTTTTTCTTATCCAGGGTAAGGAACATTTTTCAACTGGGCTTATGGAGAACAAAAGTTAAGTATGTAGTTTGTTGTGTATCCAATGACAAAACTGATTAAATTTTATTTTGAAGCAGTTTACATATATTGTTCGCAATCTTGTGTTTTGGAAATTAAGTTGCTTCTAGATCCTGGTTGAAAAAAGGAGTAAATGTTTGTAAAATCTTTGTAAAGATTTAACATGCTGAAAATATATTCCAATATTTTGATTTATTTTTAAGAAGCATAATGCAATACAGTCATGTTTTACCCTTCCTCCCATGATTTACCATTGTATTAGAGGCAACATAGAGAATTCATTTCAAACATTTTGAGATGTATCTTATAGTTACAGAAACACTAGTCCTCTTGAGTTTATTATGCAGAATATAGACTCTTGTCTTCAGTTTTATAATGTGAAATGCTTCCAACATTTCCAGATCCTGCATGTTTCACGACAGAGATGGAAAACTTAAAAACATCCCTCACATTGCTCCTACCTTACTTGATTTTTTATTTTTTTATTTTTGATTGTCCAATCACAAATCAGGACTGAAGCTAAATATGCTCATAATGATAAATAATGGATCTCTTATGGCTCTTTGTTGTTTGAAAAAACATGTTATTTATTGTGTTTATATGGGACCAGTTGAGAGCCAGCTCTAGAACCAGTCCACATATCAGAGGTAGATGTGTGGAAATGATACACTGCATGCAAGCTGACACAATTCAGAAATGTCTACACAACTTAAAGTCAACTGCAGCCCTGCTAACCGCAGTTCGACCACGATGCTGCATTTTCCCTTCATATTTAATGCAGATGCCTCACTCTGGGCTCTGAGTTGATCTTTACTAACACATTTAGCCTTACTTGCTTCCCAACATAAGATAACAGTATCACCAATTGTGTGTAAAGATTAAGGGTTTCTGGTATTAGTGTGTTAGGCTGAGTTTATCTTGATCTCTGGTTGCTCCTTCCGTTTGTGCTACATACCTTGCTAATCCCTCAGTTCTGATTATCCAAGCAGGTACATCACATATTTAAAGTAAAAGATCTCTGAGATCAAAGGCACAACAGTTTGTGGAATGAGAGTGGAAGCTGGAAAAGACGAGAGAGAGGAGGATAAAAAAGGACATTTAGCAGAACATTCTGGAATTGAAGTGAACTAACCAGGGGCTCACCGGGCCCTTCTGTCGCCGCAAATCTACATCAGTGGATTAATGTGGCTTTACTCGACTGAAGGAGGAAACAAGTAGAGGGGAATAAGGGATTTGTTCAGTTCACCTGTAACCCTAACTGATGTAGCTCTCACAGACAGGGGCACAGTAGAATAACAGTGGGTGAGTGGTGAGAAAAAGGATGGCAGGAAAAGGAGGTGAAGAAAAGCGAGGTGGACGAGCAGGCTGCACCCGTAGCATATTTTCACCTGGGGACACTTCTACCTATCCTCTAGTTTTTAGCTCAGGTACTCCCCAGTGAGTTCTTATATGCCCCTGTTCTTTACTCACCCCTTCTCTTTTTTTATTTGCTTCAATCCGATAGACAGCTCAGCTCAGGTTTGTCTTCCTTTTACCCTCCAGCCACTGTACATTTCTGACTTTGTTGCCTATTAGCCTCCAGCCAATGTGAATGCCCTTTCCAGCTAAAATTTGAGCTGAATATTTTTAGAGGAGCTTTGGAGGGAGACATGCTGTTCAGAAAATGCCTGCATGACCCTTCGGTCTGAAGCACAGTGCTCAAGTTAGACAGGATTCTACCTCTCAGGGTTTCAGTGGGTAGTGCAGTGAATGCAATGTAGTCACTTAGGCAGGGTTCGAATCACTGCGCAGACCGCTGGGGATCTGAGTAAGACGTTCCCTTTGTTTTAAGACTGCTGCCAATGTGGAGGACTACACAGCACTGTGTCCCAAGCTTCCTTTTGAACAAATGAACTGCTGTGGTTATACAGAGCTGAAGTGATAGGATTATAACGACGCTGTACATGAGTAAAACAACTCATTGTATCATGCTGCTTCACATCTTAAGATCACTGACTTCTAGAATGGCAGTTAAATGTTTCATCACTGATAAAAATAACAAAGCTGTTTTAACAGGAGTATGATGGAAGATTTATCTTTTTACAAAACTGCTAAAAATGTGTTGAAGTTTCCAGGGCTAATGATTTCTGCAAAATTAGAATCAGTATAAATTTATTAGTCAGGATAAAGTGGAGGTGGACGTGTTCCAATCACTTGCAACCCAATACTATCGAACTCACAAATCAAGTTCCACTGTAATTTGTTTCTATTTATTTTCTTTTTATGTTCCCAAATACTTTCATGTGACCATATAGTTTATTATTCTTATTAAAAATATATTTTGTAAACCATTTATTTTCTATTTCACATTAGAAATTCCATAATTAAGCATTGCTTATTTATATACTAGGTGAAGAAAATAACCTATTAAAACATTTGGGTGGGGTTTATGTTGATTTAGTATAATTTATGTTTATTTCACACTGACACATTAAAATGTGTTACTGTAACTGTCAATTTTCAGATGCATGGTTTTTATGCTTGAAAGGAAAATTTATGCTTTGATCTCATATGCATGGAAAAAATATGTTTGATTGTGCAGCATCAACCCACGTAGATTACACAAACATGTCTGAATTCACTGACTGAATCTTGTTTTTGTAGTTGCATTTAATAACGGATATCCCAGTAAATGTTTTTGTCCCTTGACGTTGGTGTGACTCATTTAAGATTAATGATATACCGACACTAACAAATGCATGGGCATTATGAGTACATTAGAATGATTAAAATCAATGACTCTGTGTCAGCTGTTTTAAAACACGGTGCTGATACTAACTTGGAACTTCGATATGATCCATTACTTTATTTCATATGACTTGCATTATCAGCATAATCCCACAGATGCACTTCTTATCCATCTGTTCTTGGGCCACAGTCTTGGTTCTCTACTTTATAAGCCTGCTCAGTTACAGAATCAAATCACTGAGCACTCAGGTCAGACAATGAAACCACTAATACAGACTCATCAGATATTGGAACTTAAATTGTCTTTAAGGAGGACCTATGATTCAAAATAAATTGCGCTTCCATCAATTTTCTGGCAATAAGTTAATGTTTTTTAGAAAATGAGCTGTTTTAAAAACTTACCAATTATTAAGTCGAGTTCAAGCCGGATTGGTCAGCTGATTTCACAGCTATATACTCTGTACTCTGGAAAAAAAGAAATGCTTTGTTATTAAATTAGCATTCAGACACCACTGCTGCATACTTGATGCTCAAGAGGTTTCACTTTTTCTGCTTCTGGTTTAGGGTCAAAAATGTACAGTTGTACAACTGTGCATTTCTTTGCAGCTATATTCAAGTGCATAAAATGCAAGTAAAAATGTTAAGTTAGGGTTTGGAGCCAGCAGGGTATTTAGATTTAAAGTGACAAGAGGCCCAAAAACAGTTCATTCTGCAAGATGCTCAAAAATGGACCATTTTAAAATCTCATTCCCTGAGATTTTGTGCAATAAAATGGAGTGAACATGCTCTTTGTAGCCTGCAGATCAGTGTTTCTCAATTCCGGTCCTCAGGGACTACAGCCATGCATGTTTTAGATGTGCCTTTGGTCCAGAACACCTGACTCACATGACTGCATGACCTCCTCTGCATGTCAAGTGCTGCAGAAGCCTGTTAATCACCCATTTGTTCAAGTCAGGTGTGTAGCAGAAGGGAAACACCTAAATTATGTAGGGCAGTGGTCCCTGAGGACTGGAACTGAAAAACACTCCTGTAGACCTGCTCTAACTTCTTCAAGGAGGCATAACAGGTCTCCTTTATTAGAACTAATAAAAGTAACATCAGATGGAAAAAAGTGAAAACTTAACTTAAGTTTTTAGGTTGGTGCTGTGTCAGATAGGACAGCTGAGTCAAGATTTTCAAAACACCGCTGGTAAGAGTTCAATATGCAACTACTAAGACTCCTTTTAATTACCACATACTAAAATATCTGCTACTATACAGCAGAATTGGATCTAGTTTAATAATTGCTAATTACTAGTGCAGATAATAATAAATCAATAAGTAATCATCCGAGGAAATAATTAGAATTATTGAATAGAATTTAAAATCAACAGCCTCACAACTACAATATAATTGTGCTACAGATACTTTAACCAATAACAGCAAGGAGAGCATAGGATAGTACTTTCCTCTGAGTAGCCTTTGAGCCTAAAGCAGACACTTCATTAACATCAATGATGGTCAGTGGATAGGTAGCACTTCTGTTTTAAGTTGTTTATGCACATTGAAAGAGTTACTCTGTCTTGAATCATTAAGGGTCCATGGCATATTTTCTGTTGTTAAGATTTTTCTGTCTCCATTGTTGATATTTAGCCAATTTCTCTTTTTCAAGAAGTAAAGATATTTGTGCCCTTTCTTAATTAGAGTAAAACTGGATTATGACTGTGACATGTTTTCTGTGATATTGATCCCTTCCTGCTGTGGACAGGTGTGTTTATCTTTGTCTCCTTTCTGCTGAAATCAATAATGAACCCTTTGCGTTCTTTTGACATTGAACGGCAAGTTATTCTCTATTCACTACACAGATATGACTGATGATAGTGGTTCGGATCCAGACACTTTACAACAAACTTCTCATATCAGATATACAGTTACAGCACTGGGACAATAGCGATCTGGGGCTCACGTGATAGCACTGCATATATTATATATACACAAAAAGGGACTAACATTATCAATCAATGGCACTCATACTATATGGATACCTGTCTGTTGTTCTATCAGTCTGCTCAGTCTGCCTATACATACATATATACATTATATATACACTGCTAAAAAAAAAAAGGGAACACTCAAATAACATATATCAAACTAGATGGACAGTTTGATTTCACATAAGTTTGATTTACTTGGAGTTATATTGTGTTGTTTAAGTGTTCCCTTTATTTTTTGGAGCAGTATATATATATATATATATATATTAATATATATATCTATTCTATTATATATATAATATATATCTATTATATATATTATTATATATAGATAGATATATATATTATCTATCTATCTATATATAATATATATATATATAGATATATATATATATATAGATATATCTATATATCTATCTATCTATATATATATAATATATAATATAATTAGTCCCTTTTGCAGCATTATAGTGGCATGTTTGTGGAAAATTATTTCAACATTTAAAATTTAAAAGAAATGAATGGTGCAACAGTAAATATAAAATATAAGCATATAATTCACAATATCTGAATACAGAAATGTCATTACCATAATGTGTGTTTGAGTTCATGACTCCCACACAGTAAATGAGTCATAAATTTGCTGAAGAGATAATGATGATGCCGACACAGTGTAATATTTTATTGAAGTTTTTTTTTTTTTTCAAAAACAAACAAAAATCTTTGACAAGCTTGCTTGGTTTGAAGCTATAAATACTTTCTCTTAATCTCTACTCCTTTGACACCAAAGACTTTTCCTCTGCAGATCCGTCCCATCTTCTCACAGTCCACTAGGTTAATAGGATAATAAGGACCATTTGCTTCAGAAGATCTCTTTAGTTCTACCTAAATCTCTTCTAATTAGCCAATTTTCCCACTGACATCCATTGTTCATTGTATGCATAGATAAAAATGCTATTATAATCAATCAGCTATGTATGAGTGATTATTATGGTCAGGGAGAGAACTGTCTGTCTCTTACTCTTTGAACTTGCATGTATCCTTATTCTTGCACAGAAAATGGCATTTGATGGGTTTGTTTTGCATTGTTGTCCTGGAAAAAAAAAGTACTTTATTCCTTGTATTTTTGTTGTTTCTGATGGGATTATTCATTGTTATATTGTGATGATTTCAGATAAGGGTGTCAGCTAAATTATTGAAATAAAAATGTTTCTGTAATATTCATTGCTTGCTCTGTTTTGTGGCACAATTTCTTCTCTAATAAAATCTTGAAGGCTTTGCACAACACTTTGATTTCAAGTAAAGCCTGGAATCTTGCAGTTTCCAGAGTTTACTCTGTGCCACTGAGCCATATTAGTGATCTGTTTGTTGCTCACCTTGGCTGTGGTTGCAAAAGAAAGGTGTGGTGCCACCTGTAGGACCAGGTAGTGTACAACTCTGGAACAATGTGACATAAGAAAACAATGAAGCCAGTTTTAACTGTAGGTTTACATATTGGCTTTATTCAACACCACAGCCACCTCTCTGGGAAACTAACAATTGTTAGTTTCAAAAATTGGCACATCCTATGAAACATTGTCAGTGCTTTGTCAAAAGTGACTGTATGGATTTGTTGGTGAAGCCAAGTATCTTTGTTTGCTGCAATGAATTGGATGCAACCTGTTTGTACCTCAGTGTTAAGTGGAACCCTTATGTCATCTTATGTCACTACATAGTGATGATAGTGGTACCATAAAAGAAACAGCAATCAGGATTATACTATTTTGTGCAAAGAAATAAGAAATGAATGCCAGCTGAGTGATATCTCTATTGATCTACTACCATGTGCCAGGTGTTTAAGCAATGTTAAATCATGCTTGCAAACCTCACGATTTTAAGACTGTATGCAATTTCAACTCAATATCTCTCTCATTAGGTTAACTCCGCTGCTGCATCTCAGTAGGGAAAAAATCAGAAAACATGAATACAAGTAAGTTTTCAGGCTTTTCTAATATTTAACTTTAACAATATCCAAATTTTCTGAGATCTTGAATTTTTGTTTTTCATTATCCATCAGCCACATTCAGCAACACTGCAACTTAGAGGGCTTGTTTATTCCACTCTATGTACAGTTAGGCTATATGATATATAAGATTTGATTTATAAAATGAGTAACAAATGGCATTGAACTTTTTCACCAAATTCCAATTTCGTGAGCTATTAGTCACTTCTTCTTAGGAAATGCTTGGTAAATGTAAGTAAGTTAAATAAAAACTTAGTTTGAGTTTGTAATTGGATATATTTGATAAAACATACTAGAAATTTGACCTAACATTTTGCATTTTAAGAAAATAAAAAATAAAAAAATCTTGACATAATTCTTGTAGTGTTAAATTACTGGGTTAAATGTTCATGGTTTCTCTTTCATAAAAAATATAAATATAATTCAGTTGCATTTGTTAATATGCACATTAAATTATTCAAAAATAATTAACATAATAGGCATATTTTTAAAGTTTAAATTAAATACATAGAGCATCTTAGAGGACCTATGTTGAGCCTTTTTTCCTTATGTCTCCCACCAACAGATCACCTCTGCCTCTAATTTTCTTAAAAAACACATATTAGTGCTTCATACTATGATATATGAACCTAACTGCATTATGGACAGAATGATGTTGCCTTCAAGGCAACTCACTTATAGTTACTAAAACTCACTGATTAAATATGGAATTTGACAAAGACATCAAGTTCAGAGCATTTCCAAGTAGCTATGGAAGCTCCTTAAATAATAAATAATATCTATAGTAAATGATATCCAAATTAAACATCATTTCAAAATGCATATATTTTATGGCCAAGCAAGTACATAACCCAATATTTATTATATTTTAATGTCTTATTGCTCTCTAAATAAATCTGGAGATTTACCGAACAGCTTGGCTGAGATAAATCTGCAATAACCTGTTCTTGAGTGAAAGTTGTTGTTTAGGAGTCGTTAGATGGACAGATGCTTAAGGAGCTAAAGTTGGCTCAGAAAGAAGCCAGAAAGCCATAGAGTAAGAGGAAATCTTTGAAATGAGTGAAAAATGGGTTGTTTATTGAGAGAGATCTTCAAGCCTGTGGAGAACCACTGGGGATGGGCAGGGAGGCAAAAAACACCAGAACAACCAGAAGAAAGCCAATATACTCTCTTTATGGCAGAACAACATTTTGCTGCAGTAAATTCTAAAATGGAAATCAAAGTTATTGTATTTTCTTCCCCCTCTGTGTTTGTTTTCAAGGTTCCTCAGGTGAAAGCCTCTTTTCTCTAACCTCAGATAAAACTGACCTTGTGAGTTTGTGTGCATCACAACGTGTTCTGTGTCCTGATTGCTCAGGAAACACTGTGATTATCTAGAGTCTGAGGTAAATAATTCACATGTTTTCAGTCCTACAGAGAACCTTGTTGGCTCTTGGGCATCTCCTGCTGGAAGGCAACACATTTATGAGAATTTAATTATGTCTGAAAAGCTTAGTAATAATATTTTTATCCATTAACCACTGGAGGTAATTCTAGGTGAAAGTAAAATAAATGAAAAATACATAAATATTTAAAATAAATAAGTTACAGAAGAGAAAAACAGTTGAAGGTGTTGCATCAGGTGCTTGGTGGGAAAACAAAATAGCTTAGACTGAGGAGCAGGAGGGAAAAACCACATGATAATCAAACAGGCTGCTGGATTAGACAAGTAATAAATACAAGTAGGCCAAATTCAAATAACAACTGAGTTTGGAAACTGTACTGAAGCAGACACATAGAGACAGTGCCCAGCTGGAGTAGATCCTAACATAAATCCAGGTGAGGAGAAGGAAGGTAAATCAACAGAGAGCTCCAGGATCTGACAGGGTCAATGAACAGTGGCCAAGTGGAGATGCAGGGTCAATGAACAGCCGCTCTAACTAAAGACTAAAGGAGAAACTGAACTGTATAGACAAGAGACAAGTGGAAACAATAAAATCATCAAATCACTGGAACAAACAAACAGAGTTAAAACCATGAAAAAGAACTCCTGGAGAGAAGAGGACATACATTCACTTAGAGTACTAGGAAAAGCCCCGTTCTCAGGTTAAAATAGAACTTTAATAGTTTGGGTCAAAATACAACTAACTGCAAGATAGTCTTCTCAAAAATTCAAAGGAAAAAGTCAAGAAAAGTAACATGAAATAAAACTCAACCAAAGCCTCAAGAAACATGATCAACATCAAAATTGACAGTTTACTTGCAGGATATTAACTAGTTTCAGGCCCAAGCGAAAGTCATCAGGATTTTAAATTGGTATTTAATGTTTTTGCCTGATTTGAAAAACACATCACTATCCGCTTGTATTACTATTAGTGCTTAGAACCACAACAATTAGGAAAATCCATTGTTTTTCCAACTTGCAAATATTAATTCAATTAATTCTTTCAATTAAATCTATTATCATAACTCATGATAATAGACCAGATGGAAGATCTATGAGTCATAGGTCATTGTTTAAATGATCTCCAAATGTTAAGTCCACATGGATGCAAAACAGACGGAGGTTTGAAAATCTCCATGTGTCCCTGGTTTTTCTCATCTTAGACCTCTGAGTACAATATGATCTTAAAATCCTGCACCGATCAGAAAGAAGTCCCATTGTTACATTATATTTCCCAGCTGGCCCTGGGATACAAAATGTGCCAGGTGGAATTGGACGTCTGAGAGTGTGACGTGAGCAGCACCCCATTCTAACCAACAGTGCTGTCACTCAACTGCTTCAGTGGTGCTGGCCTTCTGCGTGGTAGCATGCAGTCAGGAGACTTGGCTGGCTTGATTGGTTCATGTGTGAAGTGCCAAAGACTACTTACAGAGGGGATTATCTTTGCATGCATATCACACAACCACAGTGTGAAAAGGGGCATCATTTTTAAACCATCTGCTTAATGTTCTTTAGCTCCACCTTGTGCCAACAAAAGGCTCTGAGCTACACAGGATGGATTTTGTTAGTCTTGTGAGGTGTTCACAGGTGAATGCTGGGTGTTTAGGTTATGTTTGTTGGCCTGCAGGGTTTTCATTGCTAATATCAGCTCTGAATGTCCCACAGATACTTTGCTCATTTTAATTAATATTTTGTTTGGAAACAATAATCCCCTTGTCACATTTTTATGTGTTCTAAGCAATTCCTGAAAATATACTGCTTTCTTTTGGAACCAGAATGTGATCAGATTTTGCTTAAGAAAACAGAGCTAGTCCATAATAAAACCTGATTGGATGAAAATGTTAATCTGCATGCACCATAGGACTCATTAAACAGTAGTAATAGGTAGTGGCACTTAAAGCTTTCAAACTGTCTATTTAGATCCCTAAACCTTGCAGTCCACATGGCAGGGTACTTTGTTGTGTGTTTCTGGATTCAACTTTTTTAGAGCTTCATGTCTGTCCCACTACCTTCGTTTGCTCTGTATTTCTCCTCTCTTCTGACAGCATGCAACACCATAACACCATGACAGCAGCTGACAGCGTAGAGCAGATATTTGTCACATTTTGTTGACCTCTTTGTGAATCTTTCAGTTTGCCTTTTCTTCATAAGTTTTTAAACCTGTATTTTTGCTTTGCTTGCATTCTGCTTTTTAAAGAAAAGCTTGTTTTGCATTTGCAGAGGTGCTTTTTTGATGCTAGATCTAGTTTGTTTTGTTACTGTAGGATATAAGTAAGCAAAAAGCCTACATTAAATTATAGGAATGAGCTCCAATGTTGAATTTCTTTTTGAATCATCAGATTCTTAAATTTGTACAAAACACTATTTGTTTTTCTCTTCACTCTTGTTTTACCACCACTAACAGTGATGTAATTTGTGACTTTATGTAAATGCAAACAAAAAGCGGAGGATAACTATGGATTTGAAAGCATAGGAAAAGCTAGACTTTCAGGTATTTCCTGTTTCCTGACAAACCTCTAAAGGTATTTACAGAAAGAAAGTTTGTATTTCTTGATAAAGTTGTCACAATCTTCAGATGTTTGTTCAGAGTTTTGTTGTATTAATTCTTTCATTTGTGGTTAGTTTATTAGTTTATTGTGTTATTTTCCTTGAACATTTAATTTTTTTCTCTTAGAGTATTTTCAGGTTTATAGTTTGCCCCTAGTTTATAGTTTCTTTGTGTCTGATTCTACTTCCTTTGTGTTATTATTCGTATTTCTTCATTTTGCCTGTTTGCTCTTTTTTCCACACTCTTTCCCTCAACAAATAACCTCACCGGTTTGCATTGTTCTTGGCTTATATTTCTGTTATGATATTGGCTACACACAGGTAAACTCCACTTACTAATAGGCTGATAGGTTTCACTACTTTATACTGAGATGAATCAGAATGAGACTGCATGACATAAATGTTTGAAAGCCATGAATCTTTTTCTTTCCACTTCACAATTATGTTCTGAGTCAGTCACATAAAATGACAATAAAAGCGTTGAAGTTTGTGGTCATGTACCTAATTTGGATTTAAACATAATGTTCCCTCTTTGGTTTGTTCACCTTTATGCAACTTAGAGGAATATCTTGCTTTTGTGAAGCATTCTTTGTTATCTCATTGCCAGGACTATACTTTCAATTTTCTGTATTTTCAGATTTTATTTCTAAACATTGTTGGAGGATCATAAACTATGATGAAATATCTTAAAATCTTCAAGCATAAGGATAACACTCTACATAGATCTGCTCCTAAAACACTGCCACTGAGAGAATATATCAATAATCTAAGAGATTCAAGTATTATCCAGTTCTTTGAAAAAGATGTAGCAGTTTTGTGAGTAGGTATACTGATATTTTCAGTTTTATGTGTAACAATGACCTATTTTTTAAAAAGCTTAAAGAAGTTTCAGTCATTTACTGATGAAGTGAATTTATTGTATGGCACACAAGCTCACTTCGTCACCACTGCATTAATCTGACTTTTATTATATGCACTCGACAGGAAACTGGTGAACAGCCGTAGAAAATCAGTCATGCCGCAGCTGTAGCTAATTGGCACCAGTGAGCGTTAGGAGTGGGAGTGCTGGTTGTAGGTTTAGTGATTTTGGAGAGATCCCCAAGTGAGTTGAAGTTTGAATTTCAAGCAGATGAAAGCAACCAATGTGAAATTTCTATGATCTCTTTGGCATACTCTTGCACTGGAGCTGATTAACACCCTCCTCATCTTTTTCTCAAGCCCCCTTCTTTCTTTAGAAATGCTCTTCTGAATGTTGCCTCGCTTTCCTCTGTTTCACTGCAACTCTGCATTTTTGGGGGATTTTTTCTTGTCAGCAGTATTTTGATCCCCATGACTTCTATTTGAATGGATATGTGTTTATTTATAAGACTTTTCTTTTAAATTTAAGTTCAGTAATTAGATTTGTGTGGAGGAACCCACAATTACTGCAGAGAAGTCATACTGTTCTGAATAATTGCTTGTTGCTGTAAAACTGATCATGAATATCTTTGGATAATGTCCAATCAGAAAGTCCCCTCTGTCTTTCTGTTGCAGTTCCATGGCCTAAAGTAATTAAAGTTTCTCCTGGGATGCTGCAGAGAAACTTTTTAATTGTTTGGCTCTTAAACAGACCAATAATTTAAACTGTGATCAATGAGGATTTTCTTCTCACTAAACAGTTTTTCTTACTTAAAATTTTCTTTTGTTTTTTCAAATATAAACAATTTTAACCTTGTTTAGTCTTAATAAAAGTGAATATACCTCTGTGTCGTTGTCCATATCAACAGATGAAATGAAATTAGATTTGATATTTGCAGTGCCTTGCTAAAATATTCACATCTCTTTAATTTTTGATTTTAACTTAATGCAAAGAAGTCCATAATTTGGAAGTGGAAGGAAAATGATTGTATGTTTTTTAAGCTTTTAGTAAATATCTAGGAGTAAAGTTGTGGTTTATACTGCCATTAAATACTTTTTTTTTTCATATAGAATGTTTTACATCACAAAATAAAATATTAGATGTATGCAACAAAGAACCATGCAAAATAAAACACTGAAGTGCTATTAAGTAAAGTAAGGAAGATTGGTAGAATCATCTTTCACTCCATGTTTACGGCATTTACTGCTAAACTTTAAATTTCATAGATGCAATTTAAACAGATCCATTACTTTTGGTGTGATCTATAGAATCCAAACACATCTTGTGCCAAAATTATTCATCAAAACCATCCCAGAAATTTGAAGGAGGAAGCTCCCACAGGACATTAAAGCTAATCTTCAAAATTTGCACACAAATGGAACAGAAAGCAAACCTGAATGTCAAGAGACAAACTCCATGAAATCAAAAACATATTTTTTTCAATACAGATTGAAAAAGTGGGAAAAGTGTTGAATAAGAAAGTAAGGACATTTTACTGATGCTGAGGTCAAAACTGCACTGGCTACATTTTGATCAAATCAGGTTGTATCACATTTATTTCCCTGAAGAAATTCACTGTTTCATTTCATTTTGATGGAGCTCAACCTTGAACGACAGATGTAGTCTCTGCTACCAGGTCAAACGTTTGGTTTGGATTGTTTTTTTTTCAATCTGATTTGTTTTCTTATGAGAAGGGTAAACTAGTCTTGAGTTTGATAAGCTATTAGCAGGTCAAAGCTCTATTTGAAGCATCACTGAATCACAATTTATCCTTGGAGTGCTCTTTTAGACTACTTTTGCTTATCTTTGTTGGAAGACAAAGATAAGCAAAAGTAGATTGTTTTTGTTTAGATATTGGGACTTTAAAAAATATAATCATGTGTTGACTTCTATGTTATAGGTTCAAGAAAAGGAATCCATTTTGTTTACTATTAAACTGAAGTTTAGTCAGTCATGTACAATGTACCTCTAGTAATGATAACTTAGATGTTGATATACTATCACTATATTAGAACTTTCTTCATTAAAAAACTTTATTTCTTTCTCTGTGGAACAGATGCTTTTCTTCTTGAACGGTTTTGCTAAGAGTTTGAATTTACCAGCTGGTTCCACTTGGTTGATCTGAACTGATTGGCTGTGTTAGATCGACAACACCCCAGATGGATCTATATTATAAACCATCTGATACATCCGGCTGGTGAATATCACACAATTCATGATTGCCATGTGATTATTGGAAAATGATTACTTTTTGATGTAAGTTGTGCAGAGTAGGCTTACAGGAAAGGAAAAAAAATCAGTAAACTTTATCTTAAGCTTTTCTTTAGGTGGTGTATGTTTTTCTGTGGTTGCTTTAGTTGTGGGTTTGGTGCTCGTTTTTGATTCCATGAATCAATTTTTACACTTTTTACTGTTTTTACACCTAATTTTGGGTTTTTCCTCCTGCTGTTTATTAAGTTTCCTTCAGGAAACAGAGTCCCGAGTTCTCAGTCAGGGTTGTGGTTTTGGCTGGATTGCTTATTAAGGTTCACTTTAATTTTTTATCATATTTCCTCAGTTAATTGTTCTTTTAATAGTCCTGCCTTGCATCGGCCTTGGCTCTGTTTTCAATAGGGACTTTTCCTGTGTTGTGTTTTGTATGTATCATTTGGGTTTACTGTTTAATTCAATGTAGTTTCTTTCTCCCAATTTCCAAACCCATTCATGTTAGGTTAAGGTTGCTCTGATTAGAAGGATAAATGTATTCATTTTTGGTATGAATCTGTTCATATAGGCTTTTATTTATGTATTTAAACCATTATATTTATGAGTGCAGTGAAGCCATTTCAGCATCAACATGGAGTGAGAGAGTACCAACAAAGTATAAACCCACTTTAAAATCATCACTTGACTGAAATTGGCAGCAGCCCACAAAGACAAGCTAAAAAAATGCCTTTGGGGAGAATGTCTTTGTAAGAAGAGACAAAGATTTGAGCTATTTGGTCACAGTGAGAATAAGTATGTTCAGAGGAATCAAAGTTAGGCTTTCAAACTTAAGAAGAGTGAAAAGCTGTAAGGCATGACGTTAAGGTCATGTCAGGGGCCTGCTTCACTGCCAGCCTCATGTTTCTTTGTAGACATCCCACTTTTTGCAAAGTTTTTCAATTCTTTCTCTCCAACTTCACATCAAATCAACAATTAAATGACTGAAGTTGGTTGGATATTCCAGCAGTACGATATTCCCTAACAGACATCCAGCCTGATTCTGAAGTAGGTAAAGCAGGTTGATATCAGGTCTCATTCATGGCCCCGACCTCAACGTACTGAAAATGTATCCACTTTGCTTAAACCCAGGTCAGCAGCAGGATGCTTACTAGCTTAAACAACTAGCAGTTCTACAAAAAAAGCCTTTATCAGCTGCAGTTATGCCAGAAAAGGTGAAACTTGCAAAGGAAAATTCAATGAATCTGTAAGTATAATTTTTACCCTGCATGCATTTGAAACAGTCTAGAAAAAATATAATATAATTCTTATGAAGAAAATCACTAAAGTTGCATGTTATTTAATAATTCCACCCAGGAAAAAGAACCACTAAAATAGGTCACAAAAAGAAATAAAAGGGTGTTCCAAAAAGTGTAATATAAATTTATTGTGAAGGTCTTAGGAAGTTCTTGTGAAATCATCACAAAACTAATTTTTAATAATGGTAAGATAACTTATTAAAGTGGTATTAAAGATTTGATATAAGGGGGTGTAATTCCTGAAAAGTATTGCTTTAATCTTTAAACCAATTTTGGCTTTATGAAATGGTTCATCATGAAACATCATCTTACAGCTTTAAACAATGATAAATAAGGAATATGAAGCACTTTTCAGGAAGTCTGCTCATCCTCCTTTTACAGATAAAACTAAGCACAAGGAGTGCAGCAGTAAATCATCTTGATCCACCTTAAGCGTTGGTCTGAGGTTTGCCACCCCTGGCGGCAAGGTCACAGGAGGAAGACAACGTAACTTGATTGCCAGCGACAGAGTAATTTTCCTGGCTCTTGTCTTTGTAACCTACTCAAATCTTGACCTTAACTTCCCCGAACTGAGGTAAACAATGACTTCTTCAGACTACTTGATGTCTGGAGACTTATAATTGCATAAGAACAGTGTCGGTTTTGTATTCGCATGCGGCAGTCCAGACATTGATGGGGCTTTTGGTGTCTGTTTCAAAGTGGATCTCCAGCTACCCAGGTTGTAGTGTTGATTTTTTATTTTTTTTTATTTAAATTTTAGAATAATGAAAACATTTATTATGAGCTGAGCCTCTATTTGCTTTAGGGTCTCTAATTACATCACTTGACTGTTAATTTTATATTGTTGGCCCACATGGGGAATGCCCTTCATAAGCTTAACTTTGGCTTTCCAGAAATCCACCGGAGAGTTACTGTTCATGAGAAATAAATGATGTTTGGAAACGGTCAAACTGTATCTTAGTCAGCTAATGATCTGCTTCCTGGTGCACGTTTGACTCAAGGACACAAAATTCATATTTAATTGAAGCAGTAGGTGTTGTGGTGTGGGCTTGTTAAAGCGGCCGACATGTGTTCTGGTTTTACCCACTGTATGAACTGCAAATGAGCATTCAGTAAATTTTAATCAGCAGTATGTGTCAGTCTTAGGTCGCTGCAGAACAGCAATGAAATATGCTAAACGATAATTACACAGTCTGTTTGTTTAGGTGTTAAAAGCATTTTGCAGAGAGTATGCTTGTATGCAGCAACAAGGAGGGCTCCGGTCCTCCTCTACCGGGCACAGAGCTACTCTCTATGAGGGGCCCAGGGGTTACCGCATTGCTCAAAGGCACGTCAGTGTAGCAGCAGCTATCTGAAGAGAACGTGTCTCAAGCAGTTTTTCAGTTCAGGGATGAAAACCTGCCTTTTAAATTCCAGTCAAATCTAGTGGGGTTTTCTGAGGTACTGGTTAGAAAAATATCTTCAAAATCCTTGACAGTCACCTTACAATCAATTACCTTTCAATTGATCACTATGTAATTCTTTGCAGGGGATAATAGGTTTACCGTTTCATGCATACTTATAATTTCACAATGGAAACCACAAAGTTTCTTTTTTTTAACATTTCAAAGAGTTTTTCACTTTCATCTGATATTTTGCTCTGTCAGGTGGGAAATCATCCTCCGTTTTTAGCTATTTCAGCATCTTAAGCATCCTAACGTCCCTCGGGATCTTCAGCTCTGCTCTACAGTCACTACATTTACCCAGTGCCAGCCCTTCCTTTTCTGCGAGGCTTTTACAGGCTCTGTCAGTGCCATTATTCTTATTTGACTCAGATATTAGCTCCATTACCTTCCCATACGTTTTTATGTCGTGCACTCACTTCGGCGCCACAAAGCTGTTAAATATTGTTTTGGATAAATATGATTTTACTGAAAAGGTTCCACCTGTTGCTGTATTTTCAACAATGTGCATGAATTTTAGTTAGTTACCTAGTGATGCAGGAGGTCCGCTTTATTAGACAAAATTTATTTATTTTTATTTTTATTTTTTTCCCAAAGTAAAATAAAAATTTTCAAACATCAAGTCATTAGTGTATCTGCAAAAGTGCTGCAGTATAGAAAAATATTTTTCAGGTGAATGGAGTCTCTGGCAATTATGTTGGTTTAAATACATTTTTGTGCACTTACACTGGTTAGTCAGTAGGTGGCACTGCATGGGGTAAAACTCTAAAGTCTAAATGCTAATCCCTCAAAAACATATACACACATACACATATTAGGTGTTTACTGTAACATGCACAACGAATTAACAAGCTAAGAAATTAATGTGAGCAATGAAGTGTTTTTGATATATAAAAATGACAGTCAAAATGCTCAATTCTCTGCTTGCTTTAAATATTTTGGAGAAATTATGAGACATAAAAAAATACTGAAATATAAGGAGATTAATTTCTGGAGGAGGATGTTTGTTCCAAACAAAATAACTTATCTGTGTCAGAGGCAAAAGAAAAAAGAACAAAACAAAACAAAACAACAAAAACAAACATAATTATTGCAAAAAACAAAGGAAGATTGAAAAGGCTGAGCTCACCTCATAATCTGTTATTTCACAAGATCTAACAAATAAACAAAAACATTGAGGCAACAAGAGTAAACCGGATTAAAATATTCCCCCCCAAAATACTGTTTTTCTAAGAGTGAAAGTTTTAATTTGAGTTGATCTGAATAAATGACAGACGGTGGCAGCCTGAGAAAATAAATTGTAGGCTAATTTAAAACCACATTAAATAATATGTTTGAGCAATAGAATAATATAGCATGCTTATTTATCACCATCCCATAGATTTAGTACCAGTCTTCAAAAAAATCAAGAGAATAATACCGCAAAGGGATAACATTCAGTCTACATGGCTCCTAAATACATAGGATACTTGGTGGTTTTCTCATTAGGAAAAATGCCAATTTGTTTACTTTTTAATTTTTTCTCAACAAAACCACCAACATTACATCAGTCATATTCTCAGCAGCATTACAATTTTGTATCTTGAGTTGTAAACACTGGTGATGTTTAAGTTAGCCCTTTCAGCTGTTAGCCCTGTTACATTATGAACTGTCATGTAATATGCAGGCATGCACTTTTTAATGGTACATGTTTGAAGGTTTTTATAATTACTTGTTAATCGCCTTGGCTCCCACTCACAGCTTTTTGAGCGTCAAGCATAAGTCATACTAGATTCAGTTTTCTGATTAATGGGGTTCAACTGTGACTGAATACATGTCTTTAAATACAGAAAAAAAAAATAGGAAAATATCAGGAGGGAATTAAACAAGTGTTATTGAAAACAATTGAGTTTATGTCAAACAGAAGCTAATTGACACTTTTGTCTTCCTGTTTGTTTTGCCACAGCATCAAGGGTGCTGCAATGTGAAAGTTAATGACATAGCAATAACTGATTGGAGTTTAGGCTGTGGCTTTGCAGAGTCAACGTGTAATACTGTGGTGTAAAAACAGTCTTGCAGTAGAACAACAAAACGTTAAAAATGTTCTATTAATTTTTGGTTCAGTTTCCCCAATATTTTTACTGCATAGAACCATTTTTCATATTGTTTGACATTAAATCAGACAATAGTTTTCCTGTTTGCGAGAATTAAAAATATATTTAAATTAGATCATTGCCAGAATAATTACAGTGTATCTTTCTTTTTCATGAAATTCAGAAGCTGGAAAGCTGTGAGAATGTAAGGCATTGTATGAATCAAACTCAGTTACACCAGTTCTATCAGGAAGAATGATCTGTGTCTGTCTGTAACTGCATCACACTTCTGTCAAACTATTATTCTTTGACTATCTTCTGTTTTGTCTGTTTAGTTGATTTTTCATCACTCATGAAATAATGCTCAGTTCCATAAAAAAGAGTATTACACACCAGGCTAAAACATTATGTAATGTTTGAACTTGTTTTCATACATAAAATGCTCAAGAATTGATAGGAAACAACAATATAAGTGTTTCCTCACAGTGAATTGAATACTCTTCTACAAACTTTCACTAAATCTCAGCTTTTCCTCAAGGGAACTAATAGAAACTTGTTTTCACACACACTACCGAGTCAAGGAAAAAGTTCATTTCAAACAGTCTGACCATTCACTGCGCTGCAAATTGTGGCTGCCCTGTAATATCAATACAGCTGACAGCTTTTTGTCTTGAATAGACAGACCTTTAAATTTTAATGCTGCATTTGTCTTTTTTTCCAAGCTGTTTTCTCTAACCCCTGACATCTAATTAATTTTTCACACATACTATCACAATGACCTGGGCCAAGTTGTCCAAGAATGTTTGTCTGCCATGCTGTCAAAAACTCTGAACACATAATCTACCATCAGTTAAAAGAGTTCAGAGCTTTTATCTTGTTCTTTTTTTGGGGGATGGGGGGGTCAAAGGTAATTCTGATGTCATTCTCCTTAACACTCCTTTTATAGTGTCAAAAAATATAGCAAGGGTCAGAATTACATCCCTGCTCCAACATCTTTCAACTTTCTCAGCTGTCTGTCCCTCAATTTTGAGTTGCATTAACAGTGCCTGAGCATTGTGAGGGAATATTAGAACACTCAGTGAATGCTTCTACTGCAAAAGTTATGTAAGAGGTTAGAATATAACATTGTCATTTTGGAATTCAGGGAAGTCAGCCTTGAAAAGTGGCCTAAAAAACCTCCATCGTCTCAATTTTTTGCTGGGATCCAATTAATGCCTCTGTTTCTGAATTATTTTGATTGGTCTCTTTACAGGGGAAAATGTATTTAACCAAAAAATTAAGAAGTGTAAGTTAAATGACTAACATTTTTTGTAGTACATTTTGGTGAACAAAAATCAAAGGGTTTTTTAAAAATAATATTTTCCCAAACCGTTGTCATTTTGGATGGTCTCCATCCCTTTGCAAAGCTTTAATGGCAGGGGAATGATTGCAACTCTATTTTTAGAGAACATAGGAATAAGACATTTTGGCAACTTTAAAGTTTTATTGATCAACTGCAACTTGATACTGTATTATATTTTGTCAAATGTGGATTATTGGAAAGCAGAAAGCTACTGTTAAAGGCTGTTAAAGTTACTCTAAAGATTTAGTTCAAGTGTTTCTTCTGTCGTTAATACTGTTGAGAATAAATACATTCCATGTTTTCCTTCTATCTCTTCTAGCTAGTTGCTTAGCTAAACCTACAGGAAATGACATGCAAAGGAGAGGTCTGCTTAGAGGAAATGACACACTAGGGAACGTAGCTTAGACAAAGGCTAACAAAAGAAGTTACCAACTGTTGCTTGTTGCCATTTGACTGTTAGCTCTTAAAGGTAGCATGTCAGAATGGACCAGCTGTATTTTGGTATAATAAATGGAATTCATGAATTCAGCTCACTGACTATTTTTTAACATCACACATCACGAACTTAGCATGGAGAAGGGATGATTCTCTTATTAAAAACAAGTCTTGTTTAAAACATTAGAAAGTAAATGTGTTAGAAAAAAACAAATTTACTTTAAAATTTCTGTCTTAATGTATTTGTAACAAGATTCAGGAATCTTTGGAAATATTGCATCTCACAGCCTGCTTCTCTGTGAAATCAGCTGAGGGCCGTCAGTTAATCTTCATTGACACTGAAAAGTGGTTCAAACATTATATCTGGAAATGCACTGCAAGTACTTCATTCAAATGTTCTTTTCAGTGTTGTCTTGTCCTCTTTTTATAAATCCTTTGGCAGGCCTGTAAATAATACACCAGGACTCTACAAAGTTGAGCACCCTAGAGGCAAAACATGTACATGCAACACCATGCATTTTCTTTTTCTCCCTATAATGTTCCTCTCTAAAACACTTTCTCAGGCTCTAGGAACATGGTGCATTCAGCTGTGCTTAAATTCATTCTGTGAAACGTCTTTTTCTATTGTAGTTCCAATTTAAGGTGTT
The DNA here is from genome assembly GCA_010277075.1 of Poeciliopsis retropinna. NCBI lineage: Eukaryota > Metazoa > Chordata > Actinopteri > Cyprinodontiformes > Poeciliidae > Poeciliopsis > Poeciliopsis retropinna. The sequence continues at coordinate 10,326,360 of VMRM01000025.1, read as the reverse complement.
TTATTTATAACTCTCATTGCTCGCCATGTTTGCACAATAATCATAGATAGTGATGTTCCAGACCTAAACAATCCGTCATCTCTCTAAAGGATGTTTTATAACTGGCAGCCACCTAACCAAACATTGGGTCTAAAAAAAAAAAGAAAAAAATATTGTGTAAACAGATCGAAGAGTGAGGGATCTAAGAGTCAGAAATTATAACTCAATTAAATAAATTAAGCTAACTTAAAAGAGAATAGAAACAAGTCTGCATTAAGACCCATAATAAACAAAGCCTAACCAAATTAAACCAAACGACTCAAACAGAAGACAACATCAGAAACCACGACACAACATAAAAGTCACAGAACGTAAATGTACAGTCCTGATCCACGTTCAATGGCCTTGCAGCCTGGTGATTTTAGTGCCCTTCTTTAAATCTCTGTTTAAACAACCGCTTGGAAGCTTGTAGCATTGACAAAGAAAATTATACTGACAGAAGTGTGGATTATTTTAAATAAACAAAGTGACCTACAAGACTTTCTCCATACAAAGTTTAGAAGATAAATAATGTGGTTTATATGAAAAGCATTAATCTCTGCCCTTTAAACAACAATTGTAAAAAACAAACCTGAGAAACAGGGTTCTTTTCCAAGGTGTGACTCGTTTCATAATGTTTGTTAAACAAAGACAAATAGGTTTGTCAAATTTATTTAAAAAGTTTCCCAAATAACTAGGCAACCTTTTATATGAACCATCTGCTTATGTGTACCTTGGTGAACAGCCAGAAAAATAAAGTATTGTTCAAAACTTTTTATGCATTTTTGGCCATAAAAGCCCTGTTTACATTTAGGGAGCAGCAAGTTTTGTGCTGAAAAAGCCCAGACACAGACAATAAGCATGCAGACTATAGAAGAGATCTTATCTAGAGATGCATGGACAACACACATTGTAAATGTGTCTAAAGGATATTATAGTGATTTGTCTCCCTTGGGTCAAACAAGTAAGGACACCAGTTTCCATAAACAGTTAAGAATATAAAATATGTATTTAGGAAAACCTTCAAGTCACAGTCTGTGCACCTGAGATCACATCTCTAAAAATAAATTTTGATTTGAATTCATCTGCCAAGTTTTCACATCAGCCTAACCAAAGCGATGTAGACCGTGTCCAATCTTGTCTCTTCAATCTTGACTTCCAAATATTAATTATTTTTTGACATGGTAAGAGTGAGTGCTAAAATATTCAATCCTTGTGAACTTTTTAATTTTTTGACATATTACACCAGCAAACATCAATGCATTTTACTGAGATTTTATGGGATACATGAAAACAATTTGGAACATATATGTGAAGTAAAATAAGAAGGGTAAAATACAATTCTGAAAAGTGGGCCATGGTTTCATTGTCACTCGCCTTGAATCAGTACTTTGTAGAAATGCCCTTTGATGCAATTGAAGTTTTTAATAGTAAGGCTTAGAGACTGGAATATTTGTCCATTTGTCTTACCACAACAGCTCAAGCTTTGCAAATTGGGTCGAGGGAGCCTGTGAACATCAATGTTGCCACTGATAAAATATATTTAGGTCTGGGTTTTGAGTGAACCAATCTTGCACATAAGTATGCTTGGACCAAAATCTTTCCATTGAAACACTGGCTGTGTGCTTAGAGTTCTCCTGCTGGGTGGTAAATTCAATCTGACAGGTTTTTGCAGCATCTAAAATATTTTCCTTAAGGTATGCTCAGTATTTCTCCACTGATCTGAGAATCTCCTCTGTATCTGAGGAAAGATGCATCCACACAGTGGGATACTATCTTCTCCATTTCTGGGAATGTTGAGTTCAGTGTGATCAACAGATTATTTTATTCATTTTGAATATAAACTATTTTCCTTACATTGCATTTTGGTCTTATCTGACAAGACCCTCTTCGTTCTCATGTTTGTTGTGTCTCATGCATGGCACACACCAAACCAATGGTTTTCTTCATGCCACTCTTCCATAAAGGCCAGATTTGTTAGTGCATGACTAATAGTTGTCATATCAACAGATTCTCTCACCTGAGTTGTGACTCTACAGTTCCTCCTGGGTTACCATGTGCCTTTTTGCTGCTTCTGTGGTTAATGTAGGTTTGTAGCTCTGCTATGTATTTTTTTTTAATTTTTCAGGCGATATAGTGAACTTTATATTAAATGTCAAACGCTTGAGAAATGTATATCATTTAATGTTGCTTTAAAAATTTCCACAACTCCACTCCACACATTTCGGATTTGAAATAGGCAAACTTGAAAGCCATACATCCATGCAACTATGCACAACTTATGACATAATTTGACATTTGTAGCTTTATTGTGATAAATTCTTAGACATTTAAGGTTATGGACACTTTTGTATGGCCCTGTCAATTGCTGTTTTATGGGAGAAATGAATACTAACTTGAAATTGTGACTTTTTCTATTTGCCATTTCCAATGCAAACTAAAGTATCTTCATCAGACTGAGATGTTTGCTATTTTGCCTCTTTATTGTTGAAACAGAGGAAGAAGAGATGGATAGTGATGTGCCAAAGTGGCCAGTAAATCAGCTGCATTTACAGCAGAGCGCAGCTGCAGAATATTAGCTTCCTGCCTCTTGTTAGTTTCACAGCCTCGCTGCTGAGGCTGTTTCTGGTTGCTTTGTGCCTGTGTTTCTCAAAGTACTTCACATTAGCAGCTTTGTGTTACCTGTGGTGAGGACTGTGTGACAAAATGGAATTACTCTCATCACAAGTAGAGAAACGGATTACAAGGAGAATCAATATTTTTGTAGCTGCAAGAAAAGCATGTGGCTCTTACTGAAGAAAAAGATAGCAGGGGTGGACGGGAACGTATTGTAAAACTATGCCTTGATCACCATCCAGGACACAAACACACACTTTAGAAGAACAATCCACTTTGGCACGTGCTGTCACCTTTACCATCTGGCTCAGCTGTGATGGTGAGCCAGACATCTGCCAACGTGGAGCCTGGACCAACTTCAAGGATGTGCTTGGTGGTTTTTGCTGTTACACCCCTCAGGGAAGAGTGAGGTTGAAATCCCCCAGCAGGAGATGCAGCCAGTACCACCACCGCCCACATGGGACCTGAAGAGCTGGTTTTCCCTTTCAGTACTGTTTGTTGCCACAGCCAGGCACCACAGTTTTTTTTTTAAACACAAACAAGAACAAACCTCCTGCCATTTCACGCTCAGAGTATTCAGCACTCGATTCAACTTCAGCCTGCTGCTGAGTTCAAACTGGAATGTGATGGTTAAATGCTTCCTACATGTCAGAGACCAGATAAGAGAAGTCTTTCACATCCTTCATTGCACTATACTTACGTTTCTAATCTTGCATAAGAGAGCCATTGTGCTTTTTTTGTTCTATGGATTTATCTGGAGATTGAAAACTCCAGGAGTTTTACAGTGGAAATCCACTCCTCTCATAGCAACAAAGGCTGCAGATAGTCACCAACTGCTCCCATTCAAATGTTCAGCCTTGAGTTGTTGATATGTGCCGGAGATTGGCTGCACATGGCCTCTACTGGGCTTGTTCTCTGACATGTGTGAGCATAAGAGGGCTGTTGAGTGGGGAACAGATGGCATCTCTCTTTCATTTGCACTGTGAGTTTTAAGTGAGGACACTAAATTGTTTATCTAAGCATTGATCAAAGTTTTCAGCCAAAGGGAGCAACCGTGAAAGAGTCCTCCCATAATCTCCCACAGCACTGTCACCAAACATATACAGACCTTTCTCTGTGACAAGTCTGTACGTGACAAGTCCGTATGAACATACATGGTTTATACGGACTATAAACAATGTACATAACTATATGCATATATATTGTATGTGTTTGTGCCTTCTCCATGCAGCACTCTTGACATGAACCTGCACAAACATGCCCGACCCTGCACACATCATCTTACTTCACGTTCTCTAATTCGACATGAAGTGGGATTTGCAATTCAGATTTCTGGCCTGAAACACACAAATGTGGCTATTTTTGAATGAGAAGAGGAACTGATGCTGGCACAATGTGGCGTCTTATTCACTGCTCACAGGGATGTTCTCATTGCAATTCAACAGGTGCATGATTTATCACTGTGGAATAATATTGTTGAAGGATCTGAAGAGGGACTGTTGTGAATATTTAAACCCTACCGCTTAAGAATCTAACTCTTTTTAGGATTGGAGGAAATAAACCAGGCAGCTTATCCATACCTACTGGTTCACAGACTAAATTGCAATATATATTTTATTAGCAAAGTGATATTGCTTATTACTCAGGGGATTTTATAAATACATATAAAATACACTTAAAGAGCAAAGACTGATGATTTTTCTCTGATATTTATGTATTCAAGAGGGTCAGTGCTTTAGGGTCTCTCTTCTTCGTAGCAATAGATATAAATGTGGGGATCTTCCATTTATGCCTAATGCTATCTCCCACCCTAATTTTAGCAAGGGATGTTGATCTTATGTTTGATGGAAACATTATTTATTTTTAAACACTTTTGATGGTGTGTTGTTGGCTCTACATGTGAGGGATTTTAATTTTTAAGTAATTGAAAATTACTTAAAAATTTATTGTATTTATTGTCCTACAGGTACTTTATGTCTTTGATGGACATGTTTTGTGTTTTTTAACCACTATTGGTTGAAGTAGTGGAATTTACTGCCGCACACTCTAGTTAAGTATTAATTGTTGGTTTCTTTTCTGTTTTTATTGTGATTTGCTGTAAAATGAATTTCCCATTGGGATATAAATAAAAATCTGAATCTGATTTTGGAACCATCAGCAAGTCTAAATGTAAAATGGCAAATATATGCAGCATCATCAACAGAACTGACAGTTGCGTCCTCAAATTCATGTGACACATTTTACGTTATTTAAACAAAACCCAAATAATTCATTATCAAAAGGATACACTGATACCTATTAGCCAGTACAGAGGTTGGTTACCTTGGAAACAACTTCTTTCTACATTTTTGCTGTTATAGGAGTTAGTGGTTTTTCATTTACTTTTATTGGTAAATGATTATTTTCCACATTAACTGAACATATCCTTTTACTTGATTATTCAATCTTAAACCCAACATTTGTTTTAACAAAACCATGTAATTTGTTTTCTAAAAATTGGTTTATTTTGTAGAAAAAATATCATATGTAGGTTGAAAAGTCCACAAAATGTGAACATCAATTAGGTTTTGTGCTTTTGTACAAAAAGATGATTTATCTTTGTGTGTTTAATTGTAAACAAATACATGTTGCCTGTTCCACTGCAGCCTGGTCACAGTAATAAAACATTCCAATAGTGAAATAATTAGCTCTTATAGCTGCAGCAACTGTTTAATGACTCCAGTAGACTTCATTAATGCTTTGCCCTCTGGAGATAGTGGACAGTCAAACTAATTTAAAAGTAGACCACAAACAAACACATTCACAAGGTTCAAACACACAGTGGGTTGGGAAGACCCTCCTTCCACCCCTCAGGCATATAATCTCAGATCTCTTGAGGGCAAAGTTTGGCATCGTCAACCACATAAAAACAAAATCATTAAGCAAACTTCTCTCTTGTTCTGTCTTTTTATGCCATTAGTAAAGTGAACTGTATTTGCCAGCTACGACTTTGCTTTCATCCCCTCCACACCCCTTGTCTACCCATCTGCAGCAATTCCTTTAAAAATACAATTATCTTAACGGCAAATTCCATCAGCACCTGGAAGGTCACAAATTAACCTCTTGGAAATTACTTTGAAGATACTCAAGTCTTGTGCATGTCTTTCCAATCTTTGCACTTTTGCAGTTGTATGCCTTCTTCCAGTCTTTTTAGCATATTTCTGCTAAATGCTAAAAAGCAGAAAAATGATTTTCTGCCTTTTAGCAGAAAAGCAGAAAAACATTTCTGCTTTTCTGCAGAAATCAGAAATGTATGCTAATTTTTATTAGCATAAAAATATTAGCATAATTTTTATGCTAATAAAAATTAAGAATTTTTATTAGCATTTCCTAATAAAAATGGTGGTCTGATTGGATAAAATAATAACATATGTGAACTTGTTCACAAAACTAAACCACATTACCTGACTGCAAACAGTTACATTTAACTGAAGGGAATTATTTGAACTTGGAAACGCACAATGAATTAAAACATTCTAAAATGCCTTGCATCTAGACTAGCAACCTCAGCATTGGATTGATTGGCCCTTCACATTTTGTCAAATTCCACACTGAATGATGTATTAGTTCTTCTCATTAAAATAGCAAAACAAAATTAAAAAAATGTCCACACACACCATTCACTCAATATCGTATTTTCTAAATGGTATGCCAGAGTCACTGAGTTAAAAAACAAAAATCTCTATTTTATTCCTCCTGTCGTTAATATACTTTGTCATTGGTTTTAATCTATTTGCATATGTTGTGTTTTTTTTTTTTCAATTTAGTAATTCCTAAAAGGACAGTTCCCAAACAAGATACAGTTGATTATAATTAAATACCAACCAAGACCTGCAGAGCTTTAAAAATATCTTTTTCTTCTGCCATCCTTTGCACAACTTTTTACTGCAGTCTCCCAAAGCTTTAATCTGACCTTGGAGTGGATTTGCAGGGACATTGAATCAAGGAAGACTGACAAGTGTCCTTAACATTTTTTTCTTCCTGTCTTCAAAAGGACACACTCAAGATTGCTTTGAAATAACCTTGTAACTCCACCAAAATCATAGCTGGAACAATTACAGTTTAAGTTTATTGCTGATGTCATACAGCACTGAATTCCTAAATCCTTATTTAAGGAAACCTCAGCTTTCATAATGACAGGTACTCCCAGATAATTTATAGCTTCCTATCTCTGTAAGCAGAACGCCTCTTGTGGAAAATGCTAAATTGATTATGTTACAGTACTCAATGTGCCTGAAGGGATTTACAGTCCATAGTATAAACTGTTTAATGTCATCATGACAAATAAGCTGGCATTTATGCTTGAATATAAGACATTTAAATATAAATGCCACTCAAATCTATCTTGATGACTGTAGATTGAAATATGAATAAAAATCACTGCAGAGTGTATACAAGGTTTATGAACTTCATCTTCTCAGTTTTGTCAGATGTTGTTGTACTTTCCTTCCATTAAAGTGTCCAGGACACAGTTTTTGAAAGAAAATTTGGAGTGAGAATTTAAAGAAAAATATGACTGGCGACTTGGATGTAGCACAAAGGATTATTTGCAGAAAAAGAACATTAAAAATAAAATTTGTACTCTAAAGTGTGTATAAAACATCAGGCTCATCGTGTTTGCTTAAACAGAGCTTTTAAGCACAAGTCATTTTGAGGTAATACTACTGCTACTGCAGATTCCTAACTTATCTGCGGCAAATCTTCAGTGTTAAATATTCACCAGTTATTTAATAATGTAAGCTATGGTCTGCAACAGTAAGCGAACTCATGTTTCATAATCAGTTTCTGTTGCTGCAGAAGGTTGTCCTGAGGCACCCTGTTTTTCAAGAAATCTTTTATTTTTCTAAAACATCAGCATTTTACCATAAAAACAGCACAATAATATAATAATAATAATAATAATAATAATAATAATAATAATAATAATAATAAAATAAAATGATGTGAGGTATTGTTTTGTTTTCCTAGGAAATGCCAGATATATTTTTTAATCATTTTCTTTATCAAATAACACAACTTTGGGAACATGGTAAGAAAACGTAGATTATTAAAGCTTACACAAAACCGGTGCAACAGGTTCAGCATTGTTTATAATATTTTTCAGTTAGCATACTGACATAGCTATTAATTATTATTATTATTTTTTTATGTCATGAGTTTTAGCTGTGCATAGAATCAAATACAGCTGAAGTACAAAAGGACAATTGAAAAAGACGCATTATAACTTTTTATTTTTCATTTTGGGATTACTTCTGAGTTCTGCTGAACATTATCCAGCATCTATTTCTGTGTCATATTTCCTAGATGATCTTCTGGTCCTAAATTCAAAGCTATTTAGAGTCTTATTCATATCAATTTATCTAGAATTGTACTTTGGTCCACATTTAATAAAAAATAACCAAGTGCATTTCAGTAAAATTTTGTCATATAGTCAGATTCTGACTTGTAGAGTGTATATTAGATCCAACTTTTCTGAGCAATAAAAAATAGTATTATTGTTTTGTTTTTATGATGTATATAACAAGTCTGTCTTGTAAATCAGTCAATGAGTCTCAAAAGATTATAAATTCTGTTGAATACTTGCTGTCAATAAAGGAGCAGAGAGAACAATTATAAGCAACATAAAAAGTTATTGGGGCCAATATTTCAAAACATTGCAGTAAAATAAAATGTAAAATATTATGACATATTGTAAACTCCTATGAGAAACCGAAGCTGAAAATCAGCTGCCAATTTTTTAAACAGGTGTAACATTCTGCTGGAAGTGAAATGTACAATGTGCTAAAGTAGGTCACATGGACAGCAGAACATTGTATTCTTTAATGGCAATATATAATGCTTTATTAACATTTTTTCATTAAAGTACATAATACATGGTGAATGGCCTCTGTGTATATAGGACTTTATCTAGTCCAGAGGACTCCAAAGCACTTTATACTATATTCAGTCACTGAACCATTCACGCTTAACAATCTTTAAAAATTAATGGAATGAGATATGAGTCAGTGCACAAACTATATTAGGATAAATGTAACTTTCGGATGAAAAAATGGCAGTGGACTGCTCTGACTTGATAAAATCATCTCTTAATGCATTATTGAAAAGCATCTGCTCCTTCAATGTCTGATTAACAACCACTGGCTTTGTTCTGCATGGCAAATTATAAACTGGATTTGCCTTCAGTTTGGGATTGAAAACGTCTGGCCTGGTCCTCTTTTCTTTTGGCTCTCAAACCTCCCTCTTACTTCATATTTTTTGGTTTCCCCTGCAGACCACATTTGATGTGTTCAGCAGCGGATAAGTCCAAAGAGAAAAGCAGGCTTGGTAAGATGAAAGTAAACAACAGGCAGAATTATAGCAATGCTTTGTTGTAATTATTGAAATAATTTCTCTCACAGGCTATTACTAAAATTTTTGAAAGTGTCATTTAAAGAAGGCTTTTTTATTGTGGGGTAAACAATGAATGATTTCCATTCGTGTTAGACCTACAATGTAGAAGAACTGAAAAACTCTGTCTTAGTTTTTATGCTTTATAATTTTTTGGTTCTGTATTGATAGCATACTTTTATTAAATACTATATACATATTTATAAATACACATTTATTTTTTAAAATGCATTTTGAACTGTTGAGAGTTATAGATTTATAACAGTAGTTTGAACTGAATCTGAATTGTTGGCTGATTCGTTCAGGACTAGCACACCGTTAGCTGGCATTTGAGATCCAAAGCAGCTTTCCTATGAGGGAATCTGTGTTAAAGTTTCAACTGAGTTAACTGAGAGTTGTTCCTCAAACAAAGAAAAGCCTAAAGCTTTTTTGTTCAAACTGATTTTTTTCTAAGAAGAAAAATGATTCAGAGCAGCAAAAGTGAGATAGGCTGAATGCAAAAAGTACTCAGTTTAAGGAGGAACTGCATATCAGCAAGCAATGAGTGTTGTGAGTGGACAATAAATTGAAGGTGATATGTTTTTGCATTGGTAAGAGCCTTTTCATGCCTTTAAGACACCAAGGTTTTAGACTTTGTCAGTAGCTTTTGCAAAGGCAGCAGAGAACTTAGCTGTAAGAGGTGTAGCTAGAAGAGTGGCAGGGAAACATCTGTTCAATTTGTTTAAGAGAGTAAATATTATCTTGTCAAGCTTTGCTTCACTTTCTGACATCTCTTTTAGCAATTAGCATCTGACATTATCTCTCCTGATGTAATTGTAAACATCAGTATAATAATATCACATGCATGTAATAGAGTATGCCACCCTTTGAGCAGTGTTCCTCTGTAATACAAACAAATCATCTTAATAGCTTTGACTAAACTATGATGAAAGGCATCATAACACATTCAACTTTCATTTCTAAACACAATCTACCATAGTTGATGATACATCAGTTTTTATGCCACTACATATTTTAGCAAACCTACGGTGTAAGGATTTAGGGTAATATTGTGACACATCATGTTTGTGATGTTTGTGTCTCTTACATGCACCACTGTTTGATACAGTGCTTGTGTTTTACGATAAATGGTGTAAAAGTTACATAATGTCACTGGCAGGGAGTCAACATGTTGCTTTTAAAATAAATATACTTTTAAATGTACTTAATGATTACACAATCTGGGGGAAAATGTCAGATATCAATGTCCGATATGAAACTGCCTCCAAAGTCCACATAATGCTGTCCTCCAGCATTCAGCAGTGAACACACTGAGCTGTTTCTATTGAAATTTACAAGCTTGCAATCCTGAAACTCCATGAATCCCTTATTTTCTGAATTTGCGCTTTCTTGAAGCCATGAATGGTAAAATATGGATTCAGGCTACACATTGTTGGATTTCTTCTTCAAGACTTCCACAGTGTTGCTTTCCGCTGCTCCAAAAATGTGACAAAAGCAGACAAGTTGAGCTTGTAAAAAGAGACTCAGAGGAAGAAGTTCAAACAGTGGGATCCCTTAGAGTTGTCAGCTTTTTTAACTTCTGTAACTTGCTGGAATAAAAAAGAGATGTCATAACTTGTCCCTGCATTTGCAGTTCAGGCTGGCTGCTCATGCAATTTGCTGGTGAAACTGCTGTGAGGGAAAGTAGTAACAAGCAGAAGATGTCTGTGTGCAACCTTCACAGGACAACAGAGCAGGTAACAGAGACAAGGGAAGATGTTGGCTGGTAATTGGGGATTTTAACTTGTCATGAATAAAAGAACTATGATAAACCATGTTTTTCCTCCTGAGAAACAATAATTCCATTTCATCCTTTACTCAACATTTCAGTTATCATAGCATGACAAGTGAAACTAAATCAGTTTTGCAGTTTGTGTAACGACTCAAGGGAGGAACATATTTCTAATGCTAGAGTTTATATAGGCAGCAATAAGTAATACTTCCAAATGTTTTGCGTGAAATGACAGATATGAATTGTATTAATTTTGCATGACTGGATATGTTTGAGCTGGACTTTGTGCTTCATCTTGTGTTGTGTTACAAAGTAAAAACATTAACATGTTTAAAGCTGGACAGGGATAGCAATTGTAATTTGTGAACTTCCATTTCACATGATCATCATGCAGGAGACAGTACATTTTCACAAATTTTCTGGAAACACTTTTCTGCATGCATAATATAATGTCAACCCACTGATTTCAACAACTGCATGAACAATTTTTAGTTACTGGGCTGTGAGTGGGAGATGAACTGTCATTTTATGAAAAAGTTCATCTTTTGGAACAAACATCTAGTTTGATTGTCATATATGGAACATTACTGTCACATAGAACATGGGGCATACTTTTATGTCCATGTTTTTACATGTGCAAAATGAAGTAAATTGTAAGACCTCATGATCCCTGTGTAATAGTTCAAGAAGTTATTACACTCATTCTACTCATGTTTTGACTCAAACTCTTCCTTGTTTATTGTGTTTGTCAGATTTTGCTGCAGCAGGGTTTGCGTAAATTGTGCAGTCAAGCATCTTAGAATATATTTGGCCTCTCAAAGTTGCAAAACGTGCCATGGAATGTTTCAGAAGCCTGGCTTGGCTGATGATCAGACTGCATAGTATTAGATGGATAGAAAAGCAGTCCTCAAGTGTTATGTACTTAAAGCTGCATATCTTCTTATGCTCTTGAAATGCTAGGCAGGCATGCAGCGTGGGAGATTTATTCTCACTGTCAACTCACAGTTTTGTGGAGGAGAAGGAGAGGGGGGTCACAAAAACTGGAGTGCACATAGTTGCCTGAAGAAAATAAATCATTCATAAATGCACATCCACAAATCACATTTAGATGGAAAAAGACCGCTTGGGCATGGCTTTCTGTGTTCAGTAAAAGTGACAATTTTTACCTTTCTCTCTTAAAAAGAGAGAAAAACTTAAAAAGTTTATGATTTTCACATAAACTTGTGAAAATCATTTACCTATAATAGCAATTTAATTTAAATGAAATTAACTTATGTTCATAAAATGGACTGTTTTATTTTAATAAAAATTGTATTGTAAAGAATTTATAAATTATTTCCAGAAAGATTTATTTAAAAATCTCTCTATAAGTGCTGATAGTGGTTTTAATCTCAAAGATTACATTCTAAAGTTTTCATTGCAATAAAAGGAAGAATGTTAAGGAGATGCATCATCAGGTTTCAGACACTAAGTCTGAATGCAATCAGTCTAAATATTGACACAAACTGGGCTATAAAACCTGTGTTGAAAGACTTGAACCAATGACGCAACTGTATAAGGAGCTCTAACAGGTTGCAGTTAAAATGTGTGATCAAATTCTTCTTTTCAAATCTATTACTTTTCTTGCACACAATGTGAAAGTGAAAAGTTTTGCCTCATAATTAACATCTGATTTTATGTACACACACAGAAATGTCATTAGATGAGCTACTTGACACTTCGTTCTCTTTTTAATACCACTTAGGCTTCAGGCAACTGAGTCACTGAGTCACCAGATTGCACACCACCAATAATCTTTATGAGAAAATAATCTTTTTATTTTTCTGCTCTTTTCTGCTTTTTCTGCATTTATTAACTTAGAAAGACTTCCCAAACAAACCAATGAATGGTTTACAGATTATAGGACTTAAAATTGAGTTAAAAATGTAACCTTTGTAAGAACTTTGTTTCTGAATAAACTTCATCCAGTGGCTCTTTTCTTTTCCCAGCTCTGAAAACATAACCATCTCTGACAAAATCAGAGACAATTAATAACGTATTAAGAAATAACAATGATTATCACCCTAGCTGATTCATACTCAAACATTAGACGTATGACAACCTAATTTCATATATTTTTTTATAAACTTAATCTCAGTCTTTTTTTATTGAAGATACACTAATATATTTGTTAACCAAAAAAATGTTCAAGTGTTTAGTCTTTTCACCTTGGACTAATTACTGTGTAATTATTCTCTACTTCTTTGTAGTTACTGTCTACAAGTTTTTCAGAACCTAAAGTTAACTTCCAAACAACCAAATTTATTCATTCATTGTCATGACTGTCCATGAGTTATTCTCTTTAAGAAAAAAAATTGCTGGAAGTGCATGAACAGAATGTACAGAATGGAGTTTTCTTTGTTTTAAAAAGAGGGCAATGATAATACTCAAAACTGTTTTTATGTTGACAACATAAAAACAGTTTTTCCATCCAGAAACATGCATCCCATGAGTTTGGGAAGGAAATTACTAAAAATGATGGTTTTGAATCATGTTCTAAATGAAAATGTTGGATTCAGGATTAATCTGATTAAAAGAAATTACTTAAAGTGCTCCTCCATTGAGTTTGGCTTGTAAAATCCTAAATTCCAGCTGACAGTGCTCGTTACGATCCAGACACTACAATAAAACAAGCGACAGCCGCAGGGATGGACATGAAAACTTGTCAACTTGCAAAGAGCCAGCTGCTGAGCATAAAATTGGGTGTTCGTCGTTAAAGAAAATAGCTTTTTCTCTGTTAGGTAGAATCTCCCGAGATGTCCTTGAGCACGGCACTAAACCTTTTTTGTCTTTGTTCATTATAAGTTTGTTGACGAGAAGGCGCGTTTGTCATAGACTGGGCTTTACAGTCTGAGGAATTCTGAATTAAAGTTATTTGTTATGTCTTGAGGAAAACCTGCTTTAGTGCATGAAATTTCCATTTGAGGCAGATGCTCACTCCTGCGAGCATCCGTGAAAAGCAGTTAGCAGTTTCTAAATTGAATTGTGTGCTCCTCTGTGTTCGACATTTAAAATTCAGCCGGAAGATGGGTGTCTCATGTTGAGTGTTTAAATCACTGTGTGACCTTCTGTGTGTTACATTATGTGTGATTGTGTCTCTGAGGGTGGATGTGGATGTGGATGGCTGTTGTCACAATAGAAAGGAATAGGGGCTGGAGGAGGTTGTTAGGTTTATTGGCCCAGAGGCAGTTTGATGGATTATGTCATGCTCCTGTTTGAATTTGCAAAGAGTGATCCATGACTACTCCGTATATCTGCATGATTTTAACTGCATGTTCTTTTATGGTAGATATAAAACTGAATGTGCACGCATTTTATTCATCTTTACTGGGATCTACTGGTTGTGTCAGACAATAGGCTTGCATCTGTGTCAGAGTTTCAGTAGTAAGGCATGCAGGGATACAGGGCAGACAGCTATTGCTCTTTTGAATGCAAGCAGACTGTCTGCCAACATGTCACCAAGCTCACTGGAAGAAATACTGGGTACGATCTCAGTGTCAGGCTATGCTGGTTCAGGCCTTGACATTATGTCTCTGAGTCTGTCTGTCTAAGTGCACTAGTCAGTGTCCATTAGACAGCAGTTTTAGGATGAACACATCCCACACTCAGCCTCAGGGATGTTTCATCCCAGAATAAACGTGACTGTGGTAAATGTTTTATTCATTATGTGTTGTGTATATCATAGATTTCTATTTGGGTGATCTGTGTCTGATATGGACAAATAAGCTAAACAGTTTAGCTGTACTGACTGGTGTCTGTAAGGTAATGTTGCTGCTCCAAGAGACAGAGGATGGTTGTGTACAGCTGAAAAGTGGGAATACCAAGAACTTTTCCATTCAGTGGATAAAACGTGGAGTCACTGTTAACCTGCTTTTCATACTTTAAAAATAAAGTATTACCATACCTCTTACCCAGTGGTTTTGTGTTTAGCCGTGTCTTTGTGTTGAACTCTCTCTCCTGGATGAAGCCATTAAAAGAGGTACTGCTTCAATAAATGTTGTGTGCTCTTATAGAAATTTCTTCTTTCTCATTTTAATTGTCTTTATGTGTGTCATAGAAAGTATTCCAGGTTCAGTCTTGCTGTGTTTTTCAGCGTCTTCTTCCTGTCTTTTCAATCCTCAGCCTATTGGGGCCAGTGCCTGTCCACACAAAGCTAAACTCTGCTGAATGTTTTTATTTTTTTTCTGGTTAATCCGCTGTCACTATATACTTGTTCAGGAGGAGGGATTGGTGCAACATGAATGATGAAAGGCAATTAGCTGGGCTCCCTTGATTAGATATTTTTTTAACAAACTGTCATTATAACGTCAACCAAATTTTGAAGTGAGGCCTGTTCCCAGTTCCCACATCAAGCAATCTGTGGCAAAAGTTTTACATTTACCTAGTTCTCTCTAAGACTTAATGTGAATAATTCCTTCAGAAAGCTCAGGCAAATATACAGAGCTATATAATAGGAAGAAATGGGAATTTGAATCCAATTATTGCAGACAAACTGCTTTCTGATTTAAAACACTGCAACTGCCTTCAAGCACAATGGATCAATAATTGTCAAGAGAGTTGAAGTGCATGAGCCCAAGCTTAATTGTTCCACAGTGTGATGACAGTCTTCATGGCTTTTGGTCTCTATTGGAAGTTTACTTGAAGCACTGTTAACATAAAAACAAACTACTTTAGATATCAAATAAAACATATTCTCTTCACAGACTTTAGCCACAGAGCTGAGTGATTCAGAGGCGTTTTTAGATTGATCTGAAAAAAAAAAAAAACTCTCTTCACTTCATTTAACTCCCAAAGTAAAGATATCTTTATCCTTGTTTTCCACAATGAATTAGATTTTTTTTTTACTTCATCACTTTCAGAATCACTAAAATTATGAGAATAATCTGTCTTTCAGATGGTATAATTTTGGACTGTCATGCAAGATCAACTTCACAAACAACAGCCGATCCTCCTCTCTCGCTAATAAACAAATATGGATAATGATAAATCTGTTCAGGCCTGGAAGCTAGTTGCTATCATTTTTGGCTGCAATTCAAGTGAAACAATGAAGGAAGGTGAAGTGAATGAAAATTAGGGATGCTTGTTCAGAGCATCAAGAGTCACAGAAGCCAAGTTCTGTTTAAGATATATCAATAATTAAAAAATAACAATTCAGATATCATTCAGATACTTTGACTTAATCATTTTCAGCTGTCTTCTTGCATTAGTTGCATCATTATTATTATTATTATTACTTGTTTAAATCTACACATCTCCTGCAGGGGTAAATGTAAACTGACACCAGGTAATTGGGGTCAAGGGTGTTGGGAGCTATTGATTTCTTCTGCATTACTCCAAACAAGAGTGCCACCCCTATGCTGGCCTTTAACATTTTCACTTACACACACACACTCACAAACACATCTTATTGCTTTGTCAATAACATAAAACCGCACATAGATTTTCAACTGTCATGTGTAGATCCTCACACTTCCACGTACTCTTGTGCAAGCAGATCAAGAAACAGCTGGGTCAGCGTATGGTGGGGGCAACACTGCTTGTTTAGCCGTAATCTATTCTGCTGCTGCAGCGTGTGTTCACTTTATGGCTGGGGAGTGGTCCTTCAGGGAGTCGCAGACTGTCAGATTTGCCCATTTGGTTGCTTGCATGTGCATTTGGGAGCATTTTAACCACCAAAGTGATGAACTGAGGTGTGAACTTGCCGCATCTTGTTAAAGTGAAAAGTAGCTGTGAGGTTTTAGTGCACATTGAGTGTGAATGTTTCATGTGAACTTTGTAGTTTGGGTTGTTCCTGTATTCGTGTAGAGTATCTTGCCCATGTTACAGATCAGATGATGACATGGCTGTTCTGTTTACTTAGTTTTTGTCCCTGCCAAGCTGCTGAAGCTCAAACGCAAACAGCAGGCTGATACAGAGCAGATTAACTCGGGTCACACAAAGTT
Organism: Poeciliopsis retropinna; assembly: GCA_010277075.1. Classification (NCBI taxonomy): domain Eukaryota; kingdom Metazoa; phylum Chordata; class Actinopteri; order Cyprinodontiformes; family Poeciliidae; genus Poeciliopsis; species Poeciliopsis retropinna. The sequence continues at coordinate 10,309,548 of VMRM01000025.1, read as the reverse complement.
CCCTTGAGCATAACCATGCAATATTTGGGCAGTGGCATGGCCCAGTGATTGCAGAAATGTTCCTCTAACCAGAACAGCATGGGCTGAGTTTCCAAAACAGGCAGAAAGTCAAAGCTATACTTCAGAAAACTTGGTGTATTTTCTTTGTCTTGTACATTTTTCCACTGGTAGGAATGGGAGAAAATAAAGGTAATTTGCACATTGTGCAATATGATTAAGCTTTTGCAAAAACCAGTGTTGTTATTGACTAAACAGCTGTTTAGTTATGTCTCGTGAACTGCCTATGTTGTATCCTTCCTTTAGCCAAATGACTACTGGACATACATTGTTACCCTGAAAAAATCAAATCTTAAGCAGAGTGACCAAATCTTGAGCATTTATAAACTTTCATTTATTTTTTTTATCTCAAGTTCTCCGCACCTTGAATCACGACAACAACAAAAAACACTCTTGTTCACTCACTTTTTTGTACCTGCTTAATCTTGTTCTTGCAAACGGTTGAAAACTCACCAGTCGCCTAAAGGGACAACACAGAGACAAATTAGATAAACAGCCATGCATGTATACACCTCTAAGGGTGATTTAGAGTTGCCAATTAAGCTGACATGTTTGTTTGTGGAGGATAAGGGGAAATAGGAGTGTTTGTGTGTAAAAATCCATGCACATTGCATGCAAAGTTTGCATCTAATGCCTCATATAAGTACTCATACTTTTTTTTTTTTTTTCATTTTTTGTGGCATAACAATCATTAAATGACTGTTATGCCAGTCAGAAAATGACTGCATTTTATGTAGGATTTGATGCACAACACAAAACAGGGAAACATGATGCATGTTAGGTTCATAGCCTCCAATACTCTGAGTCAATACTGCACTTACCTTTCTAGGACTTTCTCTATGTCTCCACCATCTTTGCATATGTAGGAAGCGGAAGCTTTCCCCATTCTCTGCAAAATAGGTCAAACTAAGTGCAATTAGATGTAAAGTGTGAACAGCAATTTTCAAGTCCTGCAGCAGTTTCTTGATTTGATTTAGGTCTGTCCATTCTAACAAATGAATATGCTTAACAAAACTATTACATTTTACCCACAAAACGCATCCTTTAGCAGGATCTGTACTTTGCTTCATCCATATTTTGTTTTGTTGCAACGTGTAGACTGGTGTTTGCTGTTTTCTACAAGCAATACTGTTTCTCACAATATTGCTTTTTTTTTTAACACACATTTGGTTCAATTAAAGAAGTTGCAAGTAAAAGCAACTAATGCAGCGGATTCCAAAATATTGTTCCGCATATAAATCAGTTCTTGTAAAAAAAAAAGAAAAAAATGTTTATTTTATCAACAAAAAAAAAAGACTGTAAAAGAGCTCAAAGCAAAACTCAGCAAATCCTCCAAGTGAAAAAAGTGACAACTTTAATTCTTTATGAACTCGCCTTAAAATCTAATTAAGCTTTGAATTTTAGTGGCCTTTGTAAAAATAAGCTGCATATCTAGGGAACTAGCTTCAAATGCATACCACTGGAAACAGCTGATTGAGCAAAACCCCAAACAGGAAAACATACGAGTTGTTCTGGCTCAAAGTGGAAAAACTGAAAACAGTAAAATGTTCACTTGGTTTGGAAATGCCAGCTGAATCCACACAGTGAATGCAACAGTGGATGGTAACCAGCGAGGCAGTGTTAGGGCTAAATACATTGCTTGGGAAGACTTTTTGAAAGTTTTTATATAAATAATTCCCTTCTCACCCACCACAGGTGGTTCTTATCCTCTGAGCTCAGGTCCTCTACCAGAGGCCTGGGAGCCTGAGGGTTCCGCGCAGTATCTTTGCTGTGCCTAGAACTGCACCTTTCTGGACTGAGATGTCTGATGTTGTTCCTGGGATCTGTTGTAGCCACTGCTCCAGTATGAATGCATCCATGATTTCCACTCCAGTTCTTGGCCACGAATGAGTGTAAATATTAGAGAGACGAAAGAAAAAAAATATATTTCAAATGTATTCTGGGAATAACAAAACTACAAAACAGATACGTTATACCAAAGCGTACTCCACTGGAGCTCAGAAGATAAGCACACCTTATCGGAAAAGCCCTCTAACATTACTCATGACCGCTTTGCATTGCCTTAGCAATTTAAGACACCTTTTAGCGGCCTCTTCCGAAATGAGTTGAAGTGAGTGACTGTGTGTTTTCACAATCCAATAATTCAGCCTCATAGTGATAAAAGCATGGGGTGGTATTTCAGTGGCCTCTGGAGGGCTGAATCATCTGAACTTTCCAGTCTCTCCGAAGTAAAAGCGGGCTACTACACCTCTAATGTGCTGCTGAGATTTAAGGTCAGTGCAGACAGTGCCAGAGGAATAGTTAGAGGTGGAAAAGGCCATTGACAAGCCTTGGTGTCCAATAATAAGTGTAAAGAGTTTAAAACACGGATTGTATGCATCATTTAGATGAAGTAAACAATACTTTATCACTACTTCAAATGGCATTGATGTCTAGAAAACAACCAGTCTGACTGGGTATCAAAAATCTAATTAGTTATCAATACAAGTGCTATCTGGAAATTAGCCCTTAAAAAGAGTTAAAAACTGCACTCAAAAAGAAAATAAACTTTTAACAATGTTTTAAAAAATGACTAAAACTTACAAAGAAGGAAAGTAATTCTTAATCTAATACTTTCTCTTAATTAAGAATGGACTAAACTAAAGATACAAAGAGAGCCTGTAGTTAACTAAGACGCAAAGTGAACAATGAACTAGGCAAATAATTCCACCATAAATTGCATGTTGATGGAGAAAAAGAAACAGGTGATATACTCCTATAAAATAAATCTGATTAAAACTCTAGATCAAGTATCTGTTTAATTCTCAGAAATCAAGAGGGAGAATATTTTGTTGCCTGAATTTGAAACACTGATGACTAATAGCAGTGTTGCTGACTGAATGGCAACCTTGCTTCTGTCTGTCTGCTGCAGGGCAGCTGTGGCTACAATACCATCATCAATGTGTGAAGGTGTGTAAGAATGAGTGGATGACTGGTTGTAGTGTAAAGTGCTTTGGAGTCCACAGACTTGATAAAACTCCATGCAAGTGTGATCCATTTACTATTTATGTTATCAAAATATAACCTGAGGAATCATTGTAAATTAACATCAATTTACAATAAAGACATCATATTCTATCATATTGATAGAAGTAACAAATGGTGTGTTTTTTTTTTGTTTTTTTTTTCTTAGAATTGAATATTTCAGTTGCACCAACTCAGGACTTGAAGCTGCTCAGGATTTTTCTGATAAACTGACAAATCTCCATCTGCTTTTCGCAGTCATCGCTCCAGGAAGGAACACGTGATTATTGGATACACAGTCTCAAGCTGCACTTCTACAGAACTGCAAATGATGTTGATCACTGGTATTAACTTGAATTATTTGTATGAGTAAATTATTCTAGCTTACCTTAACGTCTTCTCTCTTTTTATTTTACACTAGATGTGAAGTCCACATAGATTATATTTGATGTTTCAGCCAGGCAATTTAACTTAAACATTTTTTTTTTTAAATCCCAAAGGTCTTTTTAGACTCAGTTGTTCAGCTCTGTGACAAATGGAATATTTAATGTTGGTGCTCATCAGTCCAGAATGTATTTGTAATCTTGGTATTAGGACTGCCAGGGCTGAGAGCCAGACAGTTGGCAAGATATTGGGAAGATGTCTCTGCTGACACTGGCTGCAGTGGACGGCTAAGGAAATAGTGAATGTCATAACCAAAGGGGTTACTTGAATATCTAAAACTGCAAGTGTTGTGGCCATGTACGGTTTCTAATGAGAACAGGGTTGGGTTTCAGGAACAATGCAGTCAGGCTATAACGAGGACGTTAATTCATTTTGGTTGGTTGTGATATCTGCATTGTATTTTAACTATTTTTTATGATTTATACATGCACAGTGCTGACAGATTCACAGTGCAAGCAAGCTTTTTCATGGGTATCTTTAAGTGATTCATATTTTTTTCCCCATAAAGAACATTCCAACTATCTATATGTTTTAGTGCTTTGTGAAATATGAGCAGGTTGCTGTCCAGTAATATGTCTATGCACTGTTCCTGGATCAGCAGCATCACTCTGCTGCTCTTGGATGCTATTGTCCCCATCCCAACATGCACCACAGGCACACAGAGTAGAATCACCAAATGAATCGCTTCTGTAGCCTCCAACTCACACGAGAAGCCATTATGGCAAGCTACAAATCAAGAACTCTGCATGTAGTGTCACAGTCATTTTGCTGCAAATTACTTTACAGTTCAGCAGTAATTTAGGTTTGGCATGAAAGAAGAAGAAAATGTGTGCAAAATACTCAGTAGCAGACCTGGAATAGACCCCCAAAAGTCAAACCCATGGCATGCCAAAGGTAATTATTTTTTTTCTTATTATGTCTGCCTGAGAATGTTAATTCTACCTTCCAGATTTACACATCTTCTCAAAAGTAGCAACTTTTTGGCCTAGATAATTAGCCACATTTATATGCAAAACATAGTCAGACTTCTGCCCAGGTCCCTCTTGTAAATGAGATACATATCTCAACAGGATTTACCTGGTTAAATAAAGGAAATATATATATATATATATATATATATATATATATATATATATATATATATATATATATATATATATATTTTCTCTTAGAGATTTAGATCAGGAATAATTCATAGACCTTGATGGGAAAGTAGCAATCAAATGGATATGGATGTTTGACTTTTACCATTACATATCACAAAGAAAACATGAATGATAACATCAGCTGTTTGATGCAAGTATTATGTATATTTAATAGAATACAACAATTTATAAAAACAAAAAAACTTCTTGAACATACATTAGTATTTTTTATTGCCATTAATGCTTCATCAAAGGTAACAACAAAATGCTCTTCCATACAGCATTAAAAACATTGTTCTATCATGAACCTATTACTAAGACTACCATAACTTATCCAATGTCTTGTCTTTGTTTATGTTGTGACTATCTGCTATCTAGATAAAATAAAAATTCTTCCAAAATATCTGGATCAAAGAGTCTAGCTAAGATTGGATTGATGTTTCCCTAAAAATTAAATACAACATGCAGAAACTTAAATTGTCAAGTAAAACCAGTTTAGACTGTTTAGAAGTGAGAGTTTATAATTATTCTCTGAAGCAATTTAAGATAAAATAAAACCACAAACATATTTTAAGAACTGTTCACAGTCAGGACCAAAAAGTATGTGCACTACTTACTACAGTTTAAGAGTACTTCCGCAATCCCAAAAGGAAGTGTAGTTATTACATAATTTACTTGAAATATTATGAAAAAAAAATACCTTTCATTCTTGTGCTTTGATTTTGTCTTCTTGTTTTTCACTGAGTCATTGGAGGTTTTAATCAAATATGAATTTTTTTTTCTTGATAAAAATACTTATTTTTCAAATATTTTTTCCAAAACTTTGTTTTTGACTTCATCAGTCCATTAATTATTTAAAATATTTGTTTAGGTGTCGAATCGTTACAGTTTTAACACAGAGTTAAGGATGAAGCATTTAGTTTACCTGAGGTTGGAGATCTGCTGTCTATCTGAAATTATTATATTCTTGTCAAAAAAAAAGTTTCACTTTGCCTTTTAGCCAAAACATGTTCAATTTTCTTTCGAACTAACTCACAAATTCTTCATACTTTATTTCTGTAAATTCTGCTGTATGATACCAGATGTATGATGAAGCTTCTGTTGCGTGGAGGTTAACAAATATATTGACAAAAGTGCATCAAATCTAACAAAATAAAAAAATAAAATGAAAAATGACCAGAATGAAGTTAAAATGACCTTTATTACAACTTAAAAGTTGTAAGTAAAAAGGAGACAGTAACTGGGTGATGTTCAACCTAATAAGATTACAGCAAAAAGTAAAACTGTAATACTTAAAGTGTAATTTTCATGACTAGTGTTCTTTAAAGCAAGTTGCTGCATCTCCTCTTTTTACAGTATTCCCTTTTTTGACAAAAAAAAAATATATATATATATTTGAGGTGAAACATGACTTAGAGAAGCAGGTTAATTTATGTCAAGCCAGGTTTCTGTTAAAAACATGCTATTAATTTTAGTAAATTTTTTTATTTTATTTATTTTTTTATTTTTTCAAACATTTTTTTTTAATAATAAAAAAAATGCTTTTCAGGATTTCCATAGTAGATTTCTGAGTCATGTGACATTACCTTGTTGGAAATTATATTTTACAGTAACTGAATGTTAAAATGGCAGAAACACGGTGAGGGTCCAAGACCAGTGAAGCGTCAAAGAGGAACTGCGGTGATAATGACTGTGACTGGAGGAACGTCAATCTTGGTCGATGTTCATCCCAGTAACTATCACCACAGTTCCACTTTGAGCAGTGCATGCTTCACTGAACTTGGATCCTTGAAGTCACATGAAACTGAAATCCAGATTACAGTAATAGTTTAGGACTGAACATTGCTATGCTCTTGTTCTAAAACAATTCAATTACAAGCGCCTCTAGTGAAATGCTATTAAGAAGTTTTAAACCTTTATCCAGTTGCCTGATGGAAAATGATTGGTAACTGTAAAAACACTGTGGTTTAGTTGGGCATTACTGTGGTAATGGATGCACTTAATTATGTTTTCAACAAGCATTTAAGAAAAAATATGGAGTTTTGTGTGAATGTGTTCTCGATGTGAAGTTGTTGACCTTGCGCCTTCCAGCAAAAACACAAGAAGCTTTCAAGTCATGAGTGCACATCATGCACACAGCAATTATAGTGAGCACAAAGCTCAACTCTTGCTGAGCTGCACAACTCCCAACCCGCAGCCTGTTGGGCAGAAACTTTTCACTTCCATGCTTGTACACACAAACAAGCCTGGCAGCAGCAGTACACTTTCTCACGAGCACACACACATTCGCTTACAGTTTCTCATAACGCCAGCAAGTCGTGGGGAAACCTCACAGTAAAAGTGCAATGGATAGCACTTGACAGCCAGCAGGAGAGCATAACTGTTGGCTGTTTTTGCTTTCTGGGGGGTTAGAGAAGGGAGTGTTATGGAGCATTGCACAGTAACAGGAAAGGGAGAATTGCAAAGTGAATCAGCATGTGTGGTCAGCTGGTAGATTGAAAAGGAAGGTCAAAGATTCACGGATGGTTTCTACCGCTGATTTTGTTTTAAAGACACATTAAATACATTCCAGGAGCAATGAAGTGAAAAAATATCTTTCCCTACACAGCCACCCGTCTCAGCCTAAGTTATAAGTTTTTTTTTTTGTGCTTTGTGTTTCCCACATCTGCACAAAATTCTTAAAAAATTGCTGAGAATCGAATATATTCTCGAGAATATATTCTCAAGATATACTCGAGAATATCGAGAATAATAAAAAAAATCTAAAAAAAAAAATAGATTTTTTTTTTTATCGGGTGGAAGTCGATATTTTAAAGTCTTTCTTTTTCCTTCATGATATTCAAGATGAGGCACAGAGACAATATTTACCAAACCTCTTTTACATTTAAAACAATAAAAATTCAGAACATTAACAGTATTTAATAATATTAAGCGACACTCAGCAAAGTTGTTGTTTGTTTGCTAATACATAAATAAACACTGGTATAGAAAAGGAACAAAACTTTGAAGGAAAACTGACGCACCTCCAGAATTTTAGTCAGTATCATTGCAGCTAAACTGCTGTCCTCACTCTAGGCTTCGATTTGTGTCAAGGCAGCACTTTGGTTTGTTTTGCTCTGCTCTTCTACAGATTCATTGTTTTTGTGCTGTTTGGCAGGTGTGACATCACTGTGGGAAATAGCTTCGATTAGATTAAATTGTTATCTTTATTGTTCATTATCATAATAAGGTGCTGCAAACTCTTTATTTGGAAAGTGTTTGGATTTTTCAGAAATTGTGCTGCATTTAAACTAATTTCTCCATGTTTTTGATTGAAACGCATCATATTTAAGCAATAAGCAGTTTATTCTAAAAAAAATATGTATATGGTAATAGCTGACCACTTTGCTTGATACTTGTTTATAAGATTGACTATATCCACCAAGTTTGGTCAGTAGCAGCTGCTGAGTGAAATATTTACACTACAGTTTCTCTTCTCATGGTCCCTCAGTGACTACAGCATGTTGGCAACATGAAAGTCTGGATTGGTTAGTGCTTGTAGGCAGTTAAATTATGAATACAGAAGAGGGAATAATGATTTTTCCCCCCTTTTGAAATTATAAGTTTGTTCAGTTACACAAAAATGATCAGGATTTAGTTTTTGATGGTTTAGTGTGTCAAAAATGTAACTTATTCTGAATAAAACCCACATTACATTAGCATAAAATATATTTTTTTTGTATGCTTCTCAATGAATTATGTATTCAAACCGCAAGCGAAACTTGATTTAGAACTTAGTGGAGAAACCTTTACTGACAAGCACAGTAGCAATCTGTTTCTTGTCTACCAGGTTTGCCGATATCTTAGGAAGCATTTTGGTCCACTCTTCTGCAGAAATTCTGTAACTCCATAGTGACTATTATTAGTCCTCTTGGGACGCTGTACTACATATTTTGGGCATTTTCTGGTTCAACACACCTGAATCTATTGATGGTTCATAACATGGTGGGTTGAGTCAATGTCAGAGATATCTGTTTTGGTCTTATCTAAACTTTGCACTGTCACTTAACTATTTAAATATTTTAGAAGTCACTGGGAATGCAGGATGAGCCTTCTACACTGTAGCAGGAGGCTACCAGACTTAAATCCAAAGTCATAGTCAGCTCCCTCACCTGTCTTATGATCATCCGCATTATATTAGGCCAGATTTTGCTTGGAGATCCAAATTGAGGACAACTGATGGTCATCAATTCTAAATACCACCATCAGCAGCTGCCACGCTTAAAATAAAAACTGATCACAAAAACATGAACAGTTGAGGTTCTGAAAATTCGCCTGCCAAGCTTATTAAGTTTTGACTGCTTTATAATTGCCAAGCTATAAACTAATTGATAAGCTATTTTAAATAGAACTAATTGATTCATGTAATCTTTGTGCCAATATCACAATATTGTGAAACTTTAATATTTTTACTTAAGTTTATAATGCTGTGGGAATCTCATACCGACCTAAGTCTAATCTTTAATGGATTGATTGAGCCATGTGTCTCTTGGCTTGAAGGGAATAAAGTATTTATTTTCCTGAGTGTCATCCAAATCAATGATTAATTTTCGTGTGGGTTTTTTTTCCTATATTATTGGTTAGCTTTTTGTTTCTTTCAATTCAAATAAACTTCAAGTAGCTGGAGGAATGAAAATTAGGTTAAGATCATTTACTGGAAAAGGTCGAACTAAGGATACTGTATGTCTAATGAAATTGCTTTTGTAACAAAGATCAACTCCACTCTCCGAACAGTAATGATGTTGTCTCACTTTGGCAAGAGTCAAAGAAATCGTCTTTGGGAATTGATTCAACTTAGAGACAACTTCATCGGTATCCTGTGTGGAATATCGTCTCCTTCCACGCATATGGTTTGGTCACACGCGCGCACACACGCACACACTTCTCTATCATTTCCCATCATGGCCGGTGGCTGTATGAGGCCTTTATTATGTGCCTGAATAATGCAAATGTCTTTTCACAAATCAGAGGTTGTTCATTCCCTCATTGCAGACCGCACTGCCCAGCACACCCTGAGCGGAAGATAGCCAGAATATTTCTTCTTTTCGCTTCTCCTTAATAATGATTTTCTCTCCATTTCCCCTCCATGCACCACATTTTCAGTATCTCACACTTCTCCCCTTGATGCTCTGCTCATTATGTAGTGCACTTACTATAATTTATTGCTCTGACAGCTTTCTGTTTGGTTCTTACGGCTCCATCTCTCCAGCAAAAATATAGACAGAATAAAATGTGATCATGTGCACTTACATCTCTGTCACCTTCTTTTTCTTTTCTTTTTTCTTTTTTTCTCTGAATTATGTTTTCCTCAAAGTTACCATGCACCTGGGCTCATATCCTGCTTCACCCCTGAAATGAAAAGTTTTTATCATCTTAATCTTCAGTTTCAATTTAGTTCCCCTATACTTTGAGAATCCTCAGAGACTGAAAGCCCAGGAGAGTTTGGAAGGAAACGGGTGGTTGAGTCAGAAAAAGACTGATGAGGTGGGAGGGAGAGCTTGTATTACGTCAGGCATCCTTCTGGTTTATTAGTAAGTGATGTTGGGAAAAAAGCCAATCTCAGAGGAGTGTGACAGTTATGGATTGTGTGTTTACAGGCATGGTAGTAGTGCAAAGGAGAGTGTTTGAGTGGATACATTCTGACTGGTGGATTTCTTTGTAAACCCGGAGAGATTGGATTAGGTTCATTATATAGAAGTGTCTGGAAAATTAACAAAATTACATTATAGGAGATTTTTTTTTTCTCTATTTAGGCAAATTTAGTTATGTGAAATTTAAATATGAGAGTGTGTAGAAACTAAATGGTCTATTGGCTGCTATTTTTTTTTTCACCATGTCTTTTAGCATGATCATTTTAATGCACATTACCAATATAGGGAGGCAAAAAAAAGACAAAGTACACCCCTTTTTTGTTAAATGTTGTACATATCGTTGGGTAATAGAAATAATCTCCTCTTTGTCAAGTGCACAATCACAGTAGGTGACACATTAGTAGTGTTTTTCAAACAGACTTTTAAGCTGTGTGAAAAGTAAGTACACCACTGAATTTTCTTTTGGACGTAAGGAAGACAGTTGCTGTTAACCAAATAGACCTCAATATTAAATGAACATCAGCAGGAGAAAGCAACTTTGTAACACCACCAACTTTCAGTTTGCTGCTCTAGACCATGAGGATGTGTGTAAACAAATTGCCAAGAAGGAAACAACTAGGCCAGTTAGTCCAGCAGTGGGTGGAAAATTATTTTCAGATTTGTGAAACACTTTTGAATTCTCTGAATTAGAGAAGCAGTAATTAAAAAAATCTGGATAAGAACAATTTGTTTCAGTGTTTCTGTTAAATCATTCCATCTTTTTTATTAAGAAGAGTACTGCATATTTCTGGCTATGTTCCTTGCACATAAACAGGAAGAGCTAATAAGAAAATATTTGATTTATTTTATTTAATGAGATTAAGAAAATCTTGCAAAAGTATTTATTTTATTATTTTTCATATTTTGTTCCAAATGCTTTTATATTTTATAAGGATTTTATAGATCAACAAAATGTAGTGCATGATGGAGAAATATAACACCTAAAAACAGTATATATACATATACTACAGAGTTTTATGTATTAAAAATATTTCCACTTCAAAAAATAGAATTTAATGTTATGTTTAAAAACTAGCAGTCTTTTTGTTTTGTGCAGCTTTTATGTCCATATCTAATATTGTTTGCTTTTTTACACTGTATCTCAAAAAATGTTTTCTATAGTCAATCAGCTGTTTAGTCAAGGTCCATGCATGGTGGAATAACATGATAAACAACTCACCTGCTGCTTTCATAACCGTCCTCTCTCAGCTCTCTGTCTGTCAGAGCTCAACAGGGGCTGCAGCCTACAAGCATCCATATGTATGACTTCAGGTCCTCTTCCTAGAATAGGACACTTTCTTGGAACTGCTCATTTTGTAACGCAATGGTTCATTATAAAAAAGATTCTAAACGTGTTCAAAGTAATATTGGAAAGCTAAAATTGCGTTGTGTGTGCTCACTAGAGAGGAAAATGTATGTTTCTGTGCCTTGGCGTGGATTCTTGTGAGCCTGAGGGGAGAGGTTGGAAGGAGGGTGATAATTATAGAAAGTGAATGGGATAAGGTGCTGTGTACTGGGGCTAATGAAGGCAAGAAAGAGAAGAGACAAAGGATGTGTGTAGGAGGTGTTTAAGACATGCAGTGAGCTCACTGACTTGAGGATGATGCATTGGTTCGTAAGTTCTAGTACTCTCAGTCGAACCATCACGTTGACTATGTCCTGGCACATATTTTATTCAGGGAGACTGACGCAGAGACAAACATACACAAGCTTACTTTTAAGTACACGCATAAATGACTAAACTTACTATAACTTCAGACATATGTCTGTGTACAATGTTGTAACTTTCAGGTCTTTCTTCGCTTCTGATGTTTTCCTTAAAGACATACTGAGCAAACTTTCGATTATGTCCAAAATAAAATTATATTTTTAGACATCTATTATTTACACTTTGCGATGGCATCACAGTATTTTCATAAGCTTAGTGTTAATTTGTAATTTATACTACAATGTTCCACAAAGCTCATATTTAGGTCTCACCCTGTTTAGTCTTGATAGCCTGTCACTGGGTGAGAATATGGGGCAATACACTTTTGAAAAATAAAATCCAAGTCATTTTTATTTTGTTTGACCAATTATGTTTTACATTACATAAAAATGTAATATGATATTTAATTTATTTTTTGGAGAGATTTAGTCTTTCTGATTAGAGGTCAATGTGTTTACACGCCTGTTAAAATTGATTTTGCCCCAGCCAAATTTATGTTTAATCTAGTCTTTGAATTTTAGCAACATGTTTCTTTACAGCAGAAGCAATTGTTGCAATCCAGCCTCAATCCGAGTCAGAGGTTCAAGTTTGTCAAAAATTCTAGTAGAAACATACAAAAGTTAATTTGTAATTCTAATACGGTTTTAATTGCTAGTTCACGTGAAAGTCAAAATTACTGTCTTATTTTCATTATAAAAGCACCAAAGTTAAGCAGCGTACTTTGGACAACAAACAAAAATGAAAACTGATTGTTAGCAATCCAGATAACTGTGGGATCATAATGGTATTTTTAGTGTGTTTCACTTGAACATTTTATCCTGAGGAGCAAATGTGTCAGGTTTTGTGTAGCTTGGCAATTTAAAGCTCATTCAAGGCAATGAGAAGACAATTGTAAAGAGAAATAAAAATAAATATCCTCTGCAAATCAAATTTGCACTTTGTCATTTAAAACCACCAAGAGAGCTTGGAAAAAAAAAAACAAACATCTGGCACAAATGGCCCTAGAATATATTAAGGGTTAAGTTTGTGATTTGTGGAAAACATTTTCGCAAAGTGCAAAACCGAGGAATTTCTAAAAGTAAAAAATAAATAAAAAAAAGTATTGCTAAAATTTACTTCTTGTGAACCATTATTGTCTTGTGTTATAAATTGGATGCACCAGTTGTATGCCTAGAGGCGATTGGTGTTTTGTTGCTAATCCTTACATAAATTCCAGTCTCTTTCTAAATGTCTGTGAAGGGAAACTTCCTCAGCTTTAATACATAGTTTAAGTCTGTGAATGGAGCAATAATAAAAACAAATGTGAGACACTGTTCCTTTCTGTATACAAAGCGTTCTCTGGATACGTTCTATCTGAAAGACCCCTACCGTTGCAACTTCCACAAACCTGGAAATTGCAGCACCCCTACTGTTTTGCATTACCCTTCATCTTGTTTTCTCTCGTCGCCTCATTCACACAAACATGACCACACACACACAAACAGGAAAGTCATTATTTGCTGAGTGTCTGTTCAGTGTCATGACCCTGAGCCCCCTGCTTGTTATGAAGCCAGGAGTCGCTGGCTGCAAACATATAAAGCAGGACACACAGCAGGTTGCTGCCTCTAATGATGATCTGTTTGGTGACGGTTGTGCTCATGACTACTGGTGTTTTACATGCCCCAGTGTGGTCTGTGGATGTCACTGTGCTCTGCAAATTAGAATAGTAGTAATGCGTATCTACCTTCATGCTCTCTCTCATGTTCATCTATCCATGTTTTTGATATGCTGATGTTTATTGATACAGTGTGTGCTTCATGGTATTGTATGAGTATGTGTGTGTAGCAGCAATACTATATAGCTGCAAATTTATAGGTATACCTCCATGCTCTTCAATGATGTGAGACAGAGCCATGGATCAGCTCAGCCTGTAATGAATTCCGATGGCCCATGGAAGACAGAGGGGAGGAAGATGGGAGAAGGGAAAGGAGGAGCAGAAGAAAGGGTAGGAGCAGTAGCAAAGGCGTGGCTGAGGAGACGAGGCAAGGAGAGAGAGGAGAACGGTTGGAAAAGTGAAGGAAAATAATAAAAGAGAATAACGAGGGAGGGAACAAACAGTGTGAAGCTGCATGGGGTCATTGATTGATCACAACCCCCCCCCCAAAAAAAACAGTCCAGTCTCCCACTGCTCTCTTTTTAACTGAAAACAGCAGAAATTTTTGTCATTATTACTGTTCCCAGAGAAACCATTATATGCAGTTTGTAAATTATTTGCCTAAAGTTAAATAAAGACTAATCTAATTCAAGAGGTCCTTTATTAAAAACTGAGTTTCTTTGTGTTTGATGAAAAGCAAACTTCTAAATGGAGTTTCACATTATCTTAATGCATTTTCAATGCCTTGTTGCTTCCATTCTTTAATAGGCTGATCTGCAAATACTGGGAGCTTCTGTAGGGAAAAATCACCACAGTGAACATTTCGACGTTTCCTCTCATATCAGAGTTTTTGACAAATTAACACAACCAAATACCTAAATTTAGTCTGATCACTATATCAGTTTTAGTATTTTATCTTAATTGTACCTTCAAGTACATTTTATTTCCAATTAGCTATAACATTCACTTTCTTAACATTAATGGTAAATAGCTGACAAATTCTGTCAGTATTAAAGCTGCAGTGGGTAGCTTTTATAAAACTATGTTGACAAAAATATGCTGCTTTCGATCAAAGAAAACTAAGAGGAAACAGTTTTTATTAAAGTTATCTAATGTGAAGTTCATACAATATGTAAGCAGTGTACTATAATTCAGGTCAAATTTGATCTGTCTTTTAAATATCCCATTGTTTTCCTAATTGCATAGAAGTAATAAGAAGCTCATAGTGTATTTTTTAAAGAATCTTAAAAATGTGTGATGTAGAATAGATAGGTTTGGCTTAAACAGCAACTCTGATGTCTTGCTCTCTTTTGCTCCTTTACAGCCTGGATGAACAGTAGACAGGTCTTGACATGATGTTCATAATACATTTAACTATCTTACTGACTTTGACATTTGCTAAATTTGAGTCTGTTACAGTACATTCTGTCAAGAACAGCGTGCACAGTTTAGAGGACTGTCGTCAACACTACCTGGAAGTGCTCATTATGGTGCATTCACAGATTGGGAAAAGATTAGATTTTTCTGTTTTCTGGTAAAAAAGTAAAATACATAAATTATCTTTACCTCACCCTTTAAGAAAGCAACCTCCATTTTAAACAGCTATGGTATATTGTCATATGTACAAACCAGATGTATTGGAGGCTACTTTTGATTCCCTCAGACAAATTGGTACTGTATTGGACTTTGTGTAACCAATTATATGTTGTCATACTTCACTATCACCAGTTCTTGTATCACCACCAACTTATTGAAAACACAATTCTTTTCATTGTCAAAGTACTAATTGTCAAATAGACACAGAAATGAGTCAACCTCCCTGACTTTAAATAGTACTCCAGAGTTTGAACTCTTTTTCACTCGTTTGTATTTTTGACCCCAGAGATCTTTTGTAACTTAGTGGAGTATAGATCAGGGATATTTATGTGACGTTCTGTGAAATGTGCTTATGTTGTAGATATGCTGTTAAATTCCACCTAATTACTGTTTCTATGTGTTGCTGTTGTTTTCTCTGTAGTGTGTGAGGTGAATACAATATGTGGCATGAACTAACTCACAGAAACGCTTGTACTTTTTTTCTGATGAATACCATTTTAACAAAGCATTTAAACACAGCTCTGCCAGATTCAGTTAGAAAACTTTGAAGATATGGTTCATGAAGATGTGGCATTTGAGAATTCTTCGCTGTCACAGCTGGTGTGACCCGATCTGAAGATGCTCTCCGATTGTTTCTAACATGACGTGCTCTTTCAGATTCAATAAAAACCCTAATCACAAAATTTAATAGCTTCTGCATACCACGTTTTTCTTTTGTTGTACACACCGTCAGTCTTTAAATATAATTCACAAATAGAAAGCAAGCAAACAAGACATTATTGAATAGCTTTGTCAGTTTTTCTTGCTCTGTATCATTTTATATTGATCCAAGCTCACAATCATTTGTTTATATGAAGTTAAATATGTCTGTAGGCAGAACAATGAAACAAGTCATATGACACTGCAGCTTAAAAAGAATATTTTCAATAACATGGTGCTGAATATGAAACAGAAAAATGTTTTAGTGTTAAAAATCCTTTTGATAGAACCAAGTTAGAATTAGATAAGGATAAAAAACAATAAAACATTGTACTCTCTCCTCTCTCTCTCTCTCTCTCTATATATATATATATATATATATATATATATATATTTTTTTTTTTTTCCTTCTAAATTTGCAAAATGTAAACCACCAGGAACTTAAGAGAACTTTGCCCCAAAGTAGCATCTTAATTATCAAAGATATATTTATTTTACAAAATAAATAAAATACAAATTTCTAAAACAAGTGCTATGCTTTAAATGGTTGCTTACATAGACAAACAGAAAACAGCTGAATGAAGTCATATACTTGCAATGCTTAGTGGAAATAAAATAATAATAAAACCGTCTGTCTAACAGCTTCCTTGCACTCTTTGTTTGTTGCATTATTGCATTTTTTTTTCTTTTTCATTCTTTAAAAGTGCTGGAGAAAAAGGTATGCATGGTGGCCATTTTCTATTACCATTTAAAATCATGCTAGCACACAATACCAGACACAATGTGTTCCCATTCCTGCTGTGTTAAACACAATGTGTTCTTTGGTCACACACATATACACACACCCGCACGCATGCACGTAAAGCACCAGAGCAGACATGGAGAAGAAAAAATATGTGCATGAACTGAATTAGTATTTGAAAGCTGTGTTTTTGCAGAACAGTTGTCCTGTGAATTTAAAAAAAATCAGTTTTATGCAGTTTGACTGACTTTCAAGAGCTTTGCTCTCAGTTGCAGATTTGCCTGCAGGTTAGGTGCATCCCCCTGCTTCTCAGTCAAACTGACTGACGATCAATGATACATTAACTGCTCGACAACGAGAGCAAACAAAATGAACACTGCTACATTAAATGCGCAATATGCTAGAGATCAACCAAACAAGCAGCAGCTTTGACAGAGTTTCTTATTCTCCATCCCCTGAGGCTGGTTGTGTAGGATGTTTTTCTAACAATAGTTGAATTCACATGTGGGTTTTAATAAATGCAAAACCAACAAGGCTGTTTATTGTAGATTTTCCACATTTAATTTTCTGAAGTCTTACAATAGTGATACTGACATAAATAGTGACAGATGCTTTTATAATGCAGCTTATACAAAGTAATGTTTTGAAGTTGAACACTAAGACCTTTCTGTGAAATCAAATATCTTTAGCAGCAACAGCATGACATTGTTTGTCAAACACATCATGCTAAGTTTCAAAGTGGTCAATAATTTTTTGAACATTAAATCTTACAATCTTAAAAAGAAGCTTGTATGCAAAGATATCTCATACATCACATGAAACATCTCATTAGAGTCCTTTTGACTGTAGTTGATTTTTTAATTCAAATTTCTGCATCCAACGTCTGTTTGGCTGCAGCAATATTTCTCAGCTGAATGAGAAACAATAAATTAAAGGAAATTTGGTAATAATAAAATAAACTCATCAAATTTATTTGTAAAGATGCTTAGAGGAGGCTGAAATAGCAAGATTTCTTCTGTGATGATTTTGAGCCAAGTTCTTGTAAAAACCATATGGCATTCCATTAAAATTATCTTTTGAGTGCCAACTGTGTTTTCTGCAGAACTGCTACATCACCCACTATGTTTGCCAAAAAGGATCCCCAGGTTGACAGACTTGTAATGAGCCCAAGTTTACCAGCTAGCCATATCTTGCATGCAACCAGAGTGATTCTATATCCTCTTTTAAAAGCTATGACCATTCATAAATGTGAGCCTTAATATGGCAAAGCATTCTGTCTTGGCATTCTTCATGGGAGTCTAATCCAAATGGATTTCGATGGCAAGAAATTTTGTGCATCTCATATTCAGCAAAGATAGGTGATTTCTGTATATTTGTCCTGAGTCCTCCATCCAATTGGCTGCACTGTCTGTATTTCCACATCATATGCTTGAGACAATTTTACATTTACAAACACATGGAGATGACACGGCTTGATGGCACCAATTGAGCAAATTGGTTGTTGCTCAATTTATATTTTGTGAAATCCTGTAGTGAAAGTGCACTGTACTGCATTACCCACCTGTACTTGTATGACTCATTATGCATGTCATACATCTTTAAAAGTCTGTTATGTTCACTGTGGTCATGTCTACAAAATGCAAATCGCAACATTTTAATAAAGTGCATCTACACACAAGTGTGGCGGCTTCCAAGAAAGAAAAAATTAAAATCAACATCTGAAGTTAAGGACTGGTTTCTGGAATTTGACATCAGAGTTTGAAGAGTATGCTGGGTAGAACATTACTTGTCAATATCAGCAAAAGGACTTAAATTTGAGCATTTAAAGCTTAAAAAATAACAGCATTACATATCCTCAATTTAGTAATGTAAGGGAATATATTTCAGTTCAGATGTTTTTGAACCACCCAAAATTGTACTCACTTTATTTTACTTGCAAGAAGCAGAACTTTCTTTAAAACTGTTTTCCTAGGTTTTAATCAATAATTCCTCAGGCATTCTGAAAGTTTTTCAAAGTTCTTCTTTAAAGGGGAGAGCACATTGTGAGTACTGAACTGGATCTCATCGGTTTATACTCATCAGGGTGGTACCTCTTTTTTTTACTGAAGTGGGTCAAGACATAGGAGATTCCTGGGCAACCTTGTTTTTACCCATTTTCTATCAGTGCTTACCATGGAAGCATGTTAGCATGTTTCAAAAAGAGCAAAGTGGATAAGTAGAGACTGAAGGACGTGTCACTTAAAAAAAGAAGGTAAAAATAAAAGTAAAGTTTTAAAAGACACAAGAAAAATACAAACCATGTGTCATAGAAGCTGAAAGTTTAATAACCTCTCAGCTGATCATCAATAGTAAGAATTGAAATTATTCAAACCCCTGACAGATTTAGGTTTGAAGCAATCTTAGTTTTATCAGGATGACCCTCTTGACTGGATGCAGTTTTGAAATGATGGAGTTACCCACAATTTTCATGTTATTTAAAAAAAAATTAAAATACATACTTAAAAAAAAAAAAAAAAAAAGTAATCATTGATACGCCTCTTACATGACACTATTTCCCTTTGATCTGTCAATAAATGTCACCATAAAAAACAAACTTTATAATGAAAATAATTTGAAATCTAAATCTGACAGTAGTGTGAAAAATTTTTAACTTAATGGTTTATATGCCATTTTTTCAACTGAAAGCTCTTTGGGACTCACCTTGGTTTTCCTTAGTTGCTGCTATTGTCAGTTTGACAGTCTGCTACTAGCAAAGGAGTCTAAAGAGTCGATTTAAAATTGGTTGTCTCTTATGTGTCATAACACTGGTTCACCTGGAGCTTAGGAGCCTTTTATGCCTGGATGATACATTTTTCAGAGTTGAGTGGGATAACAATTCTTGTAAAATACTAACATACTGGACTGAACTGAGTCACAATATGTAGAAAAAAACTGGAAGACTTTCAGAAATAGTCAGACAGTGATGACACATCATTGGAAGCAAAGTGTAATGAAACATTAAATGTTTTAAAACTGTTACACAACATGGTGGCTCACTAACAAGTTATCACTAATACTGTGGTAGCTTGTACTGTAGCTTGTACTGCTACAAGCTACAGTTAGTCATTTAAAACGTTTCATAAAGTTTTGAAGTTGTCATATTGGACAGATAACAGGCTGCATACTTATGACAGATCTTAAACGTGATTTAACTAATGATGTGTGGGGGAAAATGGAGAATTTCTTAGACCCACTAAAATAAATGCATTTTCAATAAAACTGTAAAACTTACCTCAGATTGTTTTGTTAATTTGGCTGAAATGGTTGCTCTGTCTCTTATTTCAGGATGTTTCTCACATTTCCAAAGTCTAAATGTTTTTTTTCAAGAACTCTCTGCAAGTGTAATTCCAGCTTGCCTGGTAGATTAAATCTATTCTCTAACATCTGTCTCCTTAATGAGCAAAAAAACATGTTTGGTTTCTCCTAACTTTTCACTGAAAACCAATAAGATGAAAGAAACATCTTCAAAATTGTGAATTTGAATATATTTATTTTGTCTTATTTTATTTTATTTGTACACATTGTAAGACGAGAAAATCAATTATTCTGCAAGGATGTGTTCAGCTCTGTAAAGTGTAATTTATGTTTCAAGAAAAAGCAGCAGAGAGAAGTGCTGCGCTTCAAACTGTCAGCAGCACACTTGTTAACTTTAATCAATACACAGAAGGTAATCTTGTCCTCTGAAAAGATAAGAAAACATAAAAGGAGCTGAGATTTTAACAATGATTTGTGGAAAGTAGGTCAGTGCACATGGACAGAAAGACAAAGTCTAGCAACTAGACTCAGATATAAAAAAAAGCAACATTTATTTTTGTATTTTCACATTTGTATTATCCAAAAAAGTCACATATGGCAAATTCTATAATCTTTTCACATTGAGAACATCAATTGCATTTTTAATAAATTCATAAATCAGGTTTAAATGTATTCCCCCTGCAGGATTTAAACAAACAGGCATAAAAAAATGATTATTTGTGTTTTAGATGCAACATTTTCCAAATCAACATGCAAGCAGAAATGACTACAGTCATGCCAGAACCTTCCCAGCTGGCATGACTGTCCCAGAAGGCATCACATCATTGTTATATCCAATATATGTGAGAGTCAGCAGCTTGAGCTTACAAAGACAGGGCAGCTTAGGCCAACAACATGACTAATCACTGGTAATAATACTAACAGGTATGACTCACATTACAGAGGCTTTCCTTGCAATCTTCAATACATTTTTCATTTTGTGACACTGATGCCAAAAATAAAGAAGCTGCTCATTTTTAATCTGAAGATTATTCAAGCTTTGATTAATTTGCATTCTTTGCTCTAATCCATCAAGTTTGATGATCTTTCTTGCTCAACAAAGCCTTCCATAAAACAACAATTTTATTGAGTCTGTGGTGGGAATAAATTTTAAACTGTGCAAAAACTGTTATATCATCGCCTAAAAAAATCTAACAGTTTTCAGTATTGTTCTAGTCATGGCTTTGATGTTGTACATTGCATTATACTCTGTTGTTAGAAAAAACTCAGTTTGCCATTTTCTTGAGCCTTGTCATATATATTGTGATATAAAAAGAAACTAGGGATTTTGAATCAATAACTTGAATAGCTCCCTATGTTATGCTCCATCCCTGCCATCTTATTGACAATTTCTTCCTTTGTGTGAAAGTCACAAATATTTTTGAAATATTTTGCAATGGTGGTAGTAATAGTAAATATTTTAATGACAATATAAATTACTGTATATCCATGTTTTATTTTTTCTTCTCTTTTTTACTGTGCTTCCATCATTCTGCGACCTTTAGCATTTTGAGCATTAGCGTCCCATGAGCATTTGCTGGTATGAGACTGTGCATACAGAGTCACATACTCTGTATGCACAAAATATTCTTACTCTGCAAGTATGTACAGAGTATGCACAGAGCTCTGTGCATACTCTGTGCAAAATAAATCAATTCTGTGCATACTCTCTGCATACTCTGTACTGCATACTCTGCATACTTTCATGTCCATATGACATGGAAAAAATACAGGTTCAGAACACTAAATATTTTAGTCAACAATTATTACACTCCTAACTGTCTTTGGTGATATGAGTATTTCATGAAGGTCTTCTCTGTTCTATAAGCAAATGTCTGATAAATTTCCAGCATTACATACAATCTATATAATCATCTGATATCCCACTTTTATTACTAAAGTTGAACACTTTGTGTTTATATTTTCAAGAGGTCTTTACCCTAATTCTGAGATATTGAAATCTTTTCCAAGGTTAGCATGCTCCATGTCAGACAGGACTCAAAAGTCCCTTCTGCTATCAGCTGAAAGTATTTTTCTGTCTTGCAGTCTGAAGAAACTGCTGACATGCATTGACATGTTGAAAATGATTTTCTTTTAAATTGCTTCTTACATCTCATATCTTTTTCTGACTTTATATTAGAAAATGCAACTGACTGTTAAAATCACCAGCTTTCTGACTTCTTAACTGACTGAAGTCTTTATTTTTTTATTTTATTTTTTTTTTGTTTTGTTTTGTTTTTACTTCCACACCAGTGCTTGCTGGTAGAACTGACATACTTTCACAGAAATCAGATTTTTGACTTTCTCACTGTTGGATAAGCAGTCAAGACTGATGACCATAAAAAAATCAGTTTTGGCTAATTTTTCTGTGCATCTTTAAATATCACATCTTTCTAAAACCTGTATGACAAAGGACTATAGATTTGGCTGTTCTATCACCTCATTGGGAAAATTGTTGGTACACACGAGTAAAGGTGCTTAGAGCTGTGATTAGATCATATGCAATCTATCTAAACTAGATGTTACAGTACTTATAGTCTTCATATTTTACAATCAGCCCCTTCTTTAGTTTGGAAAAATTTCAAAAACAATACTGGAGCAGATGCTCAAATTTTGTGTCTCTGTTGGAGGAACTTTACTTGAGCAGTTCTGTTTGTAGTTATAATTTTGTTTAGTGTGTGAGCCCAGTAGAAAGATTTGAACTTTGTGCACTTTTAAGCGTAATGACCAAACAGCCTCTCGTGGCCAGGAATACTTATACTGAAGAAAAGGGACCGCTTTGGAGTCTCATTGTAAATGTAGTGCTTGTTTTTTTTATTGTTTTTTTTATTGTTTTTTTGTGTCTCTGTTGTATTTATAAGACATACTGTAAGCGCCTAGCACCTTCATACATTTTGCAGTGTTGTGTGTTTGTGTTTTATTTTTCTGTATACAAAAGCAGATCTTTGCTATTTAAGTGCGACTGCACCTACACTCTGTTCTTCTAATCTCTCTTTCCTGAACTCGATGTTTATCTGCTCTACCTTTCTTGTCTGTAGGTCTTCCTCTGTGTCTCGAATCTGTGCGTCTTCAGTGTTTATTGTCATTGTTCCTCTGAAACCATGCCTATGCTGTCATAAAGCAGCACAGATCCAGTCTGTGCTGGATTGAGAGGGGAAAAAACATTATTGTTTTTGGGAAGATTTTCACTGTGAGTAAAAAAATCTGATACATACACTCATAAAGATTAAAATTCATAGGTCTTAGTTTCCAGATTGTGAAAACACATTTGCTCCCCAAAAATTACCACGTCTGAACATGGAGGGGATGACTCTTCATTATTATTATTTTTTTTAATGAGTGGTGCATGCTAGTTTGCCAACTCTGCATCATGTTTATCACAACCATGCACCTCAACATCTGATGAAATTATGCTTTGTTTAGCCAGGTTTAATTGCTCCAAAACAGATGGAAACACCCCCAATTTATAATTTATTTTTTGCGACATTTTAAAAGTTTGCTTAAAATTCACATGACAATTAGATTGAAACATAGCTAGTCACAGTTTTAATCATTCTGCTTCTTTCTTCCTCTGCAGGGTCTTCGCTCCATATCAGGTGAAGCACTGTAGGCTGCCAGGCCCCTGTCAGCCTTTACACAGAATCCCTCCACCCCACCTGGCCTCACCTGGCAAAACCCCATCAGACAACCACCACTGGCCCTCCCTTTACCCCATGGTGGCCCCAAGGCCCACCCTCTCACTGCTACTGGCTATCCTGGCCTGCACGGGGCCCGCACGCCCCTCGCCCCCCCTGCTGCTCCGGCCCCGGGAGAGAGAGAGGGACTCGGGTGGCATCAACATAGCCGTAGTCCACTCTGGCTCCTCCCTGCTCCCGGAGACGGCGGTGGTGGGAGGCGCGGGGGTTGGCGAGCCGGGTCTCGGGTCCGGTCTGGGAAACGGTCCGGGAGGAGGAGGCGGCGGAGGTGGAAGGGGGGTGACAGATACAGCCTCACTTGCAGGAGTTGTGGCCATGGCCTCTTTGTCCTCCTCAACATACCTCTCGCTGGCAGCACTTTCCACAGAGACAGTGATGACGCCATCAGGTCAAGCAAACGTCATCTACCTGGCAGTGAATGAGAGCAGTCCAGGCACATTGCTGCTGCAGCTGTGTGAGCTGCTGGCCACTACACCTCTACAGGTAGGCACAGGACACAAAACACACATTTTTTCACCTTACATTATGTTTGATTCTAAATAGATATGTATTCTGAATTACTGAAAGATGTTTCACCTGATATTTCACCTTATGCAACCTTTGTTTAACTCAGGGTTTGGTGTTTGAGGAGGAGAGACCACCGCCGCCAAACCGTGCCCCTCTGGCCCCAATGCTGGAGTTTGTCTCCGCTCAGACTGGAGTTCCTGTTGTTGCTGTCGGGGGAGGAGCCAGTCTAGGCCGAGAGCCACAGGTAAGAATGAGTTACCTGTTATTGCATCATCATCGTCCTCGTTTCTTTCATTGCAACCAAAGAAAGAACTGTCTGTGAAAAACAAGATAGAATGTAACAATTAAAAGATATAAAAGATATTACATAACACTTTGAAGTTGTGGTCTATATGTAAATGGGAAATTTAATGAAGAGAAAATGTACAGTAATTTTAATTAAACAATGTCTGTCTTTGAGGGTGGAACAATATTACCTTCCAAATCAGAAGAAATCATATTTTCTATCAATGTACTCTGTGTACAGCATTAAATCTAGATACATGCAGTCTAAAAATCTATACATTATTTTGTTTGAGGAACATAAAAAATGTAAAAGAAGACATGGAATATTATGTAGATAAGATAATCTAAGTAATCTAAGAGGTAGTAATCAGCCCCTAACCTTTGTAAAAGTTGTAAAAGTGGGAAGAACAGAAATTGTTGCTTCCTTTCTATTCTTGTTATTAAAAACTGCATCAGGTTGAACTGATGAAAGGGACATGCTTTTAGAGTCAGCATGGCATCCACACCTGGTGTAATTGTTAAAAAAAAATGTAATTATGCTTCATCAAGTGTAAATGTTTTACCACATACTGAATGAAAAAAATATTAGTGGTTTGAACAATGAAAATATTCTGATTTTTTTTTGTTTGGTTTGTTTTTTCCAAAGAAGCACAAATTTGTATTCAATTAATTACAAAGAGTGACTCAGTGAGACCTTTACTGCTGAGGTCTCTTGTTACAAAGCCTTTTGTTACACAATCACAGTTTCTGCTTCTTGGAAAAATGCACATTTCAGCTTTTGGGATGACAAATTCCTTAGGCCTGCAGTGTTATGGATATTAAATCCTCTCTATATCTTCTGACAGTTGAAATTGAAGTTCAGTGAGCAATCTCTAATTTATCTCAGATTAAAATCTACAGTGTCAACTTCTTTTAGGAAGACATACTGCTTTGATCTTATCAGCAATGTGCGATGGAGAAGAGGGGCATTGCAATATCTTTCTCAGGATGGCTTTAGTTTCAGTTGTTGCTATTTTTTAACAGGTCAGCATCAAAATCACCAAGTAGGAAGAGACATTCATAATATTCAACATAACAATCAACTTCTTGTGTTGATTTATTCAAAAAATAAATCAACACAATTGTTTAGAAATTGCTTGCTTATGTGTTGAGGATAGACCACAATTAGAGATCCAGATAACAAAGCAGTACAGCAATGGCAGGTGTGATATTCAGTGAGTGGGCTAGACTGTTTTAAAGAGACCTCCTTGACAGCATGATAAGTTATAATTCTTTCATGACTTGGTTGCTGTTATAGTTAATACAGAAACCTGGCATCAAGCGAACAGCGTCTTAAAATATTCATTAATGAAGCAGATTTGTTTACAGCAGGAGGTGAAGATACTTTGAAGTGGCACGAGACATTATGTCATGCAGGTGTCATTAACCTTTTAACATATTGCACCATAACCTACAAAAAAAAAAAATATTAGGTGGAAATTGTTTTGGTAACTCTTTTACCGAATGTGTGTTTGTACTCTGAAAAGAACACAAACAAGGCTGATGATTTGAAATGGGTGCTATTCATTTTCACCTATTTCATATTTGAATTTTTTGCTGCTTTGTTCCTGACATGTTCAGGTGTGAAATGAACACAGCCTGTTTTGTCCTTGTGAAGCATCAACTGGTTCCCACCTTCAGGAAGTTGTGTACCTGTTTTGACAATCAGTGATGCAAAGGAATACCCTGTACTCTACTTATTGTCTACTGAAAACTACAGAGATCCTGTGTTGTTAAATGAGCACCCTTTTTGCACACACCACCTGACATTTTAGAATCCCTCTATGGCCTCTCACATGTGCCTTCATGTCTCAGTCTCAGCTGATCCTAACCCTAGAAATGCTGAGGACACAGGAAGCTCAGAAAGGATTGGGCTTTTGCTGAGGTGGCTCCAAATCATGGGATAGTTGCTGTTGGAGATTACAAAGACCTCTTATATAACCAGTGCTCAATCTGCTCTCAAGACCTAAAGCTTTGGTTTGGCTTTCAACACAATATTTTTGATAATGTGTTTGGCTCTTTGGTCAGTGCTTGCTTGTTTTGAACTACTTTTTAAATAAACTTGGCTTGGAGATTATCGATATTTTGAAATCATTCATAGGTATCTAAATGGCAGGACACCATCATTTGAGATGTGGTGTAATGAACTGTCTTAGAAAAAAGCTGAGAAACCTGCTGTATCCTCTGGCTTTTAGATCATCTTTCCTTTGCTTCAATTTTCAGAATCTCATGATCTGGATTTTTTTTTTTTTTTTAAAGACTTAAACTCTCAAGAGTCATATCTTTCCAAGTAAATAAAAGTTTAAAAATGAGTCAAACGAGGAATCAAAAATCAGGCAATACTTGAGGTTGGTGTGCAGTGGAATAATATCTTGCATTTTGTTTTTTGTTTTAACTATCATTGATCAAATCTGAACTGAATCAGCATGATTACACAACAAGCTCTCCTGGAAAAATAACACAGACTCTAAAAAGGAATGACAAAAACTGAGAAGAAGCAAAATATGAAACAAAAGTTGCTTCTTGAGCCACGCTTTTCTACATAATCTGTTGAACACACCATTGGAAACTATTTTTAAAACAACTAAATATGAATGCGCTATTAGAATTTATGAATAAAAGTCATTTCATTTTCAGTCCCTCTTGCTCCAGGCTGCCAGTTTCCTATTTTTCACTAAGACTTAACATTTTCTTTAAAGAATAACAATGCACATGCAAATGTCCTTTCACTTTGACATTAGGAAAGAAGCTAGATCATTTTTCAGTGCTTGTAAATGTATTCACCCCCTTTACTTTGTCCCAGTTCAACTACAAATTTAAAGTTATTTCATTGGGATTTTCTGAAACTGAACACTAAAAAACAGTCCAAAGTTGCAAAGTGGAACATGTTTCTTCGAATACATAGCCACACTGTTCACTAGTTGGTCCTTTTCATGCCAGTTAGTTGCACTGGATTTTATTCAGGGATTTCAGAATAAGGGGCATTGCACACAGCATAGAATTCAATTTGAAAAATCTTACATGAATTTCCTTTCTCTTATAACACTATGATTCCTTTTGATGGTCTGTCACATAAAATTCAATTAAAGTATGCTAAGGATAGTAATGTGACAAAATGTGGAAAGGCTTCAGGAACAGGCATAATGTTGCTATAATGTAACAAAAGTACATAAGTGATCACAGTGTTGGGATGATGAATCACCATTTTGTTTTCTATTTTGAAGCAAATCAAGAATAAGTAGACCTTGTAGCAATATGTTTTCTAAAACGGTGACTTGGGACGCAACATTAGTCATTCATTGTTTCTGGTGAGTACTCAAGGGTGCTCGTGAGTTTATTTTTGCTTCATCTTACAAAAGAACTCTGAAATAGTCTTTAGTCTTCAGCTGCAGAATTCACTCTCAGCAAGTTTCCGATAAAACCTTTTCTATGGCAGGTTAAGCAAAGCAAACACACTTACACTGGGAGTCAGTCTGCTGGTTTGATATCTGATATACTTCAGTGCATCATAACTGGAGGTGAGCCTTGACGGCATGAGACGATGGAATGTTATTCCCTGCCATCATTCCCTTTGATCATCCACATGTACTCACAGATGCAGAGCCCTGATTACTAATTTACAGATATTCTCTCAACTCCCAGTAAAAAAATTATAATTCATACAGTATTTGAAAGTACAATTCTGGGAAAAAAAGAAACAGATTTTATTTTCCTGCATAAACGTAGATTCACTCCAACCATCTGCGAATATGCAATTTGACTTCTTAAGACTTTGCTCTTGTTTCGACAATAATACAGTGGCAGTAAAGCCAATGAAAATGATTTATTATTTCACACAGTCAGCAGCTCATCTACTAACATTAAATATGTCTGCAGTGGCAGAGAGGAAGGCCATCACTTTTTCTTTCATTCATGCTTGAAAGCTTTCTTTTAAAAGCCAAAGCTTGTTTTGACAGACTGCGTCATTCCTCTGAGCCTGCCCTTAGATTTGAACCAGTGAGACACAACGCAGAAAGAGAGATGAAATGACTGGGAACAGTCTGATGTTGCCTGCAGATCCGCTGAATAAATATGTTAAATCTTATAACACACATATTCAGTGCAGCTGAATGGCACGCCACTCTAATTAGCAGTTTATAGAGAGCACCTGGAGTTCAATGGAAAACAATAACTTTTCTGATATTTAATAAACTGAAGTTATATGTGAAATGCACACATTTTATTTGTGCTTCATTAATTCATTCTCTCTGCTTACAGGAGAGCGGCTCAATCTACCTTCAGTTCACTTGCTCTACAATGCTCCAACTTGAGGTAATCTTCGAAGTCCTTGAAGAATATGACTGGACTTCGTTTTCTGTTGTCACCACCCGTCACCATGGCTACGAGGACTTCCTGGCCATGGTGGAGGGTATGACAGATGGGTCCTTCATTGGCTGGGAAAGGAAGAGTGTGGTGGTTCTTAATGTGACAGATGACCCCGGCGGGGCTCGCACCAAACGACTCCTCAAAGACAATGAAGCTCAGGTGAGTGATGGGAAACACAAATGCCACTTTTGATTGAGATGTAAGTCAAGGGCAAAATGGTTCATCTTAGCTCAAATCAATTGAACAAAATGGGGTTCCAGCAACATCTGCCACTTATCTGAATGTGCCTAAAAGGCCTTGAAAAGAAAGTGGATATATAAAAAAAAATAAAATAATCTAATTTCTGTCAAACAACAGTAGAAGTAAGTATCTAAGAATTAAATGCCCCCATCTTTCTCATGTATAACACTGTCTCATAACTTTTTTTTTCTTTTGAGCTCCCTCTTCTCCCCAAAGAAAACTCATTCATTTCCCTGTTGTTAAATTCATATGCTCACATGTGCATGCACACTTTTACATAAAAATCATAAAATGCATACACAAACTCCAAAAGGTAAACCTGACAAATGTATGATTTATTTACTGGTAAAATAGTAAAGCTAAGTTGTTTTCTAACTAGAAGCTATTTTGATATTTCATATAACTGTCCATTGTTGTGATATTTGTACCAGCTGTTATAGATTCGTTATATTTTGACAGTGTTGCGATGTAGCATTCAAAGAAAATTAACCTGAAGTGGATAAATTTGACCTTGTCAGAATGGTGAGGTTACCACCCCTGACTGTTTATGTCATTAATGGCCCAACTGAGAATTTTTGTAAATGTAAGTAAAACGAGTCCTAATTTTCTAACTAACCCATTAATTTCTCCAATTTTTATGCAAATATAAGTGGTGATCTGTTAAGACTGTTCACCTCTCATTCATTCAACCCTAATGGATGATAGGTGTGTTAATTTTAGATCATTCTAATTTCACAGTCACACCTGGAACAAGTTATAACACTAAAGTTTGCCTGTGATTTTGAAAAGCTATAGATTTATATCTCTTATAAACAAAACATATTGCAGATTGTCACCATGCACCACTGCTGACACAACTGCTTCTAGGGACATATGTCTAATATTTAGTGGAAGATTTTTCAGGGCTTCTATGAATGCGTAATATTATAAATATTTAAACTTAGATTTAGAATAATTCTTGTTTTGCAGTTTTGTGGTTCATTCCAAAATGAAATCTAATATAAATTTGGCATCAGACAGTTTCTCTATTCCTACCAAAGACTTTTTCTGACCTTTAAAAGATTATGGGAGGTTACATAAAAAGACTAATGTTTAAAGTAAATGCACAGAATGTGTGTACTTCTGAGGAGTAATGGTTGAATAAGTATTTTCCCTGACCTTACCGCTGTGTTATTCATGGAAGGAGGGAAGAAAGGAATCTCAAGTTGCAGATTTTTTCCCCACCCTTCTCTTTTCTAATTCTCATCTCTGCATGAGTCAAAGTTACCTGAGATGACCTCTCTCTTTAATGCTTTACCAGTTTAATTTATATTCAATCCTCACTTTTCTTTGGCTGATATTACAGTAAAATGACCTTCGTAAAGATAAGTCTGAAAAAAATGAAAGAAAGACAGCAAGGGCAGCTGGAGCAAAGGGAGAACATTATGTAATTATACTGAAAGTGATGTGACATGTTAAACGGGGGGCATAAAAGTGATTTTGATGTGTCAGATTATTTTTGACTCTACAGCTCTTTGACTCTTCAGACATATGCTATTCCTTTTAAAATATGTTTCCTTATTTTTTGTTATTGTCACAATATTCAGAATGTTAAATCCAAGAGTCAAAATTAGACATTATTTAGAAAAATGTCAGCAGCTGACATTCTACTGGCATTCTTCTAAATACCTACTTAAGCAATTTCTTTGGCAGCTGAATTATTTTTTGCTACTTCCCTCTCAGAGACCCACCTCTTCAATAACAAAAATAAATATAAATCTGACCATGATGTATGGGTCATGATTTTGGAAGTTTTCCAAAAACATGCCCATTTTTGCCTTTCTGACCTCCTTTGCTCTCAGACTTTTGTCTTCCTGTTTCCTGTGTCAGCATCATCAATTTAAATTTGGTATTTTCAACAGCCGCATGAATGTGCATGCCCTTGAAAAAAATATACATTTTTCCTGTGTTTACCTTGACGTTTTAGAAGCAGCTTTTGTTGATGGATGCTGTATGAAGTACAATATTTTTGGCCATGATAGAAAAAGTTAACAACTGTAAGCTATTCTTAGGGGAAGTCACCAGTCTATTTTTATCAACTGCTTCTGTTAAATTTGTGCAAACAAGAGTTTCTTTATATGTCTGAAAAAAGCGAATACAGTCCTTGCACATTGCCAGGATCCCTCAATTGGAAGTAAAGACACATGTTTCCATTGAAATATAAAAGAAGAGGATCTAAAAGCTATACTTGTAAGTGCAAGTCAATATCAATATCAATCAATATTGAGGGTGAGTACATACAATTTTCCGCCCATGAAATGCAATAGCTCTCAGACCACTTACTGTGCAAGACTCCACTGCTAAAGAAAAAAAAAACAAAACATGATGAGGCTTGTTTATATTTTGATGCCAAAAATATGGACAAACCAGCAAGACACTTACAACCTCTTAAGATAAGACAAAAGCTGAACTCATTCGATAACATTTCTTACACCAGGTTAAGAGGAAGGACAGTTCTGCACTTTACACCAGAAACAAAATGTCCTACAGTTACATTTGTATGTGGGAACATCATGGTGTTTTACAATATAATGTATAGGGAACGTCCTGATGTCTTATAATGTACGACAACCCAGTTATAAAATCTACTGATTTTTCAATAATTGAAAAATCGAATTTATTGATTTGATAACTGAATTAAAGATCAATAGAAAAATGTACTCAAACTTTCTTGATAAGAATACAGAGATGAAATGAGTGTGGAATGCCAGGCAAGACAATAGTCTTGAAAACACAGCTAAGGGATGTCACAAAATACATTTTTATTTGTGAGTGAAATCCTTTATGAGTCAATCCACTTGCTTTCATAATAGTGCTACATTAACACAACTCTGGTCATCTGTTGATTTAGAAACACATTCAGAATGTTTTTGATCCTGATTTTCTCCTACTGCTTTAAGTACCTTGATTTATTTAACACTTAGTGAAAAAAAAAAAAAAAATACTTTTTCTCCCTGTGAAGGTTTTATGTTTCTTGCTGTATTGGTGGCAACTGTAATCTGTTTGCATCTACATACATGTTATGTAATCTGCATTGTGATGACAGTACATAAAGTAAGCAGATTAAGAAATGTGTTCATAAATGTGGGAAAAATAAATTGGTTAAAGTGATTATAGCTTGTGCGTTCCTTTGACTGAGCTATGCACAAATGATAAGAATTAATCTTTAAGAAAACATTGCTCTTTCAAAAGTTTTTTTTTTTTTCTTGTACTGACTGTGTTGCGTCCATCTGATAAACTTGCTAAGATGTCAAATTAGGTTTTTATCACCAATTGCTGTTTTTTTATGTTTAGAAAAATTCAGCATAGCCATTCTATTTTTTTATATTTCTTTTCAATGGAAATGTAGCTCATACTTTTTGTAAAAAACATAAATTGATTTTCTATTTTTCAATTGTGGAATGGGTAGCTTGTTCTTATGATATTTAATATATGAATTGCTCAGATTTATTCTAAAAGCTCTGCAATAAGAAAGTATTAAATTGTCTTCATACATACTCTTTGTAACCCAGTTAATACTAAAATTAATGATTTCATTTGGCTCCTCTGCTCTGATGTGACAATAAAAAGATGTGTGTCTTGCAGAGACTTTGTGACTTTTCTCCTTAAAACAAAGTTTCGTGTCACTTTTATACTACTTTATTACTGCACCTGATTCGTTCTTTACACATTAGTGTATTTAAATTGGTATTTGAAGACTGTATTTATTATATACACCTCAAATTAGAAATAGCTTGTGTTGATCCACCCAAAAAATTTCCTTCTCTTGAAAAACAGGCATACCTATAACCTCTGAAAACCCTGTTAATGTGAATATATTGACGGTACGTGTTATGTTCATAATCTAAAGCACTCAGGAGGGTGCAGCACTGCATGGGCCATTTATTTTACTTCAGAACTTGCTGTTGCTAATTAGCATACGGCAGGCATTGCTTGATGATTTGTATCTCAGTACTTTGACTGGTAACCAAGGCAGCAGGCATGCTGGTTTTCCTCTGCATGCCTCACTTAAGGTTATCATTACAGAACCAGAACACAAAATGCATGACAAAACACACATTGTAAAAAGAAACCAGCTGCAGAATGCGTATTTGTTCCTTTGTTTTATACTTTAATTTGATTGCTTAGAAGTTTACTTCTAACCATAGTGTAATGTTATTCAAGTAACACATCCTGAAAGATTCTTAAATCATCATAAGTTCATACCAACCCAAATTCTCTGAGCCGAGGAGTGGAATTAGATATATTTCAAAAGAGATTTGAGACTATTACAGGCTTTTGGACTATTTCTTTTCTCATTTTGTCTTTGTTTAATGGAATCAGACAGGATACAAAGGGGAAAAAGGAAAAAAAAAGTACTGGCTACATTATGAATAAATATTAATAGATGTATTGATTAAAGCGGAACAACACCTCTGTATAATAACTTATAACAAAACAATATGTAAATTATGTTGATAACTGAAGGACAGAAAAACAGTGTCATATATAAATTGATTATATAATCTATAACCAACTTTTACAAGACAGTAGCACACACAATATCGTTTACCAAGTTGTTCTGACTTTTTATACACATGATGAAAACGTTAAAGAGAAGCACTTACTTAGTCCCAAAAACATAACATTTTTATTAAGATACGTTAAGCAACAATATCAAACGAGCTAAAGTATGGAATGTGGGTACTAAAGCTAAGCAAGCAAAGAGATAACCAAGCCAAAATCTAGCCATTAACTCGACATAAAAAACACACAATATATGGATAGACGTAAAAAAGGTTTGAAGCTTTGTCACTCCCCCATTAATAACTTTTAAATTACAAAACCCAAATTTCAACAGCACAGATTTAAATCAAAGCTGTAGTGAAACCAGCACAATGTTTTCCCTATATGTGGATGCAGATTTATTTTGCATGGAGCAAGATTTTTAGTGTGATTAAGACAGTTAAGCTTTGCCAAAGTACAATATGAAGACTCACAATTGTCTAAAGAAATCCATAATGGAATACTCATGCTTCAAAAAATGGCCGCCTGTTCTGACAAAGTGATTAACTACATGATATTTAAAGAAAATAAGAGTTTTTGTGGGTTGTTTGTAAGGGTAGCAACGAACACCCTTCTTCAAATATTAGAGCAAAGCAACAATTTACAAGAGGAAAAAACAGATAATTTTTACCTCCGGAGATAAAAATTTTCTATGTAAAAGACTTTGAATGTGTGCTACCTGCTGTAGTGTGTGATAGGCATTGAATGTCTATGTAGACCTCATGCTGACCTTGATCCTATGCGCTGTCAGCTGAGTAGGATGATCGGCGCCATCCGGCCATCTTCTCTGATGTGAGTCACAGCAGTAAACACGCAGCATGTGATTCAAATGCCACATGCCTGCTGCTATTACTGCTGGTATTCCATATTCCAGTGTTGACTGATTTGAGTTTTTATACCCTCACTCATTGTCTTCCGAAATGGTGGCACACATTTTCCTCAAGTGCTTCCTCTGAGCAATCATCTCAAGGATTCTCATAAACCTTCCACCCCTAAACACACACACACACACACACCCACAGTCAGACACACACAGATTAATTTATCCCCCCATTTTTTTAATAACGTATGAATGGAAAATAAAAATGCAATCAGAACAAGATTCCTCATTTTTCAAGTACAGCTAATTTAGCTAAAAATAAACTTAACAAAGGGTAGAAATCTGTTAGATGCCATATAACACTGATGTATAAATGAATAAAATGTATAATTGTGAGAGAAATATATAAAATATCATGGAATCAGGTAAAAAAAGAATAAAGAAAGAAACACTGATGATTAAAATGGGATCCAGTTGCTCAACTTGCATCTATCACCATGTTTCATTTTAATTGATGCTACACTCTATTACCCTATTGATTATGGACACCACCTGAACCCCTCTGTCTTATCATTCATCTCCAGGTCCGTCTGCTGTACTCCTCCCTGGAAGAGGCTGAGCTGATTTTTCGGGCAGCCTGGGCAGCAGGTCAGGCTGGGCCGAGTCACATGTGGTTTGTCGTTGGACCCGCCCTGTCTGGACTGGGATTGGAGGGACTGCCAAAAGCCTTGTTTGCCATCAGGCCTCAGGGCTGGAGGGACGAGCCACGCAGGTATGTGCCAAGCAGATGGTTCCCTACTGGTCTGTTTGGGTTTTATGTTGCAATAGATTTTTAGATTTTCCAATAAAATTAATGGCAAACTCATTCCGCCAAATCAGCTCTTTCTTCCACTCTATTACAAAGTCTAATGCAGCTGAACTCAATGAATCCCACTCTTAGCAAAAGTCAAAAATAATTTTTCAGAATGATAGTGCATTAAAAGCATAACCTGTACATTAAATATATGATATCACACACATACTATTCATTTTAATTTCCCTTTAATTTCGTCATGTCAGTACCCATGCAACACATGTATTTTAGTATGCTAGCACACTGGGAAAGATAGGACACTGTGAAAGCAGCTTAAGCAAATGTCTAATTACTCCAGACACAGTCAGTGAACCACTGGATTCTCTTCAGTTAAAACCTTCCTCAGGAGTTTTTAAGTAACCAAAATGTCACTTAACATTGGCCATTGTATGTGTCTGCACAGTTAATTGATTACAATTTACTAAAATGGATTTGTTGTAATGCCTGACTTCTCCTATTTCAGAAAGTTTTTTTATTCCTCGTTTGATAGTTTTTTTTCTTAGCTGAATGAAGAATTTAAAAGGATTAGGAGAGTTCTGCACTTCTGAGCCTTTAGGCACCACAAACCCAACCAGGTGATCTGAAAAATGCATGAGGATCAGTGGGAAAATAAACATTCTCTTCTTTATCCCTGATAAACACTTTTTGCAAATCCATGTTCTTTTGGCTTTGCAACACACAGAAGTACACAAACCTGTTTTAAGACAACACAGCTCCATGTATGTTCCATCCTCCATGACCTCATTTCACAGCCAAGCTTTTCTCCTTGCTTTTTCTAAATGGATTGACTAAGGTGAGAAGTACCATAATTTCTTCTCTTTTTATTTTTAAGGAAAGAAAAAACAAAAGATAAATATTTTAAATAAGCTTCATAATGTAGAAAAAAATATGAAATTCAATATTAATTTTATTCTGTATTCCCACATTACAAGTAGCTAATTTATTAAATTGAAAACATATTAAAAAATAAACATTTGTAAAGAATAAATTACTATTGAGTCTTTTATGTCTGGTTTTCCATCATAAACATGTGAAATTACAAGTTTTTTTAACCTTACCATCCATCTTGAATCCACTGGCATTTTCGACAAGCAGCATTTTGCCTACATCAGACTTCCAGAACAAATTTTTGCACATAGAAAGCCCAAGAGAGCAGCAGAGTTGTCACTACCATGTATATTGTTGTCATTCATTCGAAAACACAGATGTAACAAGACAGGGGCAGCATACTTAAAGAGATGTGATAAATAGAGACATGTTCCTTTAAATATTTAATGAAGCCTAGCACCTCCTTTCCAGGTGAAAAGGTTGATTCAGTGTTTAACCTTTCTGACAAGAAAACATAATTTTCCTTGAATTAAAATCAAGCCTTTTACCACAAGTTGGTATTTTATTTTTTTCAGTTCAGTATTTTAGTTCATAATACATCTCAAAGACATTTCACATTTTGCTTGTTAAAACCTTGACATTCGCTTAAATGAGATTCTCTAAATATTAAGATCAAAAGTCCCATAAATTTACAATGTTATGGTTTACTGAATCATGTATAACTTAATTTTTTTACTTTATGTATAAAGAAAAAAATAGACCAATGTTACTGCAGCTGGCATAACATGCTATATTAATGTATCATGGATAACTAGCTAAGAATTTATTAAGACAATGTTTATTGTTATCTTAAAATCTTTAATTAATAGTAAATTTTTCAGTCACTTTACTGGATTTGAAATTAATGTTGGTAATTTTAGGAGCTGGTGATACTGGACTTGATAAAGTGCTATTCAATTAGAGGCCATTTATCATTTGTTCTTGAGGATTAGTTATTTTTAACTTTATATCCGTTTCAAACAATATCCATAGTGATATATTCAAGGATTGAATATGAAGACAATGTGAACTACAACATCAAATCAAATGATATTTGACAGATTATGAATCCTTACCAGACCCTGTAACAACTACAACCTCTGGCTGTTTTTTTTTGTTGTTGTTTATTACATGAAGTCACATTTCCTTCATGTAGACTATGTATCAATCAAAATTATGGTTGGTATGACATATCTAGAGATAGATATTATATTCATTGTCAAAGTAAATTTCTTTTCTATTGAAGAGGTTTTCATCATGACTAATGATGGGTAAATATGGTTAAAATTTCCATTTTTTGTAGGTTCATAAATGTGTAACAAATACAGAAATTGTCAAGTTACAAGATGAGGAACAATGGCACTAACCCCTTATCTTAGTTTTATATGCACAGTGTATTATAATGGTATTGTTGGATTTATGTTTCCTGGAACACTGCTTTGACTTTTCTGTCAGTTTCAGAATATGCAATGCAATAGGAAGACATAATAACAAAAGACAAAACAGTTTTGTTTTATTGGGTTTGTATTTTATTCATTTAGCTGATATTAAAACATTAAAAAAATAAAAAATAAAAAAAAAAACAGACATTTTCACGGTTTAAGGGTTCACATTAATCAGAGTAAGTTTTGGCCTTAAAGTAAAGTGCCTATTTCATCTGCATTAGTATTTCTGCCACAGCACTTTGTGGTCGCTGGAGGTTCTTCAGAAAACTTTTCTTCACTGAAAAGAAGTGATAATTGTGACATGGATCAGAAGTTCTGTGAATATAATAAAAAAACATGTCCCCTTTTGTAGAGTTTGGAATTTCACCCGCAGCTAAACTGTTCTTTCAAGTCATATGTAAAATTAAATTGTCATTGCTTCATAAGCTGATTCAAAACATCAAACCCTGCAAGATAAGATTTTCAGTTATCACAACTTCATCACTTTTCCTTCCAGTATAATCAGGAAGCATTCCAGAAGAACATGCAAGAAATAAATGATCTGTCCCCATTCGAAATGAAAGCAAGAGGAAAAAGCTGAGTGGTTGTTTCCACTCCTTAAGCTACTTTTTGCTCATTATTGTGGATGTTTATGTATGTGTCCCTTTTAATGCTGGTCAAATTGTTTTACTCTCATTTGGATAGGTTTTGTGTTCACAGAAATTTTATGGTTAATTGTGTTCCCAACGTATTGTTGGTTTAGCTTCTTTGTGTCAGGAAGTGCGGATGTAGTGATGGTGAGGCAGACGCTTGTAGACACAGGTAAAGATGAGTGATGGTTTTAATGACTGAATTGAACCAAAAACACAATCCAGAATCCAGGCAGCACAGCTGAACAGAAACTAAGGTTCAACGCTGGTAGCGACAGGTTATATGACTGGACGTCACAGCAGAACAGACAGACTGGGATCACATTAGACAAGGACCCGACGAGGAACAAAGAACACATGTGGGGTAAAATACACAGAGGGTAATTACAAAATGAGAAACACCTGGGAACAATCAAGGGAAGACAGGACAACATGGAGGCTCAGAGACACAGAAACTCAAATTAAACTCACAGAAAAACACAGGTCACGACACTTTGATTCTTAGTGGGATTTGCATCTATTTCTTGCCTTCTTAGTTTAAGTTGTTTTACTTCTCTTAGTAAAACCATTAACTAAAGATGGTTAAACAACCATTTTGGTTGACTTTCCTCCAAGAAATGGCTCTGAATCAGGGTCTGAGGAGTCTTAGGCATACAGTTGTATCATTGGTTGTAATCAATCTACTGACACATTACAACATTTTGACTTACATTGAAATACCCAGAAAACATGCCAGCTGACATGATGGTATGAATTGTGACACTTCCAATTTATATTCTTTTGAACTTTTGAACTCTTGCTTTTTCAACTGCTTTGTGAGCATTTTCAATGTCTGAGTTAAAAATGTGACTCAGAAAATACATGTAATGTTGTTTTTTTTGGTTGTTTGTTTGTTTTGCTTTTTTTTTTATCATTATGTCAAATGGAATCCAAGAAATAATTGATAGGTTTTGTTAGAAAAAAGCAGAGTTGAGTCAACAGTTAAATAAAAAAGAAGTGCCTTCAAAAAGAGTCCAGCATTTCTTTCAAGCTTTCCACAGATCAATGACTGATCTATTAATATTTCCCTAAGACAGACAACAAGATATTTATATTTACTGAGCACCTGAATAAATTTAGAACTTTGACTTTGATGCATGATAGTGACACGTACTGTGTTAGATTTAGATCTATCAACATGATTTGCTTTATTTTTCTTCATTTAAGCAGTCGTCAGCAGTGCAATTATTCAGGTAAAGCGATAATTCCAACTAACAGAACAACATTCATACAGGCTTATATTCTTCAAGTTCTGAACATTGCCTTAACACCTCCCCTTTCCTTAAATGATTGTTTTCCTTTCTTCAATTCATTCATTATGTTTTAGCATTTTTTTAAATTAATTAATTTTTTTTAGATATACTGTGCTTCCATCTATGGTGTGGTGCATATGTATTCATATCCCATTCACCTTTTTGCTTTGACAGATTGCAATCATAAGCTTAGAAATATGTAGTTTTCTATATATCTTAGCTAATAAAAATCAAGACCAAGAAACACAGCAGACAGGTAAGGGAAAAGGTGATGCAGTTTTCTTAGGGTTAGTCTCTAAACAATGTAATAAGCTGAGAAGATCTCATAGAGCTCTGTTCAACCCATCATGGCTAAAAGCACAATGAGGAAAAAGTCTTACTTAGGGTATAACTATGGAGGTGCTTCTGAGATCTATTGCCCAAGCTACTCTCAAAAGCTCCCATGAGGTGGTAGAATCTTTTAGCAGGACACCTATTAATGGTGCACTTAACAAATCTGTTTTTTTTGGAAGGGTATAAAGGAAAATACCATGAGAAAGCTGTTTAAAAATCACCACCACTGCAAAGGGAACAGGGAAAACATTTTGAAGACTGTGGCTATGACACAACAACCATGACGATTTTCAAGGGTACAAACCAATTCTTCAAATTAACTGTTAAAGTCTAAATATTTCAGTCAAAGGGCAAAAGGAAACTACTACTTTAACCACGACCTGCTCTATCACTGAAATGTTATGATGC
The DNA here is from genome assembly GCA_010277075.1 of Poeciliopsis retropinna. NCBI lineage: Eukaryota > Metazoa > Chordata > Actinopteri > Cyprinodontiformes > Poeciliidae > Poeciliopsis > Poeciliopsis retropinna. The sequence continues at coordinate 10,269,157 of VMRM01000025.1, read as the reverse complement.
CAAACGAGTGTAACAAAGTTTGGGTGGCAGGTAGTGCATTAAGAGATTGGTTCTCTTTTTTTTTTTGGCATCTTCACCCTTTAAAAGATTAAATACCTCATAAAGCTTGTTTTCTGCGCCTCTTCCACTTGTTTTAAGTTGATGACCCCTTCAGTGTTCATCACTCTTCTTAAGATATTTGATCCTGTGTAACATCTATTATCACTTCCACCAAGTGTATCTGCTTGCAGTCATAAAAGCAGCATAATGGCTGTTTGTAAATCTATATTTTATTTAAAATTCATCCCATCTTTTCTACAGTTGCAGTTAAGATGTTGAAAAGCTGACTGTGTAAGCAGATAAAAGTAGAAGCAAGAAAACAGAACTGCTCTGTATTCTTTTTAAATAGTTTTAAGTACACTTACACACAGCATTTTCAGCATTCACTGAATTCAAATAAGACCTTGTTTTCAATCACAGACAGCAGAGAAAGTCAGTAGAAATATGTTGAAATTTTGGCCAACATTGCCCACTTACACACATCCACCACACCATCAGAGATCTGCTACGTGAGGCCTGTTCTTGACTGATGCCATTGCCGATCAAACAGGATTCAGGCTATCATACAAACAGGAGTTTGATGGCAATTTGAAGAAAATTCAGCCCTCTGCTTATAAATACTGTTTTTTTTTGTTTTTGTTTTTTTTGCTACAAAAAAATAAATCAACCAATAAATGTTAATATTCTATCATTATCAGCATACATAATTTCAGAAGCTCTAAAAATAATTTAAAGCATTTTTAGCAATTATTGCTGCACTAATTCTGTGTAAAGTGATCATTTAATGAGGCTCCTTTCAGCCTGCAGGCTTAATTTGTTGTTACCAGCGTGTTTTCTTTAACTCATCCTTATCTTCAAAATTGGCTTATCTAGGATAAGTTACATTAAAACAAAGATGATAAGCTAATAATTAGGTATGTTGGATTGTATTTTGTATTCAGATTCAAAAGTCCTTGATATTTTGTTAAATTAGAAGAAGATTTAAGGATTTTTACCGTTTACTTTATAGAGCTGAGGGGTATATTTTATTTCTCTCTGCAGTTTGAAGATTTCCACATCTTCAGGTGTGCAAGCAAGCTTTTGGGCTTCCGTGACACTTGCCCAGTCAGTCTAGGTCCTTTCATAAAATTCCCTTGGACCTCAGCAGTGTCAGAGAAAGACCTTTAAAATGTCCTATTATCCCTGGCTCACATTCTTCTCTTGGCTGTCTTGCAGACGTATTGCCAAGGGAGTTTCAGTGCTCACTCATGGGGCGATGGCTCTACGGAGGGACCAGGGGGCCAACAGTCGAGCCCAGTATGCAGGGAACTGCCAGAGTGATGGAAACCAGACCCACCGAGTGCCAGACAGGATCAGGTGAGAGGGGGAAAACAGGGCTGAGGGGATTGCTTTGATTAGTATTGCAATAGAAAGCTTCAGCTTGAAGAAGTGAATGTTGTTCCATACATTTGATGGGGCATCCAAATTCAGAGCAAAGAAATGCATTGCTTACATCTTGCAAATCTTAGTGAAAGTTGTGAATGAAGGAAGTTTAACATTGTTCTATCATTTGAATTTTGCACATGTTTTGTGCTGACCTGTTGACTAACACTCTATGCTGATTGAGTGTCTCTTAGTGTGATACTTTTGGAGCTGGATTATTTTTTTGCCACTGTTTGTTTTCCAGTAGTATGAAATGCATTTTTCAGTATCATTTTAAGGACGATAAAAGAGAAAAACAAAGAAAAACAAGACATTAAAAGTTCTTTGCTGCAACCAGAAAAAAAAAAAAAACAGCTATTAATCTATTATGAAGAAATAAGTTGTTGGCTGTGTTCATCCTGGGAAATCGTTTCTAGCTTTTTTTAAACACCTAATTCATTCAGAGTCAACAATAGATGTGTTGTTGGTTTTCTGTTTAAACTACAAACAAAATAGATTAAACAGGGAACACTATTAATACCAGTTTTATTATTACAAATAACCATATTAACTAAAAAAGAAATTTTAAAATTTTAATTTCCAAGGGAAAGAAACAAATACATAAAACAAAGACACAAAACAAGCTTTGCGTTTTTTATTTATTTAGGTGATGCAAACTTTTGCACAATCTCTCAGACATTCAAACAGTCACATTTTAGACAATTTAATTTTCCTGTCCAGAGGGAATGCAGATATGAGGAAGGGACATGTTCCAGGTTTTGACTGCATGCTTGATTGGCTGCTGCTCTCTGGCCCGTTGCCCTCAGGGAACTGTTTGGAGGAGTCCGATTTTCCTGTTTTCAGCTGACGGTGTAACAGGAGCTGACTGTTAACCTGCTGCCACTCTGACTGTGGATATTTGAATTCAAATTTACAAATGCCACTGTTAAAGAATTGAGAGGTGGAATATTCTAATATGTACTAAAATGTATATATTTATGAGGAACTTTTCATTTTTTTAATTGTGAAGTGCAATTCCCAAAGCTGAGGCCTAACTCGTTTCTGACATGAAATTCTTGATTCAGAGTGTTAAATGGACTTATTTCTGACCTGGAACACAAAACCAAGAGCAATTACAAAAAATGAATTTTTCAGAGACAATAGATTGATGTGGGCATAACATCTTTCTAACACAAACAAGATTTTAGAAACCAGATGAATAGACACTACAGGTTGCATTCCTGTTCCTTTTTATAAAGTTAGCAGTTTCACTTTAAAAATCGGTGAAACATTCTATGCCCATCACAGTCTTGCTTTTATATTCTCTCAATCAGTGACAGGGTTGTCTGTCATGCTGACAGGTATTGTGGCTCAAGGCAGTCTTGTTGAAAAGCAGAGATAGTCCCCTGTACTGCTGCATGAATGACACTTGTAATACATGGAGGATTTTATTCTCAGGTGATACACCCTTTCTCTAAAATGTTTCTGTTTTGACCAAAGTCAAGTCAAAGCTGGTACAATTGTGAAGCTACATTCATATGTAAATATGTAAGAATTTAGGACACAAAGAATTTCTCACTTTGTTTGAATAAAAAAAATTAAATGAATAAAATACGGTGTTCACAAAACAGCTTTGGAATATGGCTGCATATGAGTCCCTCCTGCCTCTGGTCGTTCATAAATCATTGGCTACATCACTCTCATGGCTAATGGAACCTAAACTGCCTTACTCTTTATATTTGACACCTCTCCAGTTTGATTATTACCTAAACCTGGAAACCTAACAATAGCATGCTCTCTTAAACACTCTTATGTCATCTTAGCCCTTTCAGAAATCACAACCCGATTGCCAGAAGCTGTTTCAATCCCAGTTTGAATCGACACTCTCACTGGAGTTTACTTTTTCTCTTTTCTTGTACCACAGCTTTAAGCATGCAATAAGCATGCAAGATAATAAGAAATACAAAGTAGATTTTACAGGAAAAGGAGGACATTTTCTTAAGATTTTCAGAGAAACTATGAATGGCCATGTTTAGTTTTTTTTCAAATGAAGTAAAGGTTTTATCTGCAAATTGTGCCTTAAAGAACCTGCAATCGTAGTAGGGTAATCCATTCCAGGTTTGGGCATTTATTGTAGCATGTGTGGTTTCCTTTGTAATTAAAGGTTGTCAGCCAATCAGGCGAAATTCATTAGGTAACTCAATATGACAACACAGCTCAAAAGCTACTTCCTTTCTTGCTTTGAAATAAGATTCTCAAACATATGCAATAATGGTTACGCTAACAGCACCCAACTACATACCTAAGTCTCCTAAAAGCTCATGACACCTGGACAGTTGAGAGGTATCAGAAGATTGCAAGATCTTATGGCAGTATCCACTTGGAACTGTATCTATCTCCATAATCTGTGCACTTGATATAAAAGGTTGGCTCTCCTACATGATCTCTTATTCATCAATCCACTGATCAGAGATAATATAAATGTGACAAAAGCTTTGCTCCCTTCAAGTGTGAAATTGCAGCCGAGGCTTTCTGTAGACTTATTTCATGAGCCAGAAATGTTGAACCAAGTAGCATTTCAATGGTTTTTGTCATCATCGCTAGTCTCAGTAAAAATCTACATGTCATTGGAAAGTTTGAGATTTTCATCTTGAAAGAATTGCTGCATTTACTGTTTTTTTTTTTTTCTTTTCAACAATTTATTGGAAGCGTGCATTCTAGAAAATTGCTGTACTTTGATTAATGTCATGTTTTTGAATGTTTTGCACACAGCAAGATTGCATACTCACATCTGTATCAGCCACACACATAAAAAATATAATATTTGTTTCACAGATCACTGTACTACTGCATGCATATCATAAAACATAGAAACAACACAACTGGTACACTGTAAATACAGGTTCATAGCAAGTATGCTCAAATGAATCTTAAAGGGCCACAAATACATTATTCAGTCTAAAGTCTTTAAATAACTCAAGCATCACAGGAATTAGAAAAAAATACATGCTAAATTAAAATGAAAAGTTTCTTTCAGTTTAGCAAAACATCTAACCCCTTCACTATGTTTGATAGTCAGATATATTGAAACTATAGATAGGAAGCTGTTTATGTTGGTATCAGCTGTCTAAACCATTTTTTTTATTTTGTATTAAATACTAAATAAAAAGAAAATTAGCTGCATTTAAAACTAAAACCACTTTTGGAAAAAAATATACAAGAAGTTATACTTGGGCAATTGGCACTTGTAGACAGTAAATCTCTAAATGCGTCTTCTAATTTGTAATTTTTGTTTAAACCACACTGTCTTTCATAGAGTGTAAAATAAACCTTAATATTGTAATCTTTGGATTATACAAATTCAAAATATAGTGTGAATTTCCAGCTAGAAAACATGCTAACAGTTTTTTCCACAGGTCGTTTTTCGTCACAAGTCTGAAATGTAGTCACTGCTCTGTCTTCTTCACGGCATCAATTTTGTTGTGCGTCCATCTGAGTCTGAGCCAACATTTAAAGCTGTTTACTCTCTCTACACAATCACTATTGGTGGAAAGATGGGTCAGTTTCAAAATTTGCTATTTGCTTTTCCCAGTGCTAAGAGCCCAGTTACTATCTGTCCACCATGTGCCCAGTCCATATGCCTCAGCTTTATGGGCTTTCTTATTGTCTCCTGAAAAGAGTCAGTGAGTGTGACAGTGATGGTTATGGTTATGATGGTGTTACTGGGATGGCATGCAGTGCATTTATGAGTGTGCTGTGATTATAGTTGTGGAGTCAAAACACAGCCATGCAAGGAGCTGGTGCTGAAAGTAAAAGTAGAGGACATATGATTACCATTCTTTTCTGGCTGGGGTTGATTGGTAAGGAAAACATCATTGTTGATATATTCACTTGATAAGCAAACCAGTTCCAGTTCAGGGCTGGTAGAAGACTGGTTTTAATATGCTTTAGTATAAGAAATAAAGGTGACTATTAGCTATGTCTTAAACGAATTATGACTGGTATTTATAATTCTTCAACATTTTATATTTATTTAATCTCAAGACATTTGGCTAAGAGGACTCAGCCTTTTTATTGCCCAAATCTACATTTCAAAATAAACAGGATCATTCTGATTCATAATGAGTGTAAAACCTGTGTTTGGAAAGCAGATATGGATTTTACAGCATTCTGAACTGCTTGGCTCCAAATGTACAATTACCTCTCTGGTTTGGTCTGTGTTGGATGACAAGAAATTCCATCTATTGTGTGGGTGCCCATAACTACCATGCTAAATCCTATATGGGTAATAGTTTCATGGCACAAAAACCTGTCCCTTTGCAAATCCACACGACCTCCATTAATCTCAAAGACGGGGGTTACTTTCTTTCATTGGCAGCCTTTGAATTTTGTGACATTCACTTAATGTATTGATTGACTAAAGTATCCTCTGGCATTTGCCTGATAAAACCTCCTTATGCCATTTGGTGGCTATTCTAACAACTCCTTAGTAACATTTCGTCTTCCTTCATAGTGTTTTGTTGTTTGTATGTGCTGCAGTCAGTGAAAAAGGAGAATATGTGTAATCAACTTTAGGGGTAGAGACAAATAAAACATATTTAACTTTCAAACGCTTCCCTTTTTAAAAGATCAAAGTCTACTGTCTGAGCTCACAGACTTATACTGAGCAGTGATATCTGTTGTGAGGCTTTTCTATTAAAAAAATAGTTTCTGTATTTTGTTTTTAAGAAACCAACATTACATGAAAACAACCATTACTCTTGCTGACTACTGAACAATAGTGCTTTTATTCACAACAAAAACCACCTTGGCAGCTGGCTCAGGCGGTGTGAAAACAAAGCAAAATCAAATAAAATTAAGTATAATAAATGACTCTGGAAATATGAAACCACTTAAAACTAAGTTCATTTGAAGCTGATATTATTATAGAGATTTATTAACTTGGTTTCAAAAGTAATGAGATCAGAGTTTAAATTGTTGATTCTGCAAACATAGTTTCACACCATACCTCATAAATCATTTACACAAGGATGCAAAGTGTGGTTAAATAGCCTCGTCAACATTGTGCTTTATCTTTTAATGAGAGGCGTTTGAAAACGCCTCCACACATTTTGCTGTTATCCTTCCTAAAAGTCTCTATCGACGAGTCTGTTGGCTTTTTGTGTGTGCTAACAGCTAAAACCAATGTGTATTTAAGAAAAAAGGCATCACTGTCACAGCCTCGTGACCCTAATCATTCACCAAAAAGCCAGAAATTCTCCGCAGTACAATCTGCACAGAAAGCTGCACAAATATCAGGACGTTCACACACAGGAAAAAAAAAAAGAGATGTGTGAGAAGACTTGAAAGGCAGGAAATGTGTGTCATGCAAGTTTGGCAGGCAGAGCTTGAGACGTGTCGAGGGGAAGGATGGATGAGGGAGGACAGGGAGTAAATGGAAGACAGAGATGACAGGAGACAGAGGCAGAGATAACGGTAGTGGTGATGTGGCTGTCTACTCGGAAATCATTTTGCAACTTCAAGCTATACAATTACAACCAACGTCAGTGAGCCAGAATGCAAACTTGTGCAATTAGATAAATGAATGCATGACAAACCACAGAGAACAGTCAGAATATGACATTTAAAATATGTGCAAAAGAACAATCTGCAGCTCACTGGAACTCACTGAAACACAATGGGAAAATCTAAAAGCCTAGTGCCTATATAATTAATCTGGCAGAACAGCTAAAGTTATAAATGTATTGGAATAGTGACTGGAAACTTGACATTTATATTATCTTTATTCTAAATGCATTTTTTTTTCCAGCTGTGAGATGGTTATTAACATTATCTAAATGCCATCTATGCATTGATTGAAGACTGTGAATACATAAAAATCAAGTGCCAAACAACTTTCATGCTGCTATTAACAAAAGAAGAACTAAATGTCACTTGATTCTAAAATAACAGCAAAATCTGCATTCTGACCTCTGCCAGATTGCACAATGTTTCTGTAATCTACAAACACCGGACAGAAAGATCAAAGGCTGAGAAGTGGATTATCCTGCGACAGAGGTTTTTTGAAGATCGAAGTAACATTGAAGGGGCAAGTCTTTCTATTCCTTTGAGACCAAGCTGTTCCATATGAAGAAATGCTAAAGCATTATTTATTTTGGACAAGCATAAAAAAAATACATATATTCATTTTTGTGGGTAGCATCAGAAAATTGGTTAAACTTTGAGGTAATAAGCTTTTCTTACAAGACAGAGCTGTTCACAACTTGGGACAGCGGTAGGAGTTTGTACTGTAATTGCTGGGTTCCTGATTCAAATCCTGGCTCCATCTGTCATCTGTGAGTGAATGGGTGATTGACTGAATGTAGTGGGAAGCAGTTTGGGATCCACTGGCTTGATAAAGCATAACACAAAAACAAGAGATTTACCCATTTGATATGTAAATGTCTGTTACAGTTCCAGACATTCACATATCTGGAACTGTAACAATTAAAAACTCTGCAGTTTAAGGGAGAGTCAGGGCCATTTTTGCTAAGTCAGCAATCCTTTAGAAGGTAACAATACATCTCATTAGAACAAGTATGCATGTTTACTTGTACAGCACATATAAAGACAGGATTGATAATCAAGTCCTTATTGTACTGTTGTGTAAATATTTAGGAGTCATGACTGACCATCTTCTGTATTGAAAAAATAAAACAAACAATATATTTCCTTCGACAACTGAGACCCTTTTGAGCAAGAAAAGAAATTATTGTGTTTTATTCCTCAGTGATCATGAGTGTTCTGCAGTTCTGCAAAACCGGTATGAAAGATTTTCTTGTGTTAAAAATGTTGAGCTGTTTCATCAAGTGAAAAATAGCTCTAAGATTGAGGACTGCTGAAAAACTGTATGACTCATCTTCTCATAGTAATATGTTGAGATTAGCTAAATACATTGTCTTTGACCCTGACCACACTGCTGTCAACTGATCAGAGATACATGGTTCCACAGTTTAAATAAGTTAAACAGAGAAATGCTTTTTCAATCCCCAGCGTGGAATGCCATTACCTTTCTGTTGTACCAGGGACACATCTGAAATTTGCAGGACACTGGCTCTGCTCTTTGAATAGTCCTGGTATAAGGCAACAATGATCCTGCATTTTCACACATCCCATTCTGACCCTGGCACCTTGTGTTTGACCTGAGAGTGAACAGTGATCTGTCTGGGCTTCAGTGATAATGAATAAATAGCATTTCCAGTGTTGGTATGTGAGAAGAGTTTCCAATAATTTGTTTGGAGAATGAAATAAAAGAAATGTTATTTAGAATTATATGTGAGAATAATTCTTCAGTCATGCAACATACCTTGCATTGAATCCTTTTTGTCGGATTCAATACTATTAAGAATTGGAGTCATCTTTTTCATCAATAAATTCCCAGTGGATGAGATGAAATAGGAAAAATATTTGATATCACCCTAAGGAACATACATTAGCCATAAAAGTCATCTTCCTCTTTATCATAGGATTTTTTTCTGCAAAGAGGAATGTTTTTACACAATATAAAACATCATTGTAATTTAAGAAAATAAAAAACTATTTTTTTAAAAACTGTAAAAGTGATAACTATGTAAATCTTCCACCGTGTTTGAAGTTCCTTTATCTCTATATTTGTTTGTTTACTCTTTTTTTGCCTCACTGTCCAATCACATTCCATCAATCATCATGTCTGCTCCTATGCCCTGCCCATCTTTCTCTCCCATCCTACCCCGTCTTGGAAAAGTGTCCCCATAGACTTCTGATGCATGATCTTGGATTCAAGCAGGATAATTGGATTTGGAAGCACGGGGTCTGCGGGCAAGCAGGAAGAGAGGACAGAGGACGGGAACACAATGTAGGAAAAAGAAAAGGAGATAAGGTGCAGCATAGATAGAAGTAAAGAAAAGATAAACAGGAGAGTTGGAAAATGTGTTTGCATCAAAAATGCAGTGGTGCATAATAACTACAGAGTAGATCAATTTAAGAGCTGCACATTATAATTATGAAAATTTTGTCTTTGTAGGTTTACAGTGGTTTTGTAAAGACAAAAAGGTTGCATCATCTAACCTTAGATGATGTAAGGGAGCTATCACATCATTTCCAAGAAGTGATATGGACACCAGCTGATTGGGGCAGGCGAGTGAGTGAGAGTGAATAGTATGGAGTTTGCAGCTTGAGACAGCCGTACTCATTGCAACCTTCAGTATCTTATTTTTTCTTCTATTTTAATTTAGCTAATTTCCTTTTGTTTACAATATTCTATCTACTTTATGTTTCCTAATATTTCAGTTTCTTATTTTCTTTATCACCTTTTTGGTTTGTATTTCAAATCATTTCTCTATTAAGATATGTTCTATATTTGTTTTCATTCAGCTTCTGCTTTCTGTTCCTTGGCTTAGTATTCCCTAAATTATGTCCATCTTCTGGTCTCTCACTAAACTATTTTCAGTTCATTTATTTCTTGTTCCAGTTCTCTGGTTCATCTTTCTGAGAAGATTCTGTGTTCCCCCATTGAATCTTTTTGTTGTCTTATCAACTTTGCCTTCTGGCTGCCTGTCTGGATTCATTTGTGTAAGCAACTCTAAAATTCTCTTGCTAATTCCCATCGTTTGGATAACAAGATTGATTATTTTCAGTTCCATGTACACATACACCACATTCACTCACAAATTAGAAACTGCAACATATCTGAATCCAACTGATTGTACTTGTGGCGTTGCAACCTCCATTCTCCTATGCAATGATGAGACTGCTGTGAAACTGTTATCCTGATGCTGTAGTACACATGTGACTAAAAATCCAATGCAGTATTGGAAGTAGTGGACACTGCCACCAGCTTTCAAGCAACTCAGAAGTTCTCTACCAATGGCACAGGATGGGAGAAAGACACTGTGAACTATCTGTGTTAAGCAGCTTCACCTGTTTCTTTCCAATCCTCTAAGCATAAAGGTACTTTGTTGTTAGCTAAACAAATGATTCCCAAAATGTTTTTATTCACACTTAATTCAACAACAAATCTCATACCATCACATCTTCTCTACTTGGTTTCCTTTTTGTCACACTTAAAATTTCAAGTCAACAAATAATGGTTTCACATACTAAGGGGAAAAAGCTTTCCAAACCAACCTAAATCTAAATGACTGCATTTCAGACAGTTCACCGCATAACACTTTTTTTTTTTCTTTTTCTCACTTGACATGTTTTACTTTTATGAACTATGAGCATATCATAAAATGCAGATGACCAACTCAGCTTGCAGCTAGCACTCACCTCCATGTGGTGAAAGGCCAACAAGATGGCACGTTCTCCACAAGAAGCCAGAAAACAATGGCATTACATGAGACCTTATTTAATCAGTGTGGGAGCTTGCAATTGTTCACCTGATCCCCGCAGGTGAAGAACACAGAATAGGTGGTGCTGAAATGCAGTTGACTTGTCACATTTGCTTCATGATAAATTACTCGTTGTCAGTAGGTATGGGCGGCTCTCCTCTGGCTGTGTGGCTTCCTCTGCCACCACCGTGGGAGCCGTCGGCTTAGTGGAGCGCACGCAGATGCACTCCGGCACATGAAGACACTCCCCTGATATCCTCGCTGCGACTTGTCCCATCAGTGCTAATAAAGGCAGCCACATCAGTATGATGATGGAAGTGAAGTGCTGGGGTGAATGTGCGGTTGCTGGTTTGTGCAGGAGTCTAACATAAGAACTGCCATTCCTGCTTATAATCATGGGAATGAGAATGTAAAAGGCACCCTTAAATTCTTCCCGACACTATTTGATGTTTAAATAGCTGCTCCTTTCCCTTAGCTATTACTCCAGTTCCTCCCACTCACTTCTTTTCCACCTTTGTCTGCCTTATTATTTGTCTGTTTGCTCGCTCTGTCTCTCCTCTACTTTTTGTTTTCTGCCTGTATTTTTCATTCTTTCTTAACTTTGAGCTTTTCTTTCCTTTCTTATTATCCCATAGGCTTCCTGTCTTTGTCTTTCTCTTGCTTTATCCTTTGTTTTTTCTCCCATAGCTAGGTTTTCCTTGGATAGTTACTCTTTTTCTTCTCAATCTCTGTACTTTGAATTGCCTTGTGTATGAATGATGCTATATGAATAAACTTCCCTTGCATGTTAGACATTTGTAATACTGTTCAGTATTTTAAAACATATTACATGACTGCACAGATTAAACATATTGTATTAGGAGTTTTATATCTCCTTAGCCAGCCTCTTTGAGAGGGAGTTGGTCACTCTTTCACTCTGGAGTTATCTCCGTTGTCAGGTGCCAAACAGGAATGGTCATCCATCTCTGTGCCTGTATGTGCCTGTATGCTACACTGTCTGGTGCACAAGAATGGAGCATCCCTTCGCTTATGTGTGGGGCACTGAGTTCTGAAAGTAATTCATTACTATGCATCTAACAGCTGTTCGGATTACCCTTTTTAGAGTCTCTGGAGAGAGTCCTGGAGATTACTCCTCACAGAGACTCCTGGTTCTGCTGGGGGACTTCAGTGCTCAAGTTGGCAATGACAGTGAGACATGGAGGGATGTTGTTGGGAGAAAGTTTCCCCATCCTCTGACATGAACCCAAAAAATGTTTCATTATTAGATTTCTGTCTTCATCATGGACAGTTCCTAACAAACCCCATGTTTAAGCACAAGGGCGTCCATATGTGCTCTAGCCACCAGGATCCCTTAGGGGTTTATCAAATTTGTTGTCATTTCATCTGATCTAAGTTCACATGTCTTGGACATGTGAACATAGGTCAAGAAAGGAGGAGCACTGTCAACTCACCACAACCTGGTAGTCAGTTGGTCACTACCAGGTTGTCACAATTTTTTAAGTGACATTTGTTCAAATGCATTTTAAATAGAAAGAACATGATCAGAATCAGAAACATTTTTCTTTCCTTCATTGCAGTTTTGCTGATACTTAAAATTGGCACACATGTCTCTTAACCATCTTATTTGTGTATCTTCTCTAGTCAAACAAGTTCAGGCTCTGCAGCTTTGTTTCAGTTGAGCCTTAGCCATGGTAGGCATTGGCAAACACATGTAATGTCGAACTTTGCACATTGTCTTGACAACCCCCTAAAACACAGAGTTAGAAGATGGATAGAAATTAAAATTTGTAAGAGAACATGTCACAGCACAATTTTTTATGTAGTTTATTTTTCTTAATTGCACAGAAACAATGAGTCTGAAAACCTTTATTTGCAATTACATGTTTTCATAACAGAATTCTAGAAACTGATTAACATAACTAAATGAAAATCAATTTAGTTTATTCACAATTAAATGCTTCTAGTTGAGTTTTGATAGTTGGGTTTTGTGTTTAAATGGAATACATTTTCAACAAAGTAAAAATGAAAGCCTCTCAGTTCACATAGAAAGATCAAAAGAACAATTATTTATTTTTATCAGTAAGGCAAAAAAAAAAACAAAAAAAAACAAACAGGTTGACAAAAGTAAGACCTAAGGACAAGGCCAAATGTAAAACAAAACAAATTTTTAAGTGCATCAACAAAGATAAATATAAAAAAATAAAAATAAAAGAGATAATGTCTTGACAAAATGAATGTTTTGTTCCATGGTACTCTCCTTTTTTCTTAAAACCTTTGAGAAATCAAAACTCCAGCCACATAAATAATGCCATACGTGTCAGCAAGTCGTTTTTTTAAATCCCAGTGCATCTAGCTATCAAAGCATGAAGCAATTATTCTTTTAAGACCAGGGAGGAAAGGCGTATTTCTTTCACACATCTCATTTTTTAATATTTTTGTCTCATGACTTGCTCTGTGTCCTCCCCATTAAATTTGTTGAGTGCTGTTTCCTTTCCACAACTCCTCTTTCCCGTGTGACAACTCCAGTCCGGAGCTGTACACCTTAGACATTATTGATTTTATTTCATTGTCTCACACCATCAGTACTTGGCTCTCATGAGGTCTTGAGCTATCCATTCATCATTATTTCAGAAATCACATTATCGACACAAACTTGTGTTTCACACACCAGTTGTGCTAGATCTCACGTGACTGCGTAGCCTTGAAATCTTAGGTTTGCCCTCCATCAGTCATCCTTCTGTCTCTCATTTATACGTGGCTTCCTCTCCCACTTCTGTCCACAAGTGACAGTTGTTAAATGATTGAAGATCATAAGTATGGATCCACCTGGAAGTGAATACTGGATCTTGAAACCAACAACCACTTTGCTGAACATCCCAATATGTTGGAAGCTGTGAAACTTATACATACATGCTCAAAAACATATTTTTCTCAAATAGACTATATTTTTGGAAAAAGGTTCATTTTATAGATGTATATTGTACATAAAAAAGATTGGAACAGCTATTTACCAAATGTACAGGGACAATAGTCTAATATTCAGTAACGTACAGTATTTTCAAACCCCTTCTTTGTCATAACAACAACCCCACTGTCCTCATGGACCCATTGACTATTATGTAAGCACTTTCATGGTGACAGGAGATTAAGGTTCACTGCATTCATGACAGTTACTGATGTAGGCTGATGTAATTTAAGAGTTTCTGTTCTGCAAGTGATAGATGAAAAGATTATGCTTTAAAAAATCTGAATCAGTAATTAAGTTTCTGTGAACTGTCATGCACAAAAACATCTGCCTTTGTCTCAATATGTATTTTACACTACATAATTTATTTGTCTCATTGATGAAATCTATGGTGCATTTGTACCCTGTCAAAGGCAATGTGAGACAGGTGACTGACAAGTTGTATAAACATTACACTTTATTTTATTTATTTTGAGTGGAATAACTGACACTTCTGATGTCTTTTCAGTTTTAAGGAGCTCAGCTGAAACCAGTTAATGACACAAAGCAGACTGTGTGGGGAGCTTATGCACATCTGCAGAATCTGAGTCAGACAGGATGCATGTTTGTCTTTACTTCTCTGTAACACTGTCTCTAGCTGTGGTTTTTATGGCCACAAGCCTTTCGTTTGAATGGTGTGATTCATGCATAGGCCTTGTTCCTCCCTTTATATGCTGAGCCTACATGTGCAATTGCATATAATTCAAGCATTAGTATCCACAAAATAAGAGCGTTCCACAGGACGGGACTTGGCCCCACAGCAGTTCTATCAGGAAATATGATGAACTATGAATCATATTTTTCACTGGGAGAACATTGGGGAGATAAATAGTGGTGGTATAAGAGGAGAAATGTAGCGAGGGGAAGAGAAGGGTAAAAATATCTATTTTAAAAGCTTACTCATAAAGAGATGTTAAAGGGGGTGTAACACTAATGTAATAATTTGCTGCAAATTCTGTATAGCATCACATAAACATAAATGTATTATGCATATTGGTGTTCGCACCAGTTTTGTTTACCACTGAAGCAATTAACTGTGTGGAGTTGGGCATTTGCACAGAAAAGGTATTAACAGTTCTGTACTGTATAATCTGTTTCTATCATGTTTCTGTAGATTTATGACATATTCTGGGGACATTATCATCATCTGCAGTCTAAATTATATTATTAAATAAACAGATAGTACTCCTTTAACTAAATTAAATAAGTGAACTTGACTTGGTCTAGAACTTTTCTGTTTAGCTCTAGGGCTTTATTTGTTATGTACTCTGCTTTTATTTGCCATTTTTCAGAGTTCAGGTCATTAGGACCCAAGTAACCCTCCATGGACCCAAAAATAAAATTTTCCTTTCTTTTCTTTTTTTTTTTTTTTTTACAGTGAAATTACTTTACTATTGCTCATTTTACTGTGCTGATGCTATACTGTGCATCAGATTAACACATTTTACTTGAAATGAAAATACAAAAGCTGCTGGATCATCGTTATGAGTATGTTACTGTTATTTTAACATTAAACCACTTACAGCAGAAACAAACAAAGAACTGGACCCTTTGTATTAGTGAAAAATATTCCTGCGGCAAAACTAATGTTTTTTATAATCCTGCATGGTGGACAAAGCCTGACCATCAAACAAAGCAGATATGCAAGCCGGCTCACTAGGAGGATATACTTTGTCATTTCACTTTACACTTAAAGCTGTTGACAAAGCCAATATCCATCTGAATATTACATTTGAGTAATCCTCTTTCTCTCAAAACACAAGTCACAGCTAAACATTACCACAAGCTCTAGAATCCCTGGTATAATTCATCTTCCTATAGCTTTCAAAGACACTTTGAAGATGTTGTTCACCATTCAGTTTTAATACCAAAAGTAATGACAGTTCTTACAGTGATGAATGCACTGTCATTTTAAAACAATAAAGTCCCTCAGGATACCTGTACCACGGATACTTACAGGAAAACCCTGTGCATATTTGTTTGATTATTTTGGCTCATTGCTAACTTCTTGTGACCACGCCTTTGTCCTTTTACCAATCGATTCTTTCAGTTTTGGTTGTTTCAGACAACATTTTTAAGGTACCAAGGGCCATCTACTGATCATGTTATACTGACCATTTGTGAGTTGTTACCTGATTTAAGAGAGTTTCTTTTTTTCAAAACAGAAAAAGTCGTTCTTATAAGCACCTGATATGAATAGACAGTTTGTATCACAAGTTACAAGTAGTCACAGTGATGTGTGTGCTAGTGAGAAAAAAAAATAGACTTACATATATTTCTAAGCTGTTAAATGTTACCTAAGATCTGCATCAATTTTCAGTCGAATTGATTTTTTTTGGTGCTCACTATTTCCAGGTATTGTTGACTGCTCTGCTGACTACATTTGAATATGCAATTCAAATGTGTTTGAATTGTATATATTTAGAATTTTAACATTTTACCTTCAGTTTCTTGTTAGGTCAGAATTTACAATACAAATTATTTGAAGCAATCTTCCTATAGTTTTCAAATTACATTTTTATGCAAGAAGTGCATTCAGTGATTTTATTACTACTTAATAAAATAGAGAACTGCAAACCAGAGTCTCGCAAGCCATCAATAAATGCTGAACAATCCTGTATTTTTATTAAGTGAAGCAAGAAATGGCTCTTGATCATTCTGCCTTACACATCCGTCTTTCCCGCTTGCTGTTTTTATCTTTTCTCTTTTTTAAAGCTGCATCTCTCTCTGTTTGCTTTCTTTTCTTCTTACTTCTGAAGAGGTTGCCATGGTTACAAAGAAAGCTTTCGTGTAACAGGCAGCAAAGAGGCAGAATGTATCCACTGATGGAAAATCACTCAACTTCACACATGGCTGCCATTATTGGTTTATGTTCAGGCAAAAGTCTGAACCATTATTCCATACTGTAAATCACACAGACAGGCATATAACATTGGCAGTGTTTTGATCATCCTTCTGCCTGGATAAATCGTATTATGTCTGTTTTGACAATTTATCTGTGACATCCTGTGATGAAGCCACAGAATCTTTCTTAACTGCAAAAGTCACCATTTATCCATTATATTTGGGTAATGTTTCTTTTAATATTATTTACATTTGTATTATTGTCAGAAGTATCATTCAGTATTTGTTCATATAAAGATTTCAGAAGGTGATTGCTGCCTTCGGCTTTTAATTGGTCATCAGAAATAGTTACACCACAAATAAACAGTGCAGATTGTTCTAGATACTTTTTCATTTCTCATCAAAAGTACTCTGATAATTGAATGCTTGCATAACAGGCTTTTAACTTTTATTTTGCAATCCAAAGCTTCTGCAGTGATAGCGGCTCAACAGGAGATGGCCTTCGGGATGATTGGTTAGAGCAAACAAAGCAGAGCTGACAGTAGGCCAATAGAAGAGCAGCAAGCTGAAGGTAACTCTTTTGTCACCAAGTGACAGATTATGGACCACATTGAGGCTAGAAACAGGGACTCAGCATACTTTTAATTCCACAAAATATATAATATGAGCAATGGGGCTCTTTAGTCAAGGTTTTGGTAGATCACTCATTCAGTAGATAGTTATAGGTTGTTCTCTTACCACTTTCAACATTTTATACCCCTAAGTAAGTTGATTTATTCCAAAGGTCTCTTTTTAAGGCATAACTGGCTGAATAAATGGAGAAATAAAGAAATAAGGAATAAAGAACCACAGTTGTACCCCTGAGTCACTGCCTTTCAATTGTTGACTTGTTTTCTCTGTCTTGTACTTCTTCTTTTTTACCTAGGTTTTCATCTGTTCAAAATCTCCTGACATACATTCCTGGCCTCATGTTCTCTGTCATTGTATTAGGGAGAAAGTGATATTAATTCCACAGGGAATTATTCTTTTGTTGCTTGAAACACAGCTGTCATGTGTCTTTGTCATGAATCTGTTGATTAAATTATGCTTCATCTCAAGTCTGCTGCTCTGAGTATCATTCTGACTGTGAATCACGTTTACCTGTGAGGCACTCTTCATTCTTTTGCACCCTCTTTTCTTCATAGATGCTTTTCCTCTCAGATTCGTATGTAGGAATTTACATTTACTGATGCCCGAGGATACAGAAGTTGTATAATTATGCACTGCTTTGTGGTGGTATCTTAATAAGTTTGAAATTTTGTTGGATATTTGTCTTGGGAAGCTTGACAGCTTGTTTTTTTCTTTTCTGTACTTTGTTTGATGCTACTTGTCATCCAGAACCCTGAAAATCTTTAACTTTCTTGATTGTATTTTTTCTCTCTGTGTCCTTCTCTTTTTTTAACCTTTCTCTCTTTTTGTTTCTTATTCAACAGATTCTCCTGCTTGTCACTTTCTTTTGTTTTTGGCCCTCCTGCTGCTCCATGACATTTCGTCATGGTTTTCACCTTTAATTCTCTGCTTCTAAGCATTGTACTCCCCTGTCGGCATCAAGGGAAAAAAAAAAAAAAAAGAAAATTTTATATAGTAAGAGTGAAGTTAGATAGATATAAAGACTGCATAAGCAGATGAAAGAAAAGGTGAAAAGGAAAGAAAGGAGCTTAAAATCGTCCTCAGACTAACAGTATTTGGCAAAAGCCAGGAGAACAGTTTTGACTTTTGCCACTCTGAGCCTGAAGGCAGTCATTTTTTCTCAGGTAGAAGCTGTTAAAAGAGGAACTCCATAGAGGCTTTGAGATGTCAGTCTACATCAGCTGCTCATGGGCACGGCGGCAAGTCTTAGGCCTCATCTTTTTAAACTCCAGAAATGAAGTACAAACTGTCACAAATTAGAGGAAGATTAATTCAGTATCACATTTGTCAGTGTCTTTTTGTTGAATTGTGCTTTCCTGGTGGGCGTACTTGTGTCTGTACAGCTGTGCTGAATGTGTTCTGGCTGAAGATTTACGTCAGCTACAGCAGACTGACATTATTACTTACACAGTCATATTCTGATATTCTGTTGATATAATGGTTACAGTGTTATCATCCCCTTTGCTTACTTGACAAATGTGTGATGGATGTTGTGATTATGGGGTATGGTAAAATTGTATTTTACAGCAACCTGAGAGTAATTTAGCTAGCAGCCACCCCTATCCTTTAAGATTAAAGTGAATTCATCCTTTGCTTTTTTTATGAGAGTGGAAGTTCAATTTCACTATCATTTTTCAGCTGCATGGTACTGATATTTATATTGCCAAAAACATATATCAAACTCAAAACTCATGCAATTTTACTGAATCTCCTCACAGTAGGATGTTATTTTTGTTATTATTATTATTTTGGATGCAACACACCCCAGTTTCAACCATGTACCCTAAGTCCATCAGCACAAAACCCCTTCACCACACAAGCAATAACCCCCTACAGGGGATGGAGCTACTCAAAGGAGCCTAGAGAGACTGATGTTTCACCCCAACCATGAGCAGGTTTAATTTTTTTTTAGGAGATGCTTTGAATCTTCTGCTCCATAAAGTTAAGCAATAGTTTGACCAGAACTGGTCTTAAAAAAAAGTCATGATGAGTGAAAAAAAAATCATAAAGTGTCAAGTAATTTCTTTTTTTTTTTTTCTTTCACTAATAGAACTAATATGAATAGCTGTTCATCATATTTATCTGATTGGGTGACATTCCCACAATAGGCAACCATGGCTTCAACTTCTCTGGCCTTATGGAAGTCTGCAATGGCATTATCTTGTTTCGTTCCATAAAGAATGGCCCATTGTATCCAGGGCTTTTTCAGATAATAAAGGTAGCACAGAAATAAGCTCTTATCATGGCTGACAGATATTTCTGGGACATTTCTATCAGTAAGAAACCCTCCTGGGGTAGAAAAAAAAATCTTTTGAACTGAACACTTTGTCTTCCTGTCCTTCTTCCTATGTCAAGCTTGCCACAAAGCAGATGGGACGGAGACTGTGAAAATGGCAGACACAACAATGTTTTTCTTGTTATGGTTTTATAATGTGTGTGGGCATTTATTTTACAGATAATCTACAGATAAGCCAGTAATGTGATTTCTGGTTTTCTAAAGAAAAGAAAGAGACCCTCTTGTGATGAGAATAAGTCAGCTGAAATGTCCATGAGACTTTGGGGGATGTTAGTTGGAGTTGATCATCACACTCAACAGAAGATTCACCTGTTTCATATCTTAGATTCCAGTGATCAGTCTCAGAAACTGTAACATAAAAGAACATGAACATGTGTTCATAGTTAAATACACACACACATTTGCAGTAGTATGTTCAGGAAGGAGAGGCTTAAAGAAAAACTACACAAAATGTTGTGTTTACTCATGTGCACACAATTTCCACATACCAGTTTTGCATATTTAATGAATTGTTATAAATGTATTGTGAACCCTGAATTTTAATGGGCTTTCAGAAATGAGCCAGGGCCAAATGTCTCTGGCTGTATATGGAATTTGGAATCTGTACTTTATTAACGATAGAAGAACGGGACGAATGAAACTACAAAAGAGACAGTTTTACAAAAATGAATACTTGACTGTCTAATTATTCTGGCATGCAGTGTATCTTTAATCAATCATTTTTTGATGTGTGAGGTTTTTCAATTTCCCCTGCAGTTTAGGAAGGTTCATGTTTTTGGGTTGCTTAAGGTTTTCTTTTTTTATTTCTAGTACAAAATTTATTAATTTGGCCTGTGTTTGTGAGCTTCTAGGGTGATTTAATTAGATTGCTTTGATGAGCTTCTTTCAGGTTTGTTTTATGTTAGATTTTATTACTGAAAACATCAAAGGTAAACCCTTTGCTTTCTCTCCCCTGCTTTCTGTACATGGTTAATATTCTCTTTGCATTTGCCCTTTTGGTAATATAAGTTTAAGTCCTAATTTTTTCTGCAATGTTTGGATGCTTTGATTTAATCTGACTTGTTATTTTCTGCTCTGTAAGCCTGCACAGATACACAGCTGAAGGTGTAGAAACTTTTTGGAAGTTCTGAGTATCTTGCCTCTTGCTATCCGACTTGCCTTCACTTGTGTTTCTTTCTTTCACCTTATGATCTCTACTTCACAACAGTGAAATTCCCTATTATATACACCAGAGTGTGTCTCCCTAAAGTGCAGGGGAAGTTTTATCTTTGCACCTAAACCTTTGATATCTTTGGCTCGTTTCTTTTTTTCCCCGTCTAATATTTTCATCATAGTATAAACCAATGTACTGATGCATCTCTACGAGATGCCTGTCAAAACTAACATTTATTTATGTATTTATTTTAGAAACGTGAGTAAATATAGAAAATATCCCTGTTCTACGTGGAAAATTCTGCAAGTAAACTAAGTAAAGGTTATGGTTAATCTTTGTAGCAGAATGGCATTGTCAGCAAGTTTCCCTCACTACCATTACATGCTATTTTTATACCAGCAATTTGTTTTGAAGGATTGTAAGAAGAAAAAGCCTTTTCTGTCCGACTATCACAAATATAGACATTTGTACCTTTGACCACAAACACACCATTTGGTGTCAAATAAAGGAAGAAAACATGATTAATTACAGTTCCTCAGGTGATGGCAGGAAAGTGAAAATTGCTCATTTATTGAAACCAAAACTTATCAAAAGTAATTGACCAAATTAATACAGAAAATGTTCACCAGACACAAAATGATTTGTTCCTTCATGGCCATCTGAGATCTAAATCTAGATGTAAATACTATTGGAAACCCGTGGGTGTACTGGACAAGAGGAAAGCCTAAGAGAGGACCCTGAACACAAATACTGTTCAAAAAGGAATGAGCAAAGATCTATTTCTATATTCTCTGAAATGGTATATTACAAAGCAATCTGCTATTTTATTGACTAAAGTTATCTGTATGAAGTATAGACAGCAGAGGATCAATAAGTATGTCACAAATGATTTTAGAGAGAAAAACTACATCTGAATTTTTCAGAATAAATAATGTCCTCAAATTAAAAGTTGGATATTTTTACATTTTGTGTGGTGGCTTTTGTATATGCCATTATACCAAATAAATTCCATATTGTAGCTAATAAAACCGCATATCTCCCTTTCTTCTCTACCAAATCCATTACAGGTATTTCACCAACATTTCCCTCAGTGGACGAGATTATTCCTTCAACAGTGATGGCTACCTGTCCAATCCCCTGATCGATGTCATTTCCTACACCAACGGCAGAGGCTGGGAGGAGGTCAGTACACAACAGTGCACACTCCTGCTAAATATTACAATGCAGCAACAAGATAAACTAACTGCAATTTCACACTCCATCAGACATGCTAACTCATCACTGTATATTTTCACCTCTCTGCTGTTGCACAGCTTCTTTTACTCCCATATCTCATTAGATCTTCCCCTCCTTTCCTTTCCTGCTCTTGTCTAGTTTTGTCAGCTTTCTTACCCACTGCTAACTCACAGTCCAATATTCTAGCCATCAGAAGCCTGTTTAACAATTGCACAATAATGCCACCAGATTCGAGGTCTACCTTCCATGGAAACGTTTCAACTCCACCAGTCCTCCTTTGACCAGAAACAAACAAGAAAACCTCTTTGCTTTTGTTTCCCTCTGCTTCATTTGATGTTGACCTTTAAGACTCGATATGTTTATCAGTGAGGGTGGACTCAAGTGTGAAGTGTAGCATTGTGAGTTTTAGATTTCAAAATAGGCAAGAAGTTACTTTTCACCTTTCTATTAAATCAGAGCATGAGTGAGAGAGATTTATCTTGAGAGAGAAGTTTATCATGTTAGGTTACTTTAGATCTATGCAAAATACATAAAACCCTGAACTATGAAGGTGGTGCCATTATCATATCTCTCACTAACGGTTTCTTTGCATTGAGTCTTTCCAAAGCCTACATAACATTACTCACAAACTGCTTTTTCCTTATCAGGTTTACACTGCTGTTTTATCATTTTTGGCCTACACACTACTAAGATAAACATTAGCAACTTTCCAATTTTGTGTTACAGTGAGTGGTTGGCCCTGTCCCATTTTGACATTTCGTCCTATTTAGCAGAAGGAACTTGGCTGACCTGCACAGATTGTAGACATCATCATTATCATGCCATGCAGCCTTAATAAAGGCTGCACAGTAATAAGGATGAATTGAAGGACATGCCTGCAATCAGATTCCTCTAGTCTGAGAGAAGATTTAGGGCAAAATGTTAAAAATTACAGTAACAGGCCATGTTCATCAGGGCCCAGTGATCTAAATGGACAGTTAAATGTCTCTTCAGTTGGTTTATGTGGATGCTGTGGGTCAGGTGTTAGAGGTATACTCCACAAATCTTTCAAGAAAATTTTGGGCTCACTTAACTGTAATGTTTCTGACCTCCATTTCTGTAAAATAGAATATATAAAAAATATTAAGCAATAAACTATTTGAATGAAGTTGCATGAAAATCAAGCTGCATATATTTTGGATTCAATATTATAAATTTAAAGCTTTATACTTTGCCATAGGCAGAATACAATGGACCCTTGGTATTCTCGAGGGTTAATGACCACAGCTACCCCCTATCTAAAATCAATTAACATTTGAAACCCCCTCTAAGATGGCTTAATACTGTATATTTTAATAATTCAAACACCAAATACACCTCAATATACGTGGAAACCGTCCTAGTATTACACCAGAAGCGAATCTCTTTTTTGCCCCTAATGCCTTCGGCACATAAAAAAATCAGCACGAAGGAAAATAACATACCACTTATAGATTGGCTGATTTTCAGTCAATAGTTTTCTGCATAGCATTGCACCTTGGTATTTCAAAAGAAAAATCACAAAAAAAAAGAAATAGGTGAATAATTTATTAATGAACTGAAGGGGTCCACTGGAAAATGAAGTCTGCAATGTTTGTTTTGTCACAAAACTGGCACTTTATGTCATCTTTTCCTCACAATTTCTCACTTCCTGGGTGTTTTAAAGATACCCAGGATATATATATATATATATATATATATATATATATATATATATATATATATATATATATATATATATATATATATTTCCATTATATTTGAGAATTATATGTACATTTTTAAAGGATTTTAGACTTGATGCTTTTATTCTTAAAGGGTAATTGGACCTTTTACTCATATATATTTTCTTTTTCTAACTATTCTGTATCCAGTCAGATATAAACTGAGTCATAAAATGCGTTTTCGTTTACATTTGTAAACATAGGTTTAGAGACACTCTTGCAGCTCAGTCCCCAGGCTGCTGTAAAAAAAAAAAAGAAAAAAAAATCATAGTTCAAACCAAACAGAATGTGAAACCTTTTAGCACAAATCTCCACGCTTCCATAAAAGTCAGACCTGAGTAACGTACAAGAGCTGCTAGAGCTTTTGATTTGTTCACTGTGCGACCTCTGACCTTACTCTTCAATCCAAACATGCAGTCTGCCAGCAGCACAGTGTAAGAAACTAAACAGCCAGACAGAAAACTAAAACTCCCAGCAAAAAATATGGCTTTACCCACAGAAAAAGAATTTTTCTTCATGCACAGATGGTACATTATGGATCTTTTGATTTATTTAACATGCAACTAGACATTATAGTTACTTTACATTCACTCCAAAATAAAAATCTTTTTGTTTTCATGTGGTCATTGTTCAAATGTTACAAAATTTGTATAATAACATATACAGTTAAGCCAATATTATTCAAACCCCTTTCAAATTTACATTTTTGAATTTTGAATTTTAGTAAAGCTACAATCGAACCTCACAGGATACGTCATCATGGTCAGTCTTTAAGGTTGGCTTTCAATTACTAAAAGCAATTCAGAATGACATTTAAAGGAAAACAGCCTTTTAGAGTTATTTGAGAACCTGCTGATTTGTAGAATCTTTTTTTTCCCCAATAACACATTTTAAACTGATACAATATCACACATGATGCAGAATGTGTAATAATATTTTCTCTTCATGTGCTTTTACACTGACCTTGGATATGCACTGCATTGCTGCTTGTTAACTGCAGTAAAACTCAGCATCAGGGATTTACTGTTTACTCTTTGATTTAATTAGTTCAGTTAAACAGAATTACAAGCTCCAGTTTCACACACAAGCCAGACACACTCTGTAACTCTCAACACTTCTTAGTCAGAATTAGTAATGAGTCAACCACCAGTGTTTTGGTAAAGTGATGTAAAACATTGTAATGTCCTGTTCTCTTTCCCAGTCTTGTAGCTTATAATAAGGCTTTTAGTTTCTATGCCACGACCAAGTTGAACAATTTTCTTTCTAAGTCTTTTCTTTGAGCGCATTTTTATAAGAGACAAGTTGTCCTAGAATATAAAGCTTTATAGTTTTCATTTTAACATTTTATGTCCTGGCATACATATTATGTTGTCAAGATAGCTCTAAGTCTTTCGAAAGGTCTCTCTCAGCAGTAAGCGCCACTTTATGTGCTGTTACAATGAGTGTATTAGTTTGAAGTAGATTTGACTTGAAGCTGTGTTGTATTAAAATGTAACTGGGTGCAATAAAATGAATTGAAATATGTTTTCAATGTTTTTGCTGCAAATATAAACATGCTTAATACAAACTAACACTAGTGTGGGTTGTGCATCCTCCACGATATAATGTGACATTCTAAGTACTTAAGCAGAGGGCAACTAAACCTAAATTCCTGTACCTTGAAAAAGTTTTAACTTTCATCCAGGCAGCCATTTAGCTGAGAGGAAAAACACCAAAGTAAAATAAGAGTTAACTTGCTGGGTCACAGAGTCTTAGGGGACTGAAAGACTGTTCATATTCGGCTATGATGAAAACAAATTTTTCCAACATGACAAGAGTGCCTGTTTGAGAATGAGCTGATAAGTGCACAGCACCTTTGTTTGTTGAAATTGGGTTATTAAACAATCATACTGTAAATTATGTTTTACTCCCAGTTAAGGATAATTAATTAATCAAGATTTAAGTGCTTTCTTACTCATTGGATTTCTATTGAAATAGTTAGAATGGACTTAGATTTGCAGTAGGCTAGAAGTTTGTGGAGTTTTATGGAATTCCTTAGAATTCCTCATCATTATTTGGCAAAAGAAAAGAAGGATAAGCATTCTGTAGAATCTGTAGGTCGTCTGTTTTTTATTGTAATGATTTGCTTTTTTTTCTTTTTTCAAATTTTACTTATTTTACCATGCACAGACATTTGGCCAGCAGAGTCTAGACAGAAAAGGAAAACAATAAATCCACTGCAAGCAGGAATCTCATGGATGATTACATACCCACTGACTATGAAAAATGAGTGGCAGGAGTATTTTTTTTTTCTTTGGTGCTCCACCGATAATTTATCTCCCCTTTGAACTAGAGTTAACTTTTGTAACATACATGGAATGGGTTCATGGTAAAATTAAAATACAAGATAAAGATATTTTTACATTGCTGTAAAATGTTTTCTTTTTAGATTTACACATCTCTTCAAAATAAAATAAAGCAACAAACCCATATGAGTAAATTTAGGAATTTATATTACTTTCACTCTGGCGGTAGGGACTCCATCAGTAATCATTCTAAATTGTAATTTCTGATTCAGTATTGTCATCAAAAAGATGACTGAAGTGTAAATTAGAAAAAGGAAAGAAAAAAGTACCGTAGATAAGACTGAACTAAAACTCTCTGCCTCAGGCCAGTACATTGATTAGTGGCATGTGTTGATTTTGAACATCTGAGTCATGACCAATTTATTTTTCATTTTGCTTTAAGATAACCAGAAACCACCAACAACCAAATATCTCCCCATTCTCGATTCAGAGACTGGGAGTGCCCTGTTTTTGCAGTTCATCCCAATTTCATAACTTTCATTTACAGTGATCTGCAAAAGTATTCAGAATTTGTTCACTTTGTTCTTTGTGACATTAAAAGGTCAAAATTCAATGTATTTTAAGACTAAGAGTTTGTAACTGTTAGGTGGAAAAATAACAATGGTTTTCATATGTATTTCAGAGAACGATATGAAGCTGAAAATTGTGCTTTGCATTTTATTCAAAGCACTCAGGTGTCTATAACTAAAACTCATTGCAATGAACTACATTTGAAGTTGCTTAATTTTTAAATGGAGGTTGCCTGTATTAAGGATAATCTTAGTATGTGCACTATATATAGTAGATATACTAAGAGTATATGTATAAAGCTCTCTGAAAGCTTTGGAGATTTTTCAGAGAGCATCACTGAATAAACACCATGATGAAGTCCAAAGAACACAGCAGAAATGTCAGAGGGAAAATCACAGGAAAATCTAAAGAATTCTCACTTGCAGTTTACTACAAGGCATGTAGGGGAAAAAGCAGAAATATTGGTCCTCTAGACAGGAAAAACTACAGCTGAACCTTTTGCTTTGTTCAGCTGTGGAAAACTAACTGCACTTTACCATGAACACACTACATGCTGGAGGCACCATTATGCTATGGGAATGCTTTTCTCCACCAGGGTTGATGGGATTATGGATTTATCTACTTACAGGGCAATCTTGGAAGAAAACCTGTTACAGACTGTGGAATCTAAATGCAAGGAACAATTTTAAGTTTTATTTGAAACCAAGGGATTCACTAGAACTTGAAATTAGAAATTGTCTAGTTCGGGTTGCATCGTATCATTTATTTTTCAGCTGCTGTGCATTAAAGTGAAGGTAAGAAAGAAAGCGATAAAATACTAGAAACAATTATTTTATTTCTGTTTGTGCTCTGTGAAGTTTGTTTTAAACTATAGCTATATTCAGACCAGATTTTTTTTTTCTTTTAAAATTACTGTGGTAATTGCTACACTGACAGGCAACCTAAAAATAAATAAATAAAAATACTAAGCTTAGATACACAGAATAACTGATCACTATCCAAACTAAATGTTGCTGATCTGTGATTTAGTCCAACTTAATATGTATTTTTGCTCAGATATTGGATAACAGAACACATGAGTAAATCAGCAAGATTTTTTTTTCTGAGTAATGGATAACAGTTTTGAAATTAGAAGGTGAATAACTAAAAGGAATCCCAAGATGAAGTGCTGGCTAAAAATGTGAAAAATACTTTTAAAAAATCCCACAATATGTAAATGTTACAAACTGGTTTGAAATAATAACAATTAATACAAGGAAAAGGTTCATAGGAGGTTTTGAATTCACTAAATATGTCACAATGAAGGATCTATTTTTGTTTTTTTGTGTTTCAGGTTGGCTGGTGGGAGAACGGACACCTGCGCCTACGTTACCATCCTTGGTCTCGTTACGGCTCCTTCCTGAAGCCTCTGGACGATGCTCAGCACCTCAGAGTGGTCACCCTGGAGGAGAGGCCCTTTGTCATCGTGGAGCCTGCTGACCCTGGAACCAGCTCATGCATCAGGGACTCTGTTCCCTGCCGCTTGCCCATTAATTCCAGGTAGTAAAACAAAATGCATAAAATGTTTTCAAATTTTACTTTTTAGGGGTGCTTGAAAATAATATGCTCTTGTGGTTATAAACACAGGTAATAAGAAAGTATGGAAAAGTTTACAGCATTATCAATTTACAGTTGGTCAATTGCCAACCATGACGTTTTTTCTAACAAGCAGCTTCATAAAAAGAAAAAGGTTAAATATCTCATTAAACATCTTCCTCCAATTCTCAAGCTGACGTTCCTGAAGCAGTTATTAAACTTTATGGCCACCGTCTACATCATCCTAAGATGAAATGTACAAACAGAAAATGTTTAATGAAATAGTTTTCCACTCAGACTTATTGATACGGATATATAAACAGATTTTTAATTGTCCTGGGGGATTAGATAATTTTCTTCCCAGCATTTATATAAACAATAAAAGGACGTCAACAGATCAAAGCAAACATTTATGGGAACAATAGTCTGTTAAAACTATTCATTAAAACCATAAAGGAAGCTTGAAACTATAACGTAAACCAAGAATAACTGCTGTTTTTAATGAATGCAAATAATAAAAAAGAAGGAAGACTTATACAGAGTATTACAGCCAGTGAATAACACTGCATCCCTGAAAGGGTAAATATGGGACATTTGAAAGATTCTTACAACTAAATCACTTTCTTTGTCCCATTTTTCTTTCCCAATGTGATTGCAGCTTTTAATTGAAACAATTTCCCCCAGAGTTCAGACTGTGTTGCTTGGTAACACAGTCAAGAGGTTACAATAGCTAAGTGTCTGAGAGGCCATCAATGCTATGGAGAGCTGATGGAGGCCACTGCAGCCACTTGACTGATAGTCATCAAAAAGTACTTGAATTCTTCTATGTGTAGCTTGCACATCATGCCGAGGTGTTTGCTGCCTAAAGTCTGAAAAGCAGTTTCATTGCAGAAATTTAGTGTGTTTTCAATAAAACCTAGAAGCAAAACACATATCTGTATATATTTTAATTATACAGAACATTTTGGAAAAAATATAGTTGCTGGAGTTATCAAAACATCCCTTCTCCAAATGCACTGGCAAATTGCCAGTACTGATCCACTCAAAGTCACCTGCTAATAATTTACAAGTCTGCCTTCTTTTTCTTCCATCTTCTTTAATATGGTTAAAAATGCCTTTATTTACTCAAGTTTTTGGGACATTCTCCTTAGGTTTTACCATCTTATTATTGTGAAAGTATGATTTTTTTACTAATATGTGTCCTTTCTCCCATTTTTTAGCTTGGTGTTGGACGGAGCTGCACCCATGAAGCACTGCTGTAAAGGGTTTTGCATTGATGTTCTAAAGCGCTTGGCTAAGATTGTAGGCTTTACCTATGATCTTTACCTAGTGACAAATGGCAGACATGGGAAAAACATTGATGGGGAGTGGAACGGCATGGTTGGAGAGGTGAGATCCATAATATTACCAAAATGTGATTTTGACTTTACAATATTTTACATATTCAGGCATTCAAGTTGAGAAGGCTTGTTTTTGAAGTAGAGTTCTTCATGAATTTACATGCTATGGAAATACTGGAAGTCTCTGTAAGGGAATCCTGTATGTTGATTATTTCCTAACAAAATGTGGCATTTATTGAGACAGAAAGTCAGGATTTTACAATCCTGTGTAAAATACAGGATATAATAAAGAAGCTTAAATAAAGCTTTTTTTAAGCTTTATTTAAGCTTAAAAAAGAAAGCGAAATTTTAGAAAACTAAGAATCATTTCAAAATTTAAGATGGCATATAATAAAACAAAAATGTATATTTTGAACTATTAATTTATCTGGCTGGTAACTAGTTATTGTTCACTGTTTTACAGTCCATTAATTACCAAATAATTATCAAGTTAGTAATTACCAAATGACAGTGTATTACTTGGGTCACTTAGTGGCATTTAAAATGTAATCTGATTTTGATTGCCCACTGAAATTTGTTTTAATTACATAGAAACACACCGTAGCTTGGTAGTTGTATGGCTTCATGTTTCAAAGTTAAAACCTAATGAATGAGAACCAGTGACTTGTTTGTACGATTCCTATTCATTGAATGAAACAATTTCTATCAGCGTCTTTTAGATATAAATTGTGACTTAAGCTAAATGTCTGCAGCATGTTCAAAATGATATGATCATCACCTTTGATAGCAATGTACACTTTCCTCAGGGATACTGTAGGATTAAAGTCTCGCTGAACAATGAGTGCTCCATTCAGTGGGAACCCAGATCCCTTGGAAACACATTTAAAAGAGAGAGAAAAAAAGTTTTTAAATATGTTTTGACAGAGATGAGCAAATCTTTAAGAGAAGAGGCCGCTTTTAATCTCTGGTTTTGACAAGTGTTTAACTTAAGAACAAAACTCTGTAATTTGAAGATTGGTTGCTTTCATACTCATTTTTTTTTCCTGCAGCCACATGTTTTTTAAAGTAAACTTTAAAAAACATGTGGCTACCAAACAAACTGACACTGAGCTGCCACCCTGGGTCATTTGTAACAGCCACTCAACAATCTTTATGACTGATTGATTATTAGTCTTTCTTTAGAACAAGCCAGATTTGTCTTAAAAAAATATTGTTTTACATTTTGTGGTCTGCTATGACTGTGTTAAAAGCTAGGTGCATTGAACTTTTAGAAGCATTTAGTTAAGCTTGTATTTTATGCTGTCAAAAGCCATAAATGGCAATCTGATACCTACCACTTGACGCTATACAAACACAAGGACTCTTCCAGCATCACAATGGCCACCTAGACATTTTAAGGTGGGCACACATTTATGTAAACATCTTGACATCTTGATCATTTGGAATTTGTTAGCAAGCTACAAGAAAGATTGCACTCTATGTCCTACATTTAAAGTGTCCACCTGGATGTTTTTGCTTATTTTAATTGTACTCAGTTCTTTACATGTCCTGTGACTAAATATAGTTCCCCATTTATCCATAACAACTGGAACTTTCAATGTCTAGCAAATTATTTTTTACAATTTACTTTCTAATAACCCGATATATGGTGGAAAGTGCAACATTTCCCCTTTCAGAAACCATTGGAATTTTCCAGATAGCGCAAAGTGTGGCAGAATTACAATACTGCCAATTTGGCTGAGTCGCCGGCGCGTCGTTTAGGAGTTAAAGGTTTACAAAAAGATATGTTGATAGGCAACAGGTTCTGTGAAATTGCAGTACTGCCCACGTTCTCAGTCCACTGCTCCTAAGAATGGTTGTAAATAGAATAATAAAGAAGCATGTTGTAACAATGTGGTGAAGATGCAGTGTCAGAATGATTGGGAAATTCTTAAAGAGACAGGTCACTTTCAGTGCGTCTTTGTGAAGTCAAATTTCTCTAAGTTATTTTTGATATATGCAACATTTTCATAACCATTAGAGCTAATACTTACTATACTGTGCTATAAAACATTACCATGTTTCTGGAAAATACATAATGCACCCCTTTAAACTCTTGCCTTTGGTTTTGGTAAAAATTTTCACAAATTTGTTGTTCAGCTTAAAAAAAAAAAATCCAAATATTGATTATCTTTTTATTTTGTTGTCTGTTTTCTTTCGTCAGTGTGTTGACATCTGAAGCACAAACCCAAAAAAGCATTTGAACATTTAAAGACAAATTAACAAAATATCGGTTTTATGAATAATTTTTAGGCACTTTTCCACTAGACGTTATGTCAAAAAGACATAACATCTTCCAATCTCTTTTGATGAGTCCATGAAAAATCCTAATGATAAACCAATCTCACATGCAGAAAATACTATATTAGCATCAACAAAGTGATTTCACAAGAGCTATTACTTGACAACTTGGCATATATTACATAATCTACTGAAGGATGATGCATCTCTCACATCACATTCCAGGTCTTCTTTGATTCAGGATCTGCTTCTTAAAGACATGATTTTCATAGTAGTTTTTTTTAGACAATACTTTTACCATTGACTTTATTTCCCAGTTTCCAGTCTTCCATTTATTATTTGATCACACCTTTTGTGAGTGCTTTCATGATCAAATAGACATACTGGACAATAAATTACTGTCAAAGCAGACCTTGAGAAAGTCTGGAGAACTTTTAAAGAAGCTTCACTTTAAAAGATAGTCAGAATTTTTTAAATCTTTTTTAAATGGAGTGAATGGAGGCTGGCACATATTTTTGAAGAAATGGGACTTCTCTTTTGGTCAAGACTTATTAGCTGAGGGTATTGTCCATATGTTGTTGTTTTTTTTTTTTGTCA
Organism: Poeciliopsis retropinna; assembly: GCA_010277075.1. Lineage (NCBI taxonomy): Eukaryota > Metazoa > Chordata > Actinopteri > Cyprinodontiformes > Poeciliidae > Poeciliopsis > Poeciliopsis retropinna. Next base: position 10,236,776 of record VMRM01000025.1, on the reverse strand, counting down.
CTATTTCAGAAGTGTCAGAGATGCAGGTGGTTTCTTTTCCTCTGTCAGTGTTTCCGTCTCTCTCTCCATGTCTCCAGCTGTCTCCAGTCTAGCAACTCTCATTAACTCTCTGTAACTCATTAAGTTGGTTAATTACGGTATCACACAAACACATGTGAGCAGGGGCAGCAAGTGTGTTAAAAAACTCATCCCATCCTTTCCTTCGCCACTTCCTGCTGCATGAGCAACACCTTTTAAAATAATACACTCAAAGCTGTCCTTTCGTATTTTATTTCTATTTTCATCCAGACCTCAGTGTCCTTTTACAGATAGTGAACGCTTCTTTTGAAACCAACAGTTCTGCTATTTTTCATTGTGTCCCTGAGCCCTGCACTTATTCTTCCTGTGTAAGTGCTTTCCAATCAGGCAGTAATTTCCAACATTCTTAACATTTTCTCATCATACATGCTGAGTCATCCTGAGAAAATCATTTTTGTGCTCAGTATGAAGTCTTTGCTGGAAAGAAGCATTTCCGGAAGAAAAGTGTCACAGGTGAGGCTTCCAGCCCTGGTTGTATTCAGATATCTAAAATGACCTACCTGGGAAAAAAGGATGAATAACAAAGTTTAAATGATTCTGACAAGAAAGGATGAGATTATTGAAATGTTATCAAAAGTAGAGTATCTATATGCCCAGGGATTCATGTAGTAGTTTCCTCGTAGCTGTCTCCTGATGATTCAGCCAGGAGCAATTGATTTTTTTAAATTAACTTCATAGGTTTAATCCCTTGCACTTTTTTTCTGAAGTTGATTGAGGGCCTATTGTTTCTTCTGCACATTGTGTCTCAGTAATCTCTTTGTCACTGAAATGACTGACATGCAATTAAAACTGAAAGAAAAGAACAAATTTTTGAATGCCACTGGAGAAATGCAGATCAAAGCTGGATTTATCATAGAGGTCATTGGACCAAACAGACCTTGTTAAAAGATACCGCAGATCTGTTCCCAAATGTGCAAATGTATCTGTACAAATTAATCCACAATAATAAATTTAGAATTCAATGGACATAGAGCTATTAGGGGTCAGCTTATAAGTTTGAAAAATAATGCTTTAGCATTTCAAAAATATTTTTATGATATTAGAAAAAGTGATTGGGTTTCTTTAGCGATATAGGTTGTAGAGTACTGGATCTCCATTTTCACCTATTGCTGTGCAATTACTCAGCTGTAGGTGATGGCAACATAAGGGATTCCCCTTAATCTGCTTCAGATTTAATTAGGATTTTATTTTTGATATTTTGAATTCAACATGCCTGTAATTAACACCACCTGGGAATAAACATATTGAAATCCTGAATCTAATATTAGGAATAAAGGAACATGATCATCAGGCCAACAACAGTCTCCAACCTCTGTGACTATATGCATATATCCACAAGTGCACATTAAAAATATCCCAAAATACCAAAGTAGCATGGTTCATGAACCCCTCACTGAATATTCTGACACTTATTCACTGGAAAGGTGTGAGCTGGTGATAGATATTTTATACTTCTTAGTTCAGGAATCATCTAATTTTTACAATTAATCCTCAGCAACACCAACAGATATAACCTAAACTGATTATTCTAATGGATATTAAATGCAACAAATAAGAAGTTAAAATGAGTCTCATTGTGAAGAAAGAGTTGAGCTAAAAAGCAAAGTTCTCAACAAAATGACATTCTGTTCTTACAATTTTTGGTAGTTCTTGTAGTTTATTATTTACTCTTATTCTGGACAGAACATTCTTTTTGTATTATGTTTGAGAAGTATAATGTAATTACTACACTGTCAAATTCTGCAGTAGGAAGGATCCATGCAGACTTCCTAGGAGTTCTTCACTCAAGTTCTTATGAAGTAGGAAATGTCCAGGCCCAAAAAAATGTTGGTATTTTTTTTTCTTTTTTAAGGGAATAGTAAAGAGCTCAGTCATGCAGTGGGAGCTTGGAGTAAATACTCCTCCACATCAAAAGAAGAGTCAGTTGAGGTAGTTCTGGCATTTGATCATGATGTCAGATTCCTCCTGTGTGCCTCACCTTTGAGGTTTTCAAGGCTCTCTCTACTGAGAAAAGACCTCAGGGCTGACCCAGAATACACAGGGAGGACTAAATATCCCTTCTGGACTGTGAATGTATTTCAGTCCCTTAAAAAATGAAGTTGGAGTGTTTCAGTGGGGAGAGGGATCTTTGGTTTGAGAAATGGAAGAATGAAGGTATAGATGAATGTTCATAAGGAATATGCAGTATAGGTAGAAAACAAAACAAAACAAAAAAAAATAAAATAAAATATATATATATATATATATATATATATATATATATATATATATATATATATATATATATATATATATATATATATAAACTTACAACGATAAGACTGTAAAGTAAACTTGTAAGTATTCAAGAAAGTACAGAAAAAAAAGTGTCAGTGTCAGTAGAAAGCAAAGAAAAGTTTCAGGACCTAAGAGCATGGTTAAAGGCATCTCAGTGGTGTTGGCTCAGACACTGCAAAGCCTTTATTGTTTCACAGATTCCTTGTGTCAAGCCACAGCAGAATAATGAACTCCTGGTCAGCATCCAGCTTCTCTAACCTTCACAGTCCCTCAGTTGCCGTCATGCAACCCCTGTTCCCTGCCAGGTGAAACATGACAGAGCTGCGAATTCCCTCATTTCTTCACCTGCTGACCACCTGAGCCACAATTATTGCTGCAAGAGGAGCTTTGAAGAGGAACACAGCTCTGATTTATGTTGAAAGAAAGAAGAGAAATTAAAGGACTTAGTTCTTTAACAAAGACTATATTGTAGCATTCTGAGAAAAAACATAAAGAAGCAAATTAGTTTGTCAGTGATTGATGAGTTTGCTGATGTCAAATGTTTCTGCATTCAGATCTCATAACAAAAATTATGTAGAAAACATTATTTAGTCAAACAATATTTCAACTTCATAACAACAACTTTACTAAAATATTGGGAGTATTATTCTATAAACTGTATGTTCATTTTAGCACCATTTATAGTTTTAAGGCTTCATCTGTGAGTGAAGATGTTTTGATTTGTCAGTTTTGCATGAACTATTTCATCAAAAGTTTTATAAATTTAATTTCAGGTGTTGTGTTTTCTAGGTTGTATCCAACAGGGCTGACATGGCCATAGGTTCCCTGACCATTAATGAGGAGAGGTCAGAGGTTGTGGAGTTCTCTGTTCCTTTCGTGGAAACCGGCATCAGTGTCATGGTTTCTCGCAGTAACGGCACCGTGTCCCCTTCTGCTTTTCTTGGTAAGCTCCTGTTTATATTTACCTTATGGTATCTGGATAAGTTGAATTTAATTATTTAAAATTTTATTTAATTAGAAGTGTATTAGTAATGCTTTTGAAAAGATAAAAATTTGCAAAAATCAGACATCTGAATTCTTAAGACCGGAGTAATGACAGAAACATTTGATTAAACAGCAAAAATTCTACAACTGATGTTGCACTATTTCTCTTGAAAAAATGGAAATTCTGCAGTTAAACTCAACTCAACCTTGTGATACTTGTAGAAAACTGACACTCACATCACCTCTTTGCTTCACAGTTCTCACCTCATACTGTTCCAGCATTCTTATATGATGGGAGCCCACATCACAGTTTGTACTGCCCTTGTCTCATCAATTCAAGAACAGTCAAAAGCCTGATGATAAGCTAGTAAAAAAAAAAAAAAACTTCTAATAGAATCACCTCACTTGTAAACGTTTCCAGCATCTATCAATACTTTTCAAACTTTTTTGTGTATTTCACAATGTTCATATTTATTTCAAATACAAACTTTGAAAAATTGACAATGCTACCAAAAGTTACTGAAGGTTGACGTTACCACAGAACACTGAACTCAGGCGCAAGGTATAAAACAAAGATAGCCTGGAAAGATAGCACAGTGTCTGTCTCAAACATAAGCTGACAATGCTAAGGTATATGTGGGGATTTCTTCAACCACGAAGAGGAAGTCAGAAGGTATTTGGTCTGCGAGGCAATGGTTTTGAAGACCTAAAACAATGGCACCTTACCCAGGAATTTTAAACAACTCTGGGGAAATCAAGTTTTCCTGTGATTTGCCATAGTAGGAAAAGACCAAGTCTAAGTTAAGTTGACCACATCAAGTTAAAAAAGTCTACGTGCAACATTAAGACTCCAGTGGCCAACTTTATTTAAGTTACATATAGGAAGATTTTTTTTTTTCTTGTCTTTAATGGGGTCAAAACTGAGAGTCTCACTTTTCTTCACATGATCAGTCAACCTTTTTTTCCAAGCTTTGTTTTTTTTTTTCAAAAATATAACTTTTATACTACATATATGGTTGGAAGGGAAGTCATATATTTTAAAGAAATATTCACCTGCTTATCCACAAAAATAGTGGAAGAAACATTTTTAAAGAGCATAGAAATTAGCTGGGGCTGAATTGTTAATGGTACACATAAATTGGTTGCATAGACAGTACATAATATTTTCAACATCATTTACTTTTCAGTTACTTTGTCTTTTTCTTGAAGTATTTTACTGATATAGATAAAGGCTGGCAGTAAATTGCATTTTCATTTAAATATGTCCAATGAATGTCTCTTTTACATACACTGAAACAGTTGTCACATTTGGGTTCTAATCATGCATTAGACTTTGGTCAAGGAAAAAAAAAAAAAGAAAAAAAACTCCCTTAAACCTTCATAAAAACAGCAAGGCTGGAATAAAAATCAATAGAGGCAGTTTGCAGCTCAACGGGACTCCGATGTTGTGATGCAGTTGGACCTGTTGGAAAGGGATTATTTAGATAATCTTTGGGAGTATTGACCCGCTATTATTATTGCTCCCTGGAAAAACATACTCTTTATTTTCCTCTTCCACTTTAAAGCCCACTTACACTGGAGGGATTTTTTTAAACGGACAAAAAGAAAAACAAAAAGTCAGAAGAAAATGTTAATACATGGCTCAGTGCCATATTACGGGTGTTAGCTGTGTAGAACTTAAATGGATCTAATAGGGAAGAAGGAGCAGAGCACAAATTAAGATATTTAAAAAAATAAAAGTTATAAAAGCAATCAATTTAAAAATCCAAAAACCTGAACTGAAGATAACGAGTCTAATATAAAACCAAACTACTAACATAGAGAAACGATAAGAGTTCAGAGTTATACTGGGCAGACAGAAGCAGGTTTGAGCAGTATTCACCAGATGACCCAGATGTGACTAAAGAACAAAAGTGAAATAAATACTGAAGACAATTTATGAGTGGAAAAAAAAAACAAACATATGCAAGGGAACAGAAAGCAGAAAATAATGAGATCATACAATGAGTGCACAGAAAAAAACAGAATTAAAGACTCAAAACCAACAGAAGACTGGGAAACTCAGAAACTGTAAGAAATCAGGATGTAAAGAGAATACAAAACAGAGAATGCCAAACTATCCACAATAAAACAGGAACAGAAATAGGAATCAAAGAACTATCAGTCCAGAGAAGTCTACAAAACCTCTGAAGCATTTTAGTATTCAAAAATGTACTAGGCAAAAATCTACTGAACTTTGTAGTAACATACCAGAACTCTCCCAAAGAGACAAAAACTCTTAAATCTTAATGTAGAAGACTATATCAAGACCAAAGTTCTAAATAGGATAACTGTTCCACAAAATTCAGAGAAAAAAAAATCCTAGAGCATTTTAAATATAATCCAACTCAAGGATCACAAATAATTTCTGAATTTGTTCAAATATCACAGTCTCTTTGTATTATCCAATATCAGGAACAGGCTACATTCAGAAAATCAGTTGCTATGCACTAAAAATATTTTATTTATTTATTTATTTATTCATTTTTGCTTTTCTTTAATAGAGGATGTACATCTATGAAGGAGGTAAACCAAGGAAGAAATTTTGCATAATACTGCACAGTGCTCTCTGTAATTCCTCAGATATGTAATATGCCTTCACTTCTGACATACCTTTTGTCTCCCACTTGAGATGTCTCATTTGTGCTTTTGTTTCTCATGCCAAAGCTGATGGATGCAGACTTAAAATGTGATTTTTGCAGCATTCAAAATGAGCTGGCCACTTCTGAGATAACACCTGCTGGGTAACAAATCTTCTTAGATTAATTCTATACATATCCACGCATAAAGAGATGGTAAGACGATGGAGGGAGAAAAATGTGGGCAGAGAGAAAGATGAAGAAAGTGTTAAATAGAAAGAAATGAGGCTTCACACACAGAAAGAGGGAGTCTTGGTACAATATAGCTGTAGCACAAAAGAGTAAGTGAGAATGGTTTAATGCCTTTGTTAGAGCGCTTGAGCCGTTCTAAATGCTCTCAGATGCTTTAATGTACACAGTGACTGATTTCTGCTCATATATGTGTGTGAGCTCTGGATGGACCAGATGAGACTGTGCCCTGTAGCAAAAACGACTCGTTAACACAGTTCGGTGTCTCAGGCGATTACTTTCTAAGCCTTCCATTTGTGCTTGTGTGAATTCGGTGCACATTTTGTTGCAGTGAGCAGTGCACATGGCTTTGAGTTGTAAAACAATGCTAGACAGATCTGTACAGCATTGAGTATGTAACATAATTAGGGTAAAGCGGCATATTCTAATCTCATTATGTCATAGCCTACTGCATGGTAATATGATGATGTGATTTTCTTTGCAAGTAAGCCAATATGGAGGCTGCTGTTGCATTTTCTTTATGTTGGAAAGAACTCCTTCAAAATGCAAAAATTAGCATTAAAAGTCAATAAAAATTTCAGCTTTTTTGTCTTTGTAATAACATTTACATCTCAAAGGTCATGGATCTGACCAAAAATCAGGTTCTCTCCTCAAACCTAATCTTTTTCTTTACGCCTTAAGTTGCCTTAATTCATACGATCACAGCTGCAGAAGTACATCAATCCATCTGTCAGTGGAGATTTAAAAGACAATCTGAAACATGTCACGGTTGGACAGAGGTGCAGCACTCCCAAGGTTCTTTTATCTCATTTTCTCCAGGCTGCAGGACAGGCAGTGATGCCACACCAAGCTCTGGCCTCATTGGTCCGGTGGTACTTTTGAATGCAATTTGTGACTGCATGCGGTGCTGACAGAAAATAACAGGTATGCAAGGCCAGAGAGAATCGAGAGCAAAAGGAAACGCAAGAGGTCAATAACAAAAGAATCAATCCAGGGAGAAGAAACAAAGCACAGTAAGAACGAGTCGACTTCAGCAAATTGAGTGGGAGGTAGAAAATGACTCATAAAACGCAGGAAGGCATTTAGAAGTTTAGTGAGTAAGGTCATGTCTGTTAAATACAGTTTAATCATCTCCTTGTTAGTATTTAAAGTGATAAAAAAAATGTAAGCAAGAGCAATTTTCTTGAACTTTATGTAAACAGAAAATATGATTTAAAAAAAAAAAATTTCATCCCACTTTTATTTAGAAACTGTGTGTTAGTTTTGCTGGATTTTTGCTCATTCTGACATCAAATATACCAGATATCTTAAAGTGTCAGTAACAACAGACCTAAATCTATTTTATGACAAATGTACATAATGTTCTGGCAGTTCATTCTTAAAAAAATTCAAAATTTAGTTCAGTTGAAAATGATCTCATTCTTGTTCGACACCCTATTTTGTTTAAAAAGAAAAGGCTAAAAATTGACACAAGTCTTCATCAGTTAGCATTTAACTGTGTTATCACATAGTGCCTGTAAGCATCTTTTTTTTTGTCCTTGCCTTTGCTCCCATGAATTGCATTTTATAATGGCTTAATTCTTAAAACATTCACATATTTTAATGGCTCTATCATCAGAAACCAGGATGAGTCAGAAATGTTGATTAAAATCTGTCCATTTATCTGTGGCTGAAGTCACTCTTAATCCTCTTATCACTCTCCTGTCAGCTTAGATGTTTGTTTTACTCTTTAAACTGTTAATGCACAGTCCAATACACACAGCAATATGGAAAAACTGCCAGATACTTAAAGTTGAAATAATCATGGAAAAAAAAAATCTGAAGACTTGAAATATGTTTCGAAGCATAAAGAAGAAATTTGTTTTTGGCATGACCTTTTTCTTCATAATGTTCCAGTTTATAAACGTTATATTAGCTCCTGAGTTCAAATTATTGTCACCCTTCTTTTTAAAAAATAGCTAATTCTAGTTGGTACTGCTACTCCCAGGGCTCAGAGAATGACCGTAATCTTTCTAAATCCTTCAATACCGGCTGTGAACATGCTGGCACGCAAAACAAATACATGATGTCGTTGCTTTTTTAGCACCTGCTGCCGACCTGTCCTTGAGGTAGGACAAATAAACCTCATTAACCTCAATCGTAACCACATGTGTTTCAGTGGCACTGAAACCAGACTGGTTGGTACCTGACCTCAACCAGGTGTAGATATTACAAAGAGCAGCTTTGATACATGGACTTTATCTTCTGTTGATAAGCTTTGCTTCAGTATGGATATAAAATTAGATCACTGTTGTTCCAAAAGCATACATATCTGCTGGAGACCAAACTGTGGGGAAGAGTGAAAGCAAAAACAATAAATCCACTCGCATATTAACTCAAGGTTGACATCGCTTTCAAAACAACGCTGCTTCTTTTCACTCTCCTCACCCACCAGACTAGGAGAAAATAAATATCATGCAACCTTGGATTTTCAGGGCACAAAGTAATTATTTACAACCTTCCTTTGTCGAAGCAATTTCGATTTATCCACAGGTGTACAGCACACACCTGGATTGAAAACTACAAATTGTGAAACAAAACAATAAACAGGTTCCTCTTGTTGCAAGTTAATGAAACAGAGCTCCTGTGCATACACTAACAAGTCAGTAACTTTAAGTGCTTAGGATTTCACTTTATTAGTACAACCTCCAGAAACATTAAAATTAAATATTTGTATGTGTTAAGGAACACTAATTCAAAGCGAAAGGCTTTTTCAGTATTTTTTATTTTGTTTTTTGTTTTCTGACAATGCATTTTTCTGCAGTCCAATAAAATAATTTCTTATTTATCGTATAATTAAATCATGTGCAGCAAAGTGATGATGGTTTCTACTCTTGCGGTATGAAAAATCTTGGTAGAACTATAAAGCAATGCCTCAGTCCTCATGGCACGCACTTTGGCAGCTCCTGCAGCCTTAAAAGCATATTAGCCCTGCCAGGCAGCAAGTTTAATGGATAAATCCTGAGAGTCTCCACCTGCTCCCTCACTGTACATCTCTGCAGGGAAGTCTCGGCTAAAAGCCCGGTATGTAAACAGAACTTGTAGCTCTTTGGTATGTCTGCACAATGTCGACTTTGATTTAGCATTTTCACCTGGAAGGTGGAGATGAATCAACCCAGCAGCTCTGCTTTTCTCTCCAGTGTAGTTTGATTAGCAGTACACCTGCTAGCACTGTTGATCTCAGTCTTTGTTGCACAGTGGAAAATCTCAGGTGGATATTTTTTGTTTCCTCTGCAACAGTTTCACTGTTCCTTGCTTTGTGAAAAGAAAGAGATTTTTTATGCTATAGTTTTCAGGTTTTACATTTCTTTCTACAGAGATAAATATAACACTAAACATATTCTTGACATAAACACAACCTTATGTATTTAATATTCCTTACTTTGTGCTGGTCTTTGTAAAATTATAAATACCCACAGTTATGCATTTGATAAAAAGTAAGTAAGAATTTCTCTCTTTCTGGTTACTGCAGAAAGCTGGCTTCTTGTTGAGAGATGGTTCAAAAATTTAATATAATCAGGTACAACAAAATACTTTAAAAAATTCATAGTTTTACTTGAAAAAAAAACCCTGCTCTTGCACCTATTGGAAGCCAACACTCTTAACATTAGAACATGAAATGTCTGTTTAATTTACTTAAAGCCCTTCAAGTGCACAGTATGACATTGAAAATGAATATTTTACCAAAAATACATAAAATTTGGAAGTTTAAAAGTCATTAGGTTGTTCATTATAGACTCAAACTAAATGTGCAAGGCTAAAAAAGCAACAGAAAAGACAAATCTTTCCTCTTGCTTTCTGTTCACCTCTTCACCAATTTCAATGTTTTTTGTGGACAAGATCCAATTCTTTTTGCTTACAAAATATTAGGCTTACGAAAAGTTAAAAGATTAGCATTTGACTGTCTCTATAGTTAGAAACAGTCCCCTCACAGATAAAAACAATACTGCTAAAGCTAAAGCCAGTAGAAGGCCCAGAACTTTTTTTTTTTTAACTTTTTTTGCCCACCATCCATTCAAGTTCATGTTTGATATTGTTGGGCTTTGTGGATGACGGACACCTTTCTATAACTTTATCTGATGTTTGCATGGGCGTCTGTGTGATTCTTTGTGCGTTGCAGAGCCCTATAGCCCAGCGGTGTGGGTGATGATGTTTGTGATGTGCCTGTCAGTGGTGGCTGTCACCGTCTTCATCTTTGAGTTCTTCAGCCCCGTGGGATACAACCGTAGCCTGCAGAGCGCCAAGAGTAAGAGATGGAGTCCCTTCAGCTTTAGCATGCCAATCAAACCACCGCCACTGCTCATGTCACGCCATTATTACCAACTTGTCAATTTGTCAGTTAAGCAAGCGAGGGGGGGCTGATTTGAGGAGGACGTTTGCACAAATTATGCAAAGTGTCCTATTTTTCTTAATTTTTTTTATTTATTTATTTGACTGCACAAGTCAAAGCAATCACTCCACAGTATGTCTCATTTATATGTTATGAAGCAAACACTGACAATGCAGTGATGGATGATTTTGACATTTTTCTACCACTTATCACTTTATGATTTAGTCCAACATTTTGCTGACTGCCAATCTGTCCAGCCATGTTCATTTTACTTGATTATCCAGAGATGTTTCTCATTATATTTTATTTGATTGACATATGTTGTAAAAAAAAAAACTATTTCAGCATGACAGGCCAAAGGCAGTTTAGATTCTCCTGTTTTAAACCTTCTTGAGTTTAACCTTCAGTAGCAAACATTTTATTTCACATTTAAGATTTGTTTTTTGATCTTAATTAGCCCTTCCAGAACTATAGTACTATAAACGTAGAATAGCAAAGTACAAAAATTTCAACTTACCATCTCTGTACAGCCACATATCCTTTAGATATCACCTTTGACCTATTTGTTATTCCTTTTTTGTGAGCAAAACTGATAAGATATAATAATATTTTCATGTGGTGCATTGTCAGGAAATCAATCTGTATTAAATAATCAGGGGTTGTTTCCAGTCTGTAAATGTATAGAATTGATTTCAGTAACTTCCAGGTCTAAAAAGCATAGTAAAATACAAGGAGATTATTGTAAATTATTTATCCTTCTTAACAACGTTCCCTGTTCTATTGTCTAAAAGTTGTATCCTTCTATATTTTTATGTGTTTTCCTTTATTCATTTCTTTAGTCCTTCCTTCTTCCTGCTCGTTTCTGTTTTTGTAGATTTTTGGGGGAAGGTCAGTTTGTCATCTGTAAAAACATTACCATTAAAGTCAAACTGAAGATTAGGATTTAAGATTTAGAACGTGAAGGTTTGAGGCCCGTGGCAAGTTGTTTTTCAAGAAGAATGAAACTGAAAAACATGCATAAACCCTTTACTGTTGGTAACCACACCTAACGTTCTATATCCTGCTCTTAAGTTGTCACATTCTTTTATTAAGCAATCTAAGTAGAGAATCTATGTCAGCAAATTGTGATACATTTTGGATTTGCATGTTACTATTTTCCACTTTGTAGCACAATATATTTACTGTATCCCTAAAATGTTGCTTCATGAAAACTGCTTCGTTTCTAATTTCCTTACTCATTTCCAGAATCGGGGGGATCCAAGTTCACCATTGGTAAATCTGTTTGGCTGCTCTGGGCGCTGGTTTTTAACAACTCTGTTCCTGTAGAAAATCCCAGAGGAACAACTAGCAAGATCATGGTGAATATTTTGCTCACTAAATTCACTTTTAGTTTCACTGATTTGTTTTTGCTTGTTTCCTTTTTCTTCTTTTTGTATAGGCGTCTTACGGACTTGTTTTCTTTATTTTATTTGTGAAACTTACATTTAATGTCTGTCCTTCTAACAGAATAAATGAGCCAAAAACTAGTGACCTCAGTCTACAGTGACAGACTCAAAATGTCTTTTTCTTTTACTCGTAATGTCAGCCCAAGTGCTTTTGACAACAAACCTGATCATCTCAAGAGCTCATTAGCTGCTCAATTAGCTTTACAAACGGGGTCAATGAGGTAAAGTGAAGACGGTTGTTTAAGTTCGGTCTTTGCAAATGTATTTTCTGCTTCTAAACAAAATGTGTCTTTATAGTGAGATGACAAAATGGGAACATTTTATTTCTTCCTATATATCCCTTTATTATTTATTTTCCTGCATTGACATGTCTTTATTTTATTTTGTAGAAATAATTTTTTCTACATGTTCTTGCAGATTGATGTAATCAGAGGCCTCACCAGCTGACATGGAATATTTTTAAAAGACTTCAAATAATTAGTTATGTTGTCATTATCAGACATTAATGCTTCTGGTGACAATAGGCATGTCTCATAAACATTAAAAACATTGTTTCCTTTTTATTTCTTAACAGCAATATCTGTCAATCCAAATATACTAAATATCTGAGAATGTATCCTAAATATCACTAATATTTAGATAAATGTAGTTTACATAAACAGAAACATTAAACCCCATTCATCATTAACTGCAAGAATGTATTTATTGCATAGACTAGTCCATATATTTCCTTTTCTTTCTAGCTAGTAGTCAGACTTGAACAAAGAAGGGCAGTTAAAGTGTCACATCTAAATTGCTACATTTTATGCCAAGTGCTTTGTAACATCAGGGATTCTGTTATTGGCAAGACTATTATTTAGGACAGTGTCTGTTATGGAGTTTTGGAAATAGCAATCATCCTAAAAAGAGGTAGTTCCACAGCGATTAAACCAAATTTAATTAAATGATCTGGACTATGACTATATATTTCTGTTAAAGAAAGTTGAAGATTTTCATATAGCTACAGAAATGTTTACAACTAATTGGCTCATTTCCACTGCAAATTCTCTGATTTTCTTCAAAAAATAAATAAATAAAGAAGCTTGTTTTGTTAACATGATTAATTATGCCCATTATTATTGAAAAGGAATATGTATTATCATTCTGGAAGCATAGTCAATGCCCTGTTAAATAGCAGGTGGATATCAACACATTTTGTGCTGTCTGATTTCCCTTTTTTTCTATATACATTCTGAGAGATCTAATCAAATGGTCCATAAATATCAATATACTTTGTCTTCTACTTCCTCAGCATGTCTTCTTATTTTGGTAAAATTTATAAGTGGTGGGGTTTTGACAAGAGTTCAGGAATTACTTTCTTTCTTACTTAAAAATCAGTTTCTCAAATATAGATATGGGATTTCATGGCTAAAGCCTTTATGTTTATAAATATAATGATTGTTTAGAGACTGATTCTGAAACTAAATCATTGATTAAAAACTGTTCTGGTTGAATATCATTAATCATTAGTGTTTGCTTTTCTTGATAAGAGTTTCAAGATTTGCTTGAGGATATTAATGCTGTGAAAAAGAAAATTACAATGTCTTCTGACATTGTAATCTTGCTGCTATATAGTTTTCTACAACAATTTGAAAGAACACATATCAAGGTCTCAGTGACATTTTAGGAGGTTAAACATGACTCATTGACAAATGACACTGTTCAACAGAGACCTTCAGCTGCAGGTTCAGAAACTGAAACTGTCATCAAAACCTTAAAATACTTTCTACTCCTGTCATGCTCATGGCTTGTTGATCATCTCCATGTCCAGGTGCTGGTTTGGGCTTTCTTTGCTGTCATTTTCTTGGCCTCCTACACTGCCAACCTGGCTGCCTTCATGATCCAGGAGGAGTACATTGACACGGTGTCAGGGCTGTCTGATAAGAAGGTGAGATCTTGAGTAGACGATGCAAATAAGAATTTCAAACTACAAGTTGTATGTAGATTTGCATAAGTCAAAAATGAAAAAAAAAAAAAAAAAAAAAAAACATTCAAGATAAACATAAAGCATTTAAAACTGTCAAAACAAAATTGGTTGCTATTTTTGTTTTTTTTAGGAGAACAAGTCTGGTTCCTGTCAATAGAACTTCAAACCATATCTTGTTGCTTCGACACTTTAAAAACGCACGTGTTCTATTAAAGTCTGCCCCACCTCTTTAGAAAACTCCATCCTCCAGGCCTCACTTTGAAAGTTCAGACTTTCAATCTCCTCAGCACTACATGCTGCAACGGAGATCAACTCATCTCCCTCATTTTTTCCAGTGACTCGCATTTATTTCCCACTTTCCGTCTGTCACGTTAATCTCTGCCCACCTGTTCATCTCGTGCAGTTTCAGCACCCAACAGAGCAGTACCCACCACTGCGCTTTGGTACAGTGCCGAATGGGAGCACCGAGGAGAACATCCGCTCCAACTATCCCAACATGCACCAGTATATGATCCGCAACAACCAGAAAGGTGTGGAGGAGGCCATTGACAACCTAAAGTCAGGGTAAGAAAGAGAGAAGATAATGAAGGTGGTGGAGGGAGAAATTGCTGCAGGGCTGCTTAAAAATGCATGTAGTCATCTTTGGTCAATTAGAGTGTTATTGACTTAGTTTAATTCAGTAACTTAATACTAAGTGAAACAGATTATATAGATTAGTTTTAAAGTTTATATTTCTGTTTTTTATTTTTATTTTTATGATGATTCCACTCACAGCTAATGAAAACAGCATATTTAGGTATTACACCAGGCCACTAAAAAACAAATGTGAGCTTAATAAAAATATATGTCACTTGCTATGGCGCCATTAGGAACAAATCTCCCTAGGGGCATGTCAAGTAATTTACTATGTGGATTCCAAGCTTTCCAAGACAAAAATAAAAAAAAAGAGAAAAAGACATGGACATTTGATTGTTGGCACTCTGGAAACAAGATCAGTGAGAAAGCAACTTTCAGAGTTTCAGAACAAAAAACGCCTCCAATTCTTACCAGCTACCAGAGATTAACAAAGGCTGTTCATTTACATAGCTTTAGAATGACCACACCCTGCAGCATTGACTGCAGACAATAGCGAGCTTTTGTCTTTCCTACCTATTTGATCATATATATCTTTGAAAAAGTTGCATTTGTTCCATTTTTCAATTAGCCTACGCTTCTGTGTTGTTGATCTTTATCTGTCATTTAGTTATTTATGAACTCTGTACAGTTAGTGGTAAAGTGGGATTGTACAAATTGAGTTACCAGTAAGGTCAGGATGCTGCTGTGGTGCCAAGAAAAGATCTCACAGGTTGCTCTTTTTTAGCATATGGTATTACACATTTACCAGCAACTCAAATAAACTCTCAATTAGATGTGGGAATCCATATCTTTTATGTATAAATGTCCATCACACATTTAGTTTAAAAGAAAGTTAATTATGCTAAATAATTTAAAGCCGAATTACGTACATTCTGAAACAACTTTCAGTTTTAGTCAAGCTCTCACTGACTGAGAGGTTTATCTAATTAATTTGCAAACATACCCTTGGTGGTGCCCATTCTTTACTCTGAGGTGATGGCTAATGTAGTTGGAAGATAATTAATGACCAAACAAACTGGCCTTATTTCTCTAGGGGTTTAATCCAACACCATGTAAAACACAAAACACACTTTTTCAATGTAACACACGCAAACTCTGCAGAGGAGCCCACAGCTGGATCCAAACAATGCATTTTGTAAAAGATTGTTTGTTTTATTGTAGCCTGTAAGCTTTCAGTACCAAACAGTTACACTTCCACTTGCAACATTAACAATGTTGTATTTCTTAATTGCTATTCTGTTCTGCAGAATATATGATGCCGTTATTATTTTCTGATTGGATGTCCTTTACAATGTTGTAATTGTACATTTCGTGACTCTAGACAGACAGTGATGCTCTTTATTGAACTCGTGTCTCGTTTGCTTTTAAAAGAAAATTTATAGCATCCACAAGACAATAAAACAGATTTTTACTGTTAAATTGTTTTGTTGTTGAATATCAAGTGTTGTAGCTGCCGATATCATTTTTTACAAAAATACTTGTCCTTGATTTACAGTTTGCAAAACTATTGAATGTTTCTATTATATAATGTAAATGTTTCTATTGTCACATTTGAACTCCAACCTAATGGATTTTACTTTAGTCTGTATGAGAGAACAGCACAAAGTAGAGCATATAACAGGATCCTTGTATTTCTTTTGCAGACCCATTAAATTAACACTTCATGGAAACATCTTTTACTGCAATGTGAACCATCTTTTCACATGTACAGAGGGATGTTTTCCCCATTCTTTGACTCAGAATAACTCAAGCTCTGTAAAATTGGATAGAGAGGTTCTGTGAAAATCAATTTTGAAGTTTTGCAACAGATTTTCCCTTGGAACTTGGTCTGGACTTTGCCCAGGCCTTTCTAAGACATGGATATATGTAAGACTGAAGCAGTCCATTGTATTTTATGTTTTTTGGTTAATGTTGTCATCCTGCTGCAAGTTGAAACTCTGCCCTTGTTTGGAGTCTTTTGCAACATTTAAAAATCTCTCTTTAACACAGCGTGACCCTGCCACCTTAATCTTTTAACAGCAGAAAAGGAGTATTCAGGGTGACGTGCAAGTTTAGTTTAGTGCCACATATACCATTTTTTCTTTCATAAGCCAAACAATTTAGTTTTCTTTTGATCTGACCAGAGCACATTATTTCACATATCTGGTTCACCCTGCTTGGTTTGCAGCAAATTGAACAAATGACATCTATCAAAAATGCATAAATTTTTCTCGCTTTCCTGTAAAGGCTCGATCTGTCAAGTGGATGGCTAATAGTTGTCCTGTTCATAAATTCTATCATCTGAATTGTGGATACAAAACCCCCAGAGTCATAGGCCTGTTTGATTATTTACCAAGTTACCTAGGGGGACAGATTATTTAAATGGTCATTCTTTTGAAGATTTACAGTTGTTCCATAATTTTTTAATTCTCAAAAAATCGCTTTTTTGAGATTTTTTTCACAGTTCAAAATGTTGAACTGTGAAAGATTGTTTTATAACCCATTCAAAAATTAATCCCTGACATTCTGGTATATTCAGTAGTTTGAATAAACCACAATAAGCCATGGATGCCTCCACAGAACAGTTGGGTTTGTGGTTAATGTGATAAGACATTAACCACAGATAAACTACATTTACTAATTAAGTGACTTCCTAAGAAATGTGTTTCCTTGGATTTTATTTTGGGGTGTCAAAGTAAAGGTAGCTGAATAAAAGTATGAATAATTTTTAAACAATGTATATGGTCCTTTGTGTTGGGCACTAACATAAACTCATTAAATCATTAAAGTTTGTGATTTGATGAGACAAGATGTGAAAAGTATGAGATGCACAAACTGTACACCAAACCTCTAAACTCTTTATTTTTTGACAAATTGTATCCTTTACTTGAGGCAGTTGTTTCATCCACACTCGGCTTAGTTACACAATCCTCTTGTGAAACTCTGTGCGCATTGATCTGTGCTACCTCAGAAGCTTCAGCTAACTGTTGTAACCTCTGAGGTCCCATCAGGATCATTGTTGCTGCATGAAGGAGGAGGAAAGAGAGGCAAACAAACAGCCAAAGAAAATGAACAGCTTGTTAATAATACATACCAGCCACAACCGCAGTGCGGTGGGAAAATCATGACCACCAAGCTCCTTACAGTAAAATATACATTGCGCAGTTAATTCTGTTCAAGGAGTGCGGGGGTTAAGCAAATGAGACACGACTGAACAAGTTTTGATATGCTCCATGATGATACATTCCTTTTATCATATCTGCTCATCATCCTTGTGCCTCCTACATCAGTAACTTCCTCTCCTTATCTATCTCTTCATCTCACTCCCTCTCGTTATCCACTGTTTATCTCACTCTGCTTATCTCCCTGCATTCATCCCAACTTGATATTATTTACAACAAAGGAAACATAAGTTCATCCCTTCAAAGCCAGATGTCATGAAGATTCATGGAATTTCTGACAAACATTGCATTTCCATATTTTCCCCTCTCACTTTTTCCTTACAATCATTTATTCTGCTTTGTGTTTCCCTCCTCCCTCATGAACTCCTTGCTAACAGCTAGTGGATGTCTTTGCTATTCCTTTGCAGTTACTTCTCCCATCCCTCAAATAATCTCATCTATCATCTCTTCATCATCCCTCTTTCCTCTGCTTCCTCTCTCCTTCGTAGACCTAACCTCCTCACCTCTTCCCACAGCGGAGTTTGCTTCTATGATGGGCCTGGTTGTAGCATGTTGCTTCCTCAGTGTGAATATAAATGAATGGGAAGTGGAAGAGCAGGTGTACTGACACATTTATCATCATATCCTCAGATATGCATCATCAGTCTGAGCTGAGCTGTTAAATTCAGTCTATTATTTTATTATGAATGGTTTTAATTCACTTTTTATCTCCATTCATTTTTCACAGCCTGCCTAATTTGAAACTCTTGTGAAGCAGTTCTATGTTATGTTTCTTATTAAAGCTGTGAGTCTTGCTTGACCTCACATTTAAAGTTGATTAAAAGTGTTTGGTAAACATGTTAGTACATTGTGTTTGCTATGTGTGTATGGCACATACACACATGCCAGGAGAGGGAGTCTTTATTGTGTTTTTTATTTTTTTTATTTCATGATATTCAGATGTAATATACTAAATCAAGAGAATTATTGTTTTCATTCTTCACCGACACTGCACACTTTCAGTTCTTTTATGGTGATGCATCAACTTTGAGATTCAACTTAAAAATGTGTTTATTTATTGATTTATAAAAAATGTATGTGAATTTCATCTTCACGTGTTGCAGTACTTTCACATAGCTAACAAACACTATTTCTCAGTTTGCAAAACTGCTACATTACGTTCAATTTGGAGCTAGAAGTTCAAATAAATTAGATTTTCCTGGATGAAAGGAGTGGAAATGTGCAGAAAACATTTTGGTTAAGCCAGTTTATCGGGCTGAACCAATTCCCTAATCGTATAAGTTCAAGTAATTTTTGTTTCTTTTTGAAGCTGTTACACCCAAGCAACATTCTGTCAGTTTTAGAACAGGTACAGAAAAGTAATGTGGTGCAGTAGTATTTGTAATCCATCGAGATGCAGGGAATCCTGAAGAGGAGGTTTCCTGTCCTTCAACAGAGCTTCATGAGTAGCCTGAGTCAACAATAGAACTGAGAGCTCGTTCTGGACTAATGAGAGTTCACACATATTTTTTCAAATTAACATTTAACCCTATTTGTGACTGTTGGGGGAGCCTAAATTGAGAGCTGTTGAAGAGAAAAATCCTAATCTGTGATGACTCAGTTGCCTGTTTTACTTTTAGACACTTCAGTAGACATACAGTCAGATAGAGAGTAGTTCTCGTAGGATATAATGGAATCATGGAAACATGAGCTGCATCAGAGATTTTCTAAGTTTCAAAGTAAACTAAAAGAGCTAATTTACACCTCAAATGATTGTAGCTGTGGTGTTTGGGTCATCTGGATACTTTTTAACTTTGTCCATGAAATTATCTGCATATATGTTAAGAAATGGGAAATGGATAACGTTTCGAATGTGACTTCAACAGAATTTTAGCTGGAGAATGCTGGCAAGATCAACATGTCTGCACATTTATGTAACAATCTGTGTTTCTGCAGGCTGCTGCAGATGGAGATTACAGTAACTGTGAGCCTTTCTCCTGCTGAGCTAAAGCGGCATTCGCTCCCTTTTACTTGAATCTCAGCCTCCCCTGATGCTGCATTGTATTCTATTCTTTTGTGGCTATTGTAGGAGGAGAAATGACATCTTTGCCTCCACCATGATAAATATCTCCTTGTAAGATTTTTGAAAGTTGGTACAGAATTGTGTGTAGAAAGTGGCCTCCTTTAAAATCAGATTTCTTTTGTGCAGGGTTGTTTTTATAGTGCTGGTTTTTCCGTCAATTCCGTCATTTTGTGTGCTTGTTCTACAGTCATTTAGCTCCAGGGCAGTGATTTCCAATTCTGTGATGTAATTTTCCACCTTCATTCTTCCCTTGCAGAAAACTAGATGCCTTTATTTATGATGCTGCTGTGCTGAACTATATGGCCAGGAAGGATGAGGGCTGCAAGGTAAGGAATAGGTCTGCTATTTCACAGCTCTGTACACTGACATACTCATACATATGGGCAGGAGATCCCTGTAAGCTATCTAAATGAGCATTTCTACAAGGGCCAAATCTGCCTTCAATAAATCAAACAAACACATCAGACGCCATTTTATTGATCCCTTGGGCCTCTAGCTAAATTAATAATGTCATTTTTAGACAGCACTGATGTTGATTTATTTATAAGGTTGGATCTGATGCGGCTCTTGCAGGACGGATAAAAATCTCTCAGTCATAATTTGTAATGATGTTTGTGTGAGGCCCACGCTCCCAGCAGGTTCATACAACAGCCACTGCAGCAGTAATTACTACAACTGATGTAAAGCTGCACCTCCTCCCCAAAACCATTTCTCATTCTCCAGCGCTGGGATTTTAAGGGACGTAAATATTTAAACAGAGATAACCGCACTGAGGCAGCAGTGACAGGAGGGATGTAGTAATGTTTATTTATCTATGTGTGCTTGATCCATAAGGTGATGACCATTGGGTCTGGGAAAGTGTTTGCCACCACAGGCTACGGCATCGCCCTGCACAAGAATTCTCGCTGGAAACGACCATTGGACCTGGCTCTGCTGCAATTAGTTGGAGATGGTAAGAGAAAAAAAAAGACTGTGCACATTACATGCAGCTGAAGAAAAAGAATCGATTTTTTTTTTATTCCATGTAATTATATGAGTGAGTAATAAGACTGGAGCATACCAACAAGAACTCATTTTATATTTCATTTTTCTGAGGAAAATTTAAACACAACCAGGTGCTGATATTAGTCAAGCAGCAGTATAAAACACATATATCTGAGATGTCTCCAGGGCTCAAGAATAGCTAATAGAGGCAGAAAAATGATAAATCTCTTCTAAATTTTTGAACCAGGTTGTTATGTGAAGCATATCCTAAGAAAGAAAAAGTACTTCTGAGGCGCTACAACTCAGAGGTACTAAACAGGATGAAACAATTCCTGAAGCATCATAAATTTCACCCAGGCTTTTTGTATTGTTATCGCAGAAAAATCTAAAATATGTGAAACAGAAGTTTCACAATCTGATTTGAAACGCATCTAATCTGTCAGTTCCATTTGCAGCTGTTTACAGATTACCTTATGTGAAATCCTTGACATGAGAGTCAAAGATAAGCTCATGAGTAATACTCTCAAACTATTGCTTACCACTCTCTTACTATCATAGAAAACACAATGCCATAGCAAAATAAAATTGCATTTAACACGGTACGGTACATGACTTCATCATTTTTTTTATGTAATATATTTCTAAATATAATTTTTATAATAATAATAATAATAATAATAATAACAAAAAATAAGATCACAAAAATAACTTACTTAGTCATAATGTGGGAGAACATTGAGAATTCAACCCCACTGTTCTATACACCCACCCCGATGAACATGAGAACATCAAAAGCACAGTACAAACTTCAAAGAACAACATTTAAGGTATAAAAGAGATGGAAACAAAAATAGTCTTTGCATTCTAGTTACCTCACTAGTGAATCATTTTGTTAAAGTTGGAGGCTTAAAAGTTTTAAGATAGTAAAAGACAATTTATCAACTTGAAATATACTAATCTGCAGAAAGAAAGAAAACAAATACCCCTTATATTCTCACTTTTAGACCCACATGACATGGTTTTCAAAGTGCTAGTAACATGGCTGTAAGGGAAAACGGTTAAAGGAACACAACCTCATCGAGATCAAGTTTTGTGAAGTTTTCAGTTTAGTCCATCAAATCCAGGTGTCCTCTAAAATATTTGTTTCTATTGCCTCCAGCATTGATTCTGGCAACAATCTTCTGTATTACTTTTTAGCAGGCAGAGTTATTGAATCTTACTTGAAATACTTTGTATAGTTTTCAAATTTAGCACTGCTGCAGTCAGTCAGAGAGAAGCTGGTTCAGACTACAGGCTGTTCTCAAACATAATTTTTGTTAGTACTGTAATGAGGAAAAATGTGATGTGTGCAATAAAACTGTCTCTATGCATTTTTATGCTTTAATACTTAATAAAACAGGGACCATCAAACTTTTACTGGAAACTTGCCGGAAAACCAACATGAGTAATCAAGCCAATTAAGAATCGACTCAAGCATGGACATCGGTCTAACAGTGGAAATACTGTGGTGAAAAAACCTACAGTACAACAGCTGATTTTTTAATATAAATCAGACATGATGCCACAAGCCACAGACTGATTAATGATGGTCATCAGGAATAGGTCCTGTGATACTTCTGGCCTCTTGAAAACATTCTTAGAGGCACAATTTAATCCTCTCAATGGGGATAGGGATGGGCAGTTATTAAATAAAATGCAAGAAAAATGATAGAATCTTGGCATGTGTGTGTGTGATGGTTCAGAGCAAAGGTTTGAAGATGAGAATTAACAGTACATCTCTTATCTTAAATAACCTAATTAGTACAAAATGAAAATATCAATGCTGTAAGGATTCACTGATTCTAATGATGGAATTTTATTCTGATACAGAAAGAAACTTAGAACTTCGATAAAGTAGTCTATTTGTGATAGTTTTATTTATTTATTTATTTATTTGGCCAAACAGTTTCACAATTGGTTTTGAATTTTAATAAAACTGACATGAAAATGTTTTCTTTCCAAGTTAGTCTAGACGTTTTGATTGGGTGAAGAATGAGTAAGATAATTAGTGAAACAGACAGGTGGAAGACGACAGAAAATTCATTAGAGTTTAAAATGTATGAAAAAGTTATACAAGTCACTAGTTAGAAGAAAGAGAGCAAAACTTGTAAGAAATGACAGCTGTTCACATCAGTGTTTGAGGTCAAGAGCCAAACCAGTCACACATGACTAAGATTTTTACATTTTTCTCTCATTTAGGAGATACATTAGCTTTCCTTTTTTCATTTCTGAACTTGCTTTCATATCTTATTCACACATGCAAATACAGTTAGCTGATACACCAAGAGATAGAGTCCAAGTTAAACTATAGTTGAAAATGTTACTTTAGTAATATACTTTCTATTACTGGAAATCTATTTCTGTTACACTCAAATAAAACACTTTTAATTGAATGTAAGCATAAAAAATATACGTTGTGTTTGTGGCAAGGTAGAAAACTGTCTCATTGCTGCTTGTAGAAGGAACAATAAAGAAGAAATAATAAAACCGTTGAAGTAGCCTAAAGTCAACTATGCTATAAAACTAGGAGTGCAATTCTTAGATGAAAATGATTTGCTTTGAAATAATTTCCGTTCAACCAAGAAGTTTGATTCTGGCATAAAATGAGAACTGCGGAAGACATTCCTCACCAAAGGTGAAATCTCAAACTTATCTGAAATACAAAATTGGGTTTTATTTGACATTCTACATCTATTGAATGTATAAAAATACAGAACAAAAATCTGTATAGTATAGAAAAGCCTGAAAAAGATGAAAAATAGGACAGCTCAGTGTAATTTATTTACTAGTTTGACAATTCTCCTAGACAAAAAGGATCTTTAAAGACTATTAACATTGCAAACCGTAGGACAAATAGATAAACAAATCAATAAGTATGTGTTTAGAAATACTGAAAAATGCTTGTTCATCCAGGAGTGTGAATAAATTACCATGCTTATTTGTGGGACTAGCATGTTTTTTTTGCTTCTACTGTTTTGCTTAATTGTGCTCTTCGGGTTATTCATTTGGAAACTAAAGTCTAAGCTGCAGCAATCATGTAATCAACCTCAAATATATATTAATTTATCAGGTGCTGTAAAATGCACTGTGGCCCTAAACGGGATATGTAAGTGGTCCTCGTAATCCACCTCTTTGTTAGAGGGATGTCATTTCCTTTTTTTCACATGGTCAGTCATCAAATTGGCTCCCCTGAGGAGTAATTTAGCCTCTTTGCAATTAGTGAACGAGATGGTGGCAAATGCCTCAGTGCAAGTAGTGACAGCAGCTCCCGGGGGCAGATGGCCCTACTGGCTGATGGCACATGGATATTAAAAGTAAAATATGCTTGTTCCTTCTTAAAATGAGATGTCTAGCTGTTTTATTTGATGTCCTTCTATATTTCTTTCTAATTCTGTAACAAGATGGAAGGACAGAACTACTTCTAAAAAAAGCTTCAACTTCTTTCTGTGCTTATGCAATTAAATGGGTGATTTTACATTGGGATGCCTATCCATATTTATGTATATTAACTTAAATTGCAGCCACGGCTTCACATTCTCAAAGACCAGAGCTATTTGCATTACCTTTATTTGCAGAAACAATGTTGCATATTGAAAGCTTGTGTTGATTAGCCGGGTCGTTTTTAACTAATGTTGAGAATCCAATCCTCTACTTTATTGAGCATCTTTTAAAAAAGGTGACTTTTAGGTCTAAATGAGATTACATATACTGATATGTTCTAGGACTTCATTTTCATTGTAGGCTTTGACAAAATTGGAAATTCTGTGTTCATTTGTGAGAAAATTTGAGGCCTAACAGTGCTTGTAAAGTAATCTCTTTAAGATGAGATACCTTACAGCCGAGTTACACTCGGCTTCAGTGAAGTTTAGAGAAATAAACTACCTTTAAAGAGATGCTATAAAAACACCCAGATGCAGAAGTATATGCACTTATAACTGCTGACATTGTATTTTAGTGAAAATCCCA
The DNA here is from genome assembly GCA_010277075.1 of Poeciliopsis retropinna. Lineage (NCBI taxonomy): Eukaryota > Metazoa > Chordata > Actinopteri > Cyprinodontiformes > Poeciliidae > Poeciliopsis > Poeciliopsis retropinna. Next base: position 10,211,942 of record VMRM01000025.1, on the reverse strand, counting down.
CAGCAGCATACATCCAAAGTTTGCCTGCACTACACTGTTTCTTTGAGCCTCTTACACAGCTTCATGCTGACTGAGCAAAAGCAATAAAAATTACCTGCATACACACACACACAAACACCCACACACACCCAAAAAAAATGTGAATACAAATATCTTTTGGCACTGAAGGTAGGGAAAACTGTCGCAGTACAATACACCTGGGGGAAATTGATTTCTTTTGTTGTTTACATCCTTTTTTAAATTGCTCTGAGTTTCCATTGACCCAGATGTTGATCTTCATTTTATAGACAGAAAAAAGAGTCAGACAGTGTGTCAGTTTGTGTGGATCTGCAGTGTTCCTGACTCGCTTTGTGTATTTCCACATTTGGAGTTTTGTTGTTTAAAAAAAGGTGTATTTCCACCAAACTTTTGTTTTTAAAAAAAACAGCATAGGAGAAGATAATTGATACGTTAGTCCCTGAATTACTTCACAAAATAACATGTGTGCCTCCAAATATTTTAGTATCATTATTGTCCTAAATGTTATGTTTAAATATGTAGTGATTATTATACAGTAGAGATTCTTTGACAGATCTCCATGAGCACACAGAAAAATCATGTGTAGCGTAAGATTTTACCCAGCATCCCTGCTTTCGTTCTAACGGTGCAAGCTTTTGCTCATTTAGCCACATGTAAACATGCACTTGCGCTACCTGCAGTCAAAAACAGTACATTTATAATGCAATATGCAGATCAGTTTTATGTCTGCATGTATTTGAAATGTAAATTTTACAGAGAGGGGATAAAATAAATAGAGCTTTGAATGCTGTGCTGTAATTATACAGCTCTGTGTGTGATTTATTTTCTTCTAAATTCAATCCTAAAAAACAGTTTCTGGCGGAGGGTTGTTGCTTTCACATTCAGCAGTATATTTTTTTTCCTATTTGTTTCATTATTGAAGGTAAGAATATGAACTAGAAGTTTTATGTATGTTTTTGATAACACAGTTTATGGTTTCTGTTCTTTTTAAAGGTTTTATTTTTTATTTGCACAAAACGTGAAACTGAACATTTTTATTCAGACAACCATTTGCCACTGCCCAATTCTTACTTTTTCCTTACACACACACACACGGGCGCACACGCCCATACACACAGTGCACACAGTTGCAGTGGTCTAATAGTTTCAACGGAAAATAAAAAAATATAATAATAAAAAACAAAAAAAAAAACTTTGTTTTTGCTCCACAAAGAAAAAAAATGTTTTTGTTGTTTTCTGTGTTTTCTGCCTCGGCATTCCACGCACAGCTTATAACGATTCTGGGTGCCTTCATGTTCCAGGGCATTTTTTTTATCCTCAAAAAGAATATCTAGGAATGATAGCATGTGTGATAGATTGTATTTAACCAGCGTTGCAACTAGAATCAATTATTGATTATAGACATTTTGATTATGGCCCAATCCATAGACTAAATAGTGATTCTTTTTACTTTTCTAACAGAGTCCATTGTTTTTAGTCTCTGATGTCTTTGATGACATGTACCGTGAAACAGCTAGAGAAATGGTAAAAATAAATAGTCCTCTTCATGCCATATGTATATCCAGGAAAATGTGTTTGGGAAGTTATGAATAAACAACAACAATGTAACAAAGCAGAAATGACAAATATTCTCTCAAATGTATATGTTTGTAAATCTTTGTGAGTGACAATAACTGTCACAGGTTAAAAACAAAATCACTGTTAATGGAACTTAACAGTGATTTTTTTTTTTTTTTTTTAATCTTGACTAGAGGTCTGATTTATATTGTGAGAAAAGTGTTTTGAGTTTTTTTTTTGTTTCTTCTTATTCAGTATCCTTGTTTTGGTTGTGAGTGAGTGCAGAGTGTAAAGCATTTGTTATATTTATAAAAAAACAAATAAAATATTTTGCATCCTACATCCTTTGGATTATAAAAACATCATTCTTCTAAAACTGGTTTTTCAAACATTATCTCATCTTTTAAAGATTTGCTGATGTCTTGACAAAGCAATTTTTGCTCTAAGATAGATGACATGTCAGTGCCAAACGTAATTTACTTCTGTCACTCACAAAGTAGCCTTTGCACTACCTTCCAATTACTTTCCTGTGTTTTCTGTCCAATCCAATACATCTGCCAACCAAGAGGAAACGTTTTGCTTATTCACATGCTGAATATGACTTCTCCAGAATGTTACAGAGCATAGATTGTAATCCAATCAAAATATGACAGCTATTTCTTTTTTATTAAATACAAAAGTGAAAAGAGCAGACTAAATGTGCTCTTTGTTCTGCCATTTTAAGTCAAGATTATATAACTATCCAATTTCACACAACTGGGGAACAATGTATAGGTATGCAGCCCTGTCCTAAAAGTACAAAAACCAATGGAATAATAAAAACAGATGACCAGTTGCCATGACACTCAAATAATCATTTATCTAGAAATTGAAATGATGCCAGAGTCTATTACAATCATCCTGTGTGGTTTTCTAACATTTACTTTTAGATAATTAGGTTTCCTTGGCCTTATTTTATTCATTTCGAATATTCCAGTTGTCTCCAGTGAGGGAAAATGGTTTGGCAAAGAACGGAAGATTTTGGCTAAGTCTTCAACATACCTATTTTTCTTCTGTGTTGAGTCTATTATGTATCAAATATTGTTTTCTTTACATTAGTGCAGGAGATGTCAAACCATGACATAACCTCAGACACAATACACAATTTGCTTATTTGATCTGAGAAAATCCTGTTGATGTGTTAGGATTCCTCTTGTTTGCCTGCTTCTGCAGTCACAGCAGGTGATGCTGTATCCTTAGAACTGCCTCAGGTGATAATAGCCTTAACTTACTGCTTTTCTGCACAGATTGGATAAGGGAGATATTTTCTACAATGCCATTGAGAGGATTAGAAATTCTAGGGGCTTAATTCTTTACTGTAAACCAGTGAGTAGATGTTGGAGGAATACAGGAATGGTGGATCTAAATAGGAGTGAATTTACAATGATTGCATGTCACAAAAGAACTGTTCACAGATGAAACCATGAGTTTAACTTCATGGTCTGCATGCTAAATCCTTTCTTCTATTGTGAGGAAGGAAGGACACAGATGGAATTATGTGCGTCTACTGCCTTATTTGTGAAAAATGTTCTCTAAATAAAAGCTTTATTGACTGCAATAACTTAGTATAAAATACAGAAAGTAAAAAAGTATGGTCAAAGAAAATAAACCAACTGAGCTGTGATTAAAATGTGAGGAATTAGATCCTGTGAGTAAAACACCATTGAATGAACATTCATCTCAGTGCCTGTTGTGACATTTGAATTCAAGCAAGCCTTTTAACGGATGTCTAATTTTGCACAGCAGTTATTACTGGAGTGAGATATTGTTTTTTTTATTTGAGCAAATTTGAAGATTCAGTCATTCTGGCTGAATGGTAGAAGTCTAATTGACTTGGCACAGTGTTAGGAGGCGTTTCCAAGCCACAGTAATTAACCCAAAGGTCGACTTATAATTGAGGATGGGATCCTCTTTAACTGGGGCATCATGAGACTGCATACAGTGACAGATCCTGAACCCATGTTTAAGACACCGTGCTTATGTGCTTGATTCAGAAGTTGTCTGCAACCCAGTCATGCACACCTAAAGCCCTGTACATGGGAAGATGAAGTACCATTCTCCTTTGCACAACCTCATTCTTTTTGATTAATGCAGTAATGGCCAGGGCAGAGAGCCCTATCACACTGGAGTTCAGAGTGTGTGCCTCGTGTGTGTGTGTTTTGGATAGTTTGAGCAGGAAATGTAATGTTTGTGTGTATTCGCCCTTTCATCTCCCATGTGCTGTCGCATCACTCTGCCCTCAGTGTACTCGCCTAAGACAGAGCCATTTCAGAATAGGCTTCAAAGGGTTTCTCTCTGCCTCTAATTCCCAATTTTTACTTTCGATCTCATAACTTTTGAAGGGAAAATATTTTACAATTCTGCTCTTTGTGAATTTTCTGTCTATTCTGAGCACTTGATGGTTTGTTTTACAAGTTTGTCTTCTTGTTGTTTTATTATTATTCTTTTTATATTGTCTCTATCCAGCTGTTACATTTAACATTTTTGCAAGAATATTGAAACGAGAATTGTTTTCCTCTACTTATTTCTCTTCACCATGCTCAGTTTCATCATCCATTCCTTTCATTTTTGTTGAAACTACATTTTCTTTCCTCTCTCTTCAGCTTTACTTGTCATGCTTCAGTGCTCTCTCTTAGGGGATCAAACACCTTGATCTCATGACAAAGAGGTGGTAATCCCCTTCTTTGCATTTTTTACTTAATTTCCCCTGTCCTGCTGTACTGTCTGAACTTTTCCCAATTGTCTTTTGCATGTGTCCCTTTAACCTTAATTAATTTCAGTTTTACCCTTTAAGAACACTCACCCATCACCTCTCAACCCCATATTCTCACCAATTTGATCTTCTTTCCACTCCTCCTTTCCTTTTTGTTTCAGACGAGATTGATATGCTGGAGCGTCTCTGGCTGTCTGGAATTTGCCACAATGATAAGATTGAGGTATGATGTCTTATTCAAAGCTTAGCTTAGTCTACTCACCCAATTTTCTGTGTGTATTTATTGATTAGCTAAGCAGTAAGATGTAACCATGAATTTCTCCAACCAATAGCTTCTAGATCAGCGCTGTCTATTCTCGCTGCAGTTTAGGGGAATTCTCTATATAATTTCCTTCTCTCGCTGCGACATTATTCTGTGCCTTCAGGTGATGAGCAGTAAGCTGGACATTGACAACATGGCAGGGGTATTCTACATGCTGCTGGTGGCCATGGGCCTCAGTCTCCTGGTGTTTGCTTGGGAGCATCTGGTGTACTGGAAACTAAGGCATTGTGTCAAAAGGTCTGGAGGGATGGACTTTCTCCTGGCTCTTAGCAGGGTAAGAAAGAAGAGATCCTTGAATAAATATTTTTCTAATATTAAAAATGACCTTTAAAGCCAATAAATTGTTGAAAAATAGTCGTACAATCATGGATTATTGCCAATCAGTGAATAAGCTTTATGAATGTCTGGAGGATGTGCTATGTTTCATTCTTATAACTGCAGAAAGATACAATTTTAATCAAGGCTAACAGCATGGTTGGGTGAAGTAGAACTGTTGTAAAATGATCTATGACTTGGACAATTTTAGTGTATTTCCTAGTATTTTTCATCTATTTTACAGTAAGAAGTAAAAAGTCTTACAACTTCCCATCTTTCCTATGGGCAAAAATCATATATAATATACATTAGGATAGTGTAAGGAGTTAAATATATGCACTTATACAAAAGACTATTTCTGAGTTCCCAACCATTTAGTGCTGAATGTTATTGACACAACATTATAAAGATTTAAAAGACAGACTTTTTTCTCAGTGAGAGCCGGAAGAAAGAAGCAATATTTGCCAAAACCCAGAGCATTTAATTTTTCCCTGTAGTTGGTCATGTTCCACGTTCTTAACACATCCTGAATCAAATATTGCTAAATTAAATAAATGAATAAATAAAAAATAAAAATAAATTTGCATGGCTCTAAGGTTTGGTTTTTTGGCCAACAAAATGTCAGTGTTTCATAGTGAGAAGTCCGAGTACAGCAACCTTTTGGCTTGTCAGTAATAAACAAGTTCTTTTCAGTCTGGATAGACATGCTTGTAGGTTAGTACTTTCTGCTTTAATAGTTCTTACCAGGTAAAATGTTTAAAAGCATTCACATTAGTACTGACTTTACAGTGCACAATAATATGTTTTCCCATAGTGTGTTGTCTTTCTAAGATTCATTAATTTAATGTTCTTGACTGAAGTTCAGTTCACAAATTCCTAAATTTAACCATCATTTTAAATATAAAGTGCATATATTTCAATGCATGCATCAGTAGGAAATGCAGTTAAAGATGTTTACTAAATTTCAAATATTATATATTTTAGATAAAAGAGGTCATGTGTAGAAAGTAGTCTGCTCCAGCCAGTTTTAATATTTAATATATAGATGAAAATTAACCAAAAACTTTATCTGGGAATCATAATAGAATATAATCAAAGGCATCAGTTTTTAATAGCTGTGAGTCTGAAGTAGCTGATTGTACAAATTTGCAAACTATTGGCTTAAAAAAAAGAGCTAATCAGTGAAACAACCATTAGCTTCTTTCCAGATTACTTCAACATTGCTGATGAATGATTTATGCAGGACCAGATGTTTTGATAAACCTCAAGGTTAAAAATGTTTTGAGTTCTTTCTTGTTTTCGGAATGATTGGAATCAACCATGCTTATTCATAATACTAATGTTTTCAGTAGAAAGACCCATTTAATAATAGAGTCAGAAAATACAAAAAAGTTTTCAGATACAGTCAAGATTTATATTGCATGCAGGCACATGTAGGCATCAGTCTTATTGGCACTTGTCTCTGGCACTCAGCAGGGACAAGGGAACAAAGCCGAAATAAGTAGCAGCATTTATCTTTGGCATCGTTTTAAGAAGAGCTTTAAGAGCCCAATGCAGAGTGATTACTCTGCTGTTACACAATAGTCTCCTTTTTATGTCCGCAGGGTTTCTGTAAGTTAAGCCTAGGCAGTTTGTGTGGGGCTAACTGTGAAAAATGTAAGATAGTCCACAAACAAGTTAAATAATTAACTCAGAAAATTGTGTAAAATAAAAAAAAAAAAACAACACAGAAAAGATAAATTATTTAAAAGTGGAGAGATGTAGAGTGTCATTGAAGAGAAAACTGAGTTATAACTGCTCTGTTAGATAGGGGAGCTTTGAGATAAGAAATGAGCAGAACCAGAAGTCAATGAGACAGTTGCAAGTTTTGAGTGGCGAGATAGTGGAGCATAATAAATGTTGTGCAGGCCAGAAGCAGAAAAGTGAATGAAACAAATTACAAAAACAGTACAGAATGAGGTCAGAGAAGAGCTGGAAAGCAGCAGACAGGTCAGAAATATGAAGTTCAAATAGATAGAGCAATGGTGCTTTCAAACAATGTTTGTTTGAACGGCTACTATAAAAAATCTAAATTGAAATAAGAGAGAAAACCAGAAGTGAATGTTGTCCTAAGTGTTAACATGAATTACTTTGAGATTTTTGAAAGCTGAGTTTTTTAACACTAGAACAAAAAAGGGGTCATTTTGACATTTTGAACATTTTCAGTTTTGTGTAAAACTTTTAAATTGAACTGCTCCATGTCATTTCCGAAATTGCTATATTTAGCAACTCCTAAATAATGGGATATCTGGAACTTGAACTTTGACCTTGACCCAAAGAAGCTTAAGAATTTAATGTCAGAAAAGGTTGTTATTGAGCTTATTGTTCTATACCCTTATTCCAAATTGTATTACATTAGTTATTCCTCAAAATTATACACATAAATTTCTTGTGTGAAGTTCTTGAATGCTTTGCAAATTTATTAAAAATAAAAAAAAATCAAGAAATCACATTTACACAAGTATTCATATTCTTTTGCCAATACCAACATTGAGCTGTTTCCACTGATCATCTTTGAGATGTTTCTATGGCTGAAATGGAATCCCCTTGTAATAAATTCAGTTAATTGGACATGATTTGGAAAGGCATACACCTGTCTATAAAAGGTCCCACAGCTGACAGTGCAGCAAAACGTCAACTAAAGGGAAATAAATTATTTCATCACTCCGGAACAGTTACTAAGATATGGTGGAATCGGTTTTTGCATGCTGAAATGAAATTCCTTTAATTTCAACTACGAAATAAAAGGAATTGTGTGTAGACCTCAGAGACAGAATTGTCTTGAGGCACAAATCTGAGGAAGAAAACAGAAAAATGCACACCGTAGACCACTCGCAATAAATCATTTGACTGGCTACCTTTGTTGTTAATTCTCAGCAGTTTTTTTGATTGTCTAGCTAAAGTTAGTTTTTTGTTTTGTTTTTTCTGTTATTTAGAAATATTGCAAATAGATCTTCATTCTGGACAATTTGGAGTTCAATTTGACATTTTTTCATTTTCCATTTTGATGGAAAATATTGATTATATCTTATCTTCTTCACCTAAAGTTTGGTTGTTAAATATTTATTAGGATATATATAACGTATACCTCTGCTTTTTGTGTGTATGTGACTTCCTTGAACACAGTCAGCGACTTACCCTGATTTCCAATTTCACAGTGTGCAGCATCCTGTGCTCCAGGGACTGAGGTAGTACTTCTGTCACTGGGAGTGCCAATTCATTTGTCCAGAAGGGCCATTACTATAGCCCCTCCATTAGATCTATATCCGGATGGAGAGCAGAGATTTACAAGAGGCCTCATTATTATGGTGTGGATATCAAATGAGTTATCTTCCCCTATCATGTGAGGAATAATAGAAATTTTGTGATTTACATGACCACTCTGAGAGCTGCTAATTGAGTTCCATTCCTCTTCTCTAATGTGTAAATAAAGAAAAGAGGAGCACAGTGTCATAGAAGGGAGTTAGTTATGTGACATAAATTTCAGTTGACTTATGTTTTTTTATTTAATTTAGGATATTTAATGCAGTTTTATGTTTCGGTTCAATTACTTGAAGAGTCTTTTTCAGACTTTTCAGAACCAGATAGCGCAACAAAAGAAAACTAAGAGAACAAGGCTGTAGGAACAGAAAACAAACAACTAAACCAATTTGCACCATAAGACAGTTTAAAACTTAAAACAGATTATTAGATAAAATGGACACATTAGTAATTATTTTTCACAAATAAGATGTTTTAAATTTATGGGGAACATTTTTTGAAGGATTATAAAAAGTCTCTTCTTTCAACAGCAACAACATTAAAAGTTGGTAAAATAATTTTTTTTTTCACAATCATCGCAATAAATATAGATCTTCATTACATCTAAACTTAGACAGTAGGGTTTTGAAACAACTTTATTTTTCACCCAGTTATTGGGGATTGGTTTAAATATTCGTATAAAATATATCTCAAAACTGTCTTTTAAAAATAGTTTTCACGTTATTTATTACTCAGAATAATTTTACTTTTTTGGTTTTTGGTTTTCTCAAACCAAGGGTGTTGGTATCCATGTTTTTCTGCATTTGATATGTGCATACAGTCTCATTCTTTTCATAAACAACTGCCTGCTGTTCAAATTATGGTCCCTCTGTTATCTCTCCTCCCAGGGGATGTACAGTTGCTGCCAGTTTGAGGATGAGACAGCACCAGGAGGGAGCAAAAGCTCTTTGCCTCAGTACCACTCTGTTACTACTATCCCCAGTGTCCCCCAACAACACCTTGTTACAGCCACAGTGAACAACACAACCGCTATCGCCATGGTGCAACAGCAACATCAGCAGAAGCACCACCAACAGCAGCAAGGGCAGACCTATACCACTATGTTACCTGGATCACCAGCAGCTACAGGACATTCAGCAATGGCGATGGGTCCTTCCAATAGCCCTTTATTGGAAGGCCCCATGCCTTGCTCCACCTTTCTGCCTCGTCATGACCGCAGATTGGCTGTGGTTGACCGCTGGAACAGGCCAAAGCCAGAAAAAATCATGAGCGGAAGCAGCAGTGGAGGAGTGGGTGTTGGTGGAATTGCAGGTGGCATCACTGAACTGCAAGCACAGCAGCAGTATCAACAGAATCTTGGAACACATTGGAACCTCCAGGTAGGGGTTCCTGGTGGAGGTGACACAGGGCTAGATGAATATAAGCGCTACTATGGTCCAATAGACCCAGAGGGGTTAGGGGCTAACTTGGACCAACAAGTAGGAGGTCCTCAACAGACTACCAAAGCCAATTCTCGAGGTTTTAAAGCCCCGGGGATGCCACGGCTGCCTCCAAAAGGCTCTCAACAAGGACACCCAATCCCCAAGCCTCCTCCTCCACTCCCATCTTCTCCACGAAGGCCTCCCTTTTGGCGACGAGGAAGCCTTGCTCAGGCAAGGAGAAAAGGCTCAGGAGGTCCACTTTATGAGAATATACTCCCTCTAGGGAGACGAGGAGGTGGAAGGTATGGGGCAGGTGATGGAGTTGGCAGGCGAGGACGCCGACCTCCTCCACTTCCTGTGCCCCTCTCCTCCCCTACACACACCCCTACTACTCCGTCGTCTCCATGCCGTTTCTACTCATCTTGCACCAGTGCCTCGTCTTCTTCCTCTTCGTCGTCTTCATCCACGTCATCTTCTTCATCCTCTGGATCACTTTCTCGATCAAATTCCCCCTCATCATGCTCCAGTGACAGCTCCTACAACTCCTCACTCAGTTTCCGGTACCGAGCAGGAGATCATGATTTTATGGTGGATGATGATTATGACTCAGATCTTCTTACTGAGGAATCAAGCCTTCTTCTTGGGTCACGGAAGAAAATTCGTTCCCGGAGGATGTCATCGCGCTCACTACCATGTAGTCCACCACCTCCTCCAGTCCCTCCCCGAAAACCACATCCACAGAGAAATTTCGGAAGAGAAAGAACCAGCAGTCAACTGGCGCAATTGCAGGAGTGGTGGGCATCATGGGGTGATAGAGAACGAGCGAGAGGAGGGACATCAAACAAAGATGGAGCAGTGAGTAGAGATGAGAAAAGACACCACAAAGAGAGAGAGAGGGAAAGAAAAAGGAGAAAGAAAGGACGAAAAAAGAAAAAGCGAGAGGAAAGAGAGAGAGAAAGGGAGCGTAAGCGCCGCAAAGCAAAGAAGAAAAGGAAGAAAGAGGATAAGACAAGAAAAAGAGATCGAAAGAGGGCAGATCAAGAGGTTGGAGATCCAGAAAAACGGGAGGAAGTCAAATCAGCAACACCAGATTTCCCAGCTTACCCACCTTTGAGGCGGGAATCATTTAGGAAAAAGAGTGAAAGCTCTATCAGAAGCTATGGATGGAACATCCCTGGCGAAGATGAAAGGAAGGATAGACAGGAGAAAGAGAGAGATGATGGAGAAGAGAATAGAGGAAAAGACAGACATCACAGGAGAAGAAACAGCAAGAACCATCATAGCTCTAGTAAGGCTTCTACATCTGTCAAGTTCTGGCAAGGAGGTAATCTATCTTCTGATGCCATACCATCTGCCTTTTTGCCCTTGTTACCAGTATCTTCTAAAAGAAGGAAAAGCAAAAGCTCAGACAGAGATGCTGTGGGCATGGAGGGAGAGAGGAGGCCACTGCTGGGAAGGAACGAAAGAGGTGAATTGCATTCTAAGGAAGGATTGTCTTTTCATGAGTGGGAATCTGAAGTAGAGGATGAGGATGAAGATTCTGAGTCAGACAGGAGGAAAATAGAACGTGGAAAAAGGCATAGAGGGGGTAGGACAATATCTGAAGAGGAGCGGGAACGTGATAAGGTAGTTGGGATATACTCTGATGACGATGGGTCTTCAGGAGAATTTGGGAAGTTTGAGAGGTACTGGGAGGATCATGAAGGTAGAGCAGTGGGAGGAATTGGAGGAGGGGGTTGGTTTTTTAGCACATATCCCTCTCGGGATAAAGCAGGCAGTGTCAACAGCAGAGATGACCTCTTCCAAGAGCGAGGAGAAAGATGGGGAACAGCAGAGAGTGGGTGGGGATCTAGTGCAGGTGGGGGTGGTAGAGGAGAGAGAGGCTGGGGATCAGGCTCACACTGGCCTCCGCCTCCTCTTACTCCACCGCCACCCCGTCGATACTGGTCAGTAGACAAGCTTCACATACAGGATGAGAAGAAAAGTAAGCGCAAGTCCAAGGACAAAAGTAGGGGGCACACTGCTTGCTCCTCCTGTCATTCACCTCGACACCATCCACATTCCTCTAAATGGGCTCGTGTGACTTCACGAAGCCAGGAAGAGCTGTACCACCACTGCCAGAGTTTTGGTGGTCCCTTGAAACCAAAACATGACTCCTCATTATCATCTAAACCTGATCGATCACACAATCTTTCTAAATCTGGTAGCCAGTCAAACTTAAACATCCAGCAAAGGACACAGAGAACAGAAAAGGATCGAGATCGAGGGAGACAACCATCCCCACCTTCGTCTCTTGTATCAAACTTGCCGTCACAGCTCCCAGCCCTTCCAGCTCCTCCGACCTCATCTCACTCAATTCATGCTCCTCTCCCTACCTCCTCCTCATCTGTTTCCTCTCCCTCAGTGGTTTCATCTGCACCAGGAGCAATCCAGGCCTCTTCAATGGCTTCGGCAAGTGCCAAACTGCAGTACCAGAGACTGCGCTCTGTACCCCAGAGATTTCCTCAGTCTCCTCACTTACCCCTAAAAGCCAAGAGCCTTTGCTCAAGAAGGGACTCAGCTCAATTTTCCAGTGTGGAGAGTGAAGTGTGAATTTAAGCAAGACAACAAAAGCTCTACTAATGTCCTGCATAGTTGACATAAAAACGAGGAAGTGCAAATATGGCTGTGTAGCTTAGTCAGTTCAGCTCTGAGCCCATTCATTCCTTAATGTTCTGCACAAATGAACAAACAAACCAGAAAGCCAAACAGAGACAGTGGAGTAGGTCAAGAGAACACAGGACCATTTTTTTCTTACCGTTGCCTCGTTAAAATTCTCTCATCCTGTGAAAGACACAACTGCATTGACTCTCTGAATAATGCTTAACATTAGAGTAATCTGATATGAAAAGCATCACTAATACAGAAGGCATATTTGCTGTTATAAGTAAAGGATTTTGAAAAAGTGAAGCAGTAAAGTTGTCAATGCATTCAGAGAAATCTCAATACTTTCTGAGGGCTCAGAAACTTTATAGTACTGTATGCCCACTGCTCTCAGAAGCCTTTAACACTAAACACTGTTCTTATTTTTTCCTTTTAAACAAATTGCTTACCTTGATTTTCTTTTTTCCCAAACAAACTGTTTACACTCCCGCAGAACTGTGACAGCCACCTAAAGTATCTTTGTTGCGTGATCAATGCCATCTTGTCAAGAGGGACAGGAGGATGATTACCACCTGTTTTTTTTTCTTTTTCTTTGCTTTCTTTTTCCTCCAACTTTATTACCTTGTGCCCCCCCTGCTCCTTTTTTTTCATTTTCTGTTTCTATTTTTTATTTTTACTTTCTTTCTGTGTTCTTCACATACCAGTCTTTTTTTCAGCTTTCTCGCCAGCTCCTCTCCTGTTCTCTCCTCTTGCCTCTTCTCTTTGATGTGATTATTCTGTGTGTCTGTGCTTTTCTGTGTTTGTATTCTTGACAACAGGGTAAGTCAGCTGTGACTGATATTCTTCTGGCTTAATGAAAAGCTGAGTGCCAAACTTAAGTAGAGCTCAACATCAACATGTATAATGTTTCCAGCTGTGTTTCCTTTTATCTTGCAGAATATTACATCACCTCCAATACTGTATGTGCTCACAGTAATGCAAACAAACACACACGCATACACCCCCGCATACACACACACAACCCCAAAAGTGATCAAATACATGTAAGAACACATGCAGATTACCAAGTCAAGTTATCTACTCTCCTTCTTGAGCAATACATTATACCATATTTGTTCATGTTAAAGCTTTATACTTAAATACCATTTCTTTAATTCTGTGTCATAGTTGTTGTTGCTATTGATGGTGTTTTAAATGTCAAGACATGTATTAAGTCTAATACAATGTAATCACTGTGCCATGCTACTCTAGCTTGGGTACACATAAAATGTTCTCACAACTACCTAACTACAAAACCGGAGGCAGTTTCTGTTCCCTGCCTGTTTTTCGACTGAATGTAAAGTCAGCCGCCAACATGTGTGCTGCACCATTTACTGTATGACACTTGAAGATGGAACTTGTAGCACTTCAGAGGGTCTACATGCATGGTAAAGAAACAGATATAACGTTGATGTGGGTCATTGCTGACAAAGCGGGGTGAGCAACAATATGTGAATCTTGTGGAGTTCTAAAGAATTAGAGCTGCTATTGATTGGAATGGAATTGTCTTTTTTTCTTGTTAATTTGTTTTCCATTTTTTGTTGGCTTTATTTTATTCTTAAAGTTAGTGCCAAGGCTAGAGAACAAAAAAATTATTTTAAAAAGCTTATGAAACTACTTTTGCTTGCCATCAACCAAAAGACATGTAGTTAAGCAGCTTGTTGGTGATTTACAAATTGTTTGACTTTCTAGCCTTATGCTAATTGCTCCTGTCAAGTATGAGTAAGAAGGTATGTCAATGTATTATCAGAAAGTTACTTACCAAGGAATACATTTAGTGCCGGAGCCGTTTTGATGTCACAGGGAAGATGCTTGTGATGTGATAAGTGTTGGATCTAAATAAGAGTATATGGAAGACACAATGGAATCTATTGTGATATTTTGTTAAAAATATTAAAAAGCATTTCTCATCTTCTAAATGTGTGATTATAAGACAGAGCTTTCTATCCATGGCATGGCTGACACAGTTACAACAAATTTTAGATTCAGTTTATTCAAAATTAGGTTAAGAGTTTTTTTTTTAAACCGGAGACTGGGCATCAGTGAAGCGGTAGGAAAAGGACAAAGGTTTTATTAGTTGTTGAAACGTCCTGAGCCATCTAATCCCTAAAACTCTGGTCAGCTCATGTTGATCGCCCTGGAACTGCATCTGAGCCATAATTTAATTTAACTGAAGAAAACAAAACTGAGACTAGCTTTTTAATATAAATTTTGTCGTATAGAGTTTGTCTTATTTTCATTGAGATAAAATTATTTATATTTCATATATGTAAATATAACTACCATCATAAAGTATGTAAGATATTTAAAAAAAAGTTGTCTGTCTAAATAACAATAAAATGTCTCAATTTAAACCACACTAAACAGATACGGTAGAATGAAATTCACGTAAAAACAGTGAGCCATCTTTGCTTTGCATATTACAATCAACAGCCTTTTGATAAACCAAGCAAACATGGGGGGGCAAGCCTCTATGCATTCACAAACTAAGCAACCTAAATTTGATTCCAAACTGTTTGACTTGATATGTGTGAAGGCTGTCGCAAAAAACTTTAATGTTAGTCAGCATTATAGATATGTAATTATACAGGAGGTCAGTTGCACAACAGCTAGTAGCGGTCTGAACGTAAAGCTTGAGTGTTTGTTTTTAAAAAAAAGACCATCGATCTTTCCCTTTTTCCACTTCTCAACTATTTTTCCTTATGTCTATCCATTGTGCTAGTATGTCTGCAATTGTAAAGCTGGTATGTTTTTTTTAAAAGTATCTATTGATATATTTATTTAATCAAGAAAAAAACCATTTCTCTCTATGTATATAATAGTATATTTCAAAAATCTATTATCTGTTATATAAGTTTGTCTACTAAATTCATGGTATTATCTTGAAAATGTCTTTTTTGTCTGTGTCTCTCCTTGTCTCAGACCTACTGCCCAGCTCCCTCACACCCAGTGAAAACAGAGACCAGTATGTAACTGTGTTTTTGCTCACCTAAGACCAACCATCTGCCTACATTAGCTATTTCCTATAGCTAGTGCAAAGAGCTGAACGTATAGTGACAACTAGGAGGGGAGCACGAGTGTCTTAAGACCACATCACTGTAGCAGTGATGGTGTGTGTTTGTCTACCCAGAGGGGCCTTCATTTTTTTGGTTTGGGCAACTGATAGAAAGCTAACTAAATATTTGAATGATGCAGAAGCTTTTACCACAATTTTCATATGTGAAAGGGTCCTATTCTTAACCCTCGGTTTTAGTTTATTGCATTTGTGATTTAATACCACATGATCTCTCTTAAATACAATGTAGTGAGCAGCACAAATCTTTGTTACTTCTTACTAAACATGCATTGCATATCTGTCAAGCTGCTGTACTGAACAACAAAAAATACAAACAAAAATTTTATATTTCTTAAGCAAACTGTATTTTCTGAATACAGAACTGATATATCTGATTTTGACGCCTGTGAGAAGAGCTAAATCTCCTGTTTACTACCATTATGGCTAAAAGGGGCTGATCAAAGGGTTTCATGAACACAGGTGCATCCAAAAATATTTATATTACAAAAAACGTGAATATTTTCTGCCACTCATTTCAGAAAGTGAAACTCATACAGCTTCATTACACATAAGAGTAGGGGATGTAGTTCTTGTCATTTAGATGAGTATGACTTACAGATGATTAAAAATCCCAAATTTAGTATCAGGAAATGTCAGGGGTCTGAAAATGTATGTTCATTTCGACGCATTCAATAGTTTTCTGGGGCTTGTTTTGCATGAATAACTGCATGGAGACTATTAGCCTGTTACACTGTTGAGGTGTAATGGAAGCCCAGATTTATTTGATGGTGCCCTTCAGATCTTCTGGTTTTTTTGGGGGGGTCTTTTGTCTCTCATCTTCCTCTGGCCTATACTTCATGGAGTCCCTGTGGGGTTCAAGTCAGGCCAATCCAGCCCCGTAACACTGTGGTCACAGAATCAGCTTTTGGTACCTTTGACAGTATGGGAATGTGCCAAGTCCTGGTGGAAATTGAAATCAGACTCCATAAATCTTTAGATCAGAAGAAGCGTGACGTGCCATTAGGGTTAAGCCTAATGGCACGTCACGTGCCCTAATGTCCCATTAAAATGACTGCAGGCTTCAGATAACACAGTGGATCAACATCAACAGGTGACATGAAATATGGATTCTCCACTCGTCCTCCACACTCTAATTTCCAAAGGAACAAAAACTGTATGTCATCTGAAAAGAGGACAGTGGAGCAGCAGTCCAGTTCTTGTCCTTCTTAGTCAAGGTGAGATACTTCTGAGATCTGTGTTTCAGGAGGTGTATGACACAAGAAATGCATTGTTTTCAAGAGACTGTGCATAGTGCCTCGTTTGTGTTGACTATAGTCTCGGTCTGCTCTTTGTGCAGCTCACCTAAATTCCTGAAAAAATTTTTGCTTGATTATCCTCTCAAGAATGTGGTGCACCACTTTGCACCACTCGTCCTTCCATTCAACCTTGCTTGGAAATAGGACCCTGAAAAAAACAGCTTTCTTAGCAATGACCTTTTATGATTAAGCCTCCTTGTGAAGTGTCAATGGCTGTTTTCTGCACATTTGCTGAGTCTAACACTCTTCCTCTTTTTTGTGTAGCCTACTGACCCAGAGTAAAAAACTATTTAGAGGTTTTGAGTTAATTAGCTGATGTAAAAATGAATTTCTAATATTTAACTTTTTTTGCAATATCCTCATCAGCTTAGACACTGAACTTTGGGTTTTCTTTAGATGCAAGCCATAATCATCAAAATGATCATAATAAAGACCTGATACATTGTATGTTATTAATCAATGTAACATGTTTCACTTTCTGAAAAGTGATTTTCTTTTTTTTTTACTTACCTGTATACTGGTTGAATAATGTTTTGCTTTATATCAAATGATATAAACAGCATAATATCCCATGCTGCCAAGAACAACTTGGCACCAATTACTGTCTTTTACATGTTATAATATTTGATCCCATCATTATCAGAATTGTTGGCCTGTTTATTACTTTTTACTCCATTACTGCTTTTGTGCCATGGTGCCATTTACAATTATTCCTTCTTCCCTTTTTAAAGTACTGAAGGCAGTATTTATTTTATTAAAATCCAAACACATCCCCAAAACTTCAACAAATTTAACATGTAGGAGCAGTAAAAATGTATGTCTCTTTATCAGTTACAAAGAAAACAAGATAATATTTCTGACACAACACCTCTTAAATCACAGCAATTTTAGAGCAGATACATTTTTAGAAATCTGCAGGGCGGGCTAAAAAATTCTTCAAAGTATGCCTTAAACCCAACAATATATAGGCCATTTTGGATCTAAGCTTTCATTTTCAAAGTTTTACACATGTGGTACTTTGACAAATGCCTCCTGGGGACTTTCACATATTAACTTTAAATTTGCTTCAGTACATTCCTAATACATCTTTTTCTTGGACTGAATAAAATCTAACCCTATAAAATAAAATAAAATCTAACGCCCTACTTCTATTTAAAAATATGAAGTCCAAGGGAAAATTATTTTCCATTCATTGTCAATAACAAGCCCTACTTTCATAACTCTACATATTGGTGACGGTATATGCAATTCTGAATTACGGAGATTGATTCAGAATTGCTGACAATACATTTGTGGATGCAGACTTAAATTTTTAGTTTTAATGAAGTCAGAATTTTTTTAATTCCCCATTTCTCTTTTCCCATTACAGTTGCCATTTTACAGAATACATGTTTGAGAAGAGTAACTGAAGATATGATAAATGTCAAGTTTAAAATTTTGTTTAGGATTATGTGAAACTAAGTTTCAGCCTGCACTGGAAGCACATCTGCAATTTTTGCTCATATGCCTCTGAACAATGTCTTACGGTGTTGTATTACTACTGCTGTAATGACTGACTGTATGGGGGAACTGGCTGTTCTGTGTTTTGTGCCAGCACATCACACAGGCAGGCAAGCAAACACGATAAATTCACATGAGAATCACAGATTCATTCACAGGTGTGGTAAAATGCTGCCACCACTCTGCTTTAGCCACATATTCCAAACAATGGGGACAATGACAACATTGTGCTGTAATGCAAGTGGGACAAAAATAAAAAAGATGATTTTAATAAAAACATGATGTGTGTCAAAGTTTTCTTCTTCTTCTATGCTGAATGAATTGGTTGATATTTATTTTTTAAATTATTTACTTGGTCAGGACATTGATTTGGATTTATTTTGCTGTTTTGTAAATTAGAAGGCCTCTGTTGTGCCCATGCATTGACAACCCACTCTTTGCTGCTTGCTTTTTGGAACAAACCAACAATTTTGTATCCATATGCTTAAAGAATGCATAGAATTGTATTTTTTAATGAATTATGGAAATATTTCACAAAGTTACTTAAATCTCACTTGCAATTCATGCAATTACATATCATTTTCAAACTATTTTGTCTTATTCACTATTTCTGCTGACATTATTTCTCACTTGGCCCAATTAAATAGGAGTATTTAAAGAAAAAAGGTTTTGACTAACCATATTCACGGTTCACAATGTTTCTAAGTGTACATCTGACAATTCATGCAGCTACAGATATCAATAAGCTCACATTTCCCTTCTTATGACAATCAGAAGAAAAATATAGTATGCATTTTTTGTAGTATGGTGTTTATGTTCAGAGCACATTGCTGAATTACCAGGCTGACATTAATATGTTTACTGCATTTCAATATTTAAATCCAGTTCTAGTTTATCATGCAGTCTTACAGGAAGAAAGACTGCATGATAAACATATGACTGTGAATCTAACTTTGAAAGTGGATCATATATTACGATTTATGAGAATGATGGAACATCTCAGACAATTTAAAAAAGTAAAAAATTTAATCATTTTGCATTGTGATTTAACATTTTTACTCGACTATGCTGAAACAGTCTCTCAGTTTCATAGCTGTCTAACAAGGTAGACATTTGATCCAAACAACCCAAGAAAGTCACATTTCATATGCAGTAGCCAACTTGTGCTCCTGTCTTTTAATCTCTGCCATTTCAACATCTACATTCAGACAGGCAGAACAGATTAACTGAAAAGGGAGAAAGAGAATGACAGTGAAAAGAAGTGCCAGGTCAAGACAGCAACAATAACAGAATAAGGTCTAAACTAAGACAGCGAAATGGGTGAAAAAAATTACATGAAAGGAAAATGATGCAGCATTTTATTCTGATGCTTTCTGGAGAGCAAGATAGAGCTGCTTGTCATTGCTGCTGTCCATTGGCAACCTCTGAGTGCTGCATTCATTAGTAACACAAGATACAGAGAAATCACACACATGTACACATGCACTTTCTCTGTTCCATTTCAGCCTTCTTCAGTACAACATATTATGGTCATATAGCCATCTCCACACACACAGGGACCCTCTCTACAACAGAAGGCATAATAATTTAATGATCCCTCCATTTGTCATTTTCAAATTCTATTCTTAGAAGCCTAGTCCATAAATTCACATATGGTTATTCTAGGTTAAAAAGAAATTACTATAAAAAACCACACATGAACTGCATTTCTGGTATGTGCTGTTTTTATTATTGAAATAATCATGTTCCTGGGGAGCAGACCTTCATGTGTGACTTCATAAAAGCTCCAGCTCAACCCCTTGTAGTATGAAAGCTGTTAAATGTCAGAGTTACAGTTCATTAGTAGATTGCCTTCCAGACTTTGCTCTCAGCAACTCAATACTACTTTTAGTAGATGTTTCAGTCAGTTATAAATTGATGAATAACCGTGGCGTGACCGACACCATAAGCTGCACCTGTAGTAAATGCCAATATGTGATAATTCACTTGCTTTTGACCTTAACAGAAATGCTTGTTAGAAAAGCATCTAAAAAAACATTCAATTTGTTCTTTCTTTGGACATATTCTAATAGTGGCATGCTGATGAAGCAGTTAGGGTTGACAATAAAAAGTATATTAATGACAAAGTATATTAACTAAGATAAAGTACCACCCCATTTCAAAGTCATGTTTTAATTTAAAATTAAGAAGTTTATTTCTGGGAAAAAAAGAGTGGGGTTAGTAATGAAGTGAAGCAGGATGACGTTAGGATAAAGCAGGCTTTACTGCTGACCGATACCCACGTCGACTTTGCTCTCAGCCATGTTGCATCATATTCGCTTACAGACCACAGGAGAAGATTTTTCCCATCAGCCTGTCTGCAAAACAATGACCATCACATTTAATTACGGTTAAGAGGGATCAAATAAACGCTGAACAGCTTGAAGAAAAAGCTTCACACACATACACAGTGGGATGACCTTGACCTGTGAGATATCACTTGAGGCAGCTTACATTACCATGCATTTATTTAACCTGATTTGTGGTCATTCAGATTTACAGCTGGGGTGGTATGTGAGTAAAATAGGCTGAGTAGTGAATCTCAAACAGCAGATTGTTTTCTCAATAACTGAAGTAGTATCAAAAAGGTTTCTGAAATATAAAATTAATGGTTTGCAAAAAAGTTAGTGAATATACATATATTTAATTAATACATTACTTTTAGCTTTTCTCTAAAAATAAAAATGTGCACATTTCCACCAATTCTTCAGACAGTTGCCCTACATTTTGAATACCAAATTCAAAATGTAGAATTTGGTATTCTATTCATTTTTCTAAAAAATGAATAGAATAAATTAGTTTTTTTTCCTATTCATTTTCTAGAAAAATGAATAGGAAAAAAAACTAATTTATTCAGTTCACCAAATGAAACAACTGCAAGTTAATTACACATAGACTGATGTTTTCAAGCCTTTATTTCTGTCAGTTTTAATAATGTTCTATTAACAGAAATGTACAACACATGTTAAGATTATAGTCCTACATGAGAGGAATAAATAAGAATATTTTTAATAATATTCTTCATAAAAAGCTTGTGCAATACCTGTGTAGCACCCCAATGCTCTGTCACCTAGTAACTGGGACAAGAACTTAAAACTCACTGATGGGGTGCTATTTGGGTTCGTTACTTTCTGGTAGATACCACGCAGGTTTATCTATGTTGAGTATATCTTTACTCGTCCAATCACCTTTTACACTTTTGATGTAAAATTAGTAACTCCAGACAACCAGCTAACAGAACAGTTTCTTTTAATAAGAACTTGAAGAAATAAAATCTTAGCTCCACATTGCCCCCAAATAATCAAAACTTAAAATATAGAGCAAAGTCAATAATGTCCAACATTAACAGTTTCTCAAAATAAAACGAAACCCGATAAGGCACTTTTCTTTTCAGTCCCTTATGTTTTCCTCACTTTGTGTCTTTTAGAAAAACCCTTACTTTCCACTATTTTCTTATTATAACCAGAATTCAACCTTTGTCACTATCAGAACTCCATACATTTACCAAAAATTTACAGTTTCAAACACCATATCACACATGGGCCCATCCTCTCTCACACACACCTCAGTCCGGTACCGGTTAAAGTTTTCGTTACATGCCTGTTGAAGCGAGGGTGCGGGGTCGCTACCACAATCCTCTTCTTCTCTGTTTAAGCCAAAAAATATAACTCAGACCTTCTCGCTCAGCCGACGTCCTCTCTGTCAAGGATGCTTTGCGAGTCCAAGTTCTTTTAGAACTCTGCCACACGAGTTGCAGGACTACTCCTCCGTCGCGCTGAAATCAGTGTCGCCATGTTGCTAGGTTCCTCTCCTCCTCGAATCAGCCGCAGTTTTTCCTTCGCGCTTTTCTCCACGGAACACTTAAGCCAGTATCCTACACACCGTGTGCAGGTTAACTTGTGCAGAACGCGCCCGAAAACACACAGTTCCTTCTCCCTTCAACGTCTAGAAGCATTAGCAATTAACTTCCATTAACTTCCTTCTTCTACCTCCTTCCCGCGTTCTTCTTCCCATCATCCCATTGTCTCGTGTTTTTTTTTTCTCTGTTGAGTTCACTTGTCCTTCGTTAACCTAACTACTTTCATAGATAGGAAATTCAATACAGTCTTTAACTAAGGACATCATTGTTCCAACAAAATACACTTATGCACATACACAAGTCACCTCCAGAAAAGCTTTCGGTTTCTGTTTTTTTCCCCACTATTTCTCACGTTACTCACAACAGTAAATTCTTCCCTAACGCATCTAGTCAGTCAGATTAAAATGTACAAAACAATAATGCATGTTTCTTCCCGTTCTTTTTCTTTTTTACATAAAACTAACATTGTAAATATTTTGTAAATATTAAAAGGCCTTAATTGCATGGCTTTTAGCCAGGGCTACACCTGCATAAAATTTATTGTCAAGAGGCAATTTTACTTCAAATATGACAAAAGAGCCTTACCAGAACATTATTTGAATTTGACAAAATAAACTTCCAACTATAGCCTATTTTTATATTTATATTTATACCTTATTTTACATTGAAACATTATTGTACATTTGAGGAAGTACCTGAAGAAATTTAAATAACAATTAGATTGATTTAGACTGTAGTCCAAAACCAGTATATTTTGCACTAGAGCTAGAGGTACATATAGCAACATATGTCCAAAATCACTGTGCTTGGTATAGTGTTTAACAATTGAGTTATCTTATTTAATGTGATTTTAGTAATTTGGGCTCACAGTGATGAATTCCAGGTCTGATGCTTGCTATAGTTAATTTTCCTAAATCTGTCTGTGTATGCATCAAACCACTCTGCAGAGATGAGATAAACTAGAGCAGGGATTGGATCAGTAGTTATAAAAATACCACATATTTAATTATCCAAAAACTCAATTCTGTTTTTTATGAAAGCCTGTTGGTTGGTTATTAGCATAAGATGTGGTTAAAACCTGAGAAGTGCTAAGTGATGGATTTTCTCATTAAAATTGAAATTGAAGATACACTTTAACCTAAGAGTTCTTCTACATAATCCACTGTAGATAATTGAGAATCTTGTGATGTGTGTATGTGCATGTATGTGTGTTACAAAACTGTGCTACTTATGAGTTAGGATTTTTATGTTCAGGGGTTGATTCCATGTACCTTTGCTGAACAGAATTGGGGCACCACCATAACAACCAATGAGTCAGTTTCTGATTTCCCAGTTTTGTGCACTATCACTGTCCTTTACTAAAGGCATTGCTAAAGTGCCTCAGGTTCAGCTTGCTGTCACCTTTACCAAGCAACGGCTTGCTCTAAAGCTAACCCTATATTGAGCCCACTGAACACTTTGATCTTGCATGCTTCTGAATTTTTAAAACATTGGCTGTGCTATAGGAAGAGATTTTTGTGAAATATATTCAATGGAAGCAACATTTGTCCAACATTTGATTTCCAAATGCTTCTGTATTAATGGTCTAACCTCAAGAAGGTACATGTACTATTACAAATATTTATGAAACCTTTTAAAAGACTTCACAGCCAAAACTAAGATAGATTTATTTATTTTTTGTAGTTACATTAATTGCTGTACAATTTCTTCTGTGTCACTTTTGTTCGTCGTAACACCTAGCATTGAGGAGAAAGATTACAGCAAGTTTTTCTTTTTTTTTTTTTTTTTTAATTTTTGGCAAACTTAAGACTGCTCTTTGTTTTGCACATCAGTGACTCTTGTAAATATATTGTTTAAGCTTAAACTTGCACCGAGTACCCAGTAGCAGCATTGAAATGGGCAATACGGGCCTTCCCTCAGGGAGCCATGGCATGGAGGAGCAGAAACTTAAGGAAAGTCTCCTTTCATTTGTGCCCCAAACACATTTTTTATTGTTCAATACTTAAAATCGTTCATTGCAAATTTGGTCTGGTCATCAAAATTTAGAACTAAAGTTTTCATTCTGATGTTGGATCTGACATGTTGTTACTAAAAGAAAGTGATGATAAATCAGGAAAAAATGCAGTTGAGTTTATTACTGCAGTGTGGGAGCATATTAATGATGTAGCCTGAGTGTAAACATGTATGACCCTTTTGTATTTATGTCATTGGATGGGATGCATGCATATCTTTTTATTTTCCCTGTACATGTGACCTTCTCTTTATGTTTATGTGAGCACCCATGACCATAGCACATCGAGCACAAACACACACACAAGACAACGTGTCTAGAATACGAGCCACAGCATGATGGTAGAAGAAAAGAGATTGCTCCCGTATCCAGGGGCAACGCAGGTAACAGGAGGATAAGCTGTGATGACTGAAGGAAGCCCTGTTCTGCTGCGTTTCAAGAGCCCCGAGACATGCTTGAAGACATTTGCAGCTCTAACAAATTTTTGGAAACCGACTGCGTCATGTTCATAATGAAGAGATTTATTTTCTTGACAGATTCATGTAAGGATGGAAGACAACAGCTACAATGTTTATCAGGAGGATATAATTCCAATCACATGTACAAGCTGTTGATTCCTCTGATTAGTTCTGTCTGCCTGGTTGGTAGTGCGTTAATCAGTGTAATCACCTGATGTGGTGATAATGCTGGAGCTTAATCCACAGTTTTTTGGCTCACCTTGACACATCAATACCTCATTAAAACACTCTTCTGATGACAGCTTCACAGATTTACTTTCACAGATGAAATCTTAATAAATTCTTTCTTCCCTGAAGGATTAAATTATGTTCACCAAAGATTTGGGAACCAGCAGGCCAAAAGTCAATGTTGTCTTGAGAAATATTTTCTGATAAACTACATGCCACTCAAATTTTACGATTGGAAAATATTTAAAATGAGAAGTGGAAAACCCATTAGCATAAAAACTATAAAGAAAATGTAAGCCTTGAGATGAATGAGATTCCTCTTAGGATCCTTTTGTTTTTGTTTTTGTTTACTACTAAAAATACACAAATGTTCCACATATTGTTAAGAGGTACTGGTTTTAAATCCAATAGAAAATGAAGGATTTGCAAGATTATCCCCATTTATGCATCAAAGCATTTGGCCATAAGCTTTGTCTGGATCAAATCATTCTGCAAGTTGGTTCATTTGTATGTAGTCAGTAAATGGTGAGAATTTGTAATTTTGATGCAATTAATGAATATGAAAAAATATTTAAGTTTTTTTTTAGGATATGACTTGCTGTTAATCAATCAGGGTTGATCAAAAGAAGATTATTCAGTTCCACCCTCTGAATTATTAGTGCATCTCCCATTTTTATTGTCTGCATACCTAATAAAGGTGACATCATACATGTTTTTCATATTTGACCCTGATTTTTTTTTTTTTTTTTTGAAAAACAGAACACTGTTGAATTCTTTCAATCAGTATCACATCATCTTCTTTAATAAGCAATCACTGTTGTAATTATTCAAATTTCTTGGACTGCTGAATATCAAGCAAATAAAATATTTGAAATCTGAAAACTCTTTTTTTCAGCTTTGTAATGGATTTGTTTCTTTGAAGCCGTGTATAACTATGATGAAAAATGTATTAGAATTTTTTCTTTTTCTCACTTTTATCTTCTTGTCAGATATATAAATGTATTCACTTTATCTTTTCTGGAAGCTCATTATTCCTGTATTCTTGAAAACAGAAGATATAAATATCAAATAAACCTAGGTTGACTTTTCTTTCTTGAAAAGTTTTTACAACTTACTGAATAAATTTTCTCTGAGCCATAAACATATTCTCATTTGGACACATCAAATAGCTACTTTACCAAACTGGTCTAGCTGCATCGAAGAAGAAAAATCTACCATTTTTATCATTCCTCAATATCATTTTCCTCTGTTTCCTGAGCAGTGATTAGCAGTGTTTCATTTCTAAAAGAATGTCTTGAGTTTAATCTATTCACGACTACAGTAGGTTTGTGGTGCGTTCTGCCCTTGCATTAGTAATGGAACCTGTTACTAATATGGAGGAGGGAACTCTGCCAGCTGCAAATATATCAGCAAGTACTTAAGATGCCCACTAGAAATGCTCCAAATTGCCTATTTTAATTGTTAAAACTCTAAAAGCCTTGATATGAATAAATATAGCGGAAAAGTGGAAAGTTTTGCTCTTAGAGGTACAGTAAATAACTGCCAAGGAAAATATATGTTGTTACTTGATTGGCTGCTTTACAAATGCCGGCCATTAAACTATCAAGCTGCATCATACCTGGGTATTTTTCATCAGTGGATCCTGTTGGTATGTTTGTTACTTGCTTTGTTTCCCCCTCCTAGCTTCATTTTCTGTTCACCTTGTTTCTGTTTTCGCTAGCTTTTCATTAAAACGTTCATCATATTCATTCCAAGTTCTGGTCTGCATTTTCATTCAGCCTGAAACTGACATTAGAACTACAAATAATGCAAATATAGTTAATTTGATGTAAAATAAATTAATAAAAAGTCTTAAGAATTAAGGAAAAATTTTATTTCTCTAGCTTGTTCTAATTTTTTGTTTCACCAAATATGCAAACTTCTGCATGTTTTGTTTTCAATTGTTTTAATGCTTAGGAAATGCAATGGTTTCACTTTGTACCCAGAGGATACGTGCAGGATCAGATTGAAAAATGAGACACATTGGGTAAGATAAAAACTCAAGTGATTTCTATTTTTTCCCCCGCTGTGTCCTACTTTCTGGGGAAGTGATATCAGAGCACATCCTGCTGTTTGCAGTTCTGACAGGTGAAGAGAAAAGAGGGATCATCTTTTTTCTAACCAGTATCTTCTTACATTTGAATTCTTTGACCTGAATATGATTATAGTAAACTTTTTGACAACATCTGTCACAGGTTATTTTTTTCTAATTATCGTTAAACTGGTCATGCTAGTATCAATTTGTCTGTATACTTTGGAAAAATAAATCCTTTTAAAACATGCAACAAGTACTAAGCATAATCAACATATTTTAGAAAGTTAAAAAAAAATTATTATACAGAATTTCAAAAGTAAAATGCCAGATTACATTCTTTAGATATTGTAAATTTATTATTCTGTTAGCCACATAAGTAACCATTAGCATTTGTTCATGGTTTACTGTCTACCCCAATACTAAAATATCTGCACTTAGCTATTTTTTCTGAGTACTATTAGAAGCAGTGAAATTATCCATAGTAGCGTTTGTACCACAGTTTGAAAACCATTGAGTTAAATAATTTTCTTTTTTCTGCCATAATGAGTGTAATCTAAAACATTCTGTTTTATATCTTTAATCCTTAGACAACTAAATTGATCAATTTACTCCACATTTAAAAATTAACTCTGACCTCTGTAATTATGTTGTTTAATTGTTTTCCAGTGACTCTGCACAATAATTAACATTACAACTAATAGAACAGTGCAGTTTGTACTTCCTTGGTTTGGCCAGATGTTAAATTACCCATTAAACTGGCATTTTCACATTGGTATCCCAATTAGATGTTAGTGTATTTTAATTCTAGTTGATTATGTTGAATTGTTGAAGCATGACTAGCATACTGCATGCTTAGCTGTATTAGTAAAGATCAGAAACCACTTTCAGGCTGTTGCTTACACTTTGATAGAGGTAAAAAAATAAACAATACTTTCAAATACATGTATTTGAGTTTCATATTTTATTTGTGTTACAAAAAGTCACGCTCTTAGCTGAGTGCTTTTACAGTGACCAGTACATTGGAATTGGAAAATATACTGTACAGCTGTCAGTGAGACATATGCCTCATTTCATTTTCATGTAAGATTATATTCAAGTGATATATAAAAATCAGGGGTCAGGATTGCTCATTAGAAATCTGCATATTAAGTCACTAGGGGGAAAAATATCAAAGACGCTACTATTAACATCTCACACTAGATTCCTGAGCATAAAAAATAAAACAAGAATTTTGTTTCATTAGGGGAAAAAAAAGTATTATTACTGTGTAGGTAATGGTTCCTGGATGGGCTACACATTAGTGCAGATGGTAACACATTTGCTTTGCGACAATAAGTGTTCTGGGTTTAAATCCCCACTTGAATCCTTTGCATCGGGTTTGCATGTTCTCCCCATGCATGCGTGGTTTATTTCAGAGTACTCTGGCTTCCTGCCACAGAGTCCATTAGGTACGAGTATATGTGTGCTTGATTGTTTTGTTCTGTGTGTCTCTGTGTTGCCATGTGATGGACCAGAGACATGGTCAGGGTTTCCTCCGCCTTCCTATCTCCCACACAACCCAGAAAGGATGACTGGATATAGAAAATTGATGAATGGGTATGTGACACAATTCTTTAACCTGTGCAATCTGAAGTGTCCCATTTAGCAATAGGCTTGATTTGAACATAAAGACCGGTCATAAACCTCCTTTAGATAAAAGTCCATGTCACCTCTATATCTAGCTTTGATTTAGACCTTAGTTCTATCCAGGTAGAGACCAATGAAAGATGCCTGGTGTAAGCTCATACACAAATGCCAGATAATACTGGTTGAAGCTGAAGACAACTGTCTGATATTCAGTACGAAGGACATTAATTTTGTGTGTGTGTGTGTGTGCTTATTATTGTACAAAAAAGAGCAAGAGTATGCATGCACTGGTTTGAGTTTCACACCCTGGCAACTGCCTAACAAAATCACAAAAGTTTTAGTGCATGAAACAAAGTGAAAAACACTTTCACTTTTACATTGATGTGTATTTTAGAACCTGAAAGACTATTATGACAACATGATTGTACTGTTTTAGCAGATTTAGACAAAATGCATTTAATGTCACTAAACATTTGACATGTATGCAGGAAATTGGCAACAGGACGGGACAAGTTTCTTTTGTCACACAGATGATGCAGTGCTGTTGAACTATCATTGAGAAACAAAGTATATTTGGTATTAAAAAAAAAAAAGTCTGTGTGGTAGATGTGATAGTCACTATATTCACATTTAAAAAGCACTGTAAAATCTGATTGTCATTTTTGTCACATTCATTCAGAAGAGTGACTATGTTTGCAGTATTGCCTGTCAAAATATTTTTCACATTTTTTTTCCCTTTCTTTTAGCATTTGCCTTTTGGCTGTGTTATTGGTAGGAATCCCTTTTTTGTGAATATGTTCCAGTGTTCCAACATGAAATGAAACCCAATGATAACATGATGTTCTCAGTTTGTGTTTAGTAGATAATTTTCAGTAAAAGAATCGGGCCAAAACAGGGACTGGTTGGGACTCAGTGTGGGAATAATAAGAAAAAAAGCAATGCCCGAAATAAAAAGACTGAGACAGACCCCGTTAGTTTGTAGAAGCACAAAAAGCAGAGATATCTTTGATCATAAGGAATGACTCCTGGAACGCTTGAGAGAGGTAAATGAAGATGAAAGGTAGGGGAAAGGAGACAGAGTGATGGATCAAAAAAGAAGGGCTGGCATAAAAAAGGAAAGATCTCAACTTATTCTTTTATTGGTTTATTTTTCTTGCTGGATTGTATTGCAGCACAGCTTACTATCAATGATTTGGATAGTTATGGTTTGACTTTGAAGAAACTTCTTGTCTCTTCTCTTTACATGATGAAATACCTCGAAATAACCAATACTATCTACAGCCTGCATGAGTTGTGGCTTACTTCTGACTCTTGAATTACAATGATCTTATATTTTCAAAGGTCATTCCTCAATAGGAGTTAAGAAGACAAATAAAAATTTTCCTAAAGATTATTGTGATGTGCTTCAATAAGGCTACGTACTTGTAATTATGACATCATTTCAGTGTTTTTCATGTTGAAAAAAAATCCAGTAAGATGAGAATTTTTTTGAGTGGTTTCTAAAGTGAAAAATTATGCCTCAGCTTTTAAAATATCTGTCAAAAAGTGTATGAAAATGTTATGCAGTATTTTTGTTAGTTTGCAAACTGATATGATGTTCTGAATTGATTGCGATCTGGAGGGTCTGTCTTGTGCATTATACAGCACACCTGTTGAAAAATGATGCACATGTTGTAAAACATTCTGCACTGTTAAGTATACAAACCATGTACCATTTCATGATCTGCCTATATGCTACACTGTAACATCATAAAGTTACTCTTTGAGGGGAAGTCACCAATTTGCTTGTTACTCTTTGTTCAAACCTGATTGTCTTCGATTGAAGGTTTAATCATCTCTATAAAATAGGACCAACTCAACTTCAAGCATTTGGCATCCTAAGGTGAGTGAATCATTCTCAGCACAGACAGGCAATGGACACCCAGCATTCATAAGGGTTGTAAATACTTGAGACACCCTCTAAAAATCATTATTGCTGCCTATTTTAGGAGTTCAAGCATCACATATGCAGTTCCTACAAAGTTCCTCTTTTAGACTTTAATTAGTTCTACAAATCAATCATAATCAAAACATTTGACTTTTGAAAGCGAGTTGAGCAACAGTGGGATGAAAGTTTTAGGTGTTACAAGTACATTTTATAAAATGTTGTAAGGTGTCTAATGTCATGTTGAAATTCAAACCCTGATTTTTCACATTGAGCAGGCTGTGGAGTGTAAACCCAACCAAGAAGCGCTAATGGTGATAAAAAATCCACTTGAGAACAGGCAAAAGGGAAACATAAGCATCCAAAATGGGAGGCACTACACATGTATCTGTCAAAGCAAGACTACTTATTGAGTAAAAGGGACAGAACAGAGCGTATGTATCATTTACTGTATGTTGTAAATGATACAGTATAATTTACAATTGTATTATTTACAACACACGTCACGCAATGCAGAGTGACGTGTGGAAATGGAATGACAGACCCTTACACTGGGGCCTCTGGCTAATGATACAAGATCATAAGTCAGGCCAGGACCTGACTTATGAGTGAGACACGGTCACATAAAGATGCTGAGAATTAAAAGTGACATCTCCAACTCAATACTGTAATATCTCTATGATGGCTTTCTCTTTTTAGGGCCATGAAATACTTGCACTTCTATCACTCAAACACATCGCCACGCCACCTGGTCCAGTTTGTTATTGAAAACAAAGCTGATTGAATCACTCGATACTGGCCCTTCACTCTCTTCCCTACCATTACTCCATTTTATTTTATGGAAGAGGTATAAAAAGAAAAAGAAAAAAAAAAGTTCCAGTATTTTCTCATAAATTGATAATATACATGTCAAATGAGAATCAACCGGACATTGTCATAGTGGATAAACAACAGAGGAAAGCCGTTGTGGTGGATGTAGCAATACCAAGTGACTGCAACATCAGGAAAAAAGAGCACGTGAAACTGGAGAAATACCAGGGCCTCAGGGAGGAACTGGAGAGGGCCTGGAAGGTGAAGACCACAGTGAAGACCACAGTAGCCACTCCCCCAAACTGGAGGAGTGGCTACAACAGATCCCAGGAACAACATCAGACATCTCAGTCCAGAAATGTGCAGTCCTAGGCACAGCCAAGATACTGCGCAGAACCCTTAAGCTCCGGTAGAGGACCCGAGCTCTGACCCGAGCTCAGAGGATAAGAGCCACCCGCGGTGGGTGAGAAGGGAATTTTTATATATATAAATTTGCACAAAGTGTGATGAAAATGTTCTCTTTGTTTTTATTAGGAAAAAGAAAATAGTAATACTTGAACTGTTGTATTTAATTAATTTCTTGCATGCTATTATCTAGAGGGATAATACAGATTATTAACCTACTGGATTTGAAATTGGTATCAATCTGTAACATCTATAGTTCAATTATTTGTACAACAGCTTCATCCACCTCATCAGCACTCCAATTCAAACCAAAGCATTTTCACATTATACTCTAATGGATGCTTGTATATGTATGTATTATTATGCGTGTATAGAATGGTGCACAAAACATAAGTATTTTTTGTGGACTCAGTCTGGAATGAATGCCATACTGTTTACAACTAAATTGAGTTTGATCGAAGCTTCATGGGGCAGATGGGTTATTGTGACCTCACACATACACTGAATGTGCCATAAATGATGTATTTCTGATTTCAGTGAGGCGAGGTGAAAAGAATGTGTTTTGATCAACGGGTAAGAGGCCAAAAGGAGGCAGAACAAAACTAGAAAATAGAGCACAGACAATCCATCAATCTCCTGTCCTAACAGCTTCCACTCTTTTCTCTTTTTTACAGCAGGTGTTTGACTGTGTCTTTGGGGATATGCTCCCATTCAGGCACAAGAGAGGATTAAGACTCACACTGAGCCATCCAGTTCATCCTAAAAGTGTTGGAGAGATCTGAGTTCATACAAGATACATTGCATAAAGGACATTACATCAATGGTTTTAGTGGTGGCGCTTTAATTCTGACTGGCTTCAAAAGCTTTGTTAAAAATGAACAAGCATTCTTTAGATTATTGATTAATCAAGCATTTTATAAGTGTAGCATGCATGTTATTGTTTTACAGATTGCTTGCTGATATTCCTGTCATAGATTCTGAACTACTATATCAAAAAATATGATTACTGGGAGTGCAAAGGCATTGAACAAAATGACAAGCAATTGCTCTGAAACATGTTTTGCATTAGTTTTGCATCTGCCTAATGGCTTCCCTTCTGAGGACAAAGCCACTATAAGTTAAGTAGTATTTAATCATAAAAATATTTATGTCAAGGCAGAGTTCCTAAGAAGCAGTTTAACATCTAAAGTAAGAAGCTGTACACTTCAACAATCTGCCACTAGAGGACGCCAGATGCAATAATTTTCACATTATGTAAACCTTTCGTGGCTGAACACTTAATCTTTGTTTCAACCTGATGTGATAAATCATATTACGAAGGCCATTGGTGTACGAGTCAGATGTGGTGTGTATGTGAGTGTGTGTGGGCTAAACTCTGAGTGGAAATGACAGAAATCCAGTGGAGCAATCGGAGCTGGATTCAGGTGAGCTTTAATAAAAAGAGATCGACCTGGGAAGTCCACCACAGACAATTCTGCTGCTGTGTCAGAAGCCATTTAGTCTGTTCAGTGTTTAGCATATCTTTGGGCGATTTGCATGTAGCTGTTAGAGGCCAGCAGAAACCCAAAGCTCCACAAGCCCTCCCCAGTTTAAACTTAAAATAAGTACCTTGATGCTCTACTAAGGCATTGCATCTGACATTCCCTTTACATGTTTTAAACTGGGGATTAACTATTTCTTGACCATTTAGAGACATCGATGCATAAAAATCTGTTCCAAAAAAATTGCAGCAGGGGTACAGAGTTCAATTATTTGTACAACTGCTGCATGTAGGAGCTGAACAAAAAGCTTTCCTTGTTATAACCTTTGACCTAGACCAGGACATCAAGCACGTCCCTTTAAACTATAAAGTTTTAAGTTTTTTGGACATATCTGTGTCACCACCATATAACTGGGGAAAAAATGGATTATTGGTACATACAAAACTAAGAATCAAGAGGTGTGTTTTGTTTTTATCTTTACTCAAACATGTTGAGCTGCATAATCTATTTAAAATGAATTGCAGCTGCAAAAAAACAAAACAAAAAAAACAAACAAAAAACAATAGTCCAGCTATAGTTAGTCATGCCCCTTGTATTTAATTACCAATGACAATATCTAAAGCTTTTTGTGGCTCTTTATGACTTGCTGGAGCAGCTGTAGTGTAACTGTTCAGAAAACCCAACCTCTTTCAACTTTTTACAGACTGAAAAATTGACAAGCGATGACAGCACAGTGAGTTCTTTCAAACACCAGTTAAAAACAGGTAGCTGCTGAGTTTGTCATTGTTTGTCACTTGAAATAATATCTATTGCAAACAGAGGGGGACTGAACTTTACCTTGCAATCACATTGAGTGATATTCGTATAAACTTTAAAGACCTTGATTTCTGGGAGCTAATGTCCTCATAATGTATCTGACCCAGTATTTTAATTTGCAAAGCACATGGGATCAGAAATATGTGAAGATTAAATGGAGAAGGATACTAACAACTTTTAATCTCATTGTGTGGTTCTATAGTATGATCTTATACCTAATGGTATTAGAAGTTGAAAAGGTGTAATGGTTTGCTAGTTAAGTCCTCACCTCACCAGATCTTTGACCTTCTCTCTGGAGTCTTTGAAATTGTCCAGAAACATTTGGATCAACAAGTGTAATAGAAACTGGATCAGAAAGTATTTTTGTGTTACCTGTATACAACATTTGTATTGTTGGCTGAGTCAGAAGATCAACCTGCTTATTTCAGAATCTAGGGTAATGCCTCTGCCTAGAGTTAAGATAATGTTTGTGTAAAGGATAAAATAAAAATAAGGATGACCATTTACTGAATAATGTTCTTTCAATATCCAAGATTTGAAGTAGAATTATTTTTAATTTACTTTAGATGGGTGAAAGCTGTTTCTTTCCATGTTTCTGAGTGAGAGAATGAGCTTTTATCTGCCTAGGCGTGTTCAGGAATACAAACATCTTTGTTTTTTGGTGTGTATGTTTGTATGAAAGAGGTGCCTTGGTTGATGACAGCCAGCATGATGTCTAGCACACCCTCTGAGCCCAGCTCCATCTGAGAGAAGAGGAGACAGGCAGAAATGAGGACATTGCACATATAGGAGAAAAGTGAGATGCTCACCGAGATAGCTTGTCATATAATGACTGTGCAGTAAAATGGCGATATTGTTGTAGATTTTCTCTTTGACAGTGAGACAAATTGAGTTTTGGAACACACCGTAAATATTTACCATAAATACATCATAGAAAATGTCTAAAACAAAACATTTTTTTGCTTGATGACTGCTGAGAATATATCACTCTTTAAAAAAGGAGGATTGGGGAAGATAGCTTAAATATGAAAAACATACAAAATTACCAGTGGGGAAGGCTTCTTCATTATTTCCTCATGCATCTCTTTTTGTCCCTGCTTGCACTTCAGACTTCTTAAAATTTTGAACAAAACATAATAAATATCAGGATTTAAAAAACATAACTGTGAAGGAATCTTGGACAGGGTAACCAAATGCAAGTTCTGAATGCCCTTTCTTTCTTGTTACTTTGAATTTCATCATTTGGAGTAGAGTAAAAGTCAAAATTGTAATAGGCCTACCTTTAAACATACATTCTGCCTAAGAAATTGCTTTATTCACCATTTTCTGTAGCAACAGAAATTTTTCAAGTTCTCAGTTGGACAATCATCAGGAACAGACAGGAAAATAATAAAAGGCAGAATGTAAGTCAAAATAAAACAATACATTTCTTAAGAGTCTTGTTAAAAGAAATCAATCCATTTTTTGAGGCTAATCAGAAGCAAGTCTCGTCTTGGAATTGTCAATTGTGCTGCCATTAAACTCCTTGATGATGGAAGCTTTTATTCACTACTCTGTTTTTCTTCAATTTTGAAAGTACCTGTGGAGAAGAACTTCTGTTTTTTTTTTTTTTCTATCAGATCTGAGTGAACCCACAGCAGCTCACACCAAATGGCCCCTCACTGTGTTGGGTTCTGCTGAAGGTTTTGTAAAGTTTAAATGGCAGTGAATCAAGATTGCAGCAAAGTCAAAGCCCATTTAGTGAATCACTCATCCACTGTCATCACATGATTGCAAAACCAAACCCTTGATGTAATTTGCTTTCTTAGATAGATTGCTCTTGAATATAAACTAAATTTGACTGCATTACATTATGAGTAGGAACACACTGGAATGTATATAACTAATTAAATTATGAATTAAGATTGGGATTGTGTTTGACTGATTTGATTAGATAGCACTTTGGCCTGCTTCCAAATTCCAAAAACATAAACTTGTGGGTTTATTGGTCTCTCCAAGTATTCCTTAGGTAGGTGTGTATACTTACACTTCTTTTAATAAAAGGGATCTTTCATAATCTTTAAAAAAAGGTTTACAGTTTGGTTTTATCTAAATTGATTGTATTCCTTTGGGAATTCCAAAAATAAATAATAAATAAATAAATAAATACAGAGCTAGACACCAGCACTCCTGGTGACCTCACAAGGAATCCTGGTGATTCCTTGTGGGGAATAAACATGTATGCTAATGGATGGAGGGATGGAGTTTTCAGCTGCTCAGTAACCCTCACCTTCAAATGACACCTATAATTAATCATTGTTTAAATGTGAGTATTTTCTGAGTAACAACTTTAATGAGTATATTAATGTGCTCATAAAATGGTAAAGCAACTAATTCTTACACAGTGAATTATACAAAGTGACAGTTGCTTAGCAGCAGATGGTGGGACTTCATGTTAAATTTTGTTTCTAATTTATTATGGCACAGTGTGTATCTTTCCTATCATTGTCATTTAAAATAATATCTTCTGAGAACTCTTTATCACATTCTGATCTCAGTAAAAGCTAATGTCATTCTGCCCCCACTATTATACAACTGTATCTGAACTGTTACAGCAGATATTCCTTTCATTTGCTCACAAATTCAACTTCAAATATTTTATAGCAATAAAAAAAGACTTTTTTCCTGATAGGGAATAAAACAACTTGTTGGATTTATTTTATTTTAACCAAAGTTGCTAGAATAACACTTACAACTATGTATGTCTGTGTTTTTGTATTATAGATCATTCTTTTTTAGATGGTTTGCAGTTTTTAGGCTTGTATTCCTAAGTTTATTATAATTGTTTCAACAGTAATTTCCCTGCAATGCTTCTCTCTCTCATTTGGACTTGTTACATTATTTTCTTCAGTGGACCGAGTGTAGTGGTTTGATTTAGTTTTACATGTTCAGGTGATATGGTTTTGTTCACAATTATGCATTTATAAACAGTGAAGTTCAAAAGTAAATTCTTGGCAGTGGAAACAGGCAGTAAAACCAATGAGAAACTGAGTTTAATAAACTTATTCCCCTTATCTATTTACAGTACATTCTATTTCTTTATGTGATCTATAAAGAAATGGAATGTAGTTTTTTGTTTAAATATTTCTATGTACCATCTGGTCAAACAAGATGCAATCACATCCTTGATCTCTGTTTTGCACCTATTCTTTATCCACTCATCTGTGTTAGGAACAGATAAATAAGCCAGTGGTGAGTGATGTGCAGATACTGAGGTGGACAGATGTACTTTGTCATGGAAGGATTATAAAATGTACATGATGAGACTATTAATAAGAAGATGGTTTGCTGCCAGCTAGTGGTAACATGTCTTTACTGCAACCTTAGTTTTTTTTTTCTTTTTTATAACCTTGTCTCCAGCAAGCATGTAGAGAAAAACTCTGCATGCTTTTTGTGTATTTGTAAATTTTTGCATTTAGAAAAACTCTGAAAATGACTTCAATCATGTTACTAGTGTCATATATTTGACTGTTGATGTTTAACTTAAACAAGAATGATAAATATTTAACTGACAAAATGTTTGTCACAGCCACATCAGTTCAGCTTCAGACCATCAGTGAAGAAGCTCTCCAGCTCCAGCCTGCGGTCCAGCAGTCTGTCACAGATGTGCCGTAGCCTAGTGGCCGTGGGCTAAAAAACAGTCTGCAGCTTTGCCATTCGGCCTCTTATTTGGCTGAGCAAGAGGCCCAAAGTGGGTCAGGAGGCATCACAGACCTGAACACACACATGCTTACATGTGTACACATGCACTGGAGCAACGATATTTTAATATTCACGGGTCACATTTCAGAAATGTCATCATGAGGCTTCTCTGGGAAAAAAAAGTCATCATTAATAGACCTCATTTGTCATCAAAGACTTTTATTACCTGATCTGATTTATTCATTTTGACACAATGCTTTATGTTATATGGTATTCCAGCAAATGAGAGACACAATTTTTTCCTTCTATTTTGTTAACTAATGCAAGCATTAGTTACTTTGCATTGGTGCATCTGATTTAGCCTGGGCAAAATACATAATGTTTCTGGGCCTGTGCATGTCCTTAACATCTACACTCATCTTTGCATTGGGGTGATGAGGTTAAATATAGACCTTTGGAGTGAAGGAGTAAGATAAGAGCTTCAGGGTCCTTCAGGCCTTGGCAGCTTCTGCAAATCTAATGTGGCCCGTGGCATTTTCTAAGAGGAAATGGCCAAGTCGTGGAAGCTGAGGCATCAGTCTAGCATTTTTCGGAAAATGTAAACACTTCCAGTTATGTAAATAAAAACATAATCTGTTTTGTTAGATTTACTTTCCTTCAAGATGAGGCCAGGAGAATTATGTTTTAATCTTTTTATCCCCAATGCCAGGAAACATCAATTTTATTTTACTGTAAGTAAACAGACACATTTTTTGTCTTTATGCAGAATGATTATCCTTCAGAAAGTAGAAACTGTTTTAGCCTCTAAAAGATTTGGGCATCTGGGGTTTTCCTATGTTACCACCCATCTTCCGACAAATTCTGATAAGATTCCTTGTGCAAGCATTATAAAAACATCAGAACACCTTGATTCTATACCACCATTTCTCTTTATCTTGGAAATGTTGTATTCAAGGTGATATGCAGTTAGTTTTTCACAACACATAGCATTTTATGGCCAAACTTAAATGTTTCTGTTCACAGACATCGTCTCAATTTGACTGACCCTGAGCTTGGTGCAAAAAAGATTAGATACACTTTTCACTCTTGATGTGTAAAGACGGTAGACTCATACTTCAGCCTTTATCGCCAAGATGTGTAGCTATAACTATGTTCAATAAAGTATTGGTTCAGCGGACCTAAATCCAAAAGCATGCCAAAATGTGTTCATTTTCATCTAAGGATTTTTTTCTTTCCAGTTCAAAATAAATCTTTGATTGAAAGAGCAATTAAATCTTTGATTTGATATTGATATTTTGTTCTTGATATTTTACCAAGAACAAAATAAATGTTGCTGGTAGAATACAATGGGGAAGGATATTTTTACAAGCCAATGTATGCCTATGTCAAGTTTATTTTTTTTAACCTGCAGTTCACAAGGTTTCAACTGGGACTATTAGAATTACTCTTAAAACTTGGACTCATCAAAAGCACTTGCGGACAGGGGCCGTGTCACATCTTATGTAACTGAAGCCACGTCAGTGCGCTTCATCTCAGCCTCTAGCTGTGATCACAGCCATATTTTACTTTAAGAGTCTGGGTGCTCTTTGATGGAAGCATCCTGGGGCGAGATGCTGCTGTCATCATATTCATCACATTAAAACATTCCACAAACTTCATATCAGTGCACACGCTGTATGGGTTTGACACTGGTATCTTAGCTGCTGATTGCCCATTTCTCCTTTCCAGGCTTCATTCGCTATATGGCCCCCACACCTCATCTCTTCCTTCATTCAAATTTCTTCCATTGTTATTAGTGCACTTTCAAAGTTTGGTGATAAGTTACTCAGGCACTATATGGTAATATATTAGGAGGATTCTCACAGTTGTCTCTGCTGCAATACAGTACATGAAAGTTGGAAGGATTAAGAGAAAGAAAAGCCTTAGCTGAGACATAATGCCTTTCTGAAATCCTTCACACACACCATGCAGTGGACTAATTTCCCATACACTCAAAATGAGTCTTACTCTCTGTCTTTCTTCATCCTCCTGCCTCTCATTCTGCTATATCAATTTATCTTTTCTCCTAAATCACTCCTATATATGTATATATATATATTTTGCTGAAAGTATATGCTAAAGATTTTATCATATACTTCTTATTTTTGTTTTTTCTGAGTCAGATTTGTTGAATGGGTGGGGAGTTGGAAAGGGCGGGGAAGAAGAAGATTAACAAGAGTCTGTTGTTTTCTTGTGTTTCATTTTATCACACACAACCACTACTGTGCTGCTGACTATTTCATAGGTAACAAAATCTGGTTGTTTTCAATGTGTTGGAGTGATACGAGTGGAATGATATGAATCTGGACTCTATTGGATTTAATATGATAATATAGAATTAATAGTATTCATCTTGGAAGCAATTTGTTCTAAATTGGTCCTACAGACATATAGAATAGAACTGAATGGCAGGATGGAATGTATATCCTGTTCATTAGGACTGGAGCCTGGATTTTCAACTGGATTTTCTAACTAACCAATACCAGCATCCCTAGTCCTGCATTATGTTCTGTGCTTGTCAGCAAGTAGATGAACTAAAGATTTCTTTTTTTAATCAGCTTTTTTGCATGTTCTCAAAAGAGTGCTAAGGCAGCACTTCTCAAAGTTTGTATAAAAATACATAAAACAGAAGGTCTACTTTACTCATTTCAATCAGATTATGTAAAGTTATAAAATTACTGACTGTTGTCTTATGTGTAATATGTAGTTTAAAATGAGTCTATTAGTCTTGTAAGTACTCATCTCTTTTTCAGTTTAAAAAGCAGTTTACAGGTATTTCTACTTGCACTTTACATTGACTCATAATATTCAATATCTTCTAAATGTTTTTTGGTCAAGGTTTAGTTTTTAATTACACTCTCTGCTGAGAGGAACTAGAATTCTGCAACTGTTAAGGGATTTGATCAAAAATCTGTCAAATCCAAATCCCAGGGACAGGATGATAGACAGTGGTTAGCTCTGTTCAATTTCATGCTTTTTCTGTGTGGATCCAACACACTTTTCTGTTGCATGAGATGGACTCCGGTTTTCTTCCCACGCTGTAATAGCATGCTTGTCAGGCTTAAGATTGCAGTTTCCAGAAGTGTGGACTCAAGTCAAACTCAAGTACCAAATTTATCTAACTTTTTTCCAGTAATTTTATGCTGACTACCCTGAATCTCTATATCTAACATGAAATGCTTGCTGCAACTAGTAAATAAATGGATAAGGATTAATTGTTAATATTTTAAACTATAAAAAGTTTGTCCTTTTGAACAACAACATTCAAAAACTTTAGCTTGGACATGTCTGTCCACTCACTGCTACCTACATATAGATGATAGATGGCAGAACAAATACCAGCCCATGCCGTTTGTTCTGACAAGAACATGATTTAAGGATGATTCAGCTTCCATCTTGGCACCCAGTTTGTTCTCTGTTTTATTGTTCTGCCTGGCCTGTCTCCCCCCTTCATTGCCTCTCCTTTCTCTTCCCTCCATCTTCTGGCTTTTTGCTTGACAGTGACAATCATAATTGGTGAAAATGTGAAAGCCACTGTATTGACTGCTTGAACAGAGGCAACAATGCAAATGCTGACACATTTTTTTCAAGGACAGTCAGACTCCTAAGCTCTACATATGACTAATTTCACACTAGCCTTCACTAAACAAACAATTTCAGTGGTGTTTTAAATATAGTGGTCAAATATTGTTATAAGTTCTTGCACGTCTTATTGTCAACCATCTTGATTTTACCCATTTCCAGTTTCTCATGAGTTTGTCGTTTCTTTGTCGTCTTTTGAAGATGCTGATCTTCCTGTTTTGAGAGTCTTGGAGCAACAAAATAACGTTACTCCTTCACTCCATGTGCTTCTGTCAGTAATTTCCTCTTTGATCCTTTTTCTCTGTACTAGATCTTTGATCAACAGTTGTGTTCTGGTTTAAGTGCAGTAGTCTTCCTTCTCTTTTAAAGCATTTCCTTCTTTCCCTTGTTTATATAGCTGTTCAACTTTTAAAGTGAAATATGACTGGATGACAAAATGTTGCCAAAGGGTAGGAGGACGACCTCCAAAGAATCATCCAAACAGCTCAAAATGAATGACATGATGTATTTAGACATTCAATAATTTAAGTTGCTTATAATGCTATATTAAAAGTCCACACAACTACCCTGGGAAGTGGCCAAAATTTCAAGACGAGTATTGGTGTTTACTTTGCGTTTTGCTGGCCATTGTCAGAATATGATTAAGTGATATGGATATCAAATAGACCATAAAAATATTGCTGCTCACCACACCTAGATCCTGGGTGCCAGGAGAACTAGATACGAACGCTGAAGTCCGTACCTAGTTTCAAGTGGTTCCAATTTTTGAAGTGAAATTCTTTGAAGTTATCGGTGATAGCTGCTTCACCTGTATTTATATATATATATATATATATATATACACGAGTGTGTGTGTGTGTGTAATTTAAGTATGTTTTTAGTATAATCTTTTCTATCCCTACTTCTCCCTTCTCTCTGCTCTTCAAGCCCAATGTTATTTTTCCAGTGAAATTATTTTCCTAAATCCCAGCTCTGACAGCAAAGTGGGGATGACTTTGAAATATGTTCAAAACAACCTTTCTAAAAAGTCTGGCGGGTAAAGGTTATTGTATTATATGGAAGCAGAAGAAGGCAATTCAATCCGGATTACTATTTCAACACACATCATTCTTCCTATACTGCATATGTATCATCAGATTGCAAGTTCAATTTCTCTATTATGTTATAAAGATTATGAAACCAATTCATCAAGTGAGTTTAACACTTTTGTGATAATGTCTGTGATGTTGATTAAAATTTTCTCAAAATACATCCATTTACAATAAAAGCCTGAAACATACTAGGGAATTTCTTGTCAAAATCCCCCTTTACTGTTTGTACAACATCATGATAACACAAATCCTTAGGTGGCCAGCTTCATTTTCTATTTTCTTCAGTAAAACCTCAGTACAGTTATTACTAAGGTCATGGCCTCAGTAGTCTCTTTAAATCTAATTTCAAAACGTCGAAAGTCTTTCAGTCCTTGCTAGTACACTGTGGATACTGCCATTTTCTCACAACCTTAAACCAGCATCATCAAAAGGTATTTGATTGACCAGAATCAAATACAACCATAATTAGGAGTTGTTTGATATGAAGAGCTAGGTGATTTCTCTC
Organism: Poeciliopsis retropinna; assembly: GCA_010277075.1. Classification (NCBI taxonomy): domain Eukaryota; kingdom Metazoa; phylum Chordata; class Actinopteri; order Cyprinodontiformes; family Poeciliidae; genus Poeciliopsis; species Poeciliopsis retropinna. The sequence continues at coordinate 10,169,075 of VMRM01000025.1, read as the reverse complement.
TTCAGGAAAGCTGTCAGCGTAACTCACTGAAGCACTGAAATCTACAGCTGCTTGTCAGTCTCTCTTAGGAAATTTGTGTTCTTTCTCAGCAGCTCCGCTCTATATAGTAGAAGATTTAGCATAGGGCATTTCTTTATGTTCTTTCTCTTGAACACACTTGAGAAAGTTCGTGCTAATATAACATGAAAATATTCAATCACTTTTCCACAAATATGAATGTAAAAGCATCCAGACTTAATTTTATAGTGATTATGGATGTGATTTACTTAGATATTTAGTTCATTCAGAATTTTTACTCCAGAATTAAGCAAAACATCGATATCGTTCAGGGCTGTTCACTGTTCTGCATCTGATTTCTTTAATTGTTCCACCTTCCTTACACAGAAAAAGAAAATAAACTAATTAAATTAATGGGAAGCTCCTGTCTATTCTGTGTGTCTGTGCTTCCATGGCAACCTATCTTGAGCGTATCCCACCTTGCACCAATTGAGTGCTGGAGCAAGGCATCCCCCACAAAGAAAAAACATGCTGTACATATTTAACCTTGAAATTTGTACAGAATAGGCAACACAAATAGTAGTTATTAATACAAAGTCTAGGTGTCACAAAAAGTAACATTTGGTAACTTTCAGGTTTGAATTTTCAAAATCCCTGAAATAATTGACACAACTTTGATGAACGGAAAATAATGAAACCTGCCATCTGTCTCTCCTGCAGTACAAGCTGCTCCAGTCCACTGATGCAGAAATCCTTTGTTTCAACACTATTGCTCACATGTGCAGATCAATGTACGCTTGGGTTATATTTAGCTCTGCTCATGAATTGGAATTCCCTGACAGGAAGCTATAAATAGAGGATAGGGCAAGAAAGAGGGGGCGAGAGGGATCCCAGGAGATTAAGACAAACACACAAAGATGAAGGAAAGAGTGAAAAGACAATCTATAAGGACTCTGCATGCAGTGCAGTGCAGCTTCTTTGCATCCCCTCTTTTTATACCCATGTTTTTGTTGGTACATTTCTGCTCTAATTAGAGTAAATTGTATTAATAATCTGTTTCTATGACAGAATTCTAAATGTGTGTAATTTCACATTTCATATTGACATGGAAGAAGAAAAGGAATTTTTACTTGAAATATTCAGTATGACAGAAAAATGGACAATGTGGAATTTGTGGATCGGTGCCCTGGTTACCCCTTAACATCTGGGTGCCAGGAGAGTTTTACTTCAATTACCCCACAGAGAAGCTCTTAAAGGATGCCTCAGGCACAAGTAGTAGGTTTCCATGTCCACTGGGAGATTTTTATGTGCTGTGTTAAGCAGAAGTTTGTTCTCTGTGCTGACGGAGCTACTGCTGCTGCTGTTGTTAAGGCACCCTCTCTGCCTGCTGACGGCCATTACACATCTACGAAGAAGAAGAAATGGCTCCAGAAGGGCTTTCCTAGAGATGGAAGTTAAGAGGTGCTATTAATCATTTTATTTCCACAATGAATCTTAATCTACGATCATGTTAATCTAAAAAATGAAAATCTTATTTTCGAATTAAATTTTTTATCCAACAAACTGAACCAAAAGAAAAGTTGAAGCCACAATTGTACCACTGGATTTGTAGAGAAAATATTGAAGCTAATCTTTTTATTATACCAAGTCATTTAATGTCATATATTTCAGATGTAGGAATGATGTCTAAATGATGTCAATAAATTGAATTCTTTGAATAAATTGAATTCTTTGAAATAATTCAATAAATTGAATTCTTTGAAATAATTCAATAAATTGAATTCTTTGAAATAATTCAATTTACTCAATTTACAATAATTCACAAAGACAATACTAATGGGTATTGTCTTTTAATTTACACAAATTCCATTTACTTAATACATAAAATTCACAATGACTTTAAGTTTGCTGCTTTGGATTTTAAGCAGATGGCGAGAAACAAAAGCAAATGAAAGAACGATGGCTGCACTTGCAGATGTTTTGTGTCCCCTGATTTCTGCAGCAGCAGAAGGCATTTTGACTCAGGACCAGTTGGCCTGACTCGGGAATAACCCATTAACTAGGCCATGTGCTCCCTCGCTATTACTATGTTTGTAATTATGAGTCACATATTACACCATAAATGGCAGGAGGGTTCATAATTCTTGGCTTTAAATTTCATTTGAAAAGCCGTCTATATTCTAATATTTATGATTTCCCAGTCTACCCCAGCCTGAACAGCCTTAGCCATCTGTTATCAAAAATATTTAATGGTGATCAGCCAAGGATGTGTGACACAGATATATAAACACTATATTATCAAAAACTTTTACTCTGTTATAACGTGCAAACAACTATAAAAATATTCAGTATTAATGCCCAAAATAGTTTGTATGGAATGTTCCCTAACATCTTGTTAACAGTTTCTGAGGAAAGCTTTAAAGATTTTCCCCATAATGGTACTTAGTGAAGCTGACTTAACCTGAAGAGATGAGATACAGCGAGAGCCAACCTAAGGTGGTTGTGACCCATTTTACAGCTGTACTTTTCATTACACTGATTGATTTGAATGGATAAAAATGTAGGCCAAAGGCAAACTTTGACATGTATGTAGGATGGGATTACCGGTGAGCTTGTATCCCACAGAGAACACTCAACACTTTCCAGATTGCTGCTGAGTTGTTACATTTAAACACCCGATGACAAACAGCTGCAACCACAAACAGATCCAAACTCTTTAGATGATACATATCTTTCTCATCCACAGTTCATGTCATACTGGTTTGATGTTGTTACAAGAATCCTACTTTTGTATTTTTGTGTTTTAAGTGGCACTGTAAAATCATAAACATTACATATTTTAAGTAAAAGTTACACTTTATTTTAATAAACTAAAAAGGTTACTACGTACAGATCCAGCGTCTTAAGGATGTAGTCAATAATCAGGCAGAGGACAAACGCAGGAAGACAAGAAGACAGACAGAGTGGTACTTGTCAGATAGGCGAAGGCGAAACTCGGAGGTCGTGATGCAGAGCATGAGTCGTGGTCCAGTTATTGGAAGAGCAGGAGAAATCCATCAAGGGCTTGGCAGAGATGAGAAATATGTGAGCATAAGGGGAGTCTATCAAGCTGCTGGAAGCTTTGGAAGGGTATGTTGAATCACCAGTGGCATGGGGCGGTCGATAATTTGGTGAAGAGACAGAGACTGAGAGGCACTTAAGTAGAGTGACACTCAAGTGAAGCAGGTAGCCAACTAGGCAAGGTAAACAGAATGATGATAGCACAACACAGCTTGAACATAACTTGAACTGTGAATCATGACAATCATTTTCTTTTCCTGCGATACCATCTATTTGCTGAACTCTTCTTGCCATTCTGCAGCAAACACCAACACCACATGATGCTGCCGCCTCTGGATTTTGTGAACGATATGTACACCTTCATCCCCCTTCTTTTGTCAAACACTTTCACTTTAGTTTCATCTGAACTCAGGATATGTCTCCAAAAAAATATAAGATGCTGTTGAAACAATTCCAGAACTATTAGGAGGGTTAGGATTAACAGCTTCTTTGTTTCTGAGTGGATATTCAGCCCAGGTCAGCAAAGAACTCGTTGACGTTAAAAGTTTTTTCAACATCTTCGCAAATGTTTCTGTTTTTGTACTTTGTGATATATGGACTTTCTTTTCATCTCTTGAGTGTGATAAACCACTCATCACATTTTCATGGACTTATACCTGTGAAAAATTACATAAAAAAAGACTTGCAACCAATAATGAACCAGAGTTGGGGGTAGGCACAATGCTTTTCTGGAGACATTGGCTGATTGCTTAAAATTTTCCATGATGGGAATGAAATGTTTTTAAGGTTTAATCTTAAAAGAAATTCACAGGTATATCTCAAGTATTGTGAATTAGCATGTCAGAAGCTTCCAAGTCTTAATTGCACAAGGCCTTGTACACTTTTAACTTTGAAGTAAGCAACAAAAAAATCTTGGAATAATGATCTATTTTATTTAGTATGATTTTTAACATAAATAAAGGTGTTTATCTCCTTTTAGGTCAACTATGATTAAGTTACACTAGCTGCTTCAATGTCAGATAGTCAGACACAAAAGCTGTGTCTTACTTTACATCATGTTAGCTAGCTGGAGCAATTTCTTTGTGGTCCACAGAAATAAAGTACCCAGACATTTACAAACAGGAATCTGTGGACAAAATGAGTCACACCCCACTGTATCACTCTGTGGGTCGCCAGGAGCTGATGAAGCCACTCAACCATGACGGAGTCTATGGAAGCAGAACAAGCACAGATAAGCACACATGTCACATGCAACGGTACTGGGAGAAATGCACAAAGAGCTCTAAGATAAACTTGTCAGTTGCACTGTTTGCTTGAACATCTGCTGAAGTCACATAAACTTCTATTGGTTTCTTCAAGAATCCTTAAAAATCTGTCTTTAATTTACTGTACATCCACCAAGAAAGTCATGAAAAGCTCATAAAGAGATTTGTGAAACATTAAATCTCCTGGAAAGTGTTTTGACATTAAATATTGAAAATATTATCCTTTGGAGCTATGTACTCTTTATGGGGCATAAAGAGAATTTATGAAAAGGGTCATACACCTTTAAATGTTGCACAATAACCTTTTTTCATCATGCAGAGCACTGACAAGTTGTGAAAGGATCTTCCAGCATGATAGAAGCTTTGAAAACATAACTAATGATTTATTTAGCTGGTGGCTACAGAAGAATCCCGCTGTTACACCCCCAAGGTCTAGGGGTTCAGGGACGGTGACATAAAATTGCCCAGAGAGAGAGTAGGGAATGAAAAAAGGACATTTATTATAAAAGGAAGGGTGCACAGAACCAAGTCACAATACAACTAAACCCAATTAAAACAAAAGAAAAAGGTTAACAAATTCAAGATGGGTCAAGTGCAAATTAAATTACAAATGTCCAAACAGTCAGCCTAAAGGTAACTCAAATAACCCAAAAGGGAAAGAAAAAAACACAAAGGGAGCACCAAACCTCCAAACCGCTACCTTCTAGCTTGTGAAAACAACCTACAGCAATCAAAACTGCTTTAACAGAACAAACAACAAAATGTTACCAAACAGCCAAAAGCAGTTGAAAACAAAGGTGGGAAACAGCTGAACAAAACCTCTTCCTACAAGCTGTCCCACTGGAGGAATGTTCCAGAGCCTTTTATAGGAACAGGTGAGGCTCATTAACCAGCTGATTGGCTTGCATTCCTCTGCTGGACCAATGAGGTGTAGCACCTGCAGTTTCCAGGCAGCCAATCAGAGGATGATGTGTCATCAGTTGAACCTGTATGATAAAAAAAAAAAAAAGAGCCTACACAGCCTTAAGAGGCCAGGGGCCATAACACTGCTCATGTCATGAAGTGGGCTAACTTGTTTTCCAATTTCAGTTCTGTAGAAGATTTGTCAGAGGAGATAACGCATTGAATTGGCAAATAACAGCAAAGAAACACTAGGAATTTAAAGAGGTTCTATTAATAATTGTGGTCCAAAATCTCTCACAAGTGTGCAAACAGGTGACCTATTGTAAATGTGTGCTACATTTTTAATCAGAATTCAGAAATTCCAAATTCCCAATTGGAAAAATCAACTCAAATGCCATCAGATTTCCCACTGGGAGCAACTCCGATCACCATCAGTTCTGACTTCTTCAAAGTTCCGAATTCTGACTTCTGAGGTAATTGGAATGCAGCATGAGAAAATGTCACACAGCTGTGCTTGGCAACAGAGGGTTATCCACTAAATGACATGCAAATTCATTTCTGCCGTTAAGCAAAGTGTTTCTCACATTTACAGATGTTAGGTCTCATATTAAAATAAAACTACCATAGACCTTAGGGAAAATTTGTTAACCGAGTAAGCTCAAACAAATCAGAGTGGTATCAAATAATGATTTCCCCCAATGTAAAATACATAACCTAGAACAGGTCAATGTGCATAAATTCCCTCGAGAAGTCATCTACAAATATCTGAATTGTTATTTTGGTACAAGCACATACTGTACTGACTTAGTAAATTGATATGATAACAATGTCTATAACCTGTATTGAATAGTATATTGTCATAAACAATTCCTTACAGAAATATGAGTAGCTAACTTGCTGCTAAAAAAAACCCTGTATGATATTGCCCACATCATGTATGTCAGAGTCAAATGGTAAAAACAGAAACATAATGTTAAACATCAGGTGATTCAAGTCTTGACATGAATCACATGGATACCTCTGGACTTTGACTGGGCCATCCTAAGACATATATAGAGTTTGATCTAAAGGATTGCAGTGTACCGCTAGCTCGGCAGCTTGTGACAGGTTTCTTTTAAGATTTCGCTACATCTAAATTCCAGTCAACTCTGACCAGCTTGTGTTTGATGAAGACAAGCATCCCTTCAGCAGAATACTGCCACCACAATGTTCTGCAATGGGACAAGACATATGCCATGTTACCCCATTTGTTGGCTCTTTAATTCAAGTTGAATTAAGTCCCCTTCCAAACATTTTCCTGTTATTTGATCTTTTCCCAATCACAATAGGGAGAAATGTTGGTGTATTCATTAATAAATTAAACAATGTTAATAGCCGCTGCATGTCTGAATCCGTCATGCTGTCAGAGAGCATGATGTGTCCTCAATTCCAGGCACCATGCTCTTGTGCCACGCTGCTTTTTCAGTGTGTGTATGCGTGAACCTCCTTCTCCCTCTAGCCTACATCGCTGTAACCCCACCGCCACCACCCCACCCCTTTACTTCACACATACACACGCACACACGCAAAGAAACACACCAGTCCCACCTCCCTGTAACCAAACTAGTAAAGCCAATCCAAGCGATTCTCCGCAGTGCTGAAAGAGCAGCGAAGTAAAGGAGAAGGAAGAGGAGTGAGAGAGGAGGAGCAAAAGAGAGGAGAAAGAGGGGAGATTTGGGGAAACACGAGTCAGAGGCAGAGTGGGTGTGTGGCGAGAGCAGCAGATACTGTAGGGTAAGGGAGAGATAGGAGGGGAAGAAACTGCAAATTTGGTATTTGGCTTCTCAGCACGCACATCATCTCAGCTGCACTGTTCAGGTCTTTGCTCTGCAGGGTGAGTATTCATTATTTTACTACCCCCTACTTCCGGTCAGCTCTTAATTGCAGAAATATGTTTGTTTTAAAATCACACACACTTTTTGGTTTCCAAAGCTACCCCTATCGGCAGCTCTGGCATGTTAAGACTTTTTCACCTTCAGGGAGGAATGATGATCATGCAGGGAAGTGTGTGTTTGCATACATTTCTTATGAAAACCTTCCTCTCATAATGCAGCGCGTTTGCATGAGAGAAGAGTGTTTCTGGGTTGAGGACAGATGTGCGCTGCCTTGCTGACGACCGGCGGTCTCTCACCCGTTAGTGGAAGAATGTGCTGCGCTGAGATTAATGCAGTGCATCTGGAAGCAACTTGCTTTAGCGTTATGTTGTACAGTCTCAACAGAGACCGGAGAACAGCAAAGTAAAGCTGCTTCGCTCCCGGTGGTGCGTTGAGGAGAGAAGACAGAGGGAGGTGAGGAGAAGGAGGAGGGATGAGGTAAAGTGTTTGAGGATGATGTGATTGTGCCACACATCTGAGAGGTAAAAAGCTGAATTTTAGGGAAAACCAGGAGCTCAGTCAACATGATGAATAATTCTTGGGTTCTTCTTGGGGAATCCTTTCTGTTTACAGTTGGATCAAATTGCAGTAATCCTGGATTTCTTTGTTTTCTATTGGAGAAATTGGAGATTTGAAAATGTTTGTTTCTTTATTTTTTCCTCTTTTTTTGTAGTGGCCAAGCAGTAATTAAGAGGACGAAAAATTGGATCTGAGATTTGAAAGAAATGTGTAAATACAACAGAGGAATCCCCTCAAAGATTTGGTAAAGAGGGTTTCTGTCTCAATGTTTTCTTATTGTGCAAATTAAAATATTTCAAATTACCTTGGATACAATCTGGTAGTCAAATGTTTTGAGCTGCAAGCAGTGTTTCATAACTCACAGCTATTGCAGGATGCTTCATTGTTTGTGTGTCCACACTGCAGGAGTTCAGTCATAGGTTAAAAGTAATTTCCAGGTATTTAATATAGAAAAAAATGTTTCCATGAAGGAACTATGACTACCAACTGGAAGCGAGACACAAAAGTCCACTGGGAGTCTTGGAAAAAGGAGCACAGTCCAATGCATGTAGGGAAAGTTGCCTATTTGATATTAGACAAGTTTGGTTTTTAGTGATGTACTCATGTTTGTAAGATTATGACATTATGCAGTGACAATTTATTTTCAAAAACTGTGCATATTTGTAGTTTTTTAACATGCTTTTTCACCACTATGAATAATATCACAAAAAAGTCCTGATCGTCGATATCACCATTCCCTACTGAGATCCTCCTTTTCCCAACAACCAGGGACTTTGCAGTTTATTTGCAAGTAAAAAATGTTTGCTAAAGGGCAGAACTGACCTACTGTTAAAGAAAACTAAAGGAGAATGTATTTAGGTGTCTTTCTTCCAGTTAAGATCATCTTCCACAAGCAATCTGATTCTTTTATCATCTATTAACACGTGATTCTCCTTGCATTCTTCATTTAACGCAACTTGTTTGATTGGTGCAAAATCATATTTTTTGCTGGCTCCACCACTAGATGTCTTCAAATCATACATACTTCAGAACTTTTGCCTCTTTGCTTTATAAATTTACAAAAGTTTCTTACTTCAGTTGAATATAGAGATTGGACATACAACATTTGTCACACTAATGCACAAGAGAAAAAAAATAAAAAAAATACTAACCCACTAACATACATGGGCTGCATAGGAGGAGCTGTATCTAGTGGATTTATGCTGAAAAAAAATGAAGAGCAGGAAGTACCAAAAATATAGGGGATTATTAATTTACTCTGAATTTAGTAGTAAGTAGTCTTAAACTACAAAGTTATTTCACATCAGCTATGATTAAGTCTCACAAAATGATATAGTGAAACCAGGCCTTCAATCCAGTTTTTATTACAACCAAAATATTAAAAACATCTATACCAAATATTAGTTCCTCATACTAAGAATGTATGAACTACATGCAGAGACACATTATTGTGTTTTTCCTAAGTATGAATCAGAAGCTCCTGATTTAATGATTTGATGCTGCCAGATGCCCTGGACACCGAGAGGCAGATTTAATAAACATCTGTCTGTTTCATTAAAAAGATGTTTTCAGGTCTGTTAAATGCTTGTCTTAGGCATGAGGTAACATCACTATCAACTGCCCTCTGAAGTGAGGGGGAATGAATCAGTCGCTAACTTGAGTTGTTTAAACAGCTGACTGATGATGTGAGTCATTCACATTGGCAGGGTCAGTTTCACTACGGGAACTCAATGAGCTGTGAAGCTTTTCAGATCCAACAGAGAGACAAGAACACATCACCTCTGTTGTTGTATGACAAGCTGTTCTATACTAATTTCAGGTAAAAATTCAGCATCAAGAGTGTCCCAATAAATGTTTAAACAGTCAAAAACTACAGCATCATCTCTTGCTAAATTAAGAAGTATTTTAATGTTTTAAGTTGGATTCATTTTAATACCTGAAAATGCATGTTATACTTTCAAAATGATTTAAATCATTTCAAAATGATTTAAATATTTTTTTGTCCAAAGTAAACAAAGGAGTCACCTTCAGACTCTGAGGCTTTTAATTGTATAGCTTTTCATTTGGTTTCATGCTTCTGTTTTAGTATTGTTTTTGAATTTATGTAAATTTAGAATTTAAATTATTTAATTCTTGACAGTCTCCAGATGTCACTGCTTGTAGCCTCCACATTTTAGCACCTGCTCCATATTTTTAATCAGCTCACCTCTTCTCACTCACCAATCACCACTCCCATTATTTAGGTTCCTTGGTTATTCACTGCCAATTTCCCTATGCTAATTATGAAACTATGCTGCAGGGTCAGGATTGCCATGTGTCTTTGTTGTTCAACATAAGCTCTTAATTGGAGTTTTATCTGCCCTCTTTTTGTCTGTGTTTGACGTTCTTAAGCTTGCATCATATCAACTGATGGGAAAATATGTATATCATAAAATGAAGTTACGTAACAATGTTAAATAACTTAACCAATGTGTAGCATTGCATACAAATAAGTCATAGTAAAAATTATAACATAAATACCAGCAATTTTAAAATATGGTTGCTTGCACCTATCACTGATAGGAGAATATATGTTAGAACTGGAGGGTCTTTGAGCTCCAACAACATTCTATATGAAATTGATTATTTTTAACAAAAGAGAGGATAACAGATGTTGGCTTAATTATAGTTATGTGGCTAAAATTCTTACAAGATCAGAATAAATTAGAGCAAAAAGACCAATAAATCCTAAGCACTCTTTTGCATGATGCTCATTTGCATTGTCTGACTATATAATGCTTTGTGAATTCACCAAAGACTAACACGTTATGTAATGCTCACTGGACTATACTAACATTTGTTTGTTAATCCTGATTAAATTAATTTATTTCACGCATGAAAAAGAGGGTTGGTCCATTAGTTGTATAAGCTTGCTAATCATTACTTTTTTTTACATTAACTGTACCTAATAATTATGAAATACTAAAATCAAATTCAGAAATGCTTTATCAAACACAGAAGGAGATAATATTATCTATACAACATGATGCATATCTGCATATACAATGATGTGGATGTTTAACCATTGATACTATCAGAAAAAAATGTTTAAGACAAATACACTTATTGGTTAAAGATTGTGTTTTTTAATGTAAGATCATCCACACATATAGTTTGTCTATCAAAAGCTATGCAAAGCACCTTTAGGTTTCTAAGCAGGCATCAAAAAGATTTAATCAGTATTCTGCAGATAAATGAAGGAGGATTGGAAAATCTTGAGGAGAAAGCAGCTGATACAGTCAAATTATAAACAAATATTTTCACATTTGTACATAAAACAGTATTTTTATCTATTCACTATTTTTTTTAATGTACTTCACGTTTGTTAGATAGATGAAGAACCCTTTATCATGTATGTGTGTGACATACCATGTGTGTTACAGGGTCTTTCCTCAGTCTTTGAACCAGGGTGTGTCATTTCATTCCCATGCCTTTCACAGGCTCAACCTCCTCAGTGGTTATGTGTGCATGTCCTTTATTCAGCAACATAAGCTCATTATCTTTATCAGCCTGGCAGTCATTCTATAGGATGAGTGTTTGTTTCTCAAAGCTTTCCTTGTCTTAAGTACTGCTATGAGAACTAAGCAGCTTCTATGTCTCTGAAAGTGTGAAAAGTGGAGAAGTAAAATATTGCAGAAATGTCTTGGAGCAAATTTGAGCTATTTTTAAGAGATATGTTTTTTCTGGCAGCATGAGGGAAAATGTCCTTTTTATATTTACATTTCCCCTTCTCACTGATATTTTTATCATCTTTCCACCTCTTTTTTAATTCCTTTCTAATTTAATTTCCTCGTTCATTTCATTTCTCCTTCTTAATTGGTCTGCATAATTCCTCTGGCTGGTCCTTCAGTCTTTTTTTTTATTTCTTCATTTTTACACAATTAGTTTTGAATTCAAAGTTACCCTATTCCATTCCTCTTTTCTCTATTATTTTATTTCCTTTTCTTGCCATCTTTCCTGCCTCGGTTACTTCGTTTTCCCTCTTCATATTGTTTCCCATTCTCTAATCTTTAAATATCACCTCTTCTTCTGCCAACTGGCACAAGCTACTCTGCGCTGATAGAGGGACATATTGCCTCCTCCACGGAAAAACACCCCCACCCACCTCACCCCAAATGCTAGCAAAACAAACCTAGGAAGGCCATCTGTGGATCCCTGCCTGGAACCAGGGGACGTGTAGTTGTGTGATGCTCAGCAGTTGCTTTACCCTGTGCATCATTGACCCAAAGTTGATGCCAAGTCTTTTATCTCTGTCTTTTTTGCTTTGTTTTTGTTTTTATTTTTTGGTCATAGATGCCAAAATAGGAGTCTCTCTGGGTTTCTGACAACTTTATGTTGTGACAGGGTTTTTCTTTCAGAAAGGATTTCCTTATATAGCAAATTAATATCCCTTTCTTGCAAACTTTGTTCTGGAGAAGCGATGAGAAATCTTCGAGTTCATCATGTTAAATTCTAACCCAACAAAGAAACATGTTCTTGCTATGGGTGTATGTTCTACTGGAAGGTAAAATTCCACTCCAGGATTCATACTTTAGTTGCCTGTAACAGTTATTTTTTTTTTTTTTCAGTGTTGTCAGTATAGACCTGTTTTTAGATCCACACATTTTCCAATCAACCTTTTTCAAAGAAATGCTTGTCTATAGCATGATGCTATCACGGTCATCTTTTACATGTATATGGTACTATATGTCCAAGGTGTTGTGATGCTAGTTTGCTACCACATGTAGCTATTTTTTTGTTATTATTTTTGTTTTGGTTGTTGTCTCTCCTTATGTCCTTCTTGTTTTTTTCTTGTGTCCAATAATGGCATTTCAGGCATACCATTTGGCAGGCTGCCTACATGTGCCAAGTGGAATATTGATTGTCTGACTGACTTTATTAAATCGAGACTTGATTCAACATAAAATTAGAAAGTCATATTGCCATTGTAGTAGTGTGTTTGTAGGACATCTAGCCGTTTTATATTTATGTGTTTCGTTGCATGTACATTTGTGTATGGGGGAATTATTTGTGCTTGTGTTGAGTTTGTTTTGAGGTACACAAGCAGTAAACCAGTGACAACAGTATAAAGCATGTGACTCATCATGAGCAGCAAAGAAGTGGACATGACTTTGGAAAGTGATAGCCACTCCAGGCGGCAAGACACAACAGAGCAGCGTTAGGGTTCCACATAGGGGTAGGTGGTCATTGAAGTACAGGTCCCCCAGCCCATGCGGCCACCTCTCAGGCCAACCCCAGTCCTCATAGCAGCCAAGTTCCTGCACAAATCCCTAGAATCAAGACAGCCCAGTAGTAAGCAGGTGAGAACCCCCGATATGCTTCTACACAGAAGAATGAAGAGAGGAAGGGCACTTTACCAACCTGCCAGGTGAGTTAGCCCTAGGGAGGTTAGAGAAGAAGAGATGCCCACCACCACCAAGCTTAGCTCCTGCAGCCCACAGCATGTCTGACACACTCCTGGGAGCTGTTGACCATCCCATACCACACCAAAGGAGGTGGCTCCCCCTGTAGGCCTAATGGGCCACTGCAGCCCTGCCTGCACAATGTTAGGCGTGGCTAAGGACCCCCCCACAGCTCTTTTAGAGCACCCGGGGGGCTCCTGAGGGAGAACCAGGCCACCTTGAAGGCATACAGAAAATAGTTTTTGTACTGAGATTAAAGTACTCAATAGGGAATATGGGAAGTTTCTGATTACAGCTGTTGTAGAATTTTTTTCTATAGTTTGGGGACTGAATTTATATGCTTTCAACACATTTCACATTTTTATCTATAAATAATTTTAAAAAATCATATCCCTTTCACTTTACAGCTACTTGTGATTGTAAAGGCATTTCCTTAAAGCCTTTTCAAATGACACATTTATGTTTCACAATTTGTTCTTTGAACTATGGTAATAGTTTCTATTACCATATTCATTTTACAAAGAATAACACAAGTTGTTCTGTGGTGGACAACTCAGTGGACAAATTCACACACATAAGTGTGTCATTTGAAAAGGCTTTAAGGAAATGCTTGGCAAAATATCTGAAATCAGCTGCATGACCTACTTCACAGTGATTTTAGGAAAGTCAAGAGCTTATTGCAGCTAACTGAATGCTAATGAAGCAGCCAGATACACGTTCTTTCAAAACAAAGTGCATTTCTATTCATGATAAGTCTTAAGAATGCATGTATAAAATAAAAGCAGTCACATCGGGGCTAATGAGTTAGTTTTTGTTTTTTTCTTTTTTTTTACCTTCTAATATCTTCCCTTCTTTCACATACTGACATTTACATTTTCAGCCCAAATTTACCTTTCTAACTGCTTTTCTGCACCCATTTAACCTTGGTTACATAACACCAAACAGTGATCAAAATCTGCATTCGCTTGCAGTAAAAGAAAAATAATTCATGGTTTGTTGAAAAAGTTTTTTTCCCAATAAAATCTGAAAATCTAAAGAGTGATGTCAATGTGAAAACCATATGAAGACAAACTTTGCGACAGAACTAGATTTAATATGACAGCCTGCACAGCTGCATACATTTATTTCAAGGCAGATACCTCCGCAAACCTGCTCTGTTGTTTTTATATTCTTACTATGCACAATTTTATCCCTACTTCCATGTTATTCATCTTGTAGTGACTTATCACATCCAAACAAATTTTAATCTTGTCCTTCCATCCAGTTTCTAATTTCATCTCAGCCTTCCTTCTCTCTAGCATTACATCACTTTTTCCAAAGTATCTCTCAATTGTCTCTCCATTTGCTGAGTTAATAAGCAGCTGGCACATCTTGGGAATTGTTGCCACATTTTCAAGGCTTACAACAAAAAGAATCTCAATCCAACCCAAATGTCTGCTATCTCAGCAAACACAGGCCGGGTGTAGCTGGTGTGGGAACCTGTGTTAATCACATTTGAAGGGCAGAAATCTGTTCACAACAGTGTTTTGCTAGGATTCACTGGCCTTTAGAAAACACATTACTAGCCCATAAAGTCAGTCATTCCAACTGTGAAAGTTAAAAAAATGGGGAAATTTTGTGTGTAATAAGAAATCAGGTATGTAATGATTAAAGCACAAGGTAGGTTGAGCCTCCCAGGAATGACTTTAAATTAGATTATTGCGTCCTTTGGAGTGACAAGACCCTGATGGTGAGTGTGTGGATAATTAAATAAAACTCCAATCAACAGGCCTGTAAAGGCACTTCTCATCAAGAGTCTGTCTCTCTTTACCTTTTTACTTCCAGGATAACACTTCTGTTCATTACTTAAGTAAATTTTCACTGAGGCACCATCCGATCAGGCGAACCAACACCCTTACAGATTTACATATTCATCACTGTGTGCCTAAATACAGAAAAAACTATATGAACCATAAAGCATAACAAACAGAGAAAGAGGAGATATTTTGAGCTACACTTAACTGCAGCAGTGGGCTAAAAGTTGTTCCACAGTGCTGACTCCACATACTTGTCTGTTCAAATTAGCTAAAAAAAAATGTGCAGCGAGACATTAAATGTTCATGTCATACCTGTAGTTCAACATCTTCAGCAAGAAAATATTTTATTTAATCAACTATATGTTTAGCTTTAGAGCCCCATGATAATGTTGATAATGACTAATTAAGAATGCCATTGAGAACCAAATGTAAATGATACATCTCTTAATATTAACATTTATTCAATGAATATGGAAAATTTACTGCTATATTTACTGGGGGAAAATCAATAAAAAATTACAAATGCACTCATAACGCAACATTTATTAGGTAGGAAATTGAGTTATATTTGAACTATTTATGAGAAAAACACAATATTTGTGTTAAGCAGCAAAACTGTGAACTAGAGGAGTTTACAGCAATTTTACTTCAACTGTTTTTTAAACATTTCAAAATTATACTCCTCATTAATATATGCTGTAACTTTTGGTTCATTGTACATTGGGACACAAGAGAAAATGACATTCAAAAGGTGAGACAGCTACATGAATCCTGCAGACTGTCAGCTGTGTCTGTTTACTTGTAAAGAATTGAAGAAGCTGAATGTTTTGACACAGCAGTGTTGAGCGCCTGGCTGCAGCTTGCACTAAGATTGACATTTTCAACACTATGACTGATGCTTGTGTACAAGAGCAAAGCACAAGTCACCTCTTGTTTTACTCAGACGATGTCACTTTGAATGGTGGTGAAGTTTTCTTTGAAGTACAGGCAACATAAATACAGAAGGTCTCTGTATTTAATTTTGCATTTAGATTGGAAAGAATATATTGAACAGTTGTTGTTTACCTGGAATACCTTGAAAGTCACAGTTGCAATCAAGAATGGCATATTTATTTTAAATAATTCACTTGAGACTTGTAAGAAAGTTGTCTGTGCCAATTTGTCGTAGTACAGCAGCAGTACATAACTCCAGTGCTTCGGGGGCAGTGACCTGCAGCTTTTAGATTCCTGGTCCAATAGATCTGAATCAAATAGACAAAGTAGTCAAGTTCCTGCTAATGACCTAATTATTTGACTTGGGTTTGTCGAAACTGGATGACACTGTCCCTCAAGACTGAAGTTGAATACTGATGATTTACACAAAAGAATGCCTTAGCATGTTAACATGCTAATCAGTAGCATTTTGTAAAAGTAGCAACAGTTTTGAGTGACAGACCACACTTCATTTTTTTTCTGCCTGACAGGAGGTTTCTTTGTCTCATCTGTCCCACTGTTGTCTGCTGAGTTTGTTTTCTGCTAGACTACCCTCTTATCAGCTTTCAACTCTTAAAGCTAATATTTTGAAGGCTGAAGAGCATCCTTCAAACCTTGTTTCAGCCTATAATAGTAGTTTTAAAGCAAATATGTTTATGTTTCAAGTTAGAAAAAGCAGAAAACAATAAATAAAGCAAACAAACACATCTTTCATTTAATACTGTTGGTCATTTCTGGTGCTCAGAGAAGATTTATTCGTGAAAGCTGTTATTTCAATAGTCAATAATGGATTTTAATTGGAAAAAAGAGAGCTATGATAAAAAAAAGAACCATGTTATTCCAAATGTATGAAACCATAATGCTATTACTAAAGAAATAAATTTTTTAAACAGTATCAATGTCTGATCAGTAACACAACAATTACATTTTGCAAACTTGATATTATATTGCTTAAACATAATATAACAGTATAGGCAGTAATATGCTTTTAGGCTGCATTTTTGAAAATTGAACAGACTATAATTAAACTATAATTACCGACATTATGCAAGATTATTCTGCCACAAACTAACTTTAAGAGGTGTTGATCACATTAAAAAATAATTTTATCTCTTTAAATAATAGGTCTTTGACATGGGGTTGAATAGGAATGCTTATTATTTGAAAACAGATTTTGGCTGCATAACTTTTACCCTTTGCTAAGTTACACCAAGTAAACCACAAGACTTTTGGGACAATGCACTTTGGGCAGATGAGCGCAAAGTAGAGATATCTGACCATAATCCATATTTTCATATTCAGAGAAAAACAAGCACATAAATCAGAATGAAATTATCAAGCATGGTAGTGAAAGGAACATTTGGTACATGTGTTATAGAAACATGATCTTGGGTCATCCTTGAACTCATCTGTAAACTAAATGAGTCCCAAATTAAAGCACAGCAACATCTTGAGATAAAACATCTAAACTGTCATTAATAACTTTAAATCACACGATTAGGCTGTTGGGAATATTATAAACCTAATGCCACACACTCAATATTTAAATGATGTAAAATACTGACGGCAGAGACTCACAAAGAAACAGCAAAGGAATTCATTTCACACTTATTTTTATTTTTTTTTCCACAGGGAAAGGGTTAATTCCTTAGTGACCATGAGTATGAATACATCTAATTTGAAGGCTGCTTCTCATGCATTTTATAAGTGCACATTAAGCCTGTAGCATGTTCCTTTAAACCATACGGAATTCAATTTTCAGTTTTTAATAATTTATGCTCCTGCAGGTGATGAGAGCTGCAGGTGGCATAGTATTTAACAAGGTTTTAATAAGAATAAGAACAAGCTGCCTTCTAGCTTAAAAGGATGCTTTATTTTCACATAGTGCATCATGAACAAATTTAAAACACTAATTTCTAAAGTGAAGGTTTGGGAGAACAGTTTCTTCCGTCAGAGTAGATCGGTGTTCTGGGTCAGTGTTTTGTTTTTGGATCATTGAAGGCATCACATCTGTTACATCAAGAGAGTTCACTGTATGATGAATGAGACCTCCATTTTGACTGGATGGATGAGTGTTTGTGTGTGTATGAGAAGAGGATATGTCTCACAGTGTCAACAGCTATGGTGAAGCATGACAGAGGCAACTTTTCTGCCACCTAGTGAGCGACAAGCTACATTGCATTCTACCTGGAAACCTCATAAACAGGCCTCATTTGGTGATGCAGAGGATTAATTTATTTTTTCTCAACATAGTAAACTGAACACATACCAAAAATTAAAAGAATTATCTGCTTTTACAGAAGGTAGAATGTTGAATATGGCACAGTATTAAGTTGCAGTCTTTCTATTGTTTAGACTTTACAACATGATTCAAGTCACCTTGGATCATGTTGGAGAAATCTATGAATTATTCAAGCTGCCACGAAAAACACACATCTTCTCACTATTCAAATGTTATTATATTTTTTATTACACCTCCAATGTTAACCAAGGATTCCCACTAATTATCACCAATTATTTTCTCTTTGCTGCTTAGATGAGTTCGTTCAGCACGAGAGCGCTCACACTGCTCTCATCGGTGTTTGGAGCTTGTGGGTTGCTGCTGGTGGGCGTTGCTGTATCAACGGACTACTGGCTGCTGATGGAAGAGGGAATCGTTCTGCAGCAGAACCAAACCATGGAGGTCAAGATGGCGCTCCACTCCGGGCTCTGGAGAGTCTGTTTTGTTGCAGGTCTGCAACCAGAATCAGTAAACATTAAACAAATATGTGGTCAAAAGACTGGATGTGATTTGTATTCTTAGAAGAAGAATGTTTTCTTCTCAAAAAACAGAGACAATGAAACATGAAATATTTAGTCCAATTTTACCCAAAACTACAATCCTTTTTTGGGGAAAGAAGAAAAGACAGATCAGTGAGTTCTTTTTTAATTTTATAAACAGTTTAATTAGAGTTTCTTCATAGGTTTTCTGAGATTATTAATATGTATTTATTAACTTGTTTTTAAATGGTTCACTGCAGAGCAAATGACTAGACTAAAAGTCATGTTTGCAGCAAGCTGTCCTGTATGTTTTTGAGGTGTATTTGCACTAATGCCTCTAATTTAAGTGCATTAATTACCTTCGCAGCAGGTCATTAAATTCTCCTCAACCCTGTTAATGAGCCATCATTTTAAATCAAGATTGATTTGAAACATGCAGAGCTGCGTGCTATGAGGATCATGATTAGGAAGAACTGGTTCAAGGATTTCACAGCTTTTTCTGAAGAGTGGCAAATGCCTGGGGTCACCTGTGTGACTACAAATTACAACCATTAATGCCTTAAAGAACTTTATAGAACAAGCACGTTTGATCCAAAACCACTGTGTAAAAATATCCAAATCAGTCCAACTTCAGCTATTTTCAAGAATCATCCAAGATTTTGTCAGGATATATTTGAGTAATTTCCATTATACTGTATGATTGAAGGTTTCAGACACTATGACTTGTTGCCAGCGCCAGACAGATCTGACATACATTGGTCCAACAATGACTGGACACCTAATAAAAGGGACGTGTGTGCATCAATTTAGTGTTGGATTGAAAAGGGAGACAGTGGTAGAGATACTTATATTTGGGCAAAATAGGTAAAAATAATCATATATTGGCTTCTGCAATAGTCATACTGCATGAGTTTCCCAGAAAATATGTGACACTACTTAAAATCTGCCCCAGGGTTTTTGTTTTTTGGTTGATAGAGAACTAAAGAAGCAGTTGGTGCTTCTATTACATCAGAAATTTTCTTTCACGACAAGATTTTGGCCCAGACAGAAAATAATTACACAATGTGAACCAGAGGCTAAGGAAACCCAGTAAGCACATGGCAACAGTGAACAGCTAATTAAATTGGTTCATGAAAGAAAATCTGGTCCACATTCCAGAACAAAACTGGGTCAGAATCTATGGAAAGAAATTATGAGATGGTAGTCAGTCCCCTTAATGGATAGAAAACTTTACCACAGTATTCCAATCATGTATGCTGATGTTATCAATAAATGTAGTATTAACAGAACAGTGGAGAAGTTAGGGCTAAATATTGTGGCTGGTTTTATCCTTTTTTGTCAAGTTGCAAAGTTTGGCACTAGAAAACAACATAATTCAAAATTTGCTGTGAGATTGTACTACAGAGTAGAACTAAAACAATATTTTATAAGTTTTTGTTTTATGACTGCATGCAGGCAATGCTGCAGTTTAACTCTAACCTTTCATAAAATTGTAATTACTAACATCTACATGTCCTCTAATTTTAAGAACACAGACTGCAAGGAGAGATTATTTAGACAGCATTTACAAACCTGAGATTTAACCTTAAAATACATTAATAACTTAATATCATGTAACTAGATCAGTATGAAACAGTCAGTTAAAAGTTCACTCTTCTTTATGAGATGTATTGTCACTAGACACAAGTGTTTTCATGGAGACACACACACAAAAGCCAGGCAGTCACAAATGACTGTCCTTTTTCTGCAGTAGCTGTCGCTGTGTTTTTGGTCATGATGGTGTCGCTCTGGGGAGGAAGCCATGTTTCTGATGCTTAGTACAAAAGGTCAGAGGATGAAAATGCTGATGGCATTTTGAAGAGCCAGTCTTGTGTTGGTGCGTGGGTGAGAGAGGGAGGAGCCGTATCACATTTGTCTTAACATGCACGCATCACTTATCTGGCATATTTTTGCACAGACACGTTTGTGTGTGTGTGTGTTTTTTCACAGTGTGACCACAGTTTGAGGTTAATTGTTCAGCTCTCCTCTCTCTCTGCTCAGGTCTTGTTTTTCTCGGAAACCTTCTGACCTCCATCTGTCTGTGTCTGTAATTCTATTCTTTGGAGCTCTGTGTCAGTTTATTTATGTTGTTTTTAAATTCATCTATTCTATGGTATATTTTCAAAATCACTATTTTGTTTGGTTTCTCTCCTGCTCAGTCTGGCCCTCCATGTCTGACCTTTGATTATGTTTTTCAGCTATAGTTTCTGTTTTGCTTGTTTTGGACTAGTTTTTAATTTATTTATGCAAATATTATATCCCACCCTTCATTTCTTCCTCTCTTAGGACCTGAGAAGGGCAGATGTGTTGCATCGGAGTATTTCACTGAACCAGAGATAGAGATCACAACAGAAAACACAGCCAACATACTAAGTAAGTAAACATATATACACTGGATCAGATCCATTTGGTGCAAAAATCTTACAAGATGGGGGAATTTGATGCTTTGATTAAATAAAAAAATCTAATGCACTCATTAAAATGTTTGCTTAATGAGTGTGTTAAGGATTTCACAGATTTCAGTCTGTGAAATCCTTTAGTAAAATGTTTCAATACATACTATTTGCTGGTTATTTTCAGTTAACTTTCCAGAGGGAATGTGTATTTAGGAGGCGATATGCTACAAAAGCCGGGCTGTTTGTTCATTTTCTGATAAATTTAAAATCCCAATCAAAATGTATGAACAGTGAACGCACCATACCTTCCACTCTTTGATGTGGAGGTCATTAAACTAATAGTCAGCCTCTGTTTTACTAAGACTTTTATCTTGGGGGGAACACACTCCAGAAGCAAATAATGAACAATTGCTCACAGTAGGAAGTTTTTTTTTTCATGCTGCTTTTAATTAAACCCTCAAGCACAGATTTTTTTCCCCTTTTAATGTTAATAATGAAACATCTTACACTGACATAGAATAACTTTTAATATGTTGTTAATTTGTCCTCACAGTACAGTCACTTATTCTCATTTTTATTTTAATTTTATTATTTTTATTTATTCATAGAGGTACGTGCAATTGCAAGTTATTTAACACGTAAATATTCTCAAGGATAAATTAAATATTATCAAAAATTTTAAAAGAAATGGTTTCTACTTCTGCAAATAAAAAGCGTGCAGAGGACTTTATATATTTTTAACAAAATATGTGAATCCTAACACATTATGAAGAAGAGATAAGTGAATTCTGAGAGCTTCACAGCGCCCCCAGTGGACTTTCTTTATCCCACAGCTATTTCAATAATTTACAATATTGAGACTAAGAACCAGCCTGAAACATGTTTTACTCTCTCCATTTTATTCTTCCGCTGAGATGTAAATCACACCTTGTTGGTGGTACTTTAGGGAAAATCTGTGGTCTCGTTAATAGCGGGTAGATATTCTTAGGTAGATGCACAAGTCATAACACCGCATTGCATCTGTGGATGAAACTGAATAAATCATAACCTTACTCAACTTAGCCCTGAATGAGCTGTGGCAGATCAGCCTTTACAGTGAATAGATAAGTAGAGTAATTTGAATAAAACACATTCTGCTGATTCTTTATTATTTTACAAAGTATTTATAAAATTTTCTGTGTAATTGTTCTTGTTCAAAGAACAAGAATAATTCTGCTATGTCATTGCAGAATTATTCATTCTGCGATGTCAACATTTCTTGACATTGCAGAATGAATAAGTTCTTTCCTGTGTGAAATGTGTTAGTTTCAGCCATTGTGTGTATTCAGACATTGGCTGTATTCAATGTATGCTTTGGAAATGAAAGCCTCAAGTTCACATAAATCACTCAAAAATGACTGTGATGTAAATATATTCACATCACACTTAATAAGCATCATAACAGAGGCTTAAGTTATCTGAAGAAAATATAATTAAGTGTTGCAATACACTGGACAAGCAGACAAGTGTATTAGTTCTGTTAAAACAAGAAAGTTTTAAAAGAACTAAAACTTTCTTGTTTCAAACCTTTAACAATTTGAGAAAAGCCAAATGATAATGTCATCTTCTTAGCTGCTATTTTAAAATAAAAAAATATGCTGTCATGGTGATGGAATTTCATAAAGCCTGTAGAAATAATTATGGTAATCCTTACTAACCTAAAACAAGCGCACATGAGTATAATTTAAAGACCAACAGTGAGAAAAAGAAAGACTGTCTTTTTTAATCATCCATGTTTACATCATTAACATTTCTTCTTTTGTATTCTTTTGCTGTTTTTCAGAAATGGTCCGGACAGCCACACCGTTTCCCATGGTCTCCCTGCTCTTCGTCTTCACCGCCTTTGTCATTAGCAATATTGGTCACATCCGACCACAGCGCACCATTCTGGCCTTTGTTTCTGGGATATTCTTTATACTATCAGGTAATTTGATGTCATTTTAACTTCTGGGATGATTATCAAGCGGCTTGTAATTTTGTGGAATAAATCTAAGATTTTTTTCAGTTTTCTCCTCGATTTTCCAATTACTTTTTATTGTACTTTTAGGAAATCATGTTACCACATTCCATGCCTAAAGGGTCTGTGTGATGTTAAAACTATTCTTTATCCAAACATGTTTTACTCATTGTTTTTATGCTAAAACTTAAAGTGAACTTTAAATGATTTGTGTGACATCTTCTGACACTTTCTAAAGGTTTTATAATAAATATTTTAAATCCCTCCTGCTGCTTTTCAGTCATTCCCATCTTGCCAAACTCGCAATAAAGGTCTTCAAAAGCCATGCTACTGAGGATTTAAAGCTTATCTTTGCATTAAAGATAAAAAGCCTTGTGATTAAAGGGGTGCTGAGGTTGAAGTCAGTCTTTATAGAGGCATAGTCACCTTACTGTGCTCAACTTTAACAGCTCTTTTACTGCAAAGGAATCTTGTTTTATTCCTGTTACAGCACAAACACTTTGAAGCAAACTCTTGAGGAGAGTAGAGTATACCTCAGTGAAACAGCAGATAGAAGGCATTTCATTTAATGTTATGAAAGCTGAGTTATTTCAAATGGATTTCTACAACAGCTTTAATAATGGGAGACATGGGCAAAGACTTTCACTATAAGTCAGATTTGACCAGAAAGACTTGATGTTATTTAGTTAATTCAAGAATGTAAGAATTTTTTGCAGTCCTGATTGAAAGTGTCAAACTCCTTTTACCTGTTGGCTAAAATGAGATGTGAAACGGCAGCAGAGCAGTGTAGAGATGTGTTTGACAACATTTGTAGGGACAAATGGTAAAAAAAGACAACTCTGCAGACGTAAGAGTCACTTTTGTTTCGCCTATACATCTTTCTTAGCTGACATCCTGTCAAGCTGTACCTTATCCTTGCAGCGGGCAGTACCATGTAGGTGATTTAATCCCAGATAATAGCTTCCTGTCAAGGGAACTATAAAGGAGGACAGTCTTTATGTTTCAGTGCATGCTTTTGTTTCTTTTTAAAACAGAAAGTCAGTACTTTGATTTTTATTTTTCTATATGAAGGTAATTATAGTAACTGTAGCCAAATGGCTCAACCTTCCATACTGCAGTAGATAGACTGCATTTAGTATGGATATATTCCAAATGGATTTCAGACAATCATCTGCATACAATCCTAATATTTTAATCTTCATTGTTCAATCAAATGTTTTTAGATTTGATTAACTTTAGATTATGAGGAATTTTAGGTACCACTCTTCACAAAAAGATATGGGATTACTGTCAAAACTTTCAGCTTGTCTATATGGCAACAGCCTGTCATTGGTGCATTTTTTTAGTATGCTAAAACGAACATAATCAACTAAGTAATGCACTTGCTTTGTTGTATTCTTAGACAAAATACTCATGAAATCAAATGACGAAGAATGACTTGTATCCAACACAAATTTCTGAGCTTAAATAATGCCCATAGGCACATCAATGCCTAGAATCACATATTAACAGTTTTTGTCTCATTACTGGACTTTGAGCGGTGTGTGTCATTTGGATCAGCCTCCTGTTGGAGACAGTAATCACTGCAGCCAGCAGGATGACATCACCTCTTTGTATCTCTGCAGGACAGCTCTCTCTAAAAATTTTTGGTCTGACTGTTCATCTGATAAATAGATTACAGCAACTTTTTGGCTCTCGTGCTTGTTGGGTAAAAATTCTCATTGTTGCATTTTTTTATATGCATGGGTGTTAACCTAACAGATGCTATCTTAGCATGGTGGACTGCTGACTGCACACATGATGTCATACTAATGTTGGAGAGCCAGCATGGAGAGGATCATGCTATCGTCCCAAACTGTTCAGCACAATTTGTCATGCATATTTGCCCATCGATACTATATTGCAGACACAATCCATTTTTTAAAATGTTGCAGGAAAACATTTAGGTTTTACATACACTGGACTGCAGTGAATAATGTGGGATATTTCCAATAATTTGAAGATATGTAAACTTTGTAAATAAACAGTAAATATTAAATATAGGTGTTTTTTCTTGCAGGTTCTCATTTTAAAAACAGTGATGTTGATAATCTATAAGTGAGCAGCCATGAAAGATTTTTGTAAAGCCATGCAATTAAAAAAAAGATCTAAAATATTCTACTGATAAAGAAAGAAGAAATACCAAGAACAAATAGTCTCATGAATCTTTTAAACTGACTGTTAAAACAGAGAAAACTTTGTTAATTGTGTGGTTTGTTGCAGACTGTGTGGTGATTATCCAAGTGATCAAAGTTGTTTTTTTGTTTGTTTGTTTTCTTTTTCAAAGTTTTCAATTTACACATAATTTTCTCAGGCCTAATTTCCTGTGGGATACAATAACTAAGAGCTTAGTACTAAACGCATCAGGCTACAACACTACCCTCTAATGGCCAAGATGAGACATTACAACTTTATTTTCTATGAAACAGTTTAAATCCTAAAAATCAGCACTACAGGAAAGAATACCATAAAATTAGCAATTAAATACATTAAAACGTTTAACTGCGATATGGTAATTGGAAACTCTTTTTATACATTTGAATCTTTATGAAAATGTATTTATGTCTGTGATTTGGTCTGTGCTCTGTACACAGTAATTGAGTAAAACCAAATTTACTTAAATGTTGTTCTTTATTTTTATTACTTTCTATAAGCACTGTAGGTTCTGTTGTCTTTCTAACATAGTGTGGTGTAGGGGCTTTTCTGGTGATTTCTTCCTTCCTGTGCATATTATGCCAGGTTTCCCTGAGGCAGGCTTTACAGGTCTGCTGCAGTGAATCTTTTGACAGAAGAGGTTCTGACACACTGCTAATGAGGCTTCATTGTCTTTGTTTTAATGTGTGTTTGTGTAAGCAATGGGAGTCCATATTTGCGTATGTGCGTGCCTTTTGCACTGACATTTCTTTAAACCACAAACAGACATGCAGGTCTCAGTGTGTGCAAGACTCTGTTCTCTTTTTATCTCTTTGCTACAGCTCTGCCACTTGTGAAGGTTTTCTCAGCCTATTTGCAGCACCATCAGGACACATAATCATTAGGCTTTCCAGGCTTTTTTTTTTCCAGAGAGCACAAACAAATACAAGTAAAAAAAAAGAAAATCCGATTCAGATGAGAACAGCATTTCAGAAAAAACAGGAGAAATGCACATTTCTAATTACATACCAAATTTTCAAGATTTGGTATGTTACTATGAAGCACTTTCATTTTCAAAAATTATGAACAATAGACAAAACTTATTTTAAAGGATGACAGAAGAACTGTTATTCCAGTTAGACTGTAGTCGTAAAGAAATTATTATATGGAAGATGATTCCATACAAAAAAAAGAGTTTTGACTCTAATTTCAGAATTCTGACTTTTTTTCTCAAAATTCACAGGAAAAAAAAAAGCAAAATTCTGACTTTTGATCTCAGAAGATTAAAGTCACAATTCTGAGATTAAATCAGTAGACCTAATTCTATTCTATTTATGTCAATTCCTGGAGAAAGGAAAGAAATATATAAATTTCTCAAGATCTTGTCTCTGTCTTTATTCTGGTGTTTGTCAAGTTAATATAAAATGTGTCTTGTTATAAAGTGAACACTGATACGTGGTTTCAGTTGTACGTGTCTGTTGGTTTTTGCCTCCTCAGGTCTGAGTCTGGTGGTGGGTTTGGTTTTATACATTTCCAGTATTAATGACGAAGTGATGAATCGACCCAGAGAGCCAGAGCAGTTTTTTCACTATCACTACGGCTGGTCCTTTGCCTTCGCTGCCTCCTCCTTCCTGCTCAAAGAGGTAATTCAAGAAATACTCATGTATGCACACATATATTTCAATAACATGCAGTTGCAAAGTTACTTAATTGCTAATCCTGCATGTAGATAAACACATGGCAGAAGCATTTAGGAGTTGTGTTACTATTTTGTCTGCAAACGCTGCAGCTGCAGCACACATACGTTGCTGGAATATTCAGCTGAACACATAAGACCCTTTTAGCCAATTAAGTGACTCAAATATGTGCTGATGTTTAGGATTTATAGAGTCAGTATGCATAGACCACACACACACACACACACCCCCACACACACACACACATAGATTGCATAGGATCTGGCTGTTAAACAAACACAGTTCAGATTAACACACACATTTAAAACGACACACAACATAAATGCATGCACGCTCACTAGTCATATTCAGCCAAACACACGCTTAAAAGTGCCTGCGTAGGAGCTTGTCATTCCGCTCACATCAATATTCATAAATGTTAATAGCTGGAATACTTGAGGGCAGCAGCTCTGTTGCAGCAGCACTTTGCATCGGAAAATTCCTCGCTGGCGGAGGCGGGGGTTCTCTGCTACACTCACTCTTTCATCCTTCAATCTTTTCATTTTTAGATCTTTCCTCCTCCTCCTTCTCCATCATCTCTTTTTCATCTTGCCTGCCGGCCTTTCTTTTCAGTCTGGTCTTGTCTTTGGATGTCCTTTACTTTTATCTTGTCTCTTCTGTCTTCTTTAATCTTCATTTTTTTAATCTTCTTTTGTCTCAACCCTGTTCTGTTTTTCTTTTCTTTCCCCACCTTATCCTCCTTCCTTCACTGTTTTTGCTGCATCCCCTTTGTCAGTGTGACATCATTTTTACATTTATTATTATTACATTATATAATTACGTTGCCCTTTTCTTCCACCAAATTTTATTGTTTCTACATTCACACTTCTTCCCATTTTCCAACCTTCCTCTTTTCTCTAAGGTGTTTTTTAAGTATTTATTTCTAGCCTTTTGGCTAATTTTCAATTTTTTTTCAATTTTGTTTCAAGAAAAAGTGACTTTTTTAAAGCTTTCAATCTTTTTGATAATTCCCAGTTGTCATTTATTTTTTTATATTTCTATTTTTTTCTTTGCCCATCTCATATAATCATCCACATTTCCTTTATCTTTGTTATTTTTCATCCTTTTTGTACTTATTTCTGTAGAATTCTGTAGAATTCCTTAGCAATCTATTTCTCTAACACATACTCTCTCATTTTAATCAGCATTCAAGTTTGTACATGTTTTTTGTAGTCATGATGTTGTGGATGAATAGTGAATGAGCTGAGGAAGCTCAGTGAAAGCCCAAGTGAAAACATGAATACATTTTGGGGTAATTGCTCATTCCACCCTGCAGCACTGAGGCCTTTTTGTCAAATCTTTGCAAAATTATGTCTGATTTATTCATCTCTCCTGATGGCTGTTTGAAATCTTGCAATTTATAAATAAGGATGCTGCATGTTCTGTTAGTTCAAAAATTAGCTGAGTATTATTTCTCATTTTCTACTCCTGTGGCAATACAGATGTTATTATGTAATAAAAGGCAGAGTCTGCTTTTTCCCTTTGTCAATTTCGGTTTTCCGAAACAATTTCCCGACAGTGTAAAATCCCTATGGACTCAGAGAAGCTATTACTGTCTGTTATTTGACTGACACCATTAATACATGATTGTGATTGGACTACTGCTAGAGAATGCTAAACAGAAAGTCAATTTAATATGAAAGACTCAATTTGCAGATGTAATAAATATGTGTTCTGGTTTCTGGGCTAAAAGTTTGTAGCCTCCCAGATTATCTGCTGTTATTGCTTTTTCATCTAGTTAGATAAGTGATTGCTAAGATTTGTTTTATTTTTGTTGCAAAGAATCAAAAAATAATATGAAACAATGCTATGCAGGAAATGACACATTATGTCCCAACAGAATGGCTGTAGGTGTAACATTAAACAATACATTTTGGCTACTAAACACTTCTATAAACAGGTAAATTTGAGTTGATGTTTTGAAGGGATTCATAAGGTTTTCGATCATATTTGTACTCTATTTAAGTAGTATATGAACTGCACTCATGCAGTACTTTTCTAGTCTTTGAATCACTCGTGATCATTTTAGACTTGACTTGGCAATTGTTCAAACTAATAAAATTCACTTCTCAGTCCAGAATATTGCTTCACAACTTGATGTTCTGTGGCTAATTAAATGTCAACATGTAGTGGGGGAAAGCTTGAATCTAACTTTGTAATTGCCAGCTGACTGCTCGTCCCCTCTTGGGCCAGAACAGTTCCTGTCAACAACTGAATAACTAGTTGAAATTCATCCATTATCTGTTCACCCTTCTCCCCAGTGGAGTCGGGAGTTGCTAGTGCCTATCTCCAGCTGCGTTCCGGGTAAGAGGCGGGGTACACCCTGGACAGGTTGCCAGTCTGTCGCAGGGCAACACAGAAACAGACAGGACAAATAACCATGCACACACGCAGCACACACCCCCCCCCCCCCACACTCAGCACACACACACACTCACACCTGGGGAGAATTTGGAAAGACCAATTAACCTAAGAGTTACAGGAACAGGGAGAACTTTGTGCAGGACCTTCTTGCTGCAAGGCAACAGTGCTACCAACTGCACCACTGTGCAGCCCCTTGTTGAAATTCAGCGGGAACACAAATAAATAGGACCTAAATGTTTGATTCAGATACTTTCCTTAACTGGAGCCTTATCCTTTCTTGTGTAAACTGAAATACCCCGACCAGGGCCCATTTAAATTTTAAGATTAATATATTCTAAAAATATCTGTGGTTTTGAACTATGCTTCTCTATTTAGGTTTCTCTATGTGTATATAGCAAACAATTATTTAGATTTAAATGTCCAAACAGATTTTACATAAAACTCTGCAGTTAGAAAGCTATCTATGATAGGTCTGAAATGACAACTTCAGTGGTGGGGAAATAGACAGCATTTATAGTTAATATTAGTCTATTTTAGTTTACATTCGCAGAAGATAAAATAAACCTATTTATGTTACTCTATCTGTCTCCTTCTTAGGGTGCAGGAGTGATGTCTGTCTACCTCTTTATGAAGCGTTATGCAGAAGAGGAGCTCTACCGCCCCCATCCAGCACTCTACCGCCCCCGTATGTCTGACTGCAGCGACTACAGTGGCCAGTTCCTTCATCCAGACTCCTGGGCTCCACCACAGCGAGGCCGAAGTCCCTCTGATGTCTCCTCTGACATCTCCATCCAGCTCAACCAGACCCCGCCGCCTCAGCAAACCCTAAAGGGCGGCAGTAGCTCCCAGGCAACGCCTTCTTCTTCCGGGCCTTCATCAGCTGCCAGCTACCAGCTCCATCCTGCGTCTTCCTCCTCCACCTCCTCCTCATATCCACACCCCCTTCACCCAGGTGCCACCTCTACCCTGACTAGGGTGCCACATGCTCTCGCCCACTCGCAATCACATCCCCATTCGAGCGGGCCCCCACCTCAGTCTCTGCCGATGGTAGCACCTCCCTCTGCTGTGCCTCCTCCTCACTACCACACACACACACGAATGAGTGCCTCACCATGCTAGGCTGAGTGAGCATGGAGTGGGGTGGGGGGTGGGATACATCTGGGGTTGATAAACCAGGTGGGGGATTGGGGAATGCCTATGTTATAGCTCCTAAGGCACTCACCAGATGCACACAAACGCTAATCCTGCTCCCTTTAAGTCTGTGGGAGGAGGGATACAGCAGAGCAGCTGAACGAAGGAGGTTAGAGGAGCAGAAAAGAAAAAGGGGAGAGGAGGAAAAAAAGGAGGGAAGGGTGGAAGAAAAGCAGGTGGGTGAAAGGATGAGTCACTGTAATGCTGAGCCCGAGATGAAGACAGACGCTTAACAAAACTTTAACACACTGGGAGGGAACATGCGATGGGAGGAGTGAGGAATATGATGATTAGTAGCAACAAGACACTCATGGGGTTTTCTGATGAATACATTCATCAACATGAACTTGATACAAAGGCAACAGCATGAAGCTTACAACTTAGGAAAGAAAAAAAATGACAATGCTGTGTATTGTGGAAACATAATTTAAATTATAAATTTTATCAACATAAAATGTATCATTTAAGCATTTTATTTTATTGACTAGATAAGACTTGATTTATTTCCTTATTTTCAAAATGTAATCTTTTATTCAATTTTGCAAAAAGGGAAAGCAAATAAGGAAACTATCCCACCATGCTCATGACCTGTATATTTCAGAATAAATGCTGGTGCATATTTTCTAACATTTTCATCCCCAATATTGATCTTAGTTATTTGGAACTCAATCATTCTTCAGCCCTGAACTGAGTCTTTGATATTCAAAACTCATTAGTTTTAAATAAATAACCCGTTTTATCATCATTTATTTTTCAGTATACACTCTGTTATAAAAAATAAAATTTGTGAGAAATGTAGCTGACATAAAACCACAGAGATTAGAATTATAACATCTATTTTAAGATGAGTTTCTTCTTGGTTAATTTAGACAGCCTTGATCAGAACAATTTCAGATGATTATCTGAAATTGGATCAATATATCCCTAACTTTTTTTAATAAAAATGTTTGTAGTAAAAAACATATTTACCTACCAACAATAAAACTGTAATTTGAAAATATGAGAAGAGGTATAATTTTTTTCTGTTTTGCTATATGTTGACAATACTGCTTTCCCAGCATTTTGATAACATAAAAGAAGAGAAAGTAAACATGATCTGCATTGCTTTCACCTTTTGCCTTTGTATCATGACGTACCAATACAGTTCATTGTGTAGGGGTTAACTGTATATGTATAGAGAGTTTTACACCTGATAGTTTCTTGTATAGATTCTTCTTCTAAAGTTTTGCCAAAACAAGAAAATCTAATCCCAATCAAAACTTGTTGGGTGGTAGCATTAATGGACATTTTTTTTCTATTTAAAAAAAAACAAAAAACAAAAGAAATTTATTCATGAATGTGCTGCAATTTCTGGAATAAAACTAAATATGTAACTCAGAGACTTTCTATGGATCTGACTGGATAATTGAGGAACCTCTGCAGAATCGAAGGTTTCAGTGATTTGCATGAAATGTTGAAATCACTAATATTTTGAACATCAAATCATTAGTGATCATTAGTGATACCATTAGTAAAATTATCCCAATTTTACTAATGGTAAAATCGAGATATAGGACATTTAACAATCATGACCCAACACGAACAGTTAAGCTAACTGTTTTAAGGACACATTATTTATTTATTTTAAGGACAATTATTCAAATTGCATTTGAATCCATTTGAGTGACAATGCACTTCTCAAATTGGTAGATTCCAATGAAATGTCATTCACCCAAATTTGATAGGAAGCAGAAAGTTTCTAGAAGAAATGAATAGAATTACTGAAAGTGCACTTTGAGTAACTCAAGCGTGTTAGGGAGCAAACTGGAAATTCGTGTTTACTTCTTGTGGCGTTGTTTTACTAATGTGACAACTATTATAGTCATAAGTTCAATGCTGAAAAGCAATTCAAAATCAGTGCAAACAAAGTTTTGCTGGTTAAAGAAGTGCAAATATGTGCTACTTTAGAATTCAAATCCCACATTTTAATTTGTCTCTAATCTGAATTTATCTTGTTTCACAGTAACTGCAGTGATTGCTTGTTTTTGTAGCTGAGTAGCAATCATTCTGAAAATAAGCCATTGTTTTTAGCATTTTTAGATTTATGGGGGAAAACTATATGCTTACAAGCTGTGATACCATGATAAAAAAGAAACATGTAGCCAATGCAGTGTTAAGAATATTTTATGATTCTTTATTATGTAGCTTTTAGATAAGAAATGATTTAGCTGCTGATAAGAAGTTTTGAATATATTTTGCAGATGTATTTTTTATTTTGAGCTGCTAAGAGTTGAGCATCCATGCTTATGAATACTCACATGCAATCATAGTACACATGCAGGCACACATAAACATGTCTATGAAGCTGACCTTAAAAATCTCGGAAAAATCCAAACAAAGTGTTTCTTTTGAAAACACTACAGCAGAGAAATGAAGCTATAAAAATATATTTATTTTATGTTTACCTCGTTTGTTAAAATCTTTATTTTTTATTTGTTCTCAAGCTGTGATGTGTAAAAATTCACTCTGCATCATAAGTATTCAGTCAACCTAAGCTGAATATTGTAGGAGTTGGTGGAAATCTTGAGTCAGTTATATTAGACTCAATTGATACCTATTAAAAACAATATTTATTTAAATGAGCTGCTTTATTGCATAACTTTATTTTTGTCATGCCTGAAAGTGTACCATTTGCAGTGTTTTGTTAACTTTGAACTCAATAAACTTTTGCCTGGCTCCAGACTTCTATTTGCCTATTTGTTAATTATGCAGAGTTTTAATGAACAAATCAGAATAGTTGAGAAGCATCATTGTTGTGCTTAACTCAGAATTATTTGTCCATTTCTTAATGCCTATTTGGTATATATTGAAATGCATACGTAGCAATAATGTATCCTAATATCCATTGCAGTTTTTCATCCTTTCCATCACAACTTCCTTTTGAACCAGGGTTTCAACTTTACTGAAGATTAGCTTGAGTCAAAACAATAGCTTGACCTTCCTGGCATAAACAGTGTTGATGATGGAAGATGTCAGTTGGTTGTGCTCTTATATACTTTTCAGATAAAATTACTTATTGGTCCCAGAGCTTTGTTTTACATGTGCTCCTACTATTGCTAAAAATCTCTGCTCCAGGCTTCTTTTGAACAACTTTATTATCATTATTATTATCATTCATAGATTTTAACTCACCTGACAATAATTATAAAGTTTGAAACTTCCTCTTAGAAGTTGAGGTCACTACTGACTGCGACTGATTTAATGCTGTCTGTGCCATTGAGCTCACAGCTGCACTTTTAATTTGAGCAGCAGGAACAGACTGTTCTCATCTAAGGAGGGAAGGTTGCAGGCATTTTGGGGGAGACAGATTTGGGCATCTGGTCTGTCCTAATTTGTGCAAGTTATTTAAAACAAACTTAGCTGCAATGAGAACGGTGGATTTAAATAATTCAAGATGCCATCACAGTAATCTGAAGTAATCAGAAAGACAAACTCATGGGTGAGCAGGTTATGTTTATCCACTGTAGAGAACATCTGAGTCTTGCCTAGAATCACCTTGCTGGGCTTGCCTTAAACATGGATTTCAAAAATAATCCAAAGAACAGGATGTAGCTGAGGTACTGTCAGACTAAGACACTCAAACTATCAGGTACACTCCAAAAAATCTTGCATCATACCATGGCTCCAAAAACATTTTAGCTGTTCTTTTTTCTTTTTTCTTTTGCAAAGAATTGAACAATAATAGTATTAAACTTTATTTGGTTTTGGCATAGATAACAAAAAAATTAAATAGTTTAACTTTTAAATGTATGATTTTAAGGAACCGACAAGTTCACTTTGTAAAAATATAAACAATAACATTTGTTGTTTTATTCCAATTCTGCTACAAGTTAAAATGTTCTTTGTGTTCAAGGAAAGCTTGTTGAGCTTGGGTAATAAAAACTTATTTTCCATGACTGTTTTAGTCTTGGCCAATTAAACTTGACCCTCTCTGGCAATGCTGCCTGTATGGAAAAATAATAAGTTAAAGTCTTTATTATGGGTCCTTGAGCACCTGCACACTTTGAACAATTGTTTGCATCTTTTCTGTCTTTCATATCTGCAGTAAAAACTTAATTTTACACCTGCAAGTTTTTGTTTTGTTCTTTTACTGAATGAAAACAAATCTGAATGAAAATAAAAAGCTGCATGGGAAAAGTGTTAAACACTTTGAACCTAATAATTAGTTGTGCCCTCTGTGTGCATTTGACAGGAGAAACACCCATAAAGGGTTTGAAATAAACTGCAATGAGTCTTTCACAACACTAATCCCAGTTTCACACTTCAAGTCATGCATATGCATTTTCTGTAAATTAATGCATATTAGTGTAAGTTTTAACAGTTAAATTACAAGAGAAATAAAAATGGCCCCATCAATGTTTTGTTCAGATTAGTACAAACCTGCTTAAGAGAATGGATGATTGCATCTTTAGTTCCAAATTAAGGGCCGTATACAAACTGCTGTGGGTCCAGCGAGACTGCTACTTATTTACTTAAGTGGGTCTATAACAAGTTCTCTGGGGCTTTCCTAATTTAGCTTGTTAAGGCAACTGGTAATGTAATTATGAAAGGCAAATTACACAAAAAATGAAAACAGAAATATTGAATATGCAAATATATGATTAAAGCAAAGTATGGAATTTTTTTTTCCTCAAAAAATACATTCATGTTTAATAAAATCTACATTCTGTTGAGGCTATTTTGCCAGAGAAAAAGTATCTTTTAAAATAACAACATATGAGTAGGTTTTGAATAAACTTTTCATTACACATAATATGTAATTAGAAGCACCACTACTTTGTGTTAATTCTCTTTTAGACAGTCAAATAGTTTTCACATACCAGGATTCTGCTTATAACCATTTCAACAAGTCTACCTCATAAGAAGCTTCTGAACTTTGTTAGAGATCTGCTTCTGTTTTGTATTCATGCAAGAATTCACATCATTGCTGCAATAATCATGCACAGTTTGTCTGATTTATTCCTGAAATCTACTCCCCTGTTTCTCCTCCAGCATCAGCGATCAATTGAAGTGTGTTGATTCTGTGTTGGCTGCAGAAAACTCTTTCATCCACTCTGAGAGAGTGTCTGAGTTATTTCAATAATGCAGTCATAACATTAAATAAGTATACCTGAGTGTATGGTTATGACTTGTTTCTAATGGCAAACCTCACATGGATCATGTGGTGGGTCAAATTATTTAAAACAAAAACAATCAACATGTTGAGTGCTGGACTGAACTTAGATCATGTAATTTATCCAATAACCCTTTGATTAGTTAACTGAAATCATACATTTTCTTTCTAGTTAAATAGGTAAATATGTATATTTATATCATTGTATTTACTTACATAATTATCTTTGTGCTAAAAAATATTTTTGTAACTTAAGCTTGACATTAGTGATTACAGAAGCTCAGTTTGTAACTCTATTTATATTGTTGCTGTTTTACTGTGATGGTTTAAAGGGTATATGGAGACTTTCAATGTATGCTTTATGATGTCAGACTGTTTTATTAACTCCCCTGCTCAGGACCTATAAATAGAAACTACCTTAAGCAAAGTCTGGTGCAAAGCATTTTTTATTAATGTTTTCTTTTTAGCATAATGTCCCTGTTTAAATAACCTAATAAACCTAAAAATACCACCCAAATAGTGAATGAATGAATAATAATGATGAGATACTTCCCTTACAAATGGATAGGGAAACTAGTTTGAGTTGATTGGGAGTTTGATACAGATAAGCAGAAGCTGGAAAAGACTTGAGGACCACATTTCAGGAAGACAAAAATCAGAAACATCCAGCCAAAGCTACAATGCAATGATTTCGATCAAGCAAGGAAACACTTCTGAAGCATACAGGCCATCACGTAAACCCCAACGACATCCATTGAGTTTCTTATGTTATGTGACAAAATGTAAAATGGTCAAAGAAGCATGATAGTGTTTGCAAGACACAAAATGTCTGCTTTCCATTCAGCTTATACAAGGTTGCTTTCTTGGTAATTTCAGAAAAAGGATTTGTGCTGTGAAGTAACTCTACATCTGCTGTTCACATCAAACAACTTAACATCCCATGCTGTGGTGGTGCAGCTACCTCTCATGTGGTTTTAAGATGCCCTGTGGTTTTGGCAACAGCTTGTAAGAAGAAAATGAAAACAAAAAGAAGCAGTAAAACCTGACCTCCTGCCAGAGCTGACGGGGTTTTTCTCTCCAGGAAAAATGTTGAAATGCAGGATGGAAGTTCAGGGTGAAAAGCAGCTGTTCTGCTGGAATGCCCTTGGGAAAGCTGTCAAATATCTACTTGATGTCTTGGCTTTGAAAAATTCACATTGTGCAGTTCAAAGTACAAATCAGGGCTAAGTCCTTGTGATTAAGCTATCACACCAACAGGAAGAAAGTTGGATGGATGAGGCATGCCAAGATGCTGTGACCGCAGCACAAATGACTCACAAGTCTGTCATCTCTCCTGTGAATGTTCATTCCTCATCTTCAGTGAGGAATCAAACATGTCCACAACAGAAATCCCTGTGTTTGGGCAGCCAGTGTCAACAACTAAGCTTCTCTGTATGCGAACCCAATTTACACTGTAATTTTTCTTTAATCTCAACAAAATCCTCTCAGTTGTTACATCCATTGCTTTATTTCCCCATCTCAGTACTACACGCTAACAAACACACACACACGCACCCGCACACGCACACTTGCCAGCTTCACCATAGACTTTGGAATTCACTGTTGCCATGGCAATGGACTAGAGCACGCTCTCTCGCATCGCTTGTTCTTTTTTTGCTTTCTCTCTCTCTTTGTGGAGGGAAACCAGCTTCTCTTATTTACAAGGGGGCTTGCTTTTGCTGTTGGCTACAGGTTACAGGTTTTGGATATTTGCTTTCTTTAAACTGAAAAAGAAATAATTTTAGATTGAAAAAGGCTGGTAGTCACAGGAAATGCTTTTGCACAGGAGCATCCCCTGGTTTTCATACTCATTTCTCATCTGTTAGTCGAATTCACCGCCCACCTCATCTCGTCTTCTTCTTTCAGTGTTTGCTTTCTTCACTTTATATTCCCCGTCCTCTGATTCTGTTCATCTCTCTCTCTCTTTTGTCTTTTCTGGCAGTCTCTCTCATTTGCTCCCTCCTCACCCCACCTTCCCAACGACACCTCCTTCTTGCCTCTCTCAGTTGCAGAAGATGACTGCCATGGCAATTCAATAGGAGGAGCGGACAGCGAGTGAAGCACCCACCACTTGCTAAGAACAAGCAGAGGAGTGGCAAAAATTAAAAAAGAAAAAAAAAACAGAGAAAACTAAAAAGAAAAGAGACCGCAAAGAAGTAGGAAGAGCTCAGATTCGAGGAAGTGGCAGTGAAAAGAGAGAAGGAGAAAGGGGAGAGAAAGCAAAGGATAAACGGTGGATGGAGGCGGTTCGGACCGGGGTTACGAAGCTCTCTTCACTGACGAAGAAAAACAGCAGCAGCAGCAACAGCAGCAGCAGCAACAGCAGCAGCAGGGGGGACAGGAGATGGAGACGAAAGGAAGAAGCATGCCCCCAGGTAATACACTTGCATACGCATGTGCTTTTGCATACAACCTACACACATCTGGATTTATGTAGGTACACATATAACTCGTGCATCTGTATTTAAACAGATAAATAGACGCACATGACTTACTGCCATTCAGGAAACGACCTATCCACATTCACACCGGCTCTCTCCTTAAGGTGCTGTTGTGTCCAGAGGTCTGGGTTCAGCTTTGGGACATATAGCTATGATCTGGTATAAAAAGCTGAGGATTTGGTCATGTTTGGGTCAGAAATGGCTCAAGTGACAGATATTGGTTAGGTAATACAGTTTAACACAGAGAGCAATTACAGTTACATAAGTGATTGTTCTTTTAGTTGAATTTTTATTTGAGTTGTCTTTAGATGCATGTTCTCAACCTGTCACAGCTTTGGATGGTTACATCCCCTAAATTACTTCTAATTTGACCCAATCAGAATCAAGTGCAGTTAGGAAGGATACATAGCTCTGCTGTGATCTCTTGTTGAACACAGTTAATTGTAGACATTTAATTTTTACATGTGAAAAAGTGTTTTATTACAGCATCATGCAATATCAAACATCTTAAAAGACTTATTTAATTTTTTTTTTTTGATTTGATCATTTGATAGTCTGTTTTTACTCCTACTTATTTAAATTAGGCAAATTAGATCATATATTCACCATTTAAGAAACCTGCATTTCAAAACAGTTACTTTTTAGTTAGGTAAGATAATTAGGTAAGTAATACTATCAGTTTTTAAGAAGTCTTTA
Organism: Poeciliopsis retropinna; assembly: GCA_010277075.1. Classification (NCBI taxonomy): domain Eukaryota; kingdom Metazoa; phylum Chordata; class Actinopteri; order Cyprinodontiformes; family Poeciliidae; genus Poeciliopsis; species Poeciliopsis retropinna. The sequence continues at coordinate 10,130,227 of VMRM01000025.1, read as the reverse complement.
AAAAACACTTTAACAGTGAAGAGACGTAAGGGAAGCCTGTTGCTGCCACATTTACTTGTCAGGGCCAACATGGCAGCAGGTTGATCAGAGAAAGAAAAAAACAAAACAAGTTTTTGTTTAAAGCAATAATACAGAAGTTATTTATTGTGTAGAAACATAATGGATGGATGGATGGATGGATGGATGGATGGATGGATGGATGGATGGATGGATGGATGGATGGATGGATGGATGGATGGATGGATGGATGGATGACAGGTATAACGGACAGACAGATACACTTTTAAAATGTAAACAATAAAAGCTCTTGATTTCAAGATGAAAATGTTAAGTATTTAGATTAACCATTCTAATGAACCATTGATTGAACTTCTTCATCTTAATTCTCTCTTCATTTTGCTGCAGTAATAAACCCCAGAGCTCTGAAATATTATCTTGTCATTCTTAATGTATCTTGAGTAGTCTGTCACAGTTATAGAAGTACCTAAAGGTTGCATATTTATTTTCTACATTTTATTTCCTACGTTTTTGAAAACTTAAATGTGGGACAGAAATTATTTGGATTTTTTTTATCAGCATGAATGAATAATTGAGAGGACAATAATGTGAATAGGAGGTGAAACACAGCTTTTGACTTTCACGTTTGACTTCCTACACAATAGTTAGAATTTAATGCATCTATGTTTCCCTTTCCTCTCCCTATTTATCATAATTTTCTGACTGATTTGTCATTGGATTTTTTCCTGTGACCTCCCAGCTAGACCTCCAACCAAGATTTTCAAGAGATTTTAAATAAGTCTTTGTTTGTTCTGCACATTTTTCACTGTTGAAAGGAAAAAGTCATAACACCAGTCTCTGTTAAGATACTCATTTTTAGATAATAGATACAAAAGACCTTTTACAAGACCTTAACTCAGTTCAAAAACATCTTCAATTAATTGTTGAGCATATAAAACCTTTGCCATACATTAAAGGAAAATAAAAACTATATGCATATTTAACAGTTTTGGATTTTATATCTGCACAGAATAAAAGAAAGGCCATAAATATGAACCATGGTAATAGTAATTATGTTTGTATTTGATACTTAGCCAAACAAAGTGCATCAAAGAACATTGTGAATCTTATTATTTTATACACTAGTACCTTGGGAGAGTTTTCAACTTTCTTGCCTTTAATGAACAGGACCAAAAATTATAATTTTAAGTATTTGTCCTGGTAGGCTCTGGGCAGAATCAATTACTACGTAATGGACCAATGTTGATTAATGACTGATTGATCAACATCATAACTCATCACTCATCAATAACCATAATTTAACTGGTAAACAGGATTCTTGAAAATACAAGTGATTCAAGCAATGGTTATTGGTTCAAGCAATACATAATTACTCATCTACAAACTTAATATAGCTGTCATAAAAAATTTTCAACTTTCTATGTAATAAATCACACATAATAACATTTGTAGCTGTCCTGCATTCACATTTACAATTTTCACATTTTGCTCATGCGATGTGTACATTTTGTTTCCAGCTGGCTGCACGCTGCCAACCTTTCTTCACAGCTTTGGGCTATATATGCTGTGTTTTGATTAAAACCTACTCAAGTGTGCTTACATAGAATGTAGCGACAGAGTCAACGCCATCAGCAGGTCCCACTAGTCACCTAAAGTGGGCCCATCAGGGACAGTAGATCTGTTTATGCATCAAAAGTTAACAGTTTAATTTACAAAAAGAGGCAAACAACTGACAGCTAATGGTTGTTTTTATGAGGCTTTTTAAGGTTTCCCATCCTTCTTGGAGAAAAATAAAATACAAGTTTTTGATGGCTTAAAGTAAATGTAACTTTGCTCATTACACCAAACTTGACGTATTTTCGACAAGGGCAATTAAAACATTTACTTAAAATGTAATGCTGAATAAATTAATGACAACATTGGATATAAGATACAAGCATCATAAGAGAAAAGATCAGAAAAGACAATGGAGTGGGTTGTTAAATGTATGTGCAAGACAGACAAGCCTCTTCTGGGTCTACTTAAAGGTCAATAGTTATTTAATACTCTTCTAAACAACTTATTCTCCTCCACTTTATGTTTTATCAGTAGGTGGTTTTTATTAACATTTAGCACTGAGTATTTAGGTAAAAGTGGGTGAGAGAAACTAACTGAATGTAAATCGATAGAAATAGCCATATCTGTTTATTGCATTTTTGGGAAACAAATTAAAAATTGAAAAACTTTCTGATCCCTTTTCTTGTTTTGCATTAGATGTCAGTTTCCTTCCACGCCCTGCGATGGTTTGGTGGGAACGAGGCATCCAGGTGCTGTTGACCACCATGGGGGCCTTTGCAGCATTTGCTCTCATGACGGTGGCCATCGGCACAGATTACTGGCTGTATGCCCGCGCATTCATCTGCAACAGCACAGCCAACTCCTCCCAGGAGGATTCCTCCAGCAACAAGGACAAGAAAGACCCCGGGGCTCTCACCCACTCTGGCCTCTGGAGGATTTGCTGCCTTGAAGGTACAGCTGGTTTCAGTGTTTAAGACCGTAAAATAACTGTCTTTTATGATAAGTATGTATTCTTATGTATTTAGTTGCTAGGTGGGAAGGATGAGGGACTTTTTGAGATGAGTGTGCTCATCAGAGTAATCAGACATGACATAAATAGGTGTACAATCACAGACACATTCTACAAACAGAATCCATCTGATATATAGTCTTCCTGACATTTTGTCATCTACTACTAATGTTTTAGTCATGGTAAAGGAATCATCAAATTGTGGTCATTTTGTTTCTGCCACTTTTCATGGCTGGAGAACAATCAGAGCTCCGGTCAATTTAAAAAGACAACAAAAATAGAACTGCTAGCAAATATGCCAACCCACCATGCATTGACAATTTAATATTACCAAATTTTTCATAGCACCAAATTAGATCTTGCTTGCAGAAGCACTCAGGCTTTAAAGTCGTAGTCTACATGCTTTTTGACAACATGAGGGCTAAGTGTTGCTAAAATGTTTTTGTTTCTGTTGTTGGAGGAAATTAAAAAAAATAATTAATAAATAAAAATCCTTGGAACTGTTTCTTGACATAACATATGAAAATCCTTAGACTATAAATTGCTAATTAATGGCCATGCCTTCATGGCCTTTGCTCACTCTGTGGGCTTTGGACCCTAAAAACAAAAAGCAAAAGCTCACTGCCAGAAACACAATCCCTCTAATGTTTAGCAGAACAAAGAGTGGACGGTAGGGATGTTTGCATAAATTAGAAACTATTGCTATATATCCTCTGCTTTAACGTTGCAAGCCTTCCTTGCACTGTCCATGGTGCTGAAGAAGCAAACTGCTTTTTATGGAATTGGGTTCTTTCTGCTTCTACATCTATTGAGTGATAATCTGCCAATAAAAGTAATAATAATTTTAATTGAAGGACATAGCATTTCCCTCAAAAAGTGGATTCCCTTTTGGATTAATTTGATATTTTAGTCAACATTTTTAAAGTAAACTGTGTATATAATTTGTGATCGGTCCTAAAAATATCCTGTTGTAGTGTCAAAATGTTTTTGTTTCTTGATAGATTTTACTGCTCAAGCCTTAGCCTTTGGAAACAGGGGATGTTTTTGATTCTTTAACTACACTGTTAGGTAAATTCATATTTTGACCATATGATTTTTATGCAAGGTTTTGACTCCAACCTGTGCAATTTTGAATGTGATGGTTCAAAATTGCATCCATTTGGATGCAAATGTTTTTAAGCAATTAAGTGTAATTAGGTTGGTGTGTCCTATGATTAACAGCATATGTCAAAATTTCTCTAATTACTGTGCAAGATATATTTGTCGGTAAAGTAAAGTAAAGTGGACCATGTAAGATTTAACTGGCTCTAAAAAGTCCACAATTGTAAAACCTTCTTCAGAGAGACCAATAATCTTGAAAGACTGAAAATATTATGTGTGAGTACAGAACCATTAAATATTGTTTCAAAGACTCAACAGCACCCAAAGAAAGAAAGGACACAAAATGAACTGTCAATATCTTGAGACAGATAAAAATTGAAGACATTCTCCTAAAGTGCTGTCATAGCTGCAATCTACCTCAAGTGCCCAGATGTGCAGTGTGTTTAGTAGTCAGAGACAGGGGCATAGCATGGAAGGCTGAAACTCAACCACCACTGACCAAACTATGTGTTAAAATAATTTAAGACCGGTCAGGAAATTTATGAAGAAACATTTTTCAAATGAGAATGGAGTGACTCTTGACAGGCCAGATGGATGAAAGTGTTATAACTGAAGAGGAAGTAGTTGGAAGATTTTGGACAGAAGGTGCACTCAAAATAATCAGAATCTTATAAATAGACAACTTTGATTAGACAGAGCAATGCTCCATTGAAAAAACTGTGTGGTTTCTCAGAAAAAGACTTCATAGATGAAAGAAAAATTATGTGGTTGCCTTCTTACCTGACAAATAATTTTGTTCCCTCCTTAAGCATTAGAAGCAAAGAAACTGACAGACTCTATAAATGGAATCCTTCTATTGTTGAAAATATGGATTGTTTTATTAGTGATTAGTTTTATTTTTATGTCAGAAAATTTTATTTGTAAATTTTGAGTTGTCTGTTCTTTATTTTCCTTTTATAGTATTCAAATCAACAAGTGAGAAGAAAATATTTCCCTTTTTCTTCCAGTTGCATAATAATTTTGCACATTGTTGATTGTCCAATAATTGTGCTCTTATAACTTTTCTCCCACAAAAAGCAAAAACCTAACTTCTGCTTACTTAAATATGCAACTACAAGGCTTATTGAGATCTTGGATTGATTGTAGGCATTTATGAGAAGATATTTTATAACAAAATTAATCATAAAAAATACAGCTTTGTACAAAGTGTACTTCCTTATCCTTTCTCATCCTCCCCTCTGTATTGTGCTCAGGCTTGAAGAGAGGTGTGTGTTCCCAGATCAATCATTTTCCCGACGACGCAGACTATGACCAAGATGCTGCAGAGTATCTGCTTCGTGAGTAACGCTTACAAAATGCATCACAAATTCACACAAAAAATGCATTGAGACATAAATAACAGTTCAGTGGCATACCCACACACAGCACAGCGAACAGCACGTACACTTGCACACACACACATAAATGTTTCAATTGCGCAACGATACAAAAAGGAGCAGAATGGGGGTGGTGGGCGGATACCAATGCACGGATGTCAGATTCAAACAAAGTGTTGCTGAAGGTGTGCGTGTTTGCAGGGTTTACGGTTGCACAGGTGCATGGTGCTTTGAGTCTGGGGGTGTACACAAGGCTGTGGTTTTCACAGATGGATTGAAAGAACAGTCTTCACTGATTATTTTTAACCAGGATTTATTGCGTTTCAACATCAATTTCTCTTTTGTAAATGCAGATCCTTTTTACACCACCATTTAACCTTTTGACTTTGTAAAGTATGGACAGCATTTATGTTATGTAAAAAAATATATTTCTGGGAAGGAAGCTGGGAGGCTAGTGTGTTTTAGTTTACTAACCTGAATAAACTTAAGTAATATTAAGAGAAGCATATAATCATGTAGTCTTTATTCTCGTAAATATCAAATCTGAAGCCAGTAAAGCTTGTTGATTGCATTTTTTTATTGTGATCTCCTTGAACTTTTCTTTATATGCTGAACTGAACATCTGCTACATTTGGCCCAAACTGACTTATTTAAGGCTGCAGTGCTATGTTTACATTTTTTAAATAAAGAAAAATAACGAAAATGAATAAATGAAAACAAACCTGAATTACAATGTTTTGCATTTTTTCAACAAAAAATGAACATTTTCTTACCTAAGAGTAGAAGGTACCTGTCCAAAATGAAATGATGTGTGGTCTTATCCACTGGCCACTCAACATCAAGTTATCTTATCCTTTTAGCGGAAAAAAAAAATAGAATGTTGAAGCTTCGACCTCTGACTGCTATGGACTGGTTTCTTTGAATTACATTCAGCATTTCTTTTATTCCAAACACAGCGAATCAAATAATCCCATAAAATTTGTTTTTGGTCACTCTCCCAAATCTTTTTTGAATACATAGAATGTTCATTGATAACATTTAGAGGGGCCCATTCAGATATTAATCAATTGTTTTACTTTTATACAATCAATTAAAGTTAGGGGTGTCAGGAACTGGCCATTAACATGAAACCATAATAAACATGACAAATAGTAAATACAAAATTGTCAGCAGGGCAATTAGTAGCAGTCTGGTAAATGGAAGGTTATGAGTTTCACCTATGTTTATCTAGAGACACTTAGCCTTAATTTCCCCTCTAAACTGGGTGTTATTCATGAACATTGTGTGACTGTCAGTTAATTTTAAGGAAAATATATAAGATTTATGCTACAGTATGCAAATAAGTCCATTTACAATTTCATCTCAGGTTACATAAGTTTAAAATTACAAATGTTGCTGTATATCATGATTATACAGTACCTGGAATTGAACAATTTAGCATTTTAATCATCTCTACTGTCTCCTGACAATTTACATTTTAAATGATGAGATAATGTAATGCTCAGTTTCCAGAGCTGTTAAATAGACTGAGAGCTGGATTTTGAGGTTTTTGATTGTTTGCTTGACAGTTAAGGAAAAACTCTGTTAATGTTTCAAGTTTCAAAGGGACAGCTTTTCCACAACACTAGAATTATGTTTTATGATTAAAAAAACTGTAGTGTTGAACATTTGGGAGAAAAAGTAGTTACAATTGTGGATCCTGGCAAAAACCGTCTGAAACAGTAATGTTTCCATTGCCATCTGCAGGTGTGGTTAGAGCTTCCAGTATCTTTCCAATCCTCAGTGCCATATTGCTCCTGTTGGGCGGAGTGTGTGTTGCCTCCAGCGGCTTCTACAAGAGCAAAAGGAACATTATTCTCGGAGGAGGAATTCTTTTTGTAGCAGCAGGTAAGACTGGAGCTTTGCTGCAGGTGTTCTTTTACTCTGAGACATTAGTGAGATCAATACATTTATACACAAAATCCATATTGACATTCTTACTATGACTTTTTCTTACTATGCCTTTTTCCAACTGAAAAAGTTGTCCAATGTGTCAACTTTCAAAGTCCCATAAAGCTGAGCTTGATTTTTGTGTCAGGAGCACATCAACTTTTTGTCTATCTCTCTAGGGCTTAGCAACATCATTGGCGTGATAGTATACATCTCTGCAGCTCTCAGTGACATTTCTCCTAAGAAAGATGAGGATAAGAAGTGGCACTACTCTTATGGCTGGTCATTTTACTTTGGCGGTCTGTCCTTCATCCTGGCTGAGATGGTTGGAGTCCTGGCTGTCAACATCTACATTGAGAAGAACAAGGAGCTGCGCTGTCGCTCTCGCACTGACCTCTTCAAGAGTACCACACATGCCATGCTGCGTCTGCCCAGCTACCGCTTCAGGCGGCGCTCCCGCTCCAGCTCCCGCTCCACCGACCCACCTCGTTCACAGGAGACTTCCCCCGTTGGAGCTTCCAAGACCTTCACTCTTCCTCCGTCTGCTCCTCCTTTCTCCGTTGCCACTCTGCCCAACCCACACCATAGCAGCAGTGGCGGGAGTGGTGGAGGTGGTGGTGGTGACATCTCCATGTACACCTTGTCTAGGGACTCCAAGCTGGGGAGTCTGGGAGGAGGCGCCCCACCTCTCTACGGCACAGTGGACCGGGCCACGCTTTATCAGCTTCACAATTACTTCCCGAAAGATTCCAGCGGCAGCAGTGGGGGCGCAGGAGCAGGGGCGGTGATAAGCAGTGGTACACTCCCTTCTCACTCCAAGTCCAACTTGGCGGCTGCAGCAGCTGCTGCTAATGCTGCCCCACTGAATACCTCCACCTCAGCTGCTGCGCCGGCCCCATCAGCCCCAATCTCAACAGCTACAATGGAGCGAGACAGGGGCAACGTTGGAACCCTGGACCGGCTGACAGCCAAAAGGGACAGGGATAGCAACTCCGATACACTTAACAGGAAAACAACACCTGTTTAAAATGGAACCTCACAGAGAAGGGCTAGAATGGCTTCAAAAAGTATAAAAAGTTAGGGCTTAAAATGTGTGGGCAACATTTCAACAGTAAGGGTTTTTGTCCTTGAGTCTGGGAGTATCTAGCTGCCATAGATACAATATCATAAACAGTCATAAAACACCTAATACTCTGTGGACATTGATGACAACTGCCTGCCTTAAAACCATGGAAACATTCAAGTCAGTATAGGGAGATATTGCTGAGCAACTGCTATTATGACCCCAAGTTTCAACATCAGACAGGTCAGGGATCATGTTGAGCATTTCAGTTCTCTTTTCAATCCATGATGTGAAATAAAAACAGAACAACTGCAAAGTTGTCATGACATGGAAAAAGCAGCCATGACCCATGGTAACTCTGAAATAACACAAAGTTGGCCTTTATTGAAAAGGTGCAAGAAAAAAATGTTTAAATGAAAGAAAGCTTTCAATTCTTACAATTTTTTTGGCAAATTTGGAGAAAGATTGTGGTTAGGTGAGACCAAAAATGGCTTAACAATATAGCTAAAAATCAATAATAACACCATCCTTTAAACACTGCCCACATAAACATTGTGGTATCAGGATCATGCTATGGGAATTATTTTCAATTCTTTTCAATACCAAATCAAGCCATACTTTTAAGATTTTGTATTTTAAAACCCAAGTTAAACCATTTTAATTTTGCAATTATGCATAATCATGTATTTCTCAATTACTCAAACTCAGAGTAAAATACATTAGAGTTTGTGACAGTATGTGAAAAAATGCAAAAAAAAAAAAAAAAAAGTTCAAGAGGTATGAGGACTCCTAACAGCCAACTTAACCTAATACTCATTTATTAATTGTTTAAACAAGAGACTGTTAAAAGTGCATGTATGCCCAAACTGAGACTGAACTTAAATTACTATTATTTCCCTTTCAAGTATTTCATTTTTTCTTGTGAAACATGAGGATATCCAAGATATTGTATAGGTAAAGTTAGGGATGGGATCAGCTGTGGCAAAGTATATTTTTTGAAATGTTCAGCTAAGTTTCTCAGCGAGGGAATGATCATAATTGCAGCTAGAAGTGCAACGAAATTAATTGCAGATCACGAGTGAACAGCTGCACTTTTGACTCTGCTCATAAATTATGGTCACGGTGTGTCATCAGGAAGCCTTAATGTCAAAGGAAGTTTTATTTTCATAGACAGAATGTTGTGAACATTATATGATATTTAATTGGTTTAAATGTTTTGGGGCATTTTATGACTGCTTATGACAATAATTAGATACTGGAGGCTCAAAGGCAGCATCTGTTGAATGTTCTTGCTAAGGGCTGAAAAAGCAAGCAACAGGCTGGGGTTGGGATCAATCTACACTCAGGGGGTGAAATTTTATTTTAAATCAAAGATTAAAAATTACAGTCATCTGTTGCTCTGTACAAAATATTGACTTATTCAAACTATCTGTGTAACAATAATATCTAGCACACCATTAAATAAGAGAATTGCAAGAGGTTAGTCAAATTTCAGGTGAAACACATTCTACAGGGTATTTTTAAGATGGTATACTAAATAGTTAAAATCTGAAAAAATTATTTCTGATTTAATTTTTCAGACATTCAGCACCAGACTCTTAGATTGTTGTAAGTTCCAGACTGATGTACAGAAATCTGCAGTTTTGACTGGACAAATTAGCTCAACCCTTGCTAATAAGAAGTAAGAGAAAAATAGCCTCTGCTCCAATTCCTAATTTCTATAGCTATAACTATATAACGTTTAACAAAATAGAATAATAAATGTATTGTAAAAAAGTAGAAAAAAAATCTACATATACAAAAACACACAAAGTCTGTAAATGGTAAACTTTGAGTTTTGTCATCATTAGTGGACATGAGGAGTGACGATCATCTCTCTAGGTTACAGGAGATTGTAACTCTTTGAGTGTTGCTATCCTGTTCTTGGTGTTTTTATGATCATACTCGTTATTGCAGGGTATTTATACATTTAGATGTCATTGTTTTTATTTTATTTTCATAATCATCTTAATTTTTTTTCTCCTGCTGTTGTAATCAAAAGTTGTAGAGTCATCTCAAAACCGGTGCATAAAAAGAGGAAGGTCTACATATTCTGCTTTTATTAAATATCTTTATTGTTGTCTTTGCATTTGTTTGTGCTAGGAGAGGTAAATGAGCATTTATGCGCCACATCTGCAATGTTCTGCTATGACCTAATGGGCTCGGACTGGAAACTGCCCAGTTATAACCTCTGTGGCTGACTGGTTAACAGCTAACCTGGATCAACTCGGGGTTACGTGCCGTGCTCAAGAGCACATCTATAACTTGTTTTAGAAAAGTGTTTACTTATTTTTTTCTTCAAAACATCTATTGTTCTAATAAATCCATGATAATAAATGGGCAAATTTTAGTGCACTTTTTTCAATACTATTATGCTTTTTTAACACATATATTATTTTACTGAAAGTATAATACTTTGTTTTACTTCTATGTTTTATGCTATGGGTTTGACTTTTTCAAATTTTATTGGATTATTTTTGTCAAATATTAGGATTGGTTTTGTTCTCTATTTATAATTTGTCTTCACTTATTCCTGTTAAATGTCTGTTTCATCTTACTTTTGTTCCTATCTGTGTTTGTATCTTTTCTGTCTTTATTCCACTTTTTCATCATCATTTCCTTGTAGGAAATATGTAGATGTTTTACTTTTGAAACATAACCAACGTAGCCTAAAATCTGTGTTTTTTATTGTTCTAACTAGTGTATACTTGTACGTGATAGAGTTTATATTAATATATTTATTTTGCTGGTGGTATGGATCATTATTCTTAATGTTATACTGTTTCAGAGTTCCAGCTCTTTTATCTTGGGACTAAAAAGGTGACAGTGGTCCCTTCGACAGATAGTTGGTAACCTTAGTGCTGGCAAAGTGAGCTGCCTGTGGTCTGTGTTGGTAATGCTAAATGTGTTCACACTGTAAACAATAAGTACAACAAGCTACATTTGTTATTTCTAAGGCACAAATGTGTGTAAATAATGTGATGTAGGCATGGGCTGGTAAATCTATCACTGTTTCTTGGTACTATGGCATTTGCAAACAGAAAAGTTTAAATACATTTGTATAACATTATCCAATATCCAATATCTTTTATGTAAAGCAGATGAGCACCAGTTACCACAATAATACGATATGTGGTGCTCCTATAGTTTTCTCTTTTTCCTCTGTTGTCAGAAAGGAAAAATATGGATGTCTTCTTTCAACCAAGAAGACACCCAGGAGCAGTTGATTGGCAGCAACAGGTATTGCTTTTTGCTGCACACAAGAGAAATTGCTTGTCATTCTGGCACTTTCCCTGGCAGATTTCAAATTATAGACAGTAATGACAATTTTTTGAAACATTTGAAACTGTGGTATTCCTTGATACCTGGTACCCACCCCGTGCCTACTGATATGTGTCCTAAGCTTACATATGTTTTGTGAAGTGTTTCTAATAACTTTGTCTGCTAGACATTTTTTTTTTCTTATGGTTATATACCAATGTTAAAGCCATTCTGAGGCCAATGTGAAAACCTAGTTCCTTTTCCAGCACTTTGGCTACTGACACAAGCTCAACTTGAAACTCTTCAGAGAGAAAATTGAGATGGATTCAAGAAAGGAACACTAATGTTAAAGGGAAGCAATACAATATACAGATTTTCTCTGGAAAAGACAAAAAAAGATACAAGTATATACAAAATATAAATATATAGATATATTCAATAAAGTTCTCTATGTATAATTTCTTATGTCTGGTGGATTATTTACAGTAAATGGTTCTAGTAATGTTCGGCTGAACAGGTTGAAAAGTAAACAGGAAAGCATGGAAACAAGTACAACAACTGAAATTATATAATTTAAGAACAATGTTAAGATGGTTACCCCTCTGTTTATCTGTGAGAGCCTAATTCAAGCCAAATATATATTTTAATCCCTAAAATGTATCTGCAGACATGAAACAGAGGTGTGGGATTGGTGAATAGCAACAGATTTGATGTGAAAGGTTTTAATTGGCTGGTTTCCATTATCATCTTTCTCTTTGTGCAGATGGAACAAGCACAACTTTTTCTGTTTTGTTTTGTTTTATTAAACTCCCATTACTCAACCCCCCGACATGCAACAGTTAAGCACTGATTCAACACACTTTCATTTTTCTAACTTGCATCTGACTACCACAAGCAGCAATATTTGGCACTGAGGATCTGATTACATCTACTCTTTCATTGAGCTTTTGTTGTGTACAGTAATGTGTAATAATAAAACAGAACTAAGGCATTGCTAATTTTATGTTTGTTCATCTTGCATTTGCAAATTCTAATATAGTGTGAGAAGGTGCACCTCTTCAGACCATTTCCACAAACTTCTTCAACCAAAGAGTTATTTCAGTGCTTTTACCAAACTAATTGGACAAAACCTCCCAGAATGAATTGTTCAATTTGGATGTGATTTGATTCACATGCAGATCACTGATGGATGATTCAATCTGCCAAGAACTGGAAAGTTTAAAACCATTAGCGGTGACATGTCATGACTCAACCATCAGTCATCAATGACTATAGACATGTTGCCCTGACATCTTACATCATGAAGTTCCTGCAAAAACTCCTGTTTGCCCAGAGTAAGTAAACAAGCAAAATCAGGATCCCATGCAGGTGGCTTATCTCTGTGGATTTGGAGTTGAATGTGTTTTTAAGAACAGAAAATTTGTGTTCCCTAGAGTCTATTTTACACAATATTTTGGCTTGATAAGAGCTTCCGTTCTGTAGTCTGTATCCCAAATTAAACAAAGCCCAATACATGCTAAAGACTTAGTCTGTCTACACTTAAGCTTTCCCATGTGGCACCTTGCAACAATGTTGTCATGCATACAGTATGAGTCAATTTTAGATACAGCCTTGTGTCAGCCTATATGAGTTAACTGGAGTCTGCCACCTGAGAAGACACTTCACATTTTAATTTCCTCACGTCATTTGGTTTGAGGCCTGCAGTCTGCATGTCTTGCCTTTTTATAGGTCTGTGGTGGTGATGAGCTCATGCCTGCAGTTATTGATAACAGCTTTTGGCCCATGCAGACATTGTATGAACAGCTTAGGGTTAGGGGTTAGGGTTAGGTTATGCTAACCAAGATAGACACTTTAACATGACTGACAGGAAAGACATTTGATTGAGTTTGTCATTGAACATTTCATGTCTGTTTTACATTTGACCTCAAATTCTTCTGTATGTTCAATGAGTTAGGTCCACCAGTGGAAACCCGGGTGAGTTGTGGAATTCCAATGGCAACCTAACCATTCACAGTATTTGTCTTGTGAGGTTTCTAATCTACACTGTAACGTTACTCACAATTTCACATGGAGCTAAATGTGGCTTAGTAGAAGCAATGTAAAGAATAGTCATCTTGCAATCCAGTTGTGAGTTTGATACCGAGATGCTCCTGTAACATGTTGATAATCCTCTAGCCAGCCTCTTGATCTGAAATGAATTACTGAACTGTGTATTAGCGTATAAAGTTATAAGTGTAAATGGGTGAATGCAGTTCTAGTTACGACTGGAAATGTGCTGAAAAAATTCATTCCATTTACCAATGTTATTTTAAACAGTATAGTTTGGGACTTTTAAAGTAATATTCTATTAAAATGTTGTAAGTGATTATTATCTTACTATGAGCAGAAAACTTTTCTATCCTCACTTAGTTTCCTATGATTTCTGTCCTTAACAGAAATGTCTGTTAAGGACATTTCCATTGAGTCCTTAACAGATTAAATAAAATAGAAGCCAGTGATATTCAACAAATAAAGGAGTTTGAACTTTATAAACTTGATAAAACACATGCTGACAATAGAATATGTGAAGCATTCATAGAAACTTGCTGGTAAGCATGTAAGAAAACAAAACTAAATAAAAAAAACTTTTCAGTGTCTTCTTTCTCAACCTTGAGCATACAGACTTTGCTTAGTTATTACTTATTTATGATGTCTGAGTTTTACTTGCAGTCTCATTTTTTTCTTCAGTCTTCTCTTCAGAAATAATGGGAACAGTTTTTGTAACTGTCTCAAAGTATCGTAACTCTTTTGTGTAACCTTGACAATAATAAATTTACAACCAAAACCAAGCTAAGCACAGACTGAAAGCTAAGCCCCGTGACTCACTTAGTTATTTATTTAAGTTTACTTGATTGGGACAGACACACATCGACACAGACAAACTGAACAGAAAAGCAGTCCCATGTTTGCGTCATAGTGCTTATAGCAACAGCTAATTTGCAGCATTGTCTCTAGATGGGCTTTTAAACAGTACATCTTAAAAACCAGTAAATATTGAAGTAATAGTCATTTAAAATAGCACAACATAATGTTCACAACATCTACACAATCATGCATATAAAACAGTGAGTCTTAAAAGTGAGACATAGAAGTGTAAAGACTTAGAGGTCTTTACACTTCCCAACAGGAATGCTGATTATGTTTATTTTACTGTTAACATTGGCATTGTTTCAGTTTTTCCAGTGTGTGAGTGAAAGATATTATGTCTCAATATGCAAAGCATCATTAAACAGGTTGTTCTTCAGAGTTTGGTTGTCTTTTTTGTTATTAACAAGTTAACAGTGTCTTGTTATTCCAGAGGAACATGTGCCTGGGGGAAAACCACACTGCTAGGGGTGGGGGAGTATCAGAAAGACTAGGGCCTATGATAGACTGCTGACTCCAATACACTTACATTTTTACTGCAACGGATATAGGCTCAATTAAATTTATGACTTCTTCTTTTATCCTGAAGGTACATAATCTGATTCTTTGTAGGGTAGTAAAGCAGATCTGATGACAACTGAGCTGCATGATATAAGGCATTCAACATTGCGCAAGTTCAGTCTTCCATCTTCATATTTGTTCCTTGTGATGCACATAAGCTGATAAAATGGTGTGGAAGCAAAAGCACGAGGGCAATGTGAACATGTTTCAACAAGTAAATTTGAGTATGTTTGTAGGCTCAGCTTTTCTCCAGGTTTGTGTTTCTCTTGTTACGTCAGTCCTATTAGCGATGGTCTATATTTAGCAGGAGTTCTTAGCCAAACAGCGTGGGAGAGAGTTCTGAGAGATGTGAGTCTGGAAAGAGGTCAACATGGTGACAAAGATGAGCTGTGAGCAGTAAAAGAAGAGCCAAATGATCAACAAGTGATCAACAAAACACCAATCTGAGCTAAATAATAATAATAATAATCTATTCTATTCTATTCTTTTCACTTTATGTCATATTTATAATGTTTTAATAATCAATAAATCCTATTAGGTCTAACCAGATACAGTAACAATTACCTCATTTAGAAACTAATAATGATGTCTCAAAATTTCCCAATTATAACTATTTGTCAGAAATACAAAATAAGTATTCTATGATGTTTTCTTCATTAAAACTATAGTGCATATAAGAAAATAAATAACACAGTCAAACCTGTGTCCAGGCCCACCCAAACATGCAGGTATCATATTCCAGTATGCCACTGAAACATCCAAGTTCAAATTTAGCCTGGAACCTTTGTTGTGTGTCATTTCACCTCTCTTATTTGCTGCTGGTATTTGTAGCATACTGCAGAGAGAATTTAGTTGTTTACAACAAATGGGTCACAAGGTTGTTAAAAATATACTTCAACTTACCATCTTTTGACAGGTGTTTAAGATACGTTAAAGACCCACTTATCAACTCAATTCAATATGTCTCATTCTGTTTTAAGTTTTGTTTAACTGGTTTCTCATTGGTTTCATCTGCTTTGAATCTGTACTATTTTCTTGGCTATTGTTTTATGTTATCTGTTCATCACTATGTTTTAAAACTCTTTATAAATAAAGTTAACATAATAATTATTAACCAACAACTCTCCATAACTCTCACCAAAACTGTGAGAGTTATGGTATACCTATAAAATACCTTTATTGGTATTTTTACCTGTAAAGGTAGAAATACCTTTTAATTTCTTATTTGCATCCGAGCAATTCAATTGAAGCCACAATCAAGCATTTTAAGAGCTTATATTGCATGTATAAGCAATATATACAAATCTACATTAATCACTAAAATCTACAAAATAATTTGGCAACAAATATTAAATAGTCCTTTCTTACAAAAAATGCACAAGCAACAGACGCCCAAAACAAGACATCAAAAGCACAGCATGCAGCTGTTACATCAGTCATTTATATTATGAGGTGTAAAGTAGGATTGGTCATAAAAGCAGGGACAGAGGAGGCAGTAACTGTAAGAGGAGAGCGTGTGGCGAGTGCAAAATAGGAGAGAAATGGAACTTGAGAGAGGACAATATTAATTATTCATGTCATGTTTAATAATAAAATGAACTCATTCATACTCAATTGGTTCAGATCAAAAAAGGTGCATAGATTTTGTTCGCTCCATCCAGGTATTGAGAATTATGAGTGCTAACATAAATCATCAGAAAACAAAAAAGCTTAATAAAAAATACTTGGTAACATCTCACAACTTTCACATTTTCACCATCTAACAATGTTTTCTATTGTATTTATCCACCTCTTCATTTGAAAATGGGTGTACTTGATCTTATGGTTAACATACAATGCATAATTTGACTAATAGAAAGCTATAAGACAGATATCTACCATGAATATAATGGTACAAATTGTTAAACCCTGGTTTATGAAAATCTGACTGGAATAACTCAAACAGGTAAGCAGTTGAAAACTAAGAAAATTTCAAAGGTGTAACAACAGCAGGAGACAGTGGAGTAAATCACATAGGAAACCAAATATCCTAACAACTAAATAGAACACAGTGAGTTTGGTATATTCTTTGGTTTTGATGCCAGGGCTATGTATGGGTTTGGCACAACAGCCAGAAACACACAAATTTTGGATTCTTCTTTTCTGTTTTAGTATTTACAGATAAGGCTTGGGATTACATGTACACCAAGGTGAGCGTTCTTTGCTAGTTCATTACTTCAAATTGAAAATGTTCAAACAGTGTCTACATCTAAGTCAAAAACTAAAAGGGTTATATCTTGAAAATTATAAAATAAGAAAATATAGGTTTACTAAGGCCTCATGCAAATTAAAAGGAAATCTTCAACCTGGCATAGTATTTAATAGTATCCATTGTACAACATTATTGAGAACCAACAGGGATATTACTTTGGAAGTATCTTCATGGACTCAATATCTGTTTTGGTTAGTCACATAAAGCAATAAAAGACATTTGGATCCTCCTTAGAATAAGAAGGAGGGCTAACATTTTTATTAATATTTTCTTTGCTTTGATTATATCCACTGCAAACTAGACAGGTATTCCTGGCATGCAAATGAGAACAATGTAATTATATTCAGCATAAGGGTGTTATAAATGCCAATACATTAACATATTTTTTTCAAAGCATTGTCTAAATGAACTGTTTATCATAATACAAGATGTGGACATTGTGCTGAATGCATTGTGTTTATTAGATTCCTAGAAATTAATTGATTTGTTTTGACAGGCAGGCACTGTAATTCTTTAATGTACAACAGCTTTTTTAAGTAAGACATGTAAGAAGAGTATCACCATTATGGATGATCAATGTTGAAGTCACCTGTCAGTAGTTTTATAGTTATTGATGATCTTTGCTCTTCTAATCATCAACCAAACATCAAATATACAAAAACACAGCAAAAGTTAGGAAGTACAAACAAAACTTTTTTTTCTCACATCATTTGAAAAAAAAAAGTTTTTAACTGAGGTTCACAGTTTGGAGGTCAATGAACTGTTTGTTTCATAATGAAAGCTTTTGTTCATATTGATGTTGTTATTTATCAGGATTTGTCAAGTCAGAAGACCAGAAACAAGAAGAAAAACAGAAAAGTCCAAATGAATGCACTCAAATAAACATAGCTGGCAAAGCCTAATATTTTCATAGAGCACATTTTCAATATTGGTACATTTAGGAGAAAAGACATTGCAGTTGAATGCACCTTATGCAAAACTTTGAGGAATTTAACAACTTTAAAAACAGTGACTGGAGTTACTGTGAATTTAGGTTTGCCTTATTAGGTTTTTTATTTAAATATATAATCCGAGACAGGAAGTCTAAGAGATTGTAAATTTCCAGATGCCCTTTATTGGTAAGTAAAAAATGCAACAGTGCATTTCCTCCAAACTTTGTAGGTTTATAAGACAATATTCACATGTTTCCCACACAAATCTAGCCAGAAAGGTCACTATATTCATATTCTATCCTGTAGTACAAATTAATATGCTATTTATCCAAATAGCAAATTATCTGCTTTACTGACAAAATCTTATTCCAAATGATGCAGTTATGAATATTAATTTAATGATGAGGAATGCAACAATATTCCTCATCATTACAACTCAGTTATTTTAGAGATAAAATTCAAACAACTGGCAAGATGTACATTTCCTTTCCTATAACTTTACAATTAAACATTCATCTTGAGAACTCAACCTGGTGCAAAACTATTTATATTCTTACTTAAAGTTAGTTATTTGATTGTTTTGTCAACATGTTTGCTACTCATATATGCCATATTGTGAGGCTACCACCTCAACTAGCTGTGCAACATGTTAATACAGAAGCAATACAGTAAGTTCTGATTTAGAGTCTGATTTAGTGTTTTGTGCAGAAATTAATTGTTAGCCGCCCTTTAAATATTTGTTATGCTTGTTGTTTTATCATCCCTGGGATCATGTTTCAGGTGCAGGCATGGCTGGGCTAATTTGTTTGACTGGATCCATTGTGTCATTGTTGATAGCTGTCGCAATGATGCGGCAGTTTTGCATGTCATTCCAGTCTATTCTGACTCTCATCACAAATTGTTTTCCAATGTTTTTTTGTCCCCAACATATGTGGCAACCTATCAAGGGTTTTCCTGCAGCCATAGATAATGAAAACAAAATGCAAGCAAGTAGTTGTACTTTGTTTGCATTCATCAGACTTAACAATACTCTGTTCTATATTTAGAGACCTCTGTGATGTCTCAAAATAATGTACACAGAATTTGAGATTTGTCTTTTAGGAGTGTTTGTAAAGGTAAAGGTATTAAATGTCTGTTAAGCAACAAAATACTATCATTATAGTTTGTAAACAATATTTAAAATGAATTTAATTGACCTAAAAGTCTCACTAGTAAGTTAACTTACTAATACAAATTAGTTTGTATTAGTAAGTTTCAATTCTGTAGTACATAGAGAAAGTGATCTTTTTGATTAGATGTGTGAGGGAAACATCCTCACCTTTCCACTCCTCCTTCCTTTCAGCAGGTAAAGTGCAGAAATCTTCACCTAAAAGCCACTAACTGCTGCCTTCCTTATGAGGGAGACACCTCTGCCACGGGCTACAGGGCAGCGCCAGCAGCAGGAAGAGGATTCCACCCACAATGAGAACAGCGCCTGCACAGCCAATACACGACACGGACCATGAGAGCTCATGGTGGAGAGGAACCGTGTGGTCACTGGCCAAGAAAGATAGGACAGACTGGTGGAAAACCAAGAGAGACATGAGCACCAGAACACCTGTAAGAGGCAAAGAGCAGAATAAGAAATGAGGAAACTCTTTGTTTTCTAAAAAATAACATTTAGTTTAATAAGTCATATAAACTCAACCTGTCTGTGGCTACCGTTACTGACCTGACAGGATAAAACATATGGATGCTGGCTTCAGAAAGAAGAGAATCTCTTTACTGAGTGCCATGGTGATGCAGATGGCCCCCATCACCATCAGGAAAAGGCTGAAAAGGGCCAACATTGCTGCAGCCACATTCAAATCTGATCACAGGAAGAGGAATTCATCATTAAAGTGTAACAAATCAGCTATCCCTACTATATTTATCAAAATTACTACATGGAGGCCAACAGAGTGAGAGGGATGAGCCACCGATGTGATTTATATGTACGTCTGTCTTTCTTTATTCACTCTATGGCACTGTGTAATCTTAATACATTATGAAACTGCCAGAGAAAATGAGAGGTTAGACAGCAGCGCAGACACTCAAACAGTGTGGGTGGAATACATATTAAGCACTCAGAGTGCAGACAATGGCCAACCTGAAAGAGTGAGGCGAAGAGGTGAAGGAAGGGAAATAGAAAACAGAGCGATAAAGAGAGGAACAGAGATGATGGGAAAAAGACAATAGTAGCAAAGGAGGGTGGCCAAACCTAAAAGAGGCAGGTATTTAGAGGTGTGTGGAAAAAAACTATGAAAAATAAGGATGCGGGTAGGAGAGGTGGGATACTATGTGACTCACTTTTGTGTGTCGTTTTCTGAAACATGACAGTATTTTCCCCCGTGGTGAAAAATTTGAAGTAGGTGCAGTTGGATTCTGCAGCAGAAAAAGAAAGAACAGCTTACTGTAACTGACATGAGCACAAACTCTGCCAGGTAACATGCATCGGCAGCAAGCAATCTTGATCAACATCTTATTGAAATTCAAGGAGCCATATCTCACATCTTCTCTCACATCCCACCCCCGTACAATTGGATTTTAATTGTTCTCCATCAACCATAATCAGCCATGAGCGTCAATGACGAGCTCAAGGTGACAACCTAAAGCTTCCTGTACAATTTGTATTCTGCTGTTCAGATGATGTGTTACAGCAATTAGTGTTTTGCAGTCAAATTGATTCTGACACCTCTATCTGTTCTCTCGCACATTTGCAAACACGACAAAGCAAACACACACACGTCACTCTTAATTAGTCTGATGAAAGCCTCGTCCTCAAAGTGTTCTGCTGTGTGTTTTTCATATCTCATCAGCCATCAGAGTTCCAGTGTCTGCTCCACTGTTAGAAAAATTTAAAACCGGACATAAAATAAGTTGAAGCTACAACTTGCACTAAAGATGATTGTTACATCTTTTACCGATGGTCATACTTATTATGCTTTTGGATCAACAATAATTAAAAAATCTGTTTTCTACTTAAATGTGACAATTGTAGAGTTAATTTGATTAATTAAAAAGTAGAAAAAAAGATACTTTTCATGAAGTTTTTTATTGGTCTAACGTAATATTATAACAATAATCCATATAATATCATATTTTATTACCTGGAAGTAGAAAAGTTGCCCAATTAACAGAAAGACAGGGATTGAAAACCCTGTCTATCTATGTGTAAATATTCTATATAATGTTTGTGAATTGAGTTACTGAAATGAATTACCTTTTGAATGATATTCAGTGGGTCTGATGTTTCCAACAAATGTGTGTTGGAAGCACTAAACATTAGGGATGTTTAGTGCATCCCTAATGATCTTCTAGGTGAAATATAAAACCCAGAAACATATTAAACAGCAAACTTTAAAGTGATTTGGGTCAGAGTAACTACCTAATGAAAGAGTAAGACAATGTAAATAGCTGTGAAATAGTAAAGTACAGTTAACACTGATTTATTTGGGAGAAATTCAAAAATAATAATTCTGTGCGATTGCCTAACTTAATTGTGATTTTAAAAATATTATATCAAAACAACTTGACTAAAGTCCCAAAGGGTTAGAGGCCCATTTGTTTCAACTAAATTCTACAAGAGAGGTGTTTCTAGAGCCCCTCTTTTAATGAGGATACCCCATAAGGGAGAATCCTCACATTGATAGGAAATTCTTTGTTGATAAGTAAAAATTAGCCAATAGACAGTATAAAATCAAACGACTGGAAGTATGTCAAAGATCAGGATCCGCACAAAGCAAAACATTTAGATAAATGGATAACAAGTTATAAATTTGACGGCCGTCTAAATTAATGTTTTGATTGTTTATTCTATGTTACATGACTTTGTGTTTTTATGTTTGTTATGATGTAAAGCACTTTGAAATGCCTTGCTGCTGAAATGTGCTATACAAATAAAACTTGATTTGAAGAAAAAAATTAGAAATATTATAGAAACTTTAAAGAAATCAGTATGTCCATTTTATCACAAAATGTTCTAGTTTCTGACTTGGAATATTGCTTTTGCCTGACGTTGCCAACAAATATATGTTTTCCCCTTAGACATATTTTTTATGGGACAAGAGAGTTAACGAGTTCTGAATTGTTGACTGTAAAGAGAACCTAGTCAGAAGCTCAAGTATTGTTATACCTGTTATGAAAAACGAGAGGATAATTTCAACCTGACATGGTTACAGTGATTCATCCAGTTAGTCAGCCAAACTATTCAGATAAATTGCTGTCACACTATGAGCCAGACGTGATTTGTCTAGGCCAGAAAGTCAGGTGAGCCTCTCAGACATGCTTACTCACTCCCTCAAACTGAGCTGTCCATTGGGCTTCACAGTCAGCCAGTTGGCCTGTCAGTCATCTGCCTGAACCTCACTTCCTCAAACAGAACATGTAGCCATCAAAACTATCCCCATGAACCCATCCACATAGTCAGATATCTTTAAGTCACCTCCAGGCAGCTCCGCAGGTCCACAGATCTCACGTTCTGGGTCGATATCTGACACCCACAGGGTCTTGGTGCAGCCCTTCCATAGACCATAGTGAGCTGTCAGGCATGTCTGTAAAATAAAAACCAAGCAACATTAGACATAAAGGAGGGTTCAGTCTCTTGGGTTTTTTTTTCTTCTTCCTTATCCTGACCTCCTGTTACATGCTTTATATTTTACTTTTAAATCAAATGTCATGGAAGTGCTGTTTGATGTTTTACCTGATTGTTATAAAAATTCTTTGGGGTCGCCAGTTCCACCCAGAACTCTGTCCCGACTCCAAGGACAGTCAGGACGACACCAACTATGGCCACAAAAAATGCCAGCTTGATCTTATGAGAAAAACACAATAAATCAAAATGTATGTATTAATAAATAGCTTGAAATTCTTTCTCTCTTGAAAGATGCCTTTCAAGCATTAACTTGAAAGACGTGTTCATGTTCAAGAGGTGGAACAATTAAAATTGCCACCACATTATTTTGGTTGTTGTATAATTTTGAAATATCTTCATGTATAATATATATATATATATATATATATATATATATATATATATTTTTTTTTTTTTTTTTTTTTTTTTTTAAATGAACAAATCATATTTTGTTTGGAGTTTGGCATGTTAATCGTCCTGCATTTATAGTACTTTCCTGATCGGCAGGGATGGGAGCAGCAGTGGCAAAGCAGAACCTTTGTTTGGGGGGCATAGCTTCCAGGTTGATTTTGGGGCAGACTTCCGTTTGCCTCAAATGCAATCTGGATGCTAAAGGCAGCGCTTCAATCATTATTGACCTCTATTTTATTATTCTTTAGGACAGTACAGAGTGAAAACACACCAAAAACTACTCTGTAAAATATTGACCTTTTATTTCACTAGAATATAGCATTGTGTTACGGTTTTTGTTCACTCTTTTGCCAGTATTTGCCAGTTTTATCAAGTGAGGGTAAATTTGGCAGTATGCCAGCACACGCTGGGTGGGGGGGAGGTCATGAGAGGGCCATGATATCTTCCTAACTATTTTAGGAGAATTTTTGGAGTTTTATTTTGCTTTTGTATGAATAATTTTCAGTGCAAGTTGCTTGTTGACTCATAAAGTAGTTGAGAGCATGAGAGTAAAGTGAGTCCTGCCAAAGGTAAAGGTAGAGAAACTATTAATTTGTTCATGAAGTGTGGGAATTGAGGTTAAAGGTGAAACATTGCTAAGTTAAATTCTCTATTTGTTTTGTAAGTCTTGTAATTTTATTTTTGATCGATATTTAGTTAAAACCAGTGTACTTTTTGTACATTATACAGTTAATGTAGAGCTACATGCAGTAAAGCTTTAAAACAGTTCATTTATCCTGTTTGACACACTATACCATGGTTGTCTTCATCCGAGTGAAGGACGAAAATGTGAAAAGGATAATGCGTGAAGTTAATTATTACCTGTGAGAAAAGTAAACCAGGTTTGTAAGACAATGGTTATGTAAAACATTAGTACTGTACACTGAAAAAGTTTTGTTGAACAAATAAAGACAAAACACAATCTGGATGCTAAAGGTAGTGCTTTGGTCATCATTGCTGATTTCTATTTTATTATCCTTCAGATTGTGCTCATCGCTGTTATTGCAGTCCTAATACTTGGGACTTGTAACAATGACAGAGTCACTTCAGTATTATTTTATATTTAACTTGACAACCATTAAATAGTTTTAACTGACTCATTCATTACCTACAAAGTCCTAACCCAAACTACAATTGAAATTTTCCAACCATGTGAGCTAACTGCTTTGCATCACTTTGAGCCTCACACTATTTTCAAATTGATTGATTCTGAGTATTTAATAATGCTTGACAAATACAATTTTGGTGTATGTATTTATATACTCAGTCAGGACTATATACAGTCTTCAGTTGTTGAATAAAACTTGCGTACTCTCTTTCATTCCAGAAAAGAGATGACAAAAAAACATTGGTGTTTCTATTGCTTTTACACTGAAAATAACATTAGAAAAAGCCTCATGTTCATCACTCCTACATGTTTCACAACACAACATCAGCTTGGTGCTTACTGTATTCAAATCATGGCTCCCTTTCTAGGGCCGGAACAGTTCAGCTCTCTGACAATCATTGAAATTCCTGATTGTGATTCATAGCATGCAAATTGAATAACCAAAATGCACACCCTGCCTTTTTTGAATGCAAAAATGTTATTCAAAACCTATTAGGGTTGGTCAGCTGGACTAAACATATCTGACTTTCTATGTCATTCTGAAGTCTGAATTTGGTAATAGCCTTCATTCTCATTTCTTTAAGCCTTGTGGCAGTCTTGATAGGAACTGCAATTAATTTAAGTGCAGAACATAATCACTTTCAAAGTATTTTTTTGTTTTGCTTGACATGCATGAATCCATGATTGATTGTCTACACAAAACAGAAAACAATAGCTTCATTTGACAAAAATTAAAAGAAATTTACTTACAGGTTCAAGAAAGATAACTTTGCTAACATAGCACCCATATGATTCAACATGTAACACACAAGCAGTATTGGTACATATCAGTTTAAAGCTGGTGTTGTAATCAACATTAGTAGCAACATTAGTAGTTTTAATTTATTATTGTTTCAATTTAAGAACATTTCAAACTACTGGAAAAATACATGAACACTATCCAAAGGTTCTCACCTTTCCCTCCTGGGCTTCACTCATGGCATGTCCAGCTGATGTTGTCCTGCGTCTCTTGTTCCCACCAAAGGTGCTGCGTCCACCCATTAAACTGGCCAGGCCTCCTGTGCCTTGTGCTGGTCCTCCTGGTGCAGCCATTCCACCTGCTCCTGCTGTTCCCGGGACCACGGTGCGGCCCTCCTCGTCAGTCAGAAAAAAAGTTGACCACATCTTGCTCAAAACAGAGTGCTGCCCCAGCTATAAATCTCAGTCCGTTGGGTGGTCAAATTGGTCAAGTTTTTGAGGGATAAAAATGGATTCTGTACTCTCAATTTATGATTGTCCAGGAAATGAAAAAAATGGGGGTAAGAATCCCTCTCTACAGGTGTATCAGACACATATCATTGAGTCTTAGAATACAAAAGGTTCAGAGAAGATGAGTTTGAGGTATTTCATAATAAAAAATAAAATGGAAAAAATAGACTATAAAGGAGTTTTTAGGAGTGTTTCTGGTACTTGAATACCGGTGAAGTGCAGAAGGCAGAAAGGCTGCTGGAAACAGGATTGGAAAAAGAGCGAGGAAAAAAGTAAAAATATAGTCAAAGATTATGGTAAAATAGAAATAGAAACATCAATATTATCAATGTTACCTCATTCTTAACTCTTGTTTCACTGCCCCACACCCCCAAGACAAATATATCATAATGACACTAGATTACTGTGATTACATTCAGTTAAAGTGAAAGTTGGGCTACTATACTATACATTACAATGAGACTGAAATAAAAAGAAAACATCGCTTGTAAATGAACGAAGTAGACACAATAAAATGTTAAAAAATATTTCAAATGCATCAAGTTGAAGTTAAAAATAGTTTTATGGGTGTGTAGTTTGTATTATACAAATTGTATTGTAATTTTGGTTGCAAATTCCTATAAATTTTGTTTGATTCAATGTGCTAGGAGGTAAATTTAAAATGGTAGATATAAACAATCTTTATAAAAAAGCATCTCAGCTTATAACCTTCAATATATATTCTGAGACCATTTGTAAAATTGAAATCATTGTCAAGTCAAAGGCTTTTACTTTTTTTTTTTCTGAGACTTTCTGAGTAACTGCTGCATAAATACGCTGAACCTGGAACACTTCTTGCTGGTTCTGTAAATGAAGCAGCTGTTCTGCTGCATTCCAAACGGATGTAGTGACAACAGACTTGACAGACAATCCTTTTTGTTGTTTGGAAGAACGAAACACATCCCCCAGGGAGACCACAATCCTTTACCGACACAGGACCATCTGTCTTGTTAACAAGATAAAGAGCTGTACAGCACAAGTTTTCAGAGGTGCTCTGAAAGGTCCATGTAAGTGTGACAATACCAAAAACAACACATTATTTAACTGCTCATTTTTCACAATGTGTAAGATTCCTAAAGAGTTTGACAAACAATCCAGTCTGCTATTATTATCAGGTGTGTCCTCTACCTTGCAAAAATAATCATCACAAAAATAATAATCACACTGCTTGTGTCGATTTCTTTTCACATCACAACCTCATTTTCCAGGGTGTTTTTATTTAGTTTATGTGAAATATCACCTCAGTAGCAAAGGATTGTAAAACAAAACTAAAACTATCTTTGATTTCCAATAATATGATAAAAGCTACGGGAGTTGTTTTCTTGGCTCTATGTTTCATAAATGCTATCTTACCCTGACCTAAATTCACATTTGTGCCACTTATATTTATGATTTTAACATAGTTCTGTCAAATGAGATTGAAACTATCCCTGCTTATTTATATACAGTTGTATTAATTTGTCTTCATGGTGTTTGTACACAGAAAAAAAACCCTCAAAGAGCAGCTTTATTTATACTGAGACTAAGTGACACTGTGATTACCAATTAGGTTACATCTAAAGACAAAGATTACAGTAAAATAATCAATGTATTTGGTTGCACCAGGACAAGATATGAAAAGCTGAAGAGGCTTGAAAAGTTTTACACAATACTGTGTCTGTCTTGTACTACAACAGTATTGTTTCACTTTTGTTTACAGCTTCTCAATGTCTAACATCATAACAACCTTAGCAAAGTGAAATATGAGACCGGCTTCATTACACAATAAAACAAAGCAAAAACTATTTTCATACCACTACCAAGAATCGAAGTCTTGCTCCTGGTTACTTCACCTCAAGGTAACGTGTTGCCAGGCACAATAGTTAATATGTAAGGAAGAATATCTAGAAAGGAGTTCCATCAAACTATTAAACTGCAACCAAAACAACTGTGTGTGAAAATCTAAAAAAAAAAAAAATAAATAATAATTTCTTTTTACCTCAACAATACTTCAAAAATGGAACCTAAGGACAAGCATAAGATGCTACCAAGATAGAAAAGTATTTTAAACTTTGCAATAAATCAATCTACGTCTTTCTTTAAAACATTTTACTGGGTATTTGAGTTCAAATCAAAGTGGTAATTTTCCCTAAATGTAAAACAAAAATGAGTTGTTCTATTTTCGCAATAGTTATTTACCATTGGATACTTTCTTAATTAGCGCTAAAAATGCACCCAGCATTCCTTTGTCATAATGACAGTGTTAAATACGCATCCCCTGGATTTACGAATGCACAGCAGTAATCATCAACAACACCAAAAAGTATTCACACCTTTCATTGCAGCTTATTATAGACTGATGCAGGTGGTTTAGAGCATTAGAGAGTGTTGAAAAGAGCATTTGTACCCACTAAGCATGATATGTAAGAAAAAAATATTCTCTCCATTCTTCTTAAAGCTGATAATGGTGGTCCTTATAAGGCAGCCAGAAGAACAAATTGGAAAACCATGAAAAAGCTCTCTGTAGGTTTAAACAACCTCAAAAAACTGCACTCAGATGGACACATCAAATCCATTTGAAGGTCTCAAAAACATAAAAAGCTCCGTGAGGTTTTTGAATCACATCTCAGAGACTACAAACTCCATGAACACTATTTGCAGGCAGCATTTGAAAATGATGATCAGCGGCTTTTTTCGCTCCAAGCCCTGCCCTCCCATACATTCAAAACACATTTGAGAAGCTAAAAAAAAACACCACCATGCCAAAGTTAAACCCATTACTTTTATTTTGTCACACTTTAACACTTGCTGCAAGCGTGCCTCACAATATTCGCCGTCACTTCACAAATATTACAACAATGACATTAACGAGGTAGCTGACCTGTTTGCTGACCTGCTTTTTGTGTGTGTGGTTCTGCTCGGAGTGACGGAGGGCGAGGTGGGGCGAGGTGAGGCGAGGAGAGGGAGTGACAGAGGGTGGGGAAGGGGCGGAAGTCAAAGTAGCTTGGTGTTACGTCTGAAGCAGGATAGGTTGGCTGGCTGGAGGGGTTGAAAAATAATACAAGTTAAATGCCACTATGTGCGTATACACACTGAAAAAAACACGCTCTGTGGCAATTTCCATGTTGTGTGAGTGTATTTTCTGGTAAACATTTCCATATAGAGTTTCAAGAAGAAAATATGTGTTTGGTATTTGTTTGTGGAAGTGTATGCACATTCCTCTCTTTTAGCTAAAAGACTCAGTTTCCCAAACTAAATGCCTAAAATGTGTTTGTGTGCGTGAGGTACACAGCCACTCTGAAGCTTTTGTAAGTCAATCTGTTTGTTTATTCTCACTACAACAGTTGTGCAGAATGATTTTTCAATTTTTTCCGTTTTAAATACACTTGAAATTGTATCAGATTGCACCCACTCAAACCCCGACTCTGTAACTGTGTGTACATGCATGCATGTGACTCCTCCATAGCTATTTTTGCCCCCCACCTGTTAATGACTATAAAGCCGAGCTGAGGGAAAAAGGCCTGTAGCAGGGGGGTTGTGTCAGCTCAACCCTGGCTGATGGTCTCATGTCTGCAGCTCCCACTACCATTCTGGTGATTGAAGAGGCAATGGTAGAGTCAACACGTCAAAGACAAGTATCACAGCCGGTGGGATGTTGGTGGGCTCACATGGTCCAGTGTCGGGGTGAAGAGATCAGTTTCACCAGACAGTGAAAACCTGATACTTCGCTGCCTGCTGACACAGGCAGAAGCACTCTCTCAAGTTTGCTACAAGGGGCACCAAGATGTGTAAATGTTGATCTGTAAAGTACACTTGGAGAATAATCAGATTTAGGGTTGCTTTATACCACATTTATGTCCATAGCCAGGTACAAATCTTTACTAAATCGTTTTTCCTAGTAAGAAATGTCAGACACTATTATATAAAGTCATTATTTCAACACCACATTTCTCTGCAATGGAAAAAAAAAATTAAGAATGTTTACTCTTGTAGCTTACTTGGACCTTCTTCAAAAGAAAGATGTAATCCTATTGAAATGCTATAATTTTTCAAATCAAGCACTTCCAAATATATTTTGTTAACATTTTCCTGGAGCAAGACTCCAGGAAAATGTTCCTGGTTACTGCAAACTAGCATGCTGACATTTCTTGAACAAAATTGTCAGCAAAAAAGCATTCTGTCATTGTCATTTAACATTGCATAAGTTAATAACTAAAACCCCCAAATTTTGCCTATAATTGCTGTTAACTGATCATTTACAGAAAAAAAATCATTAACAATTTGCCTTGCTCTGTGGTCTGAAGATTTATTAAGACTTTCATCTTTCTAGGTTGCCTCTGAGTGTCTTGTCCTCCTGTTGTCTGGGAAGAAAAGAAAACACTGCAGTCAGATATGCCTGGCATTGTGATTAGGTGGTGCAAGTGCATGCAAGAAGGTCAGACACACAAAGATGGAGGACTTAATGTGAGGGGTAGAAAACAAGGATAAAAAAGGAAAAAGTGTGAGAAAAGAGGATAACTCAAAAATGAAGGACAGGGAGACAAGTCATGCAGAAAGAGTTGCTTCCCTTCCCTCTAAGCCTGAGCAGACAAATTAAATGCAGCAGGAAAGTTATTAAATGAGTGGGTTTATTTATTCTTAGTGCTCAGTCCACAATTAATTAGAAAATATATTAGCTTGTTTATTACTGTCGTGACATTTTGTGAAAATAACTTCTACCTTCCGTTTGGTACTTATGATGG
The DNA here is from genome assembly GCA_010277075.1 of Poeciliopsis retropinna. Taxonomy (NCBI): domain Eukaryota; kingdom Metazoa; phylum Chordata; class Actinopteri; order Cyprinodontiformes; family Poeciliidae; genus Poeciliopsis; species Poeciliopsis retropinna. The sequence continues at coordinate 10,100,009 of VMRM01000025.1, read as the reverse complement.
ATAGGGTCTGGGATGCCACTAGAATACATCATTGTCATACGTATTTTAATAACAATGAGATTAAAGTACATATTCTACTGCATGCAACAGAAAAATCTGTGGCGTCTCAGAAAGTGAAGTCTCCTACAGGGTGTTTTTTGTGAAACGTGTGTTGTTGACACCCAAGGTCAGAAGGTCGTCCTTTACCTGAATATCCACAAACCGAAAGATTGAGAACTTCTTCACACAATCCACATCTGTGATTAGTGAATGAATGCTAATTTTGTTCCTCCTGCAATCCACAACCAGTTGCTAAGATTTGTGTGTGTTAAAGGCCAGATTGCTGTCTCTGCTCCACCAGGACTCATCCCTTTTCCCTAAGGATAAGTTGTGCTGTCTGTAAACTTTACAGTTGTGTTATTTTAGTGGACAGAACAGTTTGAGATGCGGAAAGGAAAGAAAATGCAAATCACACTGTAAAGCTGATAAAAACAAGTTTGTGAAAAGTTTTGAATACATATGTTTGAAATGTTTACTGTTGCATAAATCCTCTTGCATGAGTCAGATTATTCAGAGATTTTATTTATTCCGTGCTCATACAGAACTGTGGAGTGCCTACACTGTAACATAGATCTCTTATAATTTTTTTATCCTTTTGCTATGATCTGATTATTATTATTATTATTATTATTATTATTATTATTATTATTATTATTATTATTATTAACGTTAATGTGGGGTTAGATTACTTTGACATTTCTAATCACTGCAACTACTATCCAATAATGTATGCAATAGTATGTGTGTTTTGGTGCACAGAAGTCACTGTAAGGATTTCATTGTTTCTGTGTTCATTGTTTCATTGTTTCAGAATTATTTAGAATTCTGTGTTCTGTAGAGGGGCTGCACAGTGGCGCAGTTGGTAGCACTGTAAGGATGGCAGCAAGAAGATCCTGGGTTCGATTCCCAGCCCGGGGTCTTTCTGCACGGAGTTTGCATGTTCTCCCTGTACATGCGTGGGTTCTCTCCGGGTTCTCCAGCTTCCTCCCACAGTCCAAAAACATGGAATTAACACACTGTCAGGTGTTAATTGGTCTTTCCAAATTCTCCCTAGGTGTGAGTGTGTGCATGGTTGTTTGTCCTGTGTGTTTCTGTGTTGCTCTGCGACAGACTGGCGATCCACCTCTCGCCCAGAACGCAGCTGGAGATAGGCACCGGCAACCTTCAAGGGGGAAAAGAAAATGGATGGATGGATGTTCTGTAGAGTCTCTGTGTTGTGCTGTCTTCCTCTTGATTAGTTACACCTGTTTCTTGTTTCCCCTGATTGTCTCCCTGTGTATTAAAACCCACCTGTGTTCCTTGCCAAGCTGTCTTGTGTGAAGTCTACGTCAAGTCTGCTGTCAGATGTCTCTTGTTTACCAGTTGCTACCAGTTTTGAACCTTAGCCTTCCACTCATTCTGTGCTGCCTGGATTTTGGTAGTTCTTATTACTTCATTAAATTCATCATGTATTCTAACTCTAACTCATTTCAACCTAGGACTAGGTCCTTCCTCACCACCTTCATCACATTTCATGATAGTCACAGTTATAGTGCCTATAAAAAGTACTCACCTCCTTGAATGTTTCACACTTTTTTGTTGTTTCCACAAATCAAATATAATTAGTAAAATGTAGTTTTTTGAACAAAATAAAATGACATAATATGTGATGTCTTGGTGAAACATTATTTCTACAAATCAGTGACATTTGATTAAAGATAACTTTATGTGATTGCATAAAGATAGTTAAACTGCCTGACGTATTTCAATACAGGTCCAGCTGACTGGCACTAGTAGTCTCACAATGAATAGAATGAAGATCAGCCAAGTGCAGTAAGTGTGTCTGAAGTGATTGTAGTTTCATATATCTTGAAAGTCCATTCACAAGTTAATCAGTTTTTCTGCCTAACACTACCATATAGAGACAAAAGAATACTCCAAACAAGTCAGAAAAAAAGTTATTGAAAAGTATGAGTCAGGGGATGGATACCGAAAATCTCTGAAGTCCAGTACATCCCTGGAGTTCAGCTAAATTAATCAAAAAATGGAAGGAATGTAGCACATATGAAAATCTGTCTACATCAGATTATAGCTTTTATCTTCAAGAGTAGTTTTTTATAGGCATTGTATATAGGTTCAATACAGTAGAAAAATTATTTAAAGCCAAGTCCCAACACGTAGTGTTATTTTAGTAATTACAAGAATTAGATTAAAAATTAGACAATACACTTCTAAAGAAGATGTTCTTGCTTCCCATTGACTTAGCAGAACACCACCAGGTTATGTTTACGTAATCCCTGATTATTTTTGGTGTATTGTTTGATTGTTAAAACCCTAGCAGCATGCATAATTTAAATATTACACTCAATCACTCGTGAATATACAGTAAAATAATTTGCCATTTTCCACTTGCAATCTTGTTCTCTGTCTTTTTCAAACTGGGACAAAAAACTGCATCTCTTTATTGATTTCATTGCACTAACTGTAGCAAAAAAATTGTCAAAAATGTATTTTAAAATAAGCCTTTTAATTGTAAGTACAGCCGCTTTTGTTCTGTCTCTCATGCAATAGTGACCATGACCAACTGATGGCACCATGTGAAAAGGAGGCATACAAATAGGGAGGAGGGAAGGATGTAAAACTAAGCTGCCCTGATCCCTCAGGAATGCAGGGAGTTAGAACCCTCACGTTGTGTGCTGCAGGAGGTGATGGGATTACACCGACACAATGGGGCATCTGGATGTGGGAGCTGCCAATTTGGTGCACAAATACATATTCATTACCGTAGAGCAACAATTGACAACTGGACTTCTTGTTCATCTTGTAAAGTGTGCTGTTGGCAGTTTCAGGGAAGTTCTGTGTACTACCTATTTTTTGCAACTTCATACTTTCTCCAGCAGCAATATTTGGCAGGAGTTTATTCAATGTTGTAAATCAAAGATGCAGACTAAAAACAGCATACTGTATTTACACCATTACAGAAACAGAGCAAAACATTCCAATGTAATTTCCAAACCTCTTAACAAACATAATAAAGATGAGTGTTTAATCAGAAGTCTTTCAGCTTCTGTTTATTTGAGATGTTTTGGTTGTATTGGTTCTTTTCATGTGCTGTGTAGATTATGTTTTTCAATTTCAAATTGCCTTTGTGAGACTTCTCCAAGAAGGGCTCTGCTGAAATTGATTAAATTTATTAAAAGAGGATTTTATTTTAGTCAGCTTGTGTTTCTGGAAGTTTCTTATGCCAAATTTTGAATCTCTGCTGACCTTTAAACACAGCCCCCTTTTTTCATGTTTGGAATCTGACAGTCTGTAGATTCTACTGTCTTTAAGCAATCCAGGCTTTCATACCTTGTCTTTCTTAATCACTCTCATTGTAAGTAGAGTAGATGTATGCTCTAAGCCCAAACTGAGGCCTCAAGATCTAACGGGCTGCCAGACACAATACATGTCCATCCATTGCCATTATTAGTGGAATTTTAAAAAAATAACTTATTTTAATAATTTGCATATTACTAAATACCTCTTGCAGCAGCAGTTTCATTCTTGTGAAGTTTATTTTATCTTTACCCTACAGATGCCAGGAGGTACTGCTGGTACCACATAAGACAAGGATGGAGTGCTCCATGATGTTCAAGGTTAGGTCATCCAAGTCAAGAGTTACAATGCTGAGTCGGAAATATTGTTTCCCAGATTCACAGTGAGAAACCCTCCGATAAGCCAAATATAGAAGGGAGAGACTAGTTAGAACAGATCAGACTGAACAGACACTCAGCATGTTTGTTTGCTGTTCTCATTCTTTCAAGAATTAATAAAAATGTCTTTTTAGTGAAAATCACAGATCTCTGCTTAGTAACTAAGAGTGACAGTTCAGTAGGGGAACTTTTAACATTTTTTTTTTGTTTTGTGTTTCCCTTCAATGTAGGTCAGATTTTTTGAAGTCCACAACTAGTAGTTGCCCCATTGATAGATTCTTCTACCTGAGCGTTGTACCTCTGCTGCTCATGCAGAGGAGGATGTTCTCCACAGTATAGACAAACACATAAAAATGGTCAAATTTGAGTGTATGAAATTAAATGAGCCAATAACTTTCATAAAATCACTATGGCAGCACACTGCAAAATCTCCACATATTAAAATATGGTCATACTCATGTCTTCAGGTGACAGCCAGCACAAAGATGGAGAAAGCTTTCCAAGGTTAACCTGAAAATTTAACCTCAGGTTAGCCTGAAGAAGGATGGGCCATTGCCAAGTTGCAAGTAATCCAGATTGTTCTATAGATCTTCTGGTATATTTTCTAAATTATTATATGAATCTACTTTTGATATTTTGCCATGATAAAAACTAAAGAGTCTTTGCCAAATAGAGCCAATTACAGCTAAATTTGAAAAAAGAGAAAAAACATGTTGTAAAGAGCAATTAGACCGTATGTGACAGGCAGCTAGCTGTGACAGACACTCTCCTAAAGTAACACAAGATGGGCTACATTTAGTGATCACATTAGCTCTGAAAGTAGTTGGTTGCATTTAGAGGTGTAAGAGCAGTGGGTGGTAAATTCAAATTCAAGTTGCACTTTTCATTGTATCCATTTATTTTTATTTTACTTGTGTTAGTCCATCAAAGCTTGTGATTAAAACAATCAAGTGGCGTAGTAGCTTTTGCAAGGCACTGTACATGATTATTCTAAATTAATATCGATTTTAAAAAAGTCACTTTTAAATCAAAGTGATTATCTGGCACCTCCAAACAGCTTTAATGACTTAAGCACAATGCTGGTATTAGTACTATTACTTAACCAAAAAGTTATAATAAACATGGTTAACTGGTTGGCTGGCTCTCAACACAGGTCAGAGCAGGGAAAAGACCTGGATTTACCCTGGCGGAGGGTTATGAGTTCAACCTAACAGGGTTATGAAACATGCTTACAGCCCAGACCAGTGTAGAATCTCTAAAGTTTTTTGGGACTGGCATGTGACCAAGACTCATTTAAAATTGGACAAAAAGGAATGAAACATTTTATTAATATTTCCATTGCAACTCTAGAGGTAAAAATAGGACCATTTTTAGCCTGCAGCTTGTTAGGTGATTATTTTCATTACAGTCAAAAATCAGATCCTTCTACATTATTCATTTTTATGTCACAACACTGGAGTGTGTAAATTACAGTGTTGTTATTTCCAAGTAATAAAATGAACTGGTGTCTTGATAATTTTTCAAAACCAACAGAAAAAAAAAAAAAAAACATTTTGCAAAGCCAACAGTGTTAAACATTTGCAGTCAAAAGACCTTCAAAGATACATGAACACGAATGTTACTCTTCACCCACATGCAGGTCCAAAAAATAGAAAAATAACCCAATGCTCTCAGAATATTCTGCTTCAGTTTATTCTCACTTTTTTCTACATTCACTTGACTTTCACACATGTATTCCTACTACCACTGCCACTCTCCACCTACATGCTCAAGTGTGCAAGCCAGCAAGGCATGAGAGAGCCCAGTGGTAGAACAACATGATCTAACTAACTCTAACCTGTGTTCCCCTGTTAATACATTCTGTTTGTGTCTAAAACCTGCTGCATGTGATTTATACTAAGGCATCAGGTGAACAAAGGTAGCATTGTGTTGTTTGTTGTTCTGCACGTTCAGTTTCTATCTGCTGTCTTTGCAGTCCTCTGATTCTTTTAATAGTCTTGTACAATATTGTATTACAGCTTCTCTTTCTGTTATGTATTTTTCATAACATAACATAACATTCCATTGATTTTACTACTGGCTCAAAGTGTTTTTGTCCTAATTGAAGCCTTAAACAGAGCTGCTATCATTAGCTCTTTAATGTCTTTAACATAGAAGCTGTTACTGGACTATTTCTTCTGTTAAAGCGGACTTTTCCTTTTCACTGTCGTCACATATATGCTCAGTATGAGGGTGAGCAGCAAGGTACACCTAGTACCAGGAAACACAGACACACACTCACTAAAAGTGATTTTTTTTTTGTTTTGTTATGAAAGGAAGCAGAAGTACACAGAAACAACTCAGGCATGCACAGGCAGGAACTTAATTCATGAACAAAAATAATTTCAGTTGTAAAACCTGACTTTAATATGTGAATTATGATTTCAGATGCCATTAGATGCCAAAACTGGAAAACCTTCTGTATTTTAATAAATTCACTGCAAATTAAAAAATCACTTTATATAAAAAAGATTGTCTCAACTAACAAGCTGTTTTAAAATTTTTAACAAATTATATATTTCAGGCTTTTTCTAGCCACTCTGCTCCATGCATAGCACATTGTTACTTCAATAGTTCTTTGTTGTTGTGTGCACTAATTAGTGCCATCAGTGTTCCAGACATGAACAAATCACTTAAGTGATTCCACTACAAATCTTGTGCCCAGGCACATCCGGTGACGCACAATGCTGCAAGTAAGTGAGCTTATTTAATACAACAACAGACTGAACAAAGCTAATAGATCTAGCTTTTTCTCATCAATTAGACTTTAGAAATTTGAGAAATTGGAGTGATCTCTACTTGTGCCTGCTACATGGATTTCACTATATGATTATGTTTTATTAAAGGTAGATATGGTAAAGTGTATTACAAATAACCTACAAAAAATTACCTGAATTCTGTCTATGCTTTTCCTTTGTGGAAGCAATGTTTCCCAGCCTTTGTATGCAAAAAGCCAAAAAACAAAACCTCCTTAGTTTTATCTGAACTGTAATTCAAGAAGCATGTTAGAAAGATTTGCATTCATTCTCAGAGACTGCAAAGCATCTCGAAATTAACTAATTCATTTAAAAACATTTCTTCATCATCTCCCTTTGGATCAGATAACTGAGGTGGATCTTTAGGAAGGTTATTTTTTCCTTCCTGGTCCATTTGAAACAACAGGGGAGAAATTGTTTATATTTTCTAAATTTGAATTTTCAGTACAGAGTATGTGAAAATATGTTAATCAGAGCTACACATTATTGCTGGTAACTATTTCATTCTGTTTTCTTTTATTTTAAGTTGTCTCAGCAGCGCCCCCTTCAGACCCTTGTGCTCCAGGAAAATGCCAATGTACCCAGATCTGCCCAGACTCCCACAATCCCATCAACCAGTTTGACTCTGTGTGATATTCTTTTTCTTATGTGTTGTGTTAATTTTGTATCAGACTGATTGAAAATATGACTGAAACAATCATTTTTGTGTTTACCCAGGTAATCTTAGCTTGATTTACATTAGTTTCAAGTGAAATATTCAGTTCACAAAAACAATGACTGCATTATTGGGCTTTTAGTCACATTCTACGGATAACTTGCCATAGCCAAACTTACAATTTCAGAACAGAACATCTGTCTTAAAATGTCTTTTAAGACAGATTGTTTGTTTGACATGACTCCTGTCATATCAAACATAATTTGCATAAAATAAGTGAAACTACACAAACTGACAGCAAAGAAGGCGATGAAAAGCAGCAGAGACAAAATAAAACAGAAATCCAACACATCACAGTTGTCCAAAAGTAACTGAAAACAATGGCACAAGTGACCTGTAAATCAACCCAAGCGTGTTTTGATGCATATTTCCCCAATTACCCAATTTATATAGTCTATTCTATTGTTTTATATTCTGTTATATTATCATGGTAATCCAAAATAAATAAATAAATAAACTGACACACAAATTGTGCCATTCCTGAAAGGAAAAGAGATATGATGCTTCCAGAGATCTTCCTTTGAACACTATGACTGCCCTTCTCATAACTGAGAGCTATATCCTCAGGTTACTCTGCATCAATCAAGGAGAGAGAGAGAAACAGAGAGAGGGAGAGCGAGTTAAAATTATCCACCTAAAGCCAATCCTCCTCAAGCTGATCACTGAGCTGAATGGACCAACAAGCTCAGGGACTTCAAAATTACAGGCAGGTAAGAAAACTTTGTTTCTTTCTTGAAGAGCTTAGTTGCTTTTTTATGCACAAAAAAAAATACTTGATTGAATCTAAATATTACCCACAGTGAAAGGTTGTCATCCAAAAGAAAAAAATCTGGAAATAATGTTGCCTGAGATCATTTCCATTTGTTTAGATTACTTGAAGTCTAAAGGGAAAGTATATAGTTTTCAGAGTTTTCTTGTGATTTAAAGAGTCCTAGTTCAGGATAACTAGACTTGATCCTCAAGTTCATAGTTTTCATGTATTGAACTTTGCAGGACTAACAGTCCCAGTTTTTTGAAGGAACGGGAATCTAACCAGTTTGGAGGAACAAATGACATAATATTTTCTGTTGCATCCAAACACAATATATATTCTTCAAGCATGTTAACAAAGTAGGATATGTAAGCTATGAATGTGTATATATACAATGATGATTAGTAAAAGTAACTCTTTAGTTTTCCCTTTAAATGAGCTAAAACATCATTGCTGAATGTCTCACCAAAGTATTGGATAAATTCAAATCAATTGTCCTTTCAATTGCAACAATATTTAGTAATTTGGTCATTGTGAATTTTTTAAAATCATTTCTTACAGATTTTTTGACCAACAACTGCTGATATGCAAATAAATGATAGAAAATTGATATTAAACAACATTTTGGTACGTTATTAAAGTCTATGATTTTCTTGAAAGAATACCTCTATCTTTCGCTTTATAATAGTTTGATTAGTTTGAGGTCATGTGCTGCAAAATGCACATGACCTCAAATAACTGGATTATTCAAAATTGTGATATTTGTTTACTGCCTTAAATCTCCCAATATACATTTAATAATAAACTGACAACTGTAAATTTTATTGGTATTAGGTTTTTTTATACAGAATAATGCAGTACCTGCAATCACTTGTTTGCTGGCTTATTTTTCTTATGTAAAATGGATCTGCTTATCCAAATCCATTTTAGATAATTTTTTAAGAATAACAAGTTATGCACAGAAAAGTTAAGATTATCAAGATTTTAATGTATTTGCTATTCTTAGAGAATATGACTGTGACGTTAATTGATGTATTTGATTTGTGATGTTAAACTTGAGTGTTTGATATTCCTAGTGTCGTGTTGGGTTACTCAAAAAAAGTGTTGTTTTTGTTAGTTTTAAATAAACAGTAACAAGAGATACTTAAAATATAATTCACAATTCTTGCAAGGGAAGCACAATGTCAAAAAGGACATTTGGTGTAACATTACAGTAAAAAGACTTCAAATTAATTACATTTATACCATTTATTTATTTGAAATATCAATACATAAAGCAGAGCCAATGGGATATTATTTATTTATTTAAATTTTGATCTATTTTGAGTTCTTGGGTCAGTGCATCGCTGATGAGGTTAAAGCCACGTGCAGCACTGGGACTTTAGCTTGACTCTTCTTCATGGTCTGAAAACAGATTAAAATAGCCAAGCAAATTGTAAGGATGATCCAGTCCCTTTTCAGGTGTGAAGAGCACCTGTTGACTTGCGTGAGAGGCCAGCTCTTGTAAAATCAACAAGGCAAATAACAGAGAAAACATCATCAATTGAATTGAGTTATTTCTCCTCAACACTTAATCACAGTTAACCATTTTTCATGTCATTAAATGCAAGATTGTTTACAAACTAACAAAATCAAAAATCAGAGCAGAGTTCACAGTGAGGTCAAATAACAACAATTAATCAATGACAACAATTAATATATAAATATAGTTTTGCAAAAAAATGAAATTTCTGATTTGTTGGAAACTGATGTTGAAACACAACATAGCTTTATTACAAACTTAATTATTAATGGGTCTTTAGATTATATAGCCTGCTTTTTTCAGACTACTGAAAAAAGCCTGAAAGAGAAATTTTTGTACTATGTTTCTAGAAACCTTACATCCCATTTTCTATTGCGTGGGCCCAAGCCCTTTCATGGCTTAATATTTGAAGATGTGTGGATTATTTCATGGAGCACATTTAAAATTCTCAAAACAAATGAAAGAGTGGAAATCTAAAATACTTAGACACAGTCCTACTTGACACACAATTAGCTGGCATTTTTGTGACACCTCCAATACAGTTTTCCTATCGCTGATTGGTTGTACCCCCAACCACAGATGAAAGTAAGTTTTAGAGGGAGTCTCAAGTACTTGAGGATTTTAGTCATTCACAGGCCCATGCATACTGGGAGTCCACTGTTTGGTGATCTGATTCATTTGTCACAAAGTATTTCAATCCAGTTAAAGATTACTCAAGAAGTGTTGTTTTTACCAGTTTTCACTTTTCCCACCATGGAAGACCTAATTTTTGAAGGTCAACACTGCCTAAATTTTAACTCTGTTAATCTCATTACCTGTGATTCCTTCAGTATGGTACAAAGATTGTCTTGACTATTGATAGAATTTTTAGCCTTTAAGAAAGTTTACCTAAATTCCCACTTCTACTATAATAACTGGGCAAATAGTTACAGAAAAACAACAAAAAATGCTGATTATGCAGTTAGGACACAAATTACAAACCTAACAGATTATTGGACATTTGCAAATATATGGAACGTGGTTATCTTTGGGCAAATGAAAACACACTTTGTGAAAAGATTACCACGCTATGATGTTGAGGCTTCAAAAATGTGGACGTTGTAAAATTCTTTCTTATTTTTAAAGTGAGGGTCATTGAGGTATCAGCCTCTGAAGAGTTGTCATAAAAGTTTTGAGCATCACCAGTAGTGGTTATATTTTCTGTTGCCGATGAAGATGAGATATAACTCATGTTCTTGTTAAAGTTAACCATGCAGCCACAGAACATAATGTGGAGGATTGAATCGTGCAAAGCACAAGGTCAAAGCCTGACCAGGAAGAGGAAGAGCATTTTTAAGCCGCAGACAGGTCAGAACCCTGTGTACATGTACAATTATAAAGCAACTGGGTAGTCTAGCGCTTTTCTGAAAAGCTAAACTGGCACACAGAATGACACTGTATGTCAACAACTTCTAAGAAATCTTTCTTAAAGCTGTGTAAAGAGCTTTCTTTAACTTTACAATAAAATTTTATATTCCAATCTATTCCTAAGCCTGGTTAATCATAAGTTCTAAACATGTTTCAAATATACAAGTGTAACAATAAAATAACACTTTCAAAGTTGACCATCATTTGAAAATCTCAAAAGAAACAAACGAAAAAGAAACGTTAGGCGATTTGTGATCACTTATGAAGAGACATGCAAAAGAAATATTACTAGTGCTCACAAAACAGAACACTAGTCTGTTTTTATGTGTCTTTTTAGATATTAACACAAAAAAGTCAGTTGGGCATGGGAGGCAATATATTGTTTTCCTCCAGCTGTTACTGAGGGAAATGCGGGTTACATCCAAATCACCAAATATTCAAAGCATGACTTTTATGAAAATCATGGAATGTTTTCTGAAAGAAATATTGCTAGTGTTTTTTGACAAATATACTTTGTTTTCTGCAATTAACCAAAGACTGTTCTAGCTTGTCATATTGTTATTAATCTTTGCTTGTAGGGTATTCATGTGCTGCCACGTGTCATTGAGAAGTATCATGTCTTTAAATCTCCCCTAATGTTGTCTTTAAGCATAGCTTGTTGTCAGGTTAAGTCCCTCATGTTGTTGCTAAATCTTTATATCACTCACTCAAAGGTAGCCAGTCTGCTGCCTGAAGAGAAAAAAGATGTCATACCTTTCTGGGTCAAACTAGAAATTGCTTATTGTGATTTCATATGCAGCAAAATACATAAAAGCAGCAGGAGTTCCCGAAGAAATCCATGTGACTCTTCCCTCAGCAGCTTGTGTATCCATAGTAACCTACTGCAATATTGCTATTGCATCTCAGTCTTTGGCTCAGCGTTGTACCTCAAATTCAGGACAGAGAGCCCAGGCATTAAGTCTACCATTTTGTTGCCTCTATGAAAAAATGTTGGCTGCTAGTTCCACTGTAACATCATTTCAGATATTGCTATGGAGCCAGTCAAAAAGGAAAATGCAGCAATCTCTTACTTAGGGATGTATATGCACATGACCCATGTATACTTGCAGAGACAAATGATCTACCCTGTTATCCAAAGGATAATCAATAAAAAGCCATGTTGTAATATTTTTATTAAGGTCAGTTCTAAGCACTGCATGACTAACAGCTTTGTTCAAAAGGTAAGCAATAGTGGCACCAGCTTTTCTTGAGTGTTATGTTATTGAAAGTTTATTTATTTATTTTTAAGTAGTTTGATGACTATTTAATGTCACAGAAAAATCATTTTTTACTGCTCAAATGCTACTACCAAAACCTCAAGCCAACATCTCTTCAAACATAAATTAACACAGTACCGGAGCAAAAAACTGGAATTAGTTAGTTTGCTTATATTTCAAAGCCTTTTTTACAAAGTCACAGAAAGGGCACTACATCAGACTCAAATGTCCATGATCTCAGTGGGTGTTTAAACTGGTGATTGGCTATAAGGATAAGGAGCTTAAAAGGAACAACAGCTTATGTGTTCTGAAACCTTTTTTCTTGGCTTTGCATCATGCTCTTTGGCAAGCCTCACACACATCCTTAAGTTGTTTTAGAAATGAAAACATTCACTTTTGTTCCACTTCTGTAAATTTAGTAGAACTCTCTCAAATTGTGCTTTTAATGCCTTAATGTTATTTTCTTCTTAAACATGAAACAGTCCCATTTGCAAAAATGTTTAAGAAATTGAAATATTTTAATTTTGGTGTTTGTCGCTTCAAGTTTTCTTTCCCTTCTAAGTTAAGCAAAATATATATTTCAGAAATCTATTAGTCAAAAATGTATATTTGCATGGAGCTCAAACTAGATGTTAACATAAATTTTAACAGAAATTGAATAAAGTACTATAATGGTTGTAAATTTGTACATGACATTAAGACGAGACAATAAATGAAATTGTGATTGTAGATTCTCAGTGGATATAGATTTGGCTTATACTGTTTCTTTAAAGTTTCAACAGATGTTATGATTATTTAGTGAGATCTCTGGTAATAAGGTAAAGTCATCATTAATGAAATGAAGAACACAATTCAACAAAGCATCTGATAAAGTTTAGCAGTTTGGATCAATTAATGATTTTGTTTCAATATGCTTCCATTTGACCCAGACTGTTTTTTTTCTTACCTCGTTCTCTGTCTGTGCAACAGGAAATGTTACTCCAGGATTTGATGGATGTTTAGAAGCTGAAGTTAAATGGATTACACTGAGCTGCCAAGCACAGGAAGTCATAGGAGCCAAGTCTGATCACTTGACTGGCACTGGCACAACACCACGTCCTCTGGTGGGAGAACGTTTCACGATACATCAGCCAAGTTCACACAGCCTGTTGATTTGCCATGGAGCCAAGAAACTTTGTCTGATTCAAATAGTTAGCTTAAGGGCGAAAAGAAACGTTTGACAGCGACCTTTGTTCATTTTTGGATTACTTCCTTGCTCTCTTGGCATTTGTGTTACTTATCGTTTTGTTGTTGTTCTTGTTCTTGTTGTTTTTTGTCATCCAAGAGGAAATAATGTCTCAAGTGAATTTGTTGAAATGATATGCTACAAAACACCTACATCTAACACAAATGACATCCATTCATGGTCTTCTTCAAAGTAAAGCTAATTCTTGGGGAAACGGTCATTTATCAAGGGGCTACATTCATTCTAATAAAACATGGCCAGAGACAACAGCCTTCTGAGCCTCATGCCTTCACCTGTGAGGTATGAGCAAAGGTGTGGACCACCCCTGGGTTTAATCCTGCCTCTTTTTCCCCTACATTCTCTGATTTTTTATTATTTTTTGTCATGTGCTGCTGCTGTGGGCACCATAGAATATGACTATGGAATTAGTCCCAAATTTGTCTGTACTCCCGTTCCCCCAGAAGCAGATCCCAGCTGTTATTCACCACCTTCTGTGCCCCATGGACCAAGTAGTAGCAGTCACGGGAATGACCACAGCACTGGCAGTCATCGGGGCATAATGTCAGATGAGGCAAAAGCCACCATTTTGCATCTTCGTGAGAGCCTTGTAAGGCAGAAGGAAACAATCCTGGACCAGAGGGAGACCATCAGAGAACTGACTGCCAAACTCACATTGTGTGAAGGGTTTGGCGGTCACCACAGCATTGGTCATCACGAAAGCCACCATGGTTACCATGACACTCATCATGACACACACCATGGTAGCCATCAGGATAATCATAACAGCCATCATGATGAGCACCATGGACATCATAGCAGCCATCATGGGCCATCATCACTGCACCATGGGCCCTCAGCACATCATGGCAGTGATCATCACTCCTCCCATGGCAGCCACAGGTCAGACCTCCACCACCAAAAGGGCTCATCACATAGCAAACACAGCTCTTTTTCACCAGAACAAACTGGAAAGACGCTACAGACATTGAAAGAGAGGCTGGAGAACTTGCAGGTGAGTGAAGCAAAATGAGTTTCAGACATTTTCAATGTTCACATTGACCTTAATTCTAAACTGTTACCAAAATGTTGCTAATAGGTTGCCATGTCATGGTTTTGAAGTGTCATAAACTGAAACTTTTGCATTATTTTGGGATATTTATGTTAGCCTTACTAATGCAAAGTGCTTAAATTTATCATGCATGCACAAGGATACTGTAAACATAAATTGTTTACAAAAAGAACTTCAATGGGAGTAAAATCAGAGGCCTTCTTGTGGCAATCCAACAATGCTACTAATCTTTCCAACTGTGTAGTATCTAAATCAAACAACAGAAACATGCACGTTGTTTCTCATTCTGGAGTTCTGTGGGGGCGTTTTGACACCTGGGTTTTGTTTACATTGGTCCAAATCAATTTATTTTAACTTTCACTTTTTTCTGGTGGTTTGGTTTCTTCAAATCCATATGTTAACAAACAAAACCATATGGGGGGAATGAACCAGAGTTTGCTTTAATGGTGCTCCAAATCCAGTCCCCAAGCACTTGTGGCCACCCATTTTTAGTTGTCTCTATTCCAACACAACTGATTGAAATGGCTCAGCTGTACCTGAGCATGTCCCAAAGTTGTGCAGAGGCCTGCTAATGAACCATTATTTGATTCACGTGTGTTGAATCAGACAAAAGAACAGCTGAGTGGGTATGCAGCATACCCACTCTTGAGGACAAACATTGGACACCGTTTTAAATGGACCAAACACTTAAGGTATAAAAACATCAGAAGTGTCCATGGGGAGTTTCTTGCTACCTGCATTCCAATCAGAGTAAAGGAAAAAGACATTTAAAATTTCAACAACTGGCAGCCTTTCTGGGGTGTCTTGTGACTTTGTGTAAGCTGGGATAGCCTACAGGTAATGATGAACCAGAACAACATAAATCAGGGACAATTGTGCAGATGGAACAATATAACAATTGCACAGATTTTAAAAACAGTTTTACAATTATGGCAGTTTTTTAAAGTAGATCTTTAAGTGTTAATCAGTCTCTCCTCAACTTATTTGGTAACATTTTTATTTTAAGCATACTACAAGTGAATGAGATATAAAGGTCATTAAATAGATTATATATATTATCTATTTTCTTTGGGAAACAATCAAAATGTGATTAAATGTTATTATTTTCCCAATTAAGAAACTAGGCACAAAGACATATTTGCTCCTAGTCAAAGCAAATCTGTCTTTTAGAGACCTGACACTTGACACAGAAATAGGTCCCAATTGCTCCGATGTACTGGTGTTGTTGGGCAGGATGGCTTATGAAAGTAGAGCGTGATGATTTGGGGAAAGTTTTGCCTTTAACTTCATCTTAGTCATTCACACAACTCATCCACATAATTGTGCCTGTTTACATGTATGTGAAAAGCCTCATTTAGTGTGCAAGTGGTCCCAGACTATGGTCAGAGACATCTCATTCAGTCTCCCTTAAAGGTGCTAGTCAAAACATGATCACTGCCAGGATTTATCCTGTGTCACTCCCTCCTCTAACAAGATGTCTACACCATTGGACCCTGGTCATGCACCGATCGGCGCTAGCCAGTCTCACCTTCAATTACCTTCATCCCTCTTGATAAGGCTACTAACTGTGGCGTGTGTTGGCAGGAAACAAAGCCGGATTTGCCGGTGAGGAAGATGAGCACAAGCAAGGGGGAGAGGAAATGAAAGCTAATAAAGGCAGGGGTTGAAAGTGCTTTGAAATTGAAGAAATATTTTGCTAAATTTTATTTTTAATTCCACTCCATTAAGATATTATTGCAATAGAAATAAAAATGCTATTTAAACCTTGATTTTATTATTTAAATTAAGATTATTAATGCCGAAACTATTAGATGATATTTAGACTGCTAGAGCAGCTTATAATACTATTTATATTTTTATCTCCAGGCAAGAAACTCCTCCAGTTCCTACTCGAGCTCCCTGAGAGAACTCCTCCAGCGAAAGATCAATGCTCTAGAAGAACAGCTACACAGTTACTACAGAGATCACCATAATGACCACCATGCTGACCACCATGATGACTCACATAATGATAACCACAGCAGCAGCCACCATGATGACCACCATTCTACTCACCATGGTGCCCATCCTGACGATAGCCACCATGATAGCCACCATAGCAGTGGTCACCATGAAGACCATCACAGCAGCCACCATGGTAGCCATAGATACAACCATCACAGCAACCATAATAGTCGCCATTATGACCCCCACTATGGCTGGCATCATGGTCATCGCTATGGTCACCATGAAGACCATCACAGCAGCCACCACAATGACCATCATAATGACCACCATGGTGACCATCATGGTGGTCATGATAGCCATCATGGCCACCATGAGTCTCTCCATGGACTTGGACACCATGATGACCACCATGATGATCACCATGGCACTGAGGACCATGAGCACAATCATGAAGGGGAGCACCCACCCAGGCGCCTTCCTTACACTAGCAAGGAAACAAGTCTGCGGGGCTCTGGACACAGCAAGCTGGAAACAGTTCTTAGCCAACTACATCATAATGAACATGGTAAGCACACACACCCACACATGTTCTGAACTAAACATTTACATAAATCAGTTGCTATTGGTACTTAGGTATTTTAGATTATTCATCAAAATTACATCTTTACATAAATACTCAAATATCATGCAGGTTATCTTTAACTCTATATTTGACAAATATTGTGTAACACACAATGTTTCCATTTGTTACTGTTCTGAACTCCGTTTGAGCCACTCATCTGTGTAGAAATGTGACAGATTACAACTCCAAATAAAACAACAAATAACTTTATGAGACCTTGTGGTAATATGTATTATTCAGGGGAGTCTGTTGAATAGTTGAAAAGTATGAAACAATTGAAACAACACCCTTAATCTCTAAATTCAACATGTCTCCCACTAAGCTGCACTCTTACAGGGATTGGCATTCACCAATCCCTGTATATTTACTCCTATGTTTCCTCGGTCCTTTGTGGAGCTGTCAGCATTTTATATTAACATGTGGGAGTTACACAAGGAAGCACTAGGTACTGTTAGCCAGTGTTGACAGTTTTCCTAACCCTCATCCCCACAGCACACGCTGCCGTATGTTGTGGATGTTTTGCTACTTCATGACACCTGATTTTAACTGATGGCTGATTAACAAGTTTGGCTGAACTGCAATCATCTGATTCATTTGTGTTAAAGAAGGGAAACATAAAACATGCTGGCAGAGTGCCTTGTGGACCAGAGTTCAGCAACACTGATATAACACCTTAAATTCCAGTTTAGTTCTTAAACTTTACACTTTAAGCTAGTAGCCCTGCTTTGGTCAGTTAGCTCCATCTACTTTTATCATGTTATATGGTTGTTTTAGTCCTAATTTTATTTGTTTAAATTTAGTAAACAGCCACCAGTCATGACATGGATTAAATTATACATAAGAGGATAGAAATCATCTATTTCTGCTTATGACTATGTTTAATGTGCCTCATAAGTCATCTCAGTTCATGTAAAGTGTACTAAAACAATTATTCAGCTTTTGTAGTTAATAAAAAAAACAACAGTAAAAACTAAGCTAAAAGTGTTGGCTTGAAAGGGAGTTCTATTGCAAATCTCTAGCCTACGAATGGCCAAAGCTTTTTTTTTGTTTAGCTTTATTGGAATTAATTTAGTCTTTTCTCTCATCTTACCAGGAAACCAAAAGAAGCTTAAGAGTCCAAGTGCTTTCCTACTTGAGTTCCCCATGAGAACCAACTACATGTATGCCAGGATGAAGCGATCAGTGGTCAATGAGATCTTTGCCCTGACCATCTGTCTGTGGCTGAAGCCAGGGGAAGGTTCTGGCCTCGGAACCCCCATTTCCTACGCCGTGCCTGGGCAAGCTAATGAGCTGGTGCTAATGGAATGGGGCAGCAACCCAATGGAGCTGCTCATTAATGACAAGGTGTTGTAACATGGTCACATGTACAAAAACATCTACCTTCAAATATGGCAGAAACTGAATGTGGTTTAAGCCCACATAAGCATTTAACTGGAAGCTTATATGAAGTCATGCTTTCTTATAGACTTGTCCGTGCATAATTAAAAAAAAAAAAAAATGATCACGAATGTACCAAAATATATCTTTTTACTATATATCTGATTATAAAATAAATTACCAGCTGAAGAAAGTGAGCAACAGGGTCAACTTCTTAAAGATACATTCCTGTACTACTTTCCCCAACAGTCAAACATGTTTAGTCAATTTACCCAAATGTTTCCCATTCCTCATAGAATACTTCAATATTGATTTAAACAATACCATCAACTTATTTACTTCAGGTATTTCTTATGTTGTATTTTAAAAATACAACATAAGAAATATGTGAAAAAAAAATAAGGTTTTTATTTTTACCTAGGAAGAGAGGTTTGTAAATCTAGTTGTGTATATTTTTTCTCAAGGAAATTTACTGTGGACATCTAGGTTCGTCTGACATTGACCTACAAACAAATGAATGACCTACTAAGATTTTCATTATACTACTAATCCCCTAATCTTTTCTCTGAAAAGCCTTTACGTTTTGTTCCTTTTGAATGGAAAGTATTGGTTGACTATGTCCCTTCTTTGCCCTAGTACTGGGTGATCACAACAAACAAATAAGCAAAGCAATTAATCCTGTTATAGTCTTGTACTGACTGACCTAATTGTCTGTAGGAGAGACCAGGAAGATAAAACTATCATGTTTGTTGTTTGTGAGTCACATGCATAGTCATGACCAAAACAATTAATGACCCACTTAAGTCCATGAATTCAGTTTGAATTGGCTGAAAATTTAATCTGCTTTCAAAGTACAGCTGTAAAAATGAAACATAACTTGATATCTGTAACCAGCTTGTGCCTAGTGGAAAATCAACAAAATAAAATAATTCTCAAAAACAATTCAGCAATATTGCTGTTGGGCAGGGTGTCCACAAATTGACCCATTTCATTCATTTATTTTATCATGTTGCATTTCAAGATGCCCACCACACTTGTAAGCATGAATGAAACTGGTAAACTGTCATTGACAGGATATAGAAGGCAATTGTGAAGACAGCAGTTTAAGTAAGATGAGGCAAAGTCTTCAGTTATAGTTTAAATAACAGTTTTTTGTGTATTTTTTTTTTTTTACCTTTTCCTTCTTTTCTGGTTTATAGGCAGTGACACTACCGATCACTTTGACAGATGGAAAGTGGCATCATGTGTGCGTGACATGGTCAACACGTGACGGCGTTTGGGAGGCTTATCAGGATGGAGTGAAGAAAGGTTCCGGACAGAACCTGTCAGCCTGGAATCCCATAAAACCAGGAGGGATCTTTATGTTGGGTCAGGAGCAGGTGAGCCGTTTGTTTTAAGTATTATTGAACTGTTAATATGTACCTCCTCTTTGGAGTTTTATTTATTTATGTGCCTTCTCCTCCACACCACAGGACACAATGGGAGGTCGCTTTGACATTACTCAATCTTTCTTGGGAGAATTGTCAGATCTCCAGTTTTGGTCCAGAGTCTTGACAGCCAATGAGATTCACACCCAAGCAACATGTGGAAACCACCTCGTTGGTGACGTCATGTCGTGGTCTGAAGAGCAAGTGGAACTTCATGGAGGGCTGACTGAGCTTCCTTTTGAGCCTTGTCACTAAATAGAAACATTGAATTCTCACAGGCAAAGCAGTAGGATTATATGATTAAATGCATGTGTCAAAAATGGATGGGGAATGGAGAAATATAATTTTTCTGCCTTCTCCACCTACGCGCTCACTTCCATGTTCTCAGCAGGACTGCTTTGAAAGCTCCCAAGAGCGCAGCGCTTTGGATTTACTGCCTGTATGGTCACGACTGCAGCGGCTGCTCTGATGGATTCAACACACATAATTGGATTTCCTTTCAGCAGAACAGCGACAGACGTTGCTGGATGCTATTGACGAGTTTGCTGCAATCATCACAAGCATTAAAAAGGGTGAAAAAGAGAGTAAAAGGGACAGGAAAAAAGCCTCATCAGCTGCTTAGCAGGATTGATGTTGTCACAGGATATGTTTCTTTTACAGGTCAAACCTGGCATTTTTATAGCATTACTCGATAATGTTAACTTGTATACATTACGTATATTAGTATTTCATATTGAAAATAATGCAGGCTATTTGTAGAAAAAAATACAATTAAAAATAATTAAATGGATGGGATATGTGTTGTACCAAATTATGCATGTTGTCAACACAGAACTGAAAATGCTTTTCAATTGACTGTTGTCGAAGAGTTGTTGCATAACGGTGAGAT
Source organism: Poeciliopsis retropinna (assembly GCA_010277075.1). NCBI lineage: Eukaryota > Metazoa > Chordata > Actinopteri > Cyprinodontiformes > Poeciliidae > Poeciliopsis > Poeciliopsis retropinna. The sequence goes on along the minus strand of VMRM01000025.1, from coordinate 10,079,294 downwards.
GGTTCAATGTCAGGTGTGACATGCTATGGCTTTAAGCCACCTAACAGCATCAAAACAGGTAAACCGGCCTACAACGTGTCAGCGCTGTGAAGCCAAAGTCTCCTGATCAACTGGTGGCTTATGGTAGGATTTACCTGTGAACATCTGACCTGATCCTGCCTATTTTCAACCAGCTCAAACCTTAAGGCAAAGGCAGACATGCCAGCACAAATGCAGTTGCACATGCTCAGAAAAGCTAAAGAAGTGAAAGAGTATTGTTGATCCCATGGTAGCAGCTTGTACCTTCACTTTTTTTTCTTTTTGTACATGTACATAGTATTATATGGTCTCTTTCCATTGATCAAAATACTTTATAACTGTATTTGTTATATTGTAAATAAGTAAAAAAAAAAAAAAAAAAAAACAGTATTTTCCTAATCTTCACTTATCTCTTTTTGTTTTTGAAGCATATCCTATATAACGAATTGTTGAAATCAGTCTAAGTTCGGCTTTAAGTCAGGCTTTCTTGCTTTGACTGGTCTTTAAGTTAAAAAAGGGATATTAATTACAGCATTTAAAAAAGAAAATAGCTTTAAACATCTGCTAAATCTTTTATGTATGCCAAAGTATGAAGCACTTTGAAATGTTTGTCCTGTTTTTTTGTGATAATAGTGGGCCAAATGTGTGTCACACCTCTTTCAAACTTGTTCTTTGTTTTTGTCATTTAGACTACATACATTTATTACAGAGAAATATTTGCAAGCTCTTAACTCAATATGTAGAACAATGGTAACGTCATCATCATTAATACAATATCTGCTTATTTTCGCCTTTGCTGTATATTCCAGCATTTCGATAGCATTTGATTTGTTTAGCCTTTGTATTTATATAACATGTTATAGTTCAAAACAGTCCCTCCCTCAAGTGGGAGCCAAAAATGCATACAGATTTGTAAAACTTGAAGGAGTAAGATTATGAATCATAAATGCTGGAAAATGTTTGTAAATATACACCAATTTTGAATAAAACAATTTAAAATAACATTTCTGTAATGTCCTTTAGAGAACATAGATTAAGTGTGTACCCATGCAGGTAATGAGTCTTAGTTATGTTAGCTTCTTTTACAAAAGTACAAAAAGTTATTTGGTGTTTGAAGAGTTAGTTCAGACTGAAGTGAGCTTCTGCGAAGTTACTATCATTTCCTTGCTAAACAAAATTGTATTAATGGAAGTTGGCTGCTAGCCAGACACGCTGTCTGTTTCAGCTGGCTTTAGCAGGTTACATTATTAAAACCAACAATAATGGTCATATGCACTGGCCATAACACTTTGCAGATATTGACAGTATACAATTTCACAATAGATCAGTATTATGTCTGGAAATTAATATTTCTAGGTTAATTGCCCAGAAATGTTTAGCAGAAATTGAATGCATTTAGGCATTAAGACACAGCAAACACAACTTTCTGAAGTTAAAGCTGAATACTGAAAGGGGTAAGACTTCAAACATAGTCCCTTTTGTGTTGATTTGAATAGTTTAGACACTGCTGACTGCTTTTTAGTTTTTACACACAACCATTCCTGTAATTTTTTGAGAATTTTTTTTAAAACTGATCAAATACCCAGTGAGTTGCAACTATGTGAAGAATATCAAGGGAGAATGGACAGATTGGTTTGAGATGATAGAAAGACAACAAGCTTTCAGATTTTGAAGAAGATGGTCTGCAGTAGCTGAAGACTGGATTCCACCCGTACCACCTAAGACCAGGTTCAGTGAAGCTAAATTTGCAAAGGCTCACCAAAATTGGACAGTAAAAGATAGGAAGAAATGAATGCCTAGTCTAATGAGCTTTGATTTTAGCTGTGGCACTCAGATGGTATTGTCAAAGATTGATACAAACAACATGAACATTTTGGTTATGTCATGGGTTGCACCAATAGATCTAAGTCTAAGACCATGTAAAATGAACAATTTTCCTATCACATAGGCAGTGTGTGCTCACCATATTGAAGGCCAAGTTCAAAAACAGAAAACAAAAAAGGTGTACATGTTTCATAGACATAGCTGTTATTTAAACTATTTCTCAGCCACCACAAGGACGTAAAACTATACCTTTCATCAATTCTGGAGGAAAATAACAAGTTTAATCTTGAACACTTTCCACAAAGCATTTGTGGAAAGTGCAACATCTCACCCTAATTCCTAATGAATTGGAGTTCAAAACAACAAATAAATGGGATCGAATACTTGGATACATCTATCCTTCTATTATTTTTTCTGTGCTTGGTCTCATGTGGTTTATTTAAGGAGGACTGGAACAAATATTCAACAATCAACAATAAATTTACATTTTCTCACCCTGTAGAGGTCACAAGCCAACCACAGGGCAACACACAGACATATAGGTAAAACACCAGTACATGTGTACTTTAAAAAAAAATGCAATTTGCATTTGCATTTGGTTTCCTTCTCTAGTGAAGGAAACCAAAGTTCCTTCTCTAGTGAAGGAAACCAAAGTGGGAGGAAGCTGGAGTACCCAGAAAGATGTGCATACTGAGGGAGAACATTCAAGGTTCACGTGTAAGAACATATCAGCCCAAAATAACACAAGTACAGGAACAATCCAGGGACAAAACACAAGTTAGTTAATGCATTCAGATTATTGAAACATTTAGGCAATAAAATGACAGAAAATCAAGGGCAACACTAACATGTTGTTCAGTGTTAGATCTGTTTCTTTTAAGGCCATGTTTGTTGCCAGTTTAAGGGGTGTTGTGGAGACACATGAAATGTTAGTAAATTAAACAAAGTATTTTAACTAAAAAATGTTTAGTATTGTTAAAGAATAACCATTTTCAATTCCTATCACAGCCACTAGAGGCTGCACATTCCTTGATATTCTCTGAAGGAAGGGGAAAATGGTGGCTTCAGTCCTGCCAGACTTATTTTACTATCACACTCACATCTACTTTACATACAGTTGGAGAGCCATGAATTTGGTATTCATACGTGACACTGCGTCATACTCTTGATCCTCTCTTTTGTGCTTGTTGGTAGTAGGAGCTTTTGAGCTTTTCAGAGGTTTACAAGCTTTGTAAACCTAACGTTTGTAAATATAACGTGCATATGCTGAGATCATGATGAGAGTAAGCAATGGATTAACTTTGCTGGAAGGAGAAACGACTAAAGCCGCCCAAGGAAAAAGTAATTGAGTTTTTTTTCTTTCTCTAAATGGTGTGATTGCATAATAGCCCTTTTATAGTTTTTTTTCCCCCTAAAACACTTAACGACTTTCCACATTCAGAACAGATCAAGTGCTTCAAGTGGATGGTTCCTGCACTTGAAAAATCAATTATTTTGCATCAAGATGTATTAACTGTGTCAAGTGGTTTTTAAAACCTCTGTGAACTCATTGTTCATTTAGTTATTTTTTTCTAATAATTTAATTTCTGAGCTTTTCCTGCTTTGACGTTAAGGGTTAAGTAACCATGAAAGCTATGGTTTTTTTTAGTAAATTATATGGAAGGAGAACATTAGTGTGTTGCCATGCTAATAGTTGCAGTTTTGGTACACATTTTACAATGATTTTCTTTTCAAACTTAAAGTGAGAAGGGTTATGTTGATATTTCTTAGAGAGACAATGACACATGTTCTTATTGTAGTCTGTATATTGTTCTATGTGTATCTTCATCTGCATTTCACTTCAATATTTCTCAAAATTCAAGTTAAAACTTTTAATATAGCTTGATTGTAGGCTAAAAATATATGTTTCTGCACTGTTGAGCTGATGCTGGGAAATTTGCTCATACTTTTGTTTGGGCTTTTGTCTTTTAGCTTCATTCAGTGACCACAGACAGTTGTCTCATTACTTATCTCTGCTCTGCTTCCTGCTCACTATCGTGGTTCTGTTGCAGACTCTCTGCTGTGAGTATGCCATCTTACATCTGCAACAGTGACTCTAATATAGAAATACAAACAGAAGACAGTATGAGATCATCAGTGTTGATTATGTAAGTCTCTAAAACCCCTCTGGAGTACAATATTAATGAAAACATTACTCTGGAAGACAAGATTCGGTTTCCTGTTCAACTGATGTGGTTGCAAAGCATTTTGAGAGACTGTTCTGATGTTCAGCTAAGTGGGACAGCTATGCTATTTTATTCACATCAGCTTTCTATTAGTCAAAGACTATTGTGGCCCTGTGGGTTATCCAGTAAATTATTTTGTTAGAATTGTACATATTAGAAAAATGGGTGGTAGTGCAAAGTAGAAATAGGGTTCCATTGTTCTCAAAATATTTTTAAAGAAAATTTTCAAATGACATTCAAGATACTTAAATTTTAAGTTAAACAGATGTTGATAAAATGTGCAAGAAACAGTTAACAGTGCACTGGAGTATAAAATTGAGAAATGAAGGACATATTGTGATGAAACATTAAAAGAAATGTAATCTTTTTTATCACATAAATGTATTCCTTCTAACAATCTACTAACAACAAAAAAAACTTGCTGTATAAAAAAATGAAAACAATTGCGTGTGATCCCACAGTGGTTCAGATTATGTTGACTTCTCAGTCTCAGTCATCTCTGCAAGAAAGCAAACTGCAAGATCTGACAAACAGGCTGGAGATGCTGAACCAGTCCCATCACCTCCTGTTCACCCAGTATCCTGCTCTGAACCAGTACTGTCCCATCAACAACTCTTCCACTGGTGGTGAGTTTGTGTTCAAGCTTCAAAATTCTTGAAAATTTACTTTGTTGAAAAAAGAAATCTGCTAATAATGAATGAGAGGTGATTTTAAGCTGAAGTTCAGAATTAAGAATGGATTTCTTCATTTGGCTAGAAGGCAACACATACAACTGAGGACCTAACAGGCTGTCTTAGGCTAAATTAATAAAACTGCCAAACTGTAAAGTTGGACAAAGTGTGTTTTCTTAAATGTCCTTGCAAATTCTTCAAGCTCATTTTTGATATTCATAAAAAATGATCAGGTATTGGGAGTTAAAACAAATGGTAACAATGGCTGATGTTGACATCACAAACCTCAAATGTGATTTTCATATTTTGGTAAAGTGTAGTACTCTCTATTCCGATGCAGAATATCCAACATGATAAATATAAATAATTCCGGGCTTAATTGTACACAATATAGATTACATTTGAGCAGACTACAGCTATAACACTGAAAATTACTTATTCGTCCATTAATAATATAAATTCTATTGATTTTATTCAAGAGTTTTTCACATTTTGAAAAATTAATAATTAAAAAAAAAAATTCAGTGAGAAACTGAAAGGCGTGTCTACCTAACTTTGATGTGAACTTTAACTCTTTATATAAAAAATGCAAAATATAAGCATAAATAGTCAATAATTATGTCAAAGATAAAATAGTACAATGTTATGTTTTGAAAAGGGGAATTTAAAGGACATTTTAGATGGATCAGGGATCAAAATAAGATGATTTCACAATGGCAGAATTAGAAATTCATGGAAATCTTCTGACAAAAATGTTTAAAGCAGCTTATAACAATTTCTAAAGCTTTTTTTTCTCTCTGTGATTTTAACCTTTCAAACAGAGAGAAAGTGCAAACCATGTTTGATTGACTGGACACTTCAAGGAGAGAAATGTTTCTACTTCAGTGAGGATAGAGCTGACTGGATCAGTAGTCAGTACCTCTGCATGTCACTGGGAGGCGCTGTGGCTACAATCAAGACAGAGGAGGAACAGGTGATCATTGATATCGCTCTCTCTGTCTCCCCCCGCCTCTCTCTCTCTCCCTCTCTCTCAAAAATAAAAAACAGACTTAGTTGCATTCAGTCACAAATTCAGTGGAAACCATCTCGGGACTCAGCTTAAACATCTTTTCATATATCTTTATATGTGGGTTATTGGAGCTCTATTGGTATTTTAGGCATCTTCTGCACATATTTGGAGTTACTGTGCAATGAGATGTTCCAGAGTTTATATATCCACTGGTTCTGCATGTGCATATATAGCCATGCACATATACATGCATAGCAGCAGCAGTGAGTTTAGTTAAGAAAAGCTTTACGACAACTAAAAGGAGCGGAGGAAGCTTAAGGTCATTGGAGGTTTAGTCTTTCATTAAAGTTACAGCTCATGTAACACAGATTAGATACAGAATTTATTATCATAAGACAAGTTAAAGCAAAACTACTGAAGAAAATTAATTTGACCCTGATGTTATCAACTTTTTTCTCAGGAGTTTCTATTTAAAATGGCCCAGAACCAGAGCCATGGAGACTCATACTGGCTCGGTCTAAGGAGCAGTGCTGTTGACGGGACCTGGCAGTGGAGTGACGGCACCCCGCTGGAGAACAGACCACAGTGAGTGTAAAGACAGGGCTGAAGAGGCGGAGGAGTGTAAGAAGGGCATCAGAGGTTAGAAGCCAGCAGTTCTTTTTAAGCTTGTAACAGTTTGATCACATGTTTAAGGACAACCTGTCAGGTTACACAACTATAGAGAGAAAGGATGGTAATTTAGTTTATCATTTAATTTAAAAAGACATTGTTTCTTCCAAACAAACAGTGGAAAGTTCTAGGTTTCATCAGATTCTAGATATTTTATTGTCATTCAGAATATTGACTACAGGTGCATACATGAACAAAATTCCATTAAAGCACAACACTTAAAATATATAAATATATAAAAAATATATAAAAACTAAACTGAACAGAGGATAGCAGAGAGAAAAGTAATGGTGTGTTATGGCAATACAGCAGGCATTGCAGAATGAAACTGGATTGTTGCATTGAATTATTACGCAGAAATTGTTATCCTTGTATGTCGACATCCTGACAAGAAGACTATAAACTTTTACAGTAAAGAAGTCTTATGGTTTGAGGTATAGAGATGTTGCATATGCTGGCTATTCTGCATTTCATGCTCCAACACCAAGAACTGATTCTGAAGTAGATGTGTACAATCTCTGACACTTTTAACCACATGAAAAAGCAGTTCCAGCCTCCCAAATCCTTCATAGAAGGAGGAGTCTCTGTAATTTCCTATTCTGTCCTCACCACTCTCTCAGGAGCCTTCCAGTCTGCAGCTGTGCAGCTGACAGCCCATACAGAAATCCACCTGTCAATATGCATCAATAGAATGTGCTGAGAATGTTGGTTGGCAGGTGAATCTTCTTGATTCATTGCAGGAAGAGACGACTCTGTTGAGCTCATTTTATCAGAGATGTAATGTTCTGCAGTCCAGGATAGATTACAATATTTATTTGACCACCTAGTAACTTAAAAAAATCAGAAGAATTTTGGGGCACATTTTTTTGTACATTATTGAAGTAGATACCATGATTTGTTTTTCTTCTGGTGGATTTAAATATGATTACCTGCAGCACATTCTTTTTAATTGATTGTGTTATAGCCCATAGACTTTAAAATATTAATTATTCATAATCATAATCTGCATGAGCAATATGAAAGAAATTGAAACATCTGTTTCATCCAGGAAAAGCCTGATTATACTTGCATTTTAGTAAACATAACTAACATCTTGGGTGATAGAAGATACTAGCAAACTCCCTTAGCAACAATATGAGTGAGATATGTTGACGTAGAGGTGGATAATGGTATATAAGGATTTATCTATTTTTATCTTGTCTCTGCAGGTTTTGGGAACATGAACCAGATGTCACAGGAGAGAGGAAGGAGCTCTGTGGTCGACTTACACCAGAAGACAACTACTGGAAGAGCTGGTTCACCTCCAGCTGTTCTGGTCAGCTGAGGAGAATCTGTGAGCGCAAACAAGCTTCCCTACAATGACCAGAGTCAAAGGCTTTCTTTTATTATTATCATTATTACTTTTAAATTTACCTGCTAAATCTTTTCTCTTATATATTAAGGTGGTTTAACATAGAAAAGAATATATTAGGGATCAGTTGTGTTGTTCCACATTTTTGTCACTTTATAAAGACGTAAAAAAAATCCTAGAAGCAAGAAGCAAATATTAGGATCATGTTTACATGACTAATTAGAGAACAGTGACTTTGTTTCAAAGACGGTTTTGTTACTCTCTCATTTTGAACACTTGTTTAAACCCTACTTATGTTTTCTACTTGTATTGTTTTATTTGCTGATTTTATTTGTAATTTGTTCTCTAAGGTTTTTTTTTCTTTTTCTTTATGATTTTTATAGTTTAGAAATTTCATTCTTCATTTTGTATCTCTGAATTGTATAAAAAAATATTACAAATAAAATTTTCCAATTACTGCCATGAAATATCAAAATTATGGTATGTTTGTGAAACTCTTAATTTCTATCTGATTAAAATAACTGTTAGTAAATTGGTACATATTTATTTATTTATTTTATTTTATTTTTTTACTTAAACTGGCTATCTTCAAACATTTATTTGTACAGTCTATGTGTACATTCTTTGTTTGTCCAGTAGATGGCAGTGCTGCACTGAGAAGTGCTTCTTATAGACTCCGTTTCCCAGCATGCTTTATGAGTGATTTCGGTTGTTGAGCAGAAAGAACAAGCGCGGATTAGAGTTGAGCTTATTTGAGACGGTATTGTAAATGTACTTTTTCTAAAGAAAAACAATTTAGAATTAACTTTGTTATTTAGAAATACCACCAGCGAAAGAATTTAACTATATAAGAATGTGTTCTTCGTGTAAATGCTATTAAGAACGTGAAATAGTAGAATTTACTTGTTTGAAGAGATTAGTGACCGCTGGTGACCAGGTTTAACCATAATTTACTACATTTATCTCGTAGACCAAATGTAATGGACAGGTTTAGAATCCGGTGGACTGTCGTAACCAGTTTTGTTCCACAGTTTTTTTTTAATGTTTTGTTTGTTTTGGTTTTTCTCTATAAATTGAAAAACTGAGAACTGTAGTAAACCTATCTTTTTAAACGTTGACACATTTTTAAATGAATTCTCAATAAAAGTATTTAATGCACTCCGTTAGTCAGAACTTTAACCTCCAATGTTGACTTTGTTTTAACATTCGAGCTATGGAAGGTTATTTCTGAAAATCATTGTCTTCTGTGCTATCTTGTGTCCTCCAAAGTGAAGTGCACATTGGCCAATAGTGTGATGCCATTCGGTCAAATACTGTAAATTAATTTATCGTGGAAATAAGATGCATTAATAGTCTGGTAAATAAGTTCATAGGTAGAAAATTGTATGATTAAATTCATGATAAGAATGATTTAAAAAAATGGGATTTGAAATTTGAACAGATTGGAACATCTGTATTACAAACTATCTTTGTCATTTTTGCAGATACATGACCGAGTGAGCGCTCTTAGCAAACTGAATTTCTCCGGTAACCTTGTCAACAAGATTTTAGGCGGTTAAGACAAAGTAAACGGCTCGTGAACACCCAGAGTGCACTTTATACGCTTTGTACATTCGAAAACTTTTGTTTTTGTAAGTATTTATGTGTTTGAAAGACACATGGGCATGGGCTTGTGATGTTTTTTCTTTGGTTGATAAAATATAGAACAGTGTACATAATTTTTGAGTGTATCGATGCGATATGTATACTTGCTAGTAATGTAGTTTTCCGTTGTATTTCAGTTAAAAAACAGTGTGTCATTAAAATGAGTGTATTAGCTAGTAATGTATTTTTATTTCTGTTATATTACAGTTACAAAAACGTTTTGAGTGTAGCAGTAAGATTTTTATTAGCTTCTAATGTAGCTAAATCCATTTATCCACAAAAATCTTGACTGAAAGATCTTCCGTTAAGAAAAGCGTGGCAGTTGTTCCCTGACAAGGTCACGTGTTGCAAAGACAGCACAAGTATACCGACATTAATTTCATTCATTCATTTTAGGACAAAGTTGGTTTGATTTGATTTCAATCTGAAAAATAAACTTAGGTTTATGTAATTATTGTTGACATTAAGTGCTTACCCCATTTGCATTGATTGCATTTTGCCTGTAATACGTTATTGTTCTTATTATCATGCTGTTGAACTTGTGTTGATATCCAGAGGCTGAAAATGTCTGTCAATTTTGAAGAGAAGCTTAAGAACTACAGGACAGCTCCTTTTGATGCCCGGTTCCCCAACACCAACCAAACCCGGAACTGCTATCAGAACTACTTAGGTAAACAGGACAGTGTGCTTTGTTTTATTAGATCCATTTAGGATCACGAGCATGTTTTCTCAGGTAATTTCTGTTTATATTTTGTGATAGGATTACATTTGTTTAAAGATTAAAAAATAAAAAACTAGCTTTAGTTCAATGTGCAGATGTCTCTCTCTGTTTACACTTGGAATTTGCACTGTTGGGTAAGTGTATATAAAACTAGATATGCCAGCTAGACTACAGGCAGCCACTATTTATATTATAATTTAGTCATTTGAGCACATGCTAAGTATTTGATTAAAAAAAACGAAAACAAGATAAAAGTGTAACTCTTTGATATTAAAAAGAAAAAAAATGTGTAATTTCTTATTATATTGGAGGAAAATCCTGCCTCAAGTCAAGATACAGCTCACAGAAGTGAAGGTTACATAATCTTATATTTCTAGTGCAGATATGCTCTATAAAGGAGAGGAGAGATGGAGCTGTTGGAGCATGAATAAAATGCTTGCTCCATTTTAGACTGATAGTAAAGTTTCTTCAATGAAACCTTTGAAAGCAGCTAAATGTTCCCTGATGAGACCTAGTGCTGTTTTACTGTCACTTTAACACATGTATTACCTGCAGTTTACATTCTGGACTTTCAGTCACAGAAGATTTTGCCAATTATACTTTTTTTTTTTTTTTTTTACAATTAATACAAATAATAAAACTTTGGCATTTCTGTTTAATAACTACCCATAACAGAACTGATAATTTGGGGTTTTGTGACATCTTTTGTGCAAAATTTTAAATATATGTAGGACACCATTTGCGCATCCTTTCTAAAGCAGTTTTTCCAGATCAAAAATGTTTCAGATTGTGCAAAATTTATTGAGTCATATATTCATATATTGTAGTTTTAGCATAGGATAAATATGCACTGTAATTAAAACTAGGGTAAGATTAAAGTTCCAGAGGTACTCAATCGTGCAAACTATTACTTACTATTAGTGTTTACCTCCTGCTGCTTAACTAATTTTAAAATTTTTTTTTTACTGCTTTCATATTCCCTCAACAGATTACCACAGATGTAAGAAAGTTCTGTCTGCTAAAAATCAGAAGACGACTCCTTGTGAGTGGTACCACAGGGTGTACAAGAGTCTCTGCCCCATTGCATGGGTATGTGTGCCATGATATGGATTAACAGAAGAAAATACAAATAGTTATTAGTGTGGAACATTTGCAGCAACCGACTTAAAGTTAGGTACTAATCCAATAGGAATCACAGGATTTCATTTTATCTTCATAAAATTAACTGCCTGAATGTTTTTGTTACCAGAGACATCGTTTGCAGAGTTCCATATCCCAAGCACTTTGCTCTCTTTTACCATTTGAACCTGCCAAGTCAAAACAATTTGGTATATGATGTAGATGTACTTTAAATAAAATTAATGAATCCAAATGTATGAATTCAAAAGTAAATATATGGGGATTTCTTTTCTCCTTTCAATGTGATATTTTCATCTGTTTGTATTTTGATTGCCTCACCTGGTTTCCTATTCTTGTTTTACAGGTTCAGAAATGGGACGAGCAGCGGCAATCAGGGACTTTTGCTGGAAAAATTTGAAGGCAAATTGTTATTGTTTCTTTTCTCATCTTACGAGCTTAATATGAAGTATTCCAGTATTTCTGAATGCAAAGCAGTTAAATAAAATACTGTTACTGTGAAAATGTGTTTTCTTTCTCTGTGTATTTATTTTTTACCAGGAGGTGCTTAGGTCTGCTTTATAATCAGATTGGAAAACTATTAGGGCAATTGATTTTTTACCCATTTTTTATTCTGTTACTTCCGGTTTTGTGCTTTTATTTGCAGCAAAATAAGCGAAGAAAAACTGATCACTTCTAGTCAACATATGTGAGGGTCCAGAAAAGTAAGTTATTTTAAAAAAAATCAGTTAACAGGTACTGGAGTGAACTCAAAAAAGTTTAATTTGTCACACGAAAAGGCTCTGAAAGCTTTAGAGATGAGGACCAAGATTACAAAATGAGAAAAAGTTTAACTCTAATTCCAAAAGACTGGAAGCTGCAAATGAATATTTTGTGCAAAATACTGATTTAAGACTGAATGCAAATGTTTTCTTTTGTTTATTTTAATTAATAAAAACATTTTTTGGTTTAATTTTCCTTTGAAACAAGCAGTAGAAAAATAAAAATATGAGGCAGGAAATAAATAGTTCTAGAAGATAGCCTACATTTTCGACTGATTATAGTATATTTTGTTAGAAATGCTAAGATGATGACTTACTTTTTCTAAAGGGACAATGTTTTTAAATACTGACTAAAAATGTGTAATGAACATGTAAAAAATATGTTTTACGAGCCTTACCTGGCTTGACTTTAGTGACTACATTTCTATATCAATAAAAAAAAAATTATAATAATCATAGCTATAAACCAAAATGCTTTAAGGAATCATTTTATAGCCTCTGAGCTGCATCACATGACAAGATGTCCCATAGACGGGTGAGTTGCATCAGCAGCAGCGCCAAGGTCAACTTCTGGAGGCATCATGGAGGACAGCGGAGAGAGAGTGTATGTGTGATAGAGACAGAAACGCAGAGAGAGTGGGGGTATACAAATACATCCTCACGACCCACTGTGACACACCCCATCCCCCCACGAGATGCGCATGCGCCTGTTGTGACCAACTAACCGAGTAAGGGCTTCAGCCATGATTGGACGCGGAGGCCTCACAGGATGCGGTGATGCTGCGCTGAAGTCATAATTTTTTCTGGAAAAATAGAGGGGCGGGACAAACTCACGACACGCTGGCGTTGATGTCTCTCATAGGTCGAGCTGAAACGGCAGAAATCATAGCGTGTGGTTACGTGCCTTGTTCCTCGCAGCCCCCTGCAAGGGAAGGATTGTGTGAGGCAGTGCTACCAAAAAGAGACCTGCTGCAGCCCGTAGAGGGTTTCCAGCAGTCACGACAGGTGAGTCTCCTCTGACTGTGCAGTCTGGGATAATATCTGGGATCTTGGAAAGCCTCAGCTGAGAAAAACTGTTGCTTTGCCTCTATTTGACTGCAGAAGTAGACGTTAACATCAACCATATGTTTCTTTACCTAAAACCTACCTTTCTTAGAAGACTTTACCAGGATTTATTACGTTTTGTTTGTATTTTTCTAAGGGAGAAGAAGGCGGAGACGTTTTTGGTAACACGATTGGTACCACGGACAGCGACTAACGAGGTTTTCCATGCTTTGCAGCTGGCGGTAAGGCAGAAGCACCACCTGACTCTCCCTCCCTCTCCTCCTGCTCCTCTCTGCATCCTGCAGATTCCAAATCTTAGAAATCACCCTTGACAACCGTGAGAGCATCTATAGCATCTTTGGGAAGATGGAAGGCCAGGCAAGTGATTTTTTCAACTTATTGTGTGATCCTTATTTAAATGAAAGATATCAGGCCTCTGATTACTATAATATAAAATAAAACTGAGTTAAACTCAAGGAGTTTGTTGATGTCATATCTTAGTTATACATGTCTTTTTAAAAAAGTTCAGTCTCTAAGCAGATTTGTGTGGGTGGTAATGTAGACCATAATGCTTCCATGAGTCACTCATTACTGCACATGCTGTGGATGTTGTGTGAGTGGAATAGCAGGCATGTTTCCATGAAATAATAGTTTATGAGTGGATATTCAATAATGCGAAAGCCTGATTTTGCTGATGAATTTAGTGATGATATTTGTGAAATATTCTTGATTCTATAAGTTGTCACACAATGAGTAAAACATATAGAGTTTTGAGATATAATTCAATGCTAACATAGCACATTCACTTTATCTTTAAAATATTTCACTTCTTCTTTAATCACATAACTACAGGATCTTTGTTTCAATCACTTTTGGCTTTGTGTGTGTGTTTCTGCATGCACATGTGAATTCAGCGTCAGCTTGACTTAATCAGATCTACCCTTTGGGATTTATGGAAAGAACATATGGGAAATAGAGAAAGCCAGATTAAGTAGTTTAAATATGCAATACAAGCTAGAAAATAGATTACATTGTTCTCTATGAATAAGGCTTCAAAATTACTTGAAATAAATCACAGAAACAAACAAACTACATGCAAACTATGGCTGATACAAAATAGTATACTGTGATGTAGACATAATAAAAGTAAAGTGTGGCATGCAGTAACCCTGAAGGAATATTTTGTAGCAGTACCTTTTTGCTACTTTCCAGGGTATCAGACTAAAGTTTGTTTTGCAAAAAAAAAAAAAATTTCTGCTTGACTATTTGCACAGTTTTTGATCAACTAACTGTAATATTAGAAAAAATGAAGAAGCTTAGTTTATTTAGCTGCTTTAAAAAAAAGGTTTTATTCACACTGTTTTACTGCTAAAATTATTTTCTGTAGGATTTTCTATGAAAAAACTTGCACTTCACATTGAAAGCATTTATTTTGGTACAGAAAGGAACAATACTTCTAAATCACAATCATCTACATCTAAATAAAATGGATTTATTAGGAGTTGAAATAATAACATTATTTTTTCATCTTTCATCTTTGAGGCATCCATTTTGTCCTTGATCTGCTTCTGATTATTGAATTCTATATTCCATGCCCTATTTATTTACCTGTCTGATGCTGGTTCCATTATTTCTAATCACAGAAACCATAACCCAAATATTACAAACCAAATGTTAACAGAAGGTGTGTGAGGGCCATGGGGCTGCATTCAGGGACAGATGACTAATAGACAATGTAAATAAGCTGGAACAAACATTTAAGTTTGCTAATGTTTGAAGACAAACAGATTATCAAGAACTTTAGAAACTGAATATGGGAAATCACTGTTTTATTACCAAAAGTAACAAAGAAAAAGTAAAACAAACAGTTGTAAATTTTTAGATGTACTTAAATGGCAGTAAGATGCAATCTTACTGCCATTGGTGTGGCAGTAAGATCATCAACATCAGCCTTCTTTTTGTACTTCCTTGACTTCCTTAATGTGAGTAAGGTCCCTGATTTCTGGATTTAATACATCTCACCTTATTCATTTTGTGTGTGTATGTGTTCTCTCACCAAAGCAAACGTAAAGTTGCTCTGTCGTTTTAGAAGTCTTACATGGTTTTATCTTATGAGACCTGTGTGCATATTGCCTACTTGCAGCTAGCCATCTATTATCCTGCGTCAATAAAGCAGCAGTTTCCAGCTTCAGGCAAGAATGTGTTAGGAGGAAGGTTGAAAAACTAATGACAAACAAACATAGATTTAATTTATTAAAGGGCAGGTTGCTGGTTTAAATAGTTTTTAATTGATGGGTTTCAGGGCAACTAGTGTCATTTTAATCTGTTGTAGTTAAATCTGAATAAACTTAGACGACTCATTGATCTGTATGTTAGCACTGCAAGACAAGATGTGTGATAACATGGTTTCCTTAGTAACGCAATGACTGTTCAGCTAATCTCCCTGCTGCAACAGGGCACTGCTGCTGAAAGTTACTGAATATAAAAGAAGCATTAAAGATTCTCAAGTTTTTTTAGTTTTTTTTTTTTTTTCCTCTTGGCAATTTGAGCCAGGTGGGAATATGTTCTCATTTCCAGTGAGTACAAATTGGTTGAATTTCAAGTGAGTTTTACAGATAGAAAAGAAACTATTCAAACCCTGAAATTTGTGTGAAATATTTTAGATGAGGAATTTTAAAAAAAATAGCAAAGGAGCAGTGATATGACATTTGACCTACAGATTTCCTATTGATTTTTGTTAGAGACATTTGAGTGCAGTCATGTGACTTGTAAATCTTACTGAGTCACTGTTACATGACAAAAAAACTGGTAAATGCAGTAAATCAAGAAGAAATAGAGAAGATAAAGGCAGAGATCCTCCTCATTCTGAATGGGTTGAGTCTTCACTGGATTAAGTTTTATGTGTTTCCTACTGTGCTAGCGGCTCTCTCCTCAGTGCATCTGTTCATTAAATATACAGTGATGTTGAGGGCTTCAGACAGATGATGAATGATTGTTTTTTTTTTGCCAAAGGGGGGCTTAATAATAATGTGGAAAATTCATTTATGGCCAAAACAAAGTCCATGCAGTCGTATTTATTGGCAGCTTATGTAAAGATATGTAGCAACAAATATTATTATTTATAGTGCAGAACGTATTTATTTTTTTATTCAGTCTTTCATTTATGTGATTATTGAGGGAGTTAAAATCTCCCCTGTTAGGAAATAATTATTTTCAACAAAAATAGAGGTTTTGCAAACTCTTTCAAACAGCCACTAACTAAACACTAATGGTGGTTTTGATACTAAAAAAGTAATTATTTTCAGAATTGTGGCTAACTGTATATTTTTAGGTAACTCTGCATATGCACTAATTAGAAACAATGTGTCATTTTTATATTGTGGTCAACTTTTCACAACACACAAGCATGGTTGCATAGAATTTACTTGTCATATTAGGCTAACTTATCTTTAGTGAAAAATGTGACCTTTAAAATCAAATTAATTGAAATTATAATAGACATCCAGATGTTAGAATTTTCTCACTGCAAATTTGCAAATTCTTACTGATTGAAATACATAATTCAATCAAACAAGAGAATAACCGAATAAAAGTCTTCTTATTAAACTCTGCAGATAGATGACAATGAGCCACTAACTCATTGCCATCTATCTGCAGTGGACACACCCAAAGCTTTTGAGGTGAGGACAGGATTATCGATCACTTTCAAATGTCTCCTAATTCCTCAGGGAACTTTCTAGCAAACAAACAAGAAGATGAAAGAGTTGAAAAATGTTAAAAACACAATGTATAAAAACAGCCAGAAAAATATTTTATTTAACTTGGGATCAAAAAAAGAACCGGGAAAATATTTTTTCTGCAAAGTACAAATGCTGGGAAACCTGATTTTGAGGAGAAAACATGAAAGATATTTGTGAGGAGAGCAGATTTATTAATGATCCTTACCTAAAAAGAAAACTGAAGTCTGGCCCCTTTATCACATCACCCATCAATGAAAGTAATTTAGGGAAAACAATTTTGTTTTTCAGTCTAAACTAAGTAAAGGAATTCTTTCAGGCTATAAATTTGCACAGAATTTCCGCTGTGTATGTTTTATGAATATTATACTTTAATCTCAGGGTATTGTTCACTCACATCAAACTGCAATGTCAGCCTCACTATTAAGGTCAGAGGTCAGATTCTCTGACCTTAAGAGAGTCTGATATTAAATATGCAAAGTGCATTTTTAATATCCACATGCCTTCAAGTCTGGGGTTCACAGCTCTCAGCCAGACAATCTTCCTTGTCTTCAGCAGTCCTTTTCTTCTGGTGCAGCTTCTGTCTGAAATTTATTGTCATTTCTGCCTCCAAGCAACCTCAAAGGGGGAATAGAGCTTTTGTGTTCCAATTGAACTTGTACAAAAACAGCCCCCTGAAGTCATGAAAATTCAGGGGCCTCCAATTAGCGCCAAGTTCAGTATCTCACATGGCTGTCACATTTATTGCTTCAAATTATGAAATTGCTAACGGTGCTACTAGCTAGCACCATGTCATCAGATCCCATGTCCAACCAATTTACTAGAGCTTTTTGTTTAGCTGCTACCTGATTAGTTTAGATTGGACCTAAAAAGTCCAACCTGACTGATTATATATTGAGGTTTTCATCAAACCCTCTGTTCTTTTCTCCCCAACTGATTCAGTTTGGCCAATACCCTTTACCTACAACACCTGCAATGCTAATATTGTTTGACCTTATTCTGATATTGCTAAAGCAGAGGCAGAGGATCACCTGAGGTCGACCCACATCTCTGCCATCTCATATAGCAGCAACCAGTTCTGCCCTGTCAGCATTCTCTGTCTCTCAGCTACAGACTTTTTGCTGAAACGTCGTTCAGTCAGGTCCAGCCGCTAAATCACATGGTGTGCATTATTTATTAATGCTATATGTTAAAAGTCATTTAATTAACCTTTTATGGTCTGGGCTGGATAACAACATGGCTTTGCTTTTGTCAGAAATGTGTACTTGACCCCAAGAAGGGTGTTTATCCATGGACTTTCCCAATCTCATAATGTAATGTGATTCCATTTAAAGTTAATTAAAACAACAAAATTTAAGTCTAATCAACTGTCCAACAATTTGATTTTAAACAAAGTGTTCCCCTTGGATTTAACTTAAAATTTATTTTAATGTTCTTCTTTTATTTGCCATTGTTTATTGAGGTCTAATCATGAATTAATTGTTCAAAATTATAGATGTGGAAATAATACATTTTCTATTCTGTTATGTGATTAATAAATTATCTGTAAGATTAGCTACATACAAAATGTCACAAAACTTTCAAGCTTTTCAGTTTTAATTAAAAAAATAACTTAAAAATTGTATTGAAAATCAAACCTCAGTTAAAATGCATTCCATCATTTTATTACTTGTTTTTGACCTTCCAGCTTTTGAAAAGCTTCATGATTTTATCATGAACATTAGGCACCACTGTGTTTATCTTGAATACAGTGGTGCCTATTTATTTATTGATATGGAAGTATTATTTGTATAATTATTTGTGTTAATGTAGTATTGTATTTTCTTCATATATTAAGTGTTCTAACATGCAGAGGTAAAAATAAAAAACAGAAGCAAAATAGAATGGAATAAATTCTTTAGAACTCTGCCAAAGCCCAGTAAGCTCAAACATCTTGTTGTCATGAAAGTTGATGTGGTTTTCTTTAGTTACGCAGATAAATCAATAATATTAAAGGGGCCAGGCTGTGCCACGTCAAATGGCCATGGAAACAAATTTCATCTGAATTTATTCAATTATGTTTGAAAAAAGACTAACTGAGTCATGAAGGCTGTGGACCACAGAGACACTGAATTAGCTTGATCATCTTCATCTTTTTCCAAGGCTGTAAAAGAAAATTTAAACATTTGTTTTTCTAATTTAACTTAGTTTGCATTTTACTTGTATTTTGTGGATGATCTTGTATGTATTAGCAAGTAGATGTGGGGATGCCAAGCTTTAGAGTGTGAGTTCAATGCTGTATTACTGAATCGCTGGCCTGTTTGCCGCCAGCATCCCAGTTTATTGCATCCAACTTACCTCTGTATTTTACAATGCCATTAAGATCTCAGATTTCATATTTATTTATTTATTTTTGCACAACCCCATCAATCTCAATTATCCTTCTTGTTCCCGTTCTTTTCATCACTCTGCCCCTTAGGGAAAGCAAGTAACGGGTTATCTCTTGTTCTCGCTGGGCACGGCTGTCATCGGCTCTCTGCAGTTTGGTTACAACACAGGAGTCATCAATGCTCCGGAAGAGGTTGGTGAAGTTTACTACCAAAATACTAACAGAAATCTTGCTGTTTTGCATATTCAGATGAAAAAAAATCAAATCAAGCAACACATTCCCTCACGGCCAAAAGAAAAAAAAATACTATTATGTAAATATTGTCAGTTTAATGATCATTTTTGAAATCTTTATAGAAAGATAGGTACACTTTGCCCTTGGATTTACTGTAATTATTTTTCTACTGCTTCACAAATGCTTTAAACAAAAGATGGTCACCTACCTCTAAAGTGAAATGGATCTAAACATTTAAATCTTCAGGCCAGTTAGATGCTAACTAACAGTGTAGCTATTGTCTGTTCCGCTCTGCAGTAATAAAAGAGACGTACATGCTAATCTCATTCTCAGGTCTTGTGGTTTTATAAATCAGTATGAAGTGCATTTCTACTGGGAGTTTTATCCTTTGAACTTTTGCCCTTTTTTATTTGTGGCAGGTTTTTTTCTTGTTAGCTCTTTCATAGTTATTAACTATTATCCCATCACAGAGATCACACTTTATGGCTTAGTCTTTACAAATTCTATTTATGTGATGTGCAAGACAAAATAGATTCAGTAAAGTTTATGTAGTTAAGTCCTAAAGTTTCTCTCTTGAAACATTCAGCTGAAGATGTTGTAATTTTGAAATATTAATGCTGTAAATACATCTAATTTGGCTATAGGAGCTGAAATAGTTTTTCTCTTTTATAATTAACCCAAACATAATCACATTTTATCTGTACTATTAAACTTAAATTAGCCAATAACTAGTTCTATTTAGGAAAAACATTAAAAATATGTTTTTTATGTTTGATTGAAACTGATATATTCAAAACCAATTAGTTTCGGTTGTGGAACCACTAAAGAAGAGAGAGAAATGCTCATCTTAACCCATAAATCTACTTTTTATTTAGAAACTACGGTCATTCTTCAACCAAACCTGGTTTCAGCGTTACAATGAGCCCATTAGTTCAGGGGTTTGTACCATCATCTGGAGCGTCTCTGTTGCCATCTTCAGTGTGGGCGGCATGGTGGGCTCCTTCAGTGTGGGTGTCATGGCCAATAGATTTGGCAGGTATGGGATAAAATTTCATGTTATCATTTAAAGATTTTAGAGTCCTCAGCCAGAAATTATTTTCCGTACCACTAGTTCATGTTTTTGTCCATTTAATGTTTTTTTACTCTTCCTCTCCTCAGACGGCGCTCCATGTTCCTGGTGAACATCCTGGCTGTGTTTGGAGGCCTCCTCATGGGGTTCTCCACCATAGGTTCCTCCTATGAGATGGTGATTGCGGGTCGTCTGGTCATTGGCCTGTTCTGCGGCCTCTTCACCGGGCTGACTCCCATGTACGTGGGAGAGGTGTCACCAACACCTCTTCGTGGAGCATTTGGTACTCTGCATCAGCTTGGTGTGGTAGTGGGCATCCTGATTGCTCAGGTTCGAATCTTTACTCACTTCCAAGTATTCAAGTTATTATAATTAATGACTTTCCTCTATTTATTTTTAAAATAATTAGATTAAAGCCCATATTTAAATACCATAAAGACACAATTATACAAGGCAGCAACAAATATCAAAAGCAATGATGAAATGAACCAGAGCAGATGCAAAATCAAATATTCAAGTATTTTAAACTTACATAAAAAACAAATGAATAATGGCTTTTAGTAGATTATTCAACAATTTAGTGACATAAATAAATAATCTTTCAAGAAAATGCATAGCAATTAATCATGTGAATTGGGTTGCTTTCAGCTTCACCACATAAAATCAAATTAGTTCTGCTGGTGTGTCTTTTCCTTTTAGATCTTTGGTCTGGAGGTTCTGTTGGGTTCTGACAAGCTGTGGCCCCTGCTGCTGGCCCTTACTGTGGTCCCTGCTGTGGTGCAGTGCATCTTGTTGCCCTTTTGTCCTGAGAGTCCCCGCTTCCTTCTCATCAACCTTAAGCAAGAGGAGCAAGCACGCAAAGGTAGATGCTAATAGATTACTGCTTTTACTGCTTCTACATGCAGTAATAATGGAGGATGGGTCACTCCATTAATACCCACACAAAGCTGTGCCCCTCACAGCTTTGTGAGGGGCAAACTCACAAAGCTGGTGAGATGTTTGCGTGCAGATCTGAAATTGCAATTTCATTTTACTCTAAATTTGCAAATAATGGAAAATCTTCTTCAATTGTGTATTTAACTAAATAGCATCACTGTGCATTGTTGGGGATCCACTGTCCACATTTACAGTTTTTCTGCAACCTTTTGTTATATATACATAGATTTTATCTGCAGTGCCATCTACTGTTTGAAATAAGAACTGTGGATCATCAAATTGCCTTTCTTTCTTTAAACAGAGCTACTGAATGAAGTGCTTCAGATGCAGTGATTTTCTGCCACTGGTGTGGTTGTGGCTGAAGAGAGAATAACTAGGACCTGGTGAATGAAGAGTCATTTGACTGCTGTAAGAGCTCTTCTGAGGGAACCAAGCCAAAAGTAGTAAATCTCAGAAAAAAGCTGGATCTCTCACTATTATTGCAGATTACTTGCACAAACTGGACTTGATGTTTATGTCTAATTGTATTTGGAACAATCTGTTGAAAGAATCTGAAGCAGAATTGAAATGGATAGCAAACAAAAAGTGAGCCATAAATGGAGTAAGTAGTGGAGCTTTGTGAATCTGTTCAAAACAGAAACAATCAGAGGTTGGAAGGAGACTTAGCATATGCTGCTAGAAACACAGGAGGTTAGACATGTCAGGAAGCTGTTTTTTCCCCCATCATTTTAAAACACACTTTGCTACTCAGAAGTTCACTTCTCCTTCTATTTCTGTCAAAACTTGTTTTATATAACTCTCTCTTTCAAAATCAGTCCATCTCCATCAGAAGTGACTCATCCTGCTACATAATTCCGTTGACAGCTCTGGTTCGTCTACGTGGCACTGAGGATGTGAACACAGACCTCCAGGAGATGAAGGAGGAGAGCGCCAAGATGGCGATGGAGAAGAAGGTGACCATCGCTGAGCTGTTTCGCTCAGCGGCCTACAGGCAGCCCCTCCTCATCGCAGTCATGCTGCAGCTCTCCCAGCAGCTATCGGGAATCAATGCTGTGAGTGCGGAGAAACATTCTGACATGCTCACACTTTGTAAACACACAGCTCTGCTCTATTATACTTAATATTCAACTATTGACATTATAACCAAAAAATAATACAATTGCCGTTTTTTTAACAATAAATACACAAAGTACAGACATGAGAAAATCAAGAATAAATCTGAATAGGAAAACATAGGAATATCTGAAAAAGTTCCCATAACGTGAGTTCAACATTTTTATGAGGATTATTTTTTATTTTATTTACTTTAGTTTTCTGTCAGAGATTACGGTTTATGAATAAAAAACAACATTAAAAGCCTGTTTCTAAAATGTATAAATTGCATTTTAACCACAATTTTCTTTTCTTTTTTCTGTCTTGTACGTATCTCTCAGGTGTTTTACTACTCCACAGGGATCTTTAGCTCAGCTGGAGTGAAGCAACCCATCTACGCCACAATAGGAGCCGGAATTGTCAATACCATCTTCACTGTTGTTTCTGTAAGTGACTCAGCAAATTCTTTATTTCCTGCCTGTATTTAGGGCCATTCTACAGAGAATCACAGTCTCTCCTTCATGTCCTTCAGCTCTTTCTGGTGGAAAAGGCTGGACGAAGGACTCTCCATCTCCTGGGATTGGGAGGAATGGCCGTCAGTGCCCTGTTCATGACAGTCTCCCTCCTATTGGTGGGGGCATGCACAGACATTACCAAATATTTATATACATAGACAGACAGACAGCAAAAATACAAAATTTTACCAAGTATTTTTGGTATAGTTTACAGTGCAAGTATCTTAGTACACTTGAAATAAGTCAAAACTTAGACTTAACTTCACCAAGATATAGAAGCTTGTTTTAAGTAAGTAATTCCTTACTGTTGATAAAAAGTACTAGTTCCACTGGAAAATTATTTTACTTATAAGAAGACATTTTTTCCATCTTATATGTGAAATAAGATGACAGTGGAACTAGTACTCTTTATTGATATTCAAGAAATAGTGACTTAAAACAAGCTAGTGTGTCTAGATGAAAAGTTACTTGTGAATTAGTTTTGTCTTATTATTTGTCTTATAAGATATTTGCACTTTGTGATTTTGTGTTTTTACAGTGTAGATAGTTCGAATGGACTTTATTGTTATACTTTCACATAATTTAGTTGCAGTTTCAGCTCAACTAAATTAGTTGAGCTGATTTAGTTGAACTATGAACTTCTGCCATAGTTTAATGTCTTTTTGTCATAATGTTTGGTTTAGGTTGACACAATACCAAATACAGTTACTGAAATGAGAAATAACACAGTTACAAAGAATCATGATTAGAGTTGTGTTTTCTGCAGCAGATGCTCTCTTTATCATTAGCTTCTAATCAACTTTTCCGCCAGTGAATCTCTCATGTTTATTTCTGTCTGATCATTTCCTCTTTGTTCCCACTTTCTGAGCAGAAGCACATTCCAGCAATGAGCTACGTGGCGATCTTGGCTGTCATGCTTTTTGTGGCTATGTTTGAGCTGGGCCCCGGTCCCATTCCATGGTTCATTGTGGCTGAGCTTTTCTCCCAGGGGCCCCGACCTGCGGCCATGGCTGTAGCAGGATGCTGCAACTGGACAGCCAATTTCCTTGTTGGAATGAGCTTTCCTAAACTAGTGGTAAGAAAAGAGAATGCTACCCTGATTGGTTACATTTAGTTTACACTTCTAGTGTTTCCATTTTTCTGTTTCAAACTTGATTTTGAACACTTAAATCTTTATTTCATGCAAGATTATATGAATTTTGTTTGCAAAACCAGAAAATCTTAGTATTTTTTTGTCTAGTTTCTAATGCAAATTTATTAGCTCATTTGAATTTAAGACTAAACTAACTTGCAAGTTAGGTTGGATGTTTGAACAAGATACAGCAGCTAGTTTGCACTGCATTAAATAATTCCTTGATATTGATTTTAAAAAGTACTAGTTTCACTGGCAGATTTAAGAAAACATTTATTCCATATTATGTGAAAATAACCTATCAGTGAAAGTATGACTTTTTATCAATATTTAGGAATTATTTACTGAAAACAAGCTACCATATCTTGCTGAAAAGTTACTTGTAAGATAGTTTTGCCTAATTTCATGTGTACAAAGACATTTGCACTAGAAGATAGTGAACATTTCTTGGTAATATATTGCAGTGCAGTTATTCTAATTTCCCTCCTGTTTTTCCACAGGAGTGGTGTGGACCATGGGTGTTCCTCATCTTCACTGCCTTCCTCATCATCTTTTTCATCTTCACATTTATCAAAGTCCCAGAGACAAAGGGAAAGACATTTGATGAGATCGCCCGTGAATTTGGCGGCGCCCTGCCTCCTGCCACCTCTTCCGCTGAGGATCCTGGTGCCACTTCCAGCACTGCCGTAACTCTTCAAGCCTCTTCTCCTGTGAAAGAGAAGGTCCCGCTGGTGGAGGCGCCGGCAGCACCTGCTGCAGCCGCTCCTCCAACCACCACTCCCGCAACCGAAACCACACCCCTTAAAGATAAATCTGGCACACAAGGGGAGAAGGTGTAGACAGATTTTAGATTGGTGAGAGAAATTAACAGAAGAATCACAGAATACAAACATGCAGAGAAAGATTGATCAGTTTCAATCTTTCTCTCCAACTTTAAGGTACATTCCTGAAATCAGCTGCATCCATTTAAAGGTGAGTCAAGGTCAGTGTGTCTCAAGTCACGATGACCCTCAGATCTGGTTACTTGAAACTAAAACATGGGTCAAAAATGTGCAGCGAATTTCTTCATTTATGCAGTTTATAAGCACGGTGACAAAAAGTGAGTTGAGCAAATTTAAATATAAAAAACAGAGGTTGATTCCATGTCATATGAATTAGGTGACATGATAAACAAAAATCCACATTTAAACAAAGTTTTTGTGTATTTTTTTAAGTGTCAAATGACGTAATGTGTATTTTTCCGTGGTTTAACTCCTTACAGAAGGTTCTTTGGCCAGTTACTTGTTCTCCTCTTAGACTGCAGGTCTAATAGATCTAAATTGTGTCCTTTACCTTTCACTGAGATTGTTCGCGTTAATAACCACCCGATGAACACATCTGACCTCATAATGTAGTCTGCAGCAGCTAAAAAGGTACTAAAATGTATAATTGTTGTTTAAATTTTAACATCTGCAATCATTCATTATTTAGTAGGGGTTTAATTACTGACTCAGCTGGTGGTGTGTTGACATGTTATCAGCCTACGTAAGTACTGAATGCTGCCAAAATGTAACCATAGTCAAGAAATTGAGAAAATAGACATAACAGTTTCCTCAAAGAACTTTCACAGTCATATATGTGTGTACAAACACAAATACAACTTCATTAAGATTCTAGATATGTAGCCTAGAAAAATAAATATATACAACACCCTTCACAGTTATGGGCACTCATGTTGATCAACACACATATGCTTAGATTTAGATGACATAAATTGGTCATTTAAAAGTTCCTAGACAGTCTGATTTAGTTACATAGGAATTGTTTTGTGTCAGTTATTTTGGGACTAGAGATTTTACTGATGTTAAACCCTGATATTTTTTAATGTGGGATATTTTTCTCCATTTATTTAAGGAGCTTTGATTAAAGGATAAATTTTTATTATTTTTCAGTGTGAGATTACCATGGAACAAGAAAAATTTTATTTATTTTTTGGCATTTCATATATTTTTACAAGAGGTGCCAGTAAAGGTGGTGGGTGCTGTATGTGCAATCATAACTAATCAATTAGTCATTTGTCAGCTGTTCTTCTAGAATATCACTATTGCAGCAGAGAAATTTTATGACAGATACTTGTAATGTAACAATAGCGTAACAGACAAAATATATTAATTCGCTGAAAAAATTTATTTATAGGATTGTGTAAGATCAAATTTTTTTATTAATTGTTTTAGATTATATAAAGAAATTTAAGTGCTTTTTTGGTTTCAAGAGATGAAAAACGAGTCTTGGAGTTTTGCTTTCAGTTAAGGAGTACTTGAATTACTTGAGGGGAAATTTTAGATTAGTGACTGTACACTTTAGTACACTGTAAAAAAAAAGGTTTCTAATTTATGGTAAAATATTTTCACCTATGGTAACCAGAATTTTACCACAGCTAAATATGGTAGAGTCCGTATTTATACATTACAATTCTCTCTGTATTTTACTCTAAATTAGAGAGTTTTTTAAGGTGCAGTCAGGCAAGCTTTAGAGTCACTATTCATACTATAAGCAGTAGAAGAATCAGCACCGCTGTTCTTTCCATCAAACTAACACAGTGCTAATGATCTGCATTTACATTAATAATAACAACCATATGTCTAAGCAAGCTGTAAGTAGAACAGATAACGACTGTATGAAGTGTGCAATCATTATTGAAAAATAATTTATAGCAGATAGAGGCAACTAGTGGGGAAGTGCTAATACTCTATTAATCCTGGCAGTATAGCTTTCAGTAAAACATGCAACGAACATTAGTGGTTTAATAGATAATTATGTCTGATATTACCTTATTGTTTGGCAAAGCAAGAAACTAATGCTTAAAATCAAAGAAAACAGATCTGTGAGGATTATTTTGTGTATAACCAAAATAAAAGAATATCAATTTAAAATTATACATACCACATTTTTAATTATTAGAGCACTTTTTATAATTAAAATAGCATTAAAATATTTTTTTTAAAGGTGGAGTTTTAATTAGATTATATCAATTTTAATATAACAATCAGGAAAGACCTAATAGGAGAGTTTATAGTTGTTTGATAAGCTAAACAGGTGTTGGCAGACTGTTGCCTATTACAGTCCAAAGGTTGTGGGGTCGGTTGTAGAAATTATGATTAACAATTTTATTTTTCTAGACTGCGTCTGTTATCATTTCAAAAATATAGCAGATGTCTAACATGACCTACTAATAGGATCCAAAATAAAGAAAATCTTCAACAGTCTACAAGCTGAGAATGTAAGGCTATAAAATCATTTTTTCCCAGATCAGTAATAATTTTATTGTTTCACAAGAATTTTAGTTAATGACTTGTCATCATAACCTGCATATTTCTGGCAAACAATGCTTGTTTTTTATATGTTTCACAGAATTTAATTATCTCAACCAAAAAATCTGCACTGTAATATGTTGTTTATCGAGTAAACGTTAATATAAATGTAGTGACAACATCAAACATACCCTGCTATTACAACCAAAAAACAAGACTTTATAACTCAACCCAAAAAAACAACATATAGTGATCTTAAACTTTGGCCTAATTTCATCTGTGTCCATTAGTTTTATTTTTGAAAGCACGAATGCACTTAACACGGTTTTAAACATGTTGCAAAGTTTCTGGATAGCCAGAAAATACTTAAATCATTTTCTTGGACCAGCTGCTGCTCACCAATGAAATCCAAATCTCCGTTAAGAAATTAACAGCAGCTTTCGGAGACCATTATATTTCAAATATATTTAAATTACTATGAAGAGTAGAATTATTTATTGTAAGTCAAAATGTATTTTAAGCTTTATGTGTGGGGTCCTGATCCTGTCTGCGCTGTGACACTTTGTCTGCATTGTTTAGTCTCAATAGATTTATGAAATGTATATCAAATACATGATATGTATGTGACGTGCGTATGTGACAATACAAAGTATATTTTCTTTACTCTGTTATTGTGTGGATTGCTGTTGCTACTTGAACTCTATTCTCACCCTTGCAGACCATTTATTTATTTATTTCTGTATATTTACAATAGAATTTACACTTATAGAGGTGTACCTTGACAAAGTATCTATAAGAGATAAAGTATCTATAGAGAGATTTAAGATTGAAACCACTAAACACATAGTTATGTACTAAAATTTGTATAATTTTAGTACATAACTTTGTAACTTTGCTGATATTTAATTTTGAATGGATGTCAGAAGGCTTGTTAAGTGGATTATTTTTTTCACTGGAAATAGAGAATATAAGTCCATGATATTGGTGTATGTTCCTGTAATTGTGGATGGTGATATTGTGTTTGCACTGAGGAAGGATTGTTGTGCACTCATGTCCAGTTGAGATTAATGTTATATTCAGTGTTTCCTGTTGAGGTGCTGCTTCTGTCTTTGGATATTCACACACTGCTCCTTTTTTACCCTAACAAGGATTTCACTTCTAAATTCAAAATGCTTGTTGTTGCACATGTTGCTTTTGCCTTTTGTGATTTTTCACAAGCTCAGAAAATTCTAAGCAGGCAAATGGAGGAATATGTTTATAATAAGGGAATATGGACAGTTAATAAAATATTTCATTTATATTTATTTATTTATTTATTTACCAATTTTTAAAAGCAAAGTTGTGTTGTGTTAGTGTTTCAAACTTGGCAGAATATGACTGGAGTCGTTTTTATTACAGTGGCTATTGATTGAATTGGCAATACTAAATTATAAACTTCTGCAATAACGAATTGGCTACTAATACAATAACTACATGCTTTATCTGCCAAGAGACAACACACCAAACTATTCACATTAAACTCAGAACTTTTTAAGCAATAACTGCTCTTGCTTTTCTAACTTCCTGTAGTAGCGCAGTAGCCACTACCAGGTGATGCTGCAGTACAATCTCTGCCTATCATTCAGTGAAGCTGCTGTTTTATTTAGTCGCTACAGTGGTACTTGTGGAACCAACAGCCTCTGTTTTCCCACTTGTGCCTCCCAGATTGGTGCTTCTCATGTGTTAAGGTTGAAATTTAAGTGTCAGACTTTCAAGTAAAGGAAAAAGTGGGGGGAATTATTTAGTTTGGTTAATCAATCCCAACCCCGATTTTGAAAGATTCATCGTAGTCCAATACTAAGCCATACTGTTTAAGGTCCAAGTTATTACAAATAATTTACAACCATTTCCTAAAGTTTGTAAAACAATCTGTAATAGAAACTGATAAAAAAAAAAAAAAAACATATATTGTTGCCAACAATCCAATTTTATTCTGCAAATTCATGAATTTAAGGGTTATATGAAAACTACAGAGATGAGAAAACAACATAGCATGACTGTAGTTCTTGTATGTTCTCTGGAGACTGGGACTCATTACTCATTGTCTTTATCTTGTGTATAATTTATGGTGAAGTTATGTTACTGCTAATGAAATTTGCAAACCACTGCCATGGTATGTGTTGCAATAAAGTATTTGAAAGGATTTAATAAAGAAATAAAAGAAAGGACCAAAGTGCAGTCTGCTGACAATTATAGCAAACAATTGGATGTACAAACTCAAATCCTTTCACACTGTACAGAGAAAACTATAAGCTTTCATTATTTTGTAAATCTGTATATTTTAAAGAACGTTGATACATCTGTTGCATTGTTCTATTTTGTTTTAGAGTGCACATTGTCTAGATTTCACACACTGCTCTTCACTTTGGTTAAAAACTTTTCTATGTGGAGATTAAGTCTATTTTTTAAAGGTCTGAGTGATGGCTGCTGATGGTCATCATCTTATTTTCATCTTGTGTTTGTTTCATTACTTGGTTGCAGCCAGGCCTCATCAGATTACATTCTTAGTTAGCGCTGCTATGTCTTTGCACCATGACTCTTTAACATGTTGGCAAAAAGAGCAGCAAATTGGCAAACACATTAACTCAACAATAAACTGTGGCTGCTGCATTTATATGTTTGTTCTTCACTGTGATGTTGCACTGTAAGTGATTGAGTTTTTTTGTCTACATTTTGTGATTTCTTACCTCACCTTTGTTTAAATTGCTTTTCATTGTGTTTTTCTGAGAAAACTCACATTTGCTTACGTTTTGAATCACTCTTGATGATGCAGAATTTTTGTCCCCACATGAAAGGAGTTTGAGAACAGCAAGCTACATTCATTTTCGACTTTAGTGCTGTGATTGGAGAAATATTTGATGTGCAACACCCCCATTTGTGTTACTTTTATGTTTTAGTGGCTACTGGATGATTACATGATGTGAAGCTTTCTATCTTGTCTGTGTGCAACAGCAGTGATGCACTCTTGACTGTTTCATTTGCCCTGTACATACCACAAATGTTGTTGTTAAATAAAGTTGCCATCTTGTATTGAGGAATAATGTGAAATTATTTATATTTTTGATTCAGACGACTTTGGGGTTAATTTGTTAGCATATGTGGAAAAAAATATAAACAGCTGGACTCCTTATGGAAAATTTCATTTTTATTAACCATTAATTTTTTGCACTCTTTGCAAAAAATGTGGAATCACAGAGTTTCACAGAGTCAGCAGTCACACTCACTTTAACATTGTGTGTGTGTTTGTGTGTTTCTGCGTCTCATACAGTCTTTGGCAAAGCTTGTTCTTCATTCACTGCACTTACTCACAGTTGGTGGAGTGTTCCAAAATTTTACTCAAGAAGAGTAGTGATATTTAACACTATTACTAAAGTAAAAGTAAAAAGTGCAGTTGTGTAACTCTTAGAAAAAAAGTTCTACATTCTTCTTCAGTTTCTCTGTATATACAAAATAAAGTAATACAAATTCTGACAACAATGAAATTAACCTATGTTGTTAACTACAAGTAGGTTAAGAAATACAGGGGGGGGGAAATATTGCAATAATGACGTTGAAAAAAACACAATTTTGTATATTTGCGACACCAAACTAAATTTTCTAACTTGCACTTTAATTCCTGTTTGTTGTCTTTATCCTAAGTAACAAGCAAATGTTATAGTAAACAATACAATAAAAATGTCCGATTGTTTTTTCCTCATTTATTTATTTACATACAATTATTATAAAGATCAAAGTTGATGCCAAAGTCGACCTGTGTCTAAGGTGTTAATGTCCGTCATCCTGTCGCGCCGGAAAAGGCAGAGCATCGGGGAAAAAGGAGGCGTTTCCATCCAAACAACACTGCACAATCAGCTGCAAATTTATGCAGAGCAGTGAAATCTGTGCTGCTGCTCCTGCTACTGCTGTTGTCCTGCAAAAGAAGAGCAAGGAGGAAAAAGAGGCAGTACCGCCGGGCACCGCGCATACCAACCGCCCGGGAGGCCGTTGAGTCCGCTGCGGGGAGCAGGAGCAGGAGCAGGGGAGAGGAACCCGGAGCGGTGACGGTAAGGACGGACCGAGCTGCCCCGTTAACGAGCCAGACAGCGGCGGCGGCTAGCGGGATACTAGCTGGAGTAGCCTCCAGTAGATCTGGTATCAACTGGTCTGAAGCATGGAGGGCAGCTAGCAAGCGTTAGCTCTGTGTTTGCTTCCCAGCTGATTGCTGCAGTTAAAGGAGGCTTTATGGGGTTGTGGAGACTGCAGACTGAGCTGGCTGCTGGGACTGAAAGATGTGCGGAAGGAATATTTAGAGGATGTGGAAGAGTGATTACGATCATGCAATAAGAAAATGGGTTGGAGACACCTGATTTAAATGGGTCTTACAGAACATCCACCTCACCTGCAAGGTGATGCATAGTTAAAAGAAAAAAATATTTTTAGTCAAGATTTGAAAGCTTTGTTTTTGTAGTGCATCAGAGTAGCTTATGTTTTGAAACTGCAAAATTCAACACAGCAACAGCAATGAAACTGTAAGTTGGTATCATTTGTTACATCTGCTACTGAGATGTTGAGAATAAATCAGAGATGCACCGAACAGATTTTCACCGGCTGATATTATCTGTTCGTCTTTTAGGTCTGAACTCTAAGGTTTTTTTAGATTCAGCTTTCTTTTCCTGTAACTACAGTACATACAAAGTCATTAGTGTAAACTTTGTGTTCTTTACCATTTAAATGTTAAACACTGACCATAGCAAAAAAAAAAAAAAAACTGCAGGGAAGACTCCGTGGGGGAGGTAATGCAACAAAAAATTAAGATATTACCAGGCTTATTAAATTCAGTTTGTTTTTGTTTTATAAATCAGCAAGTTGTGTTAGTTTTCAGCTTTGATGCATTTAATGTGCAGAAAAAAAAAACTGATTTTCAGAATTTGACCTTTTGGTCACTGATAAGAGCTGATCAATGAAAAAATGGCTGATTTTATCACTGATTACTGATTAGTGGATTTCTCAGAAATTGTGCCTATAAAAAATCATCCTTGCAATGTTATAAAGGACTGATTGAAATAAGATATGAGTTTCCTGTCAGAAATTCCTGTTTTGTATTCCAATGATATGTTTAATCTGCTAGCTCAAGTCTCATCATAGTAGTTGCCCCCACCGGACACAGATGACAGTAACCGGAGGTTAAAGGTCACTGAGAGAGTTGAAGCATCATGATGACAAATGAACAGAAAACCAGTGAGGAAAATATTAACCAATCACAACTGACAACATCATTGCAGTATTTTATATTATTTTGCCATTGTTTGATTTCTAATATTCCCTAAAAATTAATAGCACATTAAAATACTTATCCATCAAGTATTTCTGCAAAACTAGAATGATCTGTTGTTGTTAACAGAGCACATTCAGTAATATTTAATAGCCAACAGTGTGACAACAACCTCTGTGTCCTGAGGTGAGACAGGGTTTTTCCTTTTGGCTTAGTCTTTTAGTGAGAAAATTCAGTTTTGTTTTTTTTGTTTTTTTTCTTCTGTGTTTTATTTAAGGTTGTCTCAATAGTCTCCTGTGCTCATCTACAGCCATGGAGGCGGATGGAGAGCAGAACCAGCAGGGAGCCTCGACCAATGGGAGTGCAACATCTGGGGCAAGCTCCCGCCCCTCACCAATGAATTCCATGTCTGCGTATGAAAGGCAGGCGGTTCAGGTAGGTCTCATTTTGTGTGAGTAATACGCCATCGGCTTACCTCAATAGCTGTTTTTGTTGTAGCAATTTAAGGCCACAAAGTCGACTTCAAAGAGGTAATGTTGCCACAAACATTTAGAAACAATCTGACATGCCAAACCCAAGTTTAGTCATGAAGCTAAACTAAAGAACTGAATTCAAATTCTGACTGTACTAAAGGTCCTGTCTGTTTATAGAGTTTATCACCTTCCTTTATTATGGCTCTAGGTTTTATATTTAATGATGAAAGATTTTTGCCTTCTCATTGTCAGAATTGTGAGTGAAGCAGTTGGATCTGTTTTACAAAGGCAGGTTACAACCACTTTTGTTGCCATGGATAAGAGGAGAAATATGTCCTGTCTTGGAGTGTTTTTTATGCATGTAAAGTTTCACCCAAGTGACCAGGGGAGGATGGTCAAATTTTAAGGATTACAAGTTCTAAATTACATTATCTTGACCCCAGAATTCTGTTAGATATAACATGTAGTAAACCTAAAATAACTTAAAATGACTGGCTTTTTGTTATTGTTGTAGTTCTTTTTTTCTGGTGGCAAAAAATACTTTTTATTCACTGTTAATATGCAGATTAAATAAATACAAAATCAGATTTTGTGGGGATTTTTCCAAATCTACATACTTACAGGGAGAAAAGAAAGACAATTATGATTTTTTATTTTTTTTTTATGTAATACCAGACTTCATCTTGTTTTTGGTAATTTTTTATTGTCTTGCTTATTTTTAACCATTTGTATTTCTTTAAAAAATTCCTTTCTTGCTTTTTTCTGTTTTTCCTTCTGCCATTCCTTCCTTCCTTCTTTACATCTTTTTTCTTTCTCCTTTCTCTTCTTCCTGACATATTTCTTGTCTTACTTTCCTGTTTCTTCCTCCCTTCCTTCTTTTCTTTTATCTTCCTTTCTGGCCTGATTTCATTATGCATTTTTGCTGCCTGTATTTAAAAGCCTTTTAAGGAACTTTTATATGTATGCTTATAAATTAGCCATAAATGTACAGAAAAGTGAGTCTGGAAAAGTATAAAATGTGAAATTGAAACTGTGGAGGAACTCTGGTTATTTAACTATAAAAGAAGGATCGTGAATGTTCTTTGAAAAAGAAAAAAGCTAATTGTATGCTTTTGTCTTCCCACATTGTGTCTTTGGGTAGTAATCTTTCTAATTTATGTCTTACACTGATAAATAGGGAGAGAATCGGGTAGGTAAGGAAAGAGAGTGAGACTTGGAGGAGGCTGGGTGTTATTTTCTCGGGCCTTTGCCGCCCTCCACCGCCATCTGTCTTTGTCACCCTGCACATACTAATCCAAGCCACCGTGTTCTCATTCATCCTCTCAACTTATTACTGTATGAGGCTCAGCTCATACATCAGTAAGCTGCAGCAGCGTCTCTCCCTCCTGTTCTTGTTGATCTCACTTTGTAGTTTTCTTCTCTCATCTAAAATCTTTCTCCTTTCCTTATAAAGCCTAGTTTTAGATTAGTTTCCTTTTAACAGACCTCTACCTAAATTATTTCAGTTACTTCTCGTCTTTTCTCCATTATATCTGCTGTTACTTGTCATAATTCTCAATTTTAATATTTTTGTCATTACCTCTAGGCCCTGCAGGCATTGCAGAGACAGCCTAATGCAGCTCAGTACTTTCAGCAATTGATGCTGCAGCAACAAATCAACAGTGCCCAGTTGCAGAATCTGGCTGCTGTGCAGCAAGTCAAGGTAAATATGATGAAGCTCATTACAAAATCCACTCTGTTTATTGTAAGGATTTGTTTTAAATTGATCAAACAATGCATCTATAAAGAATGCATGCAAAATAAGCCAGGGCACAGTAATAAAATCGAGGGACAGAAGTTTAAAATGCAGGCAGTGTCCTGGACAGCTGTTGCGTTATATTCGTAGACATACGACCAGATATACTGAGCCACGTCCACCATCACCCACGCGACAGTCTCTGTAACCACGTTTGTTTGGATTCAAGCGAAGCCTCAAACATTTCCTCTTCTTCTTCTGTTTTTCTTCTCTTTGTCTGGTCTCTTATAGGCAACTCTGGCTGCCAGTCGTCAGTCAAGTCCGTCCAGCAGCTCTTCTCAGACCACCAGCACTACAGTAGTATGCTTTGTTTTTTGTTGCTAGCTTAAAGCAAAAAAAAAGGAATAATATTAAAAAATATTTTAATTACAAAATCTCATTTTTATGGACATTAATGAGCTAAAGATATATTGATCTCAGGTTTTTTGGGCTGATTCCAAGTCCTTTTTTTTGACTGTTTGTAAAAGTCTTCGATAGTTCACTGGAAACTACTAGGTTAGAATTTTCTTTTCAAAAAGAGCTGTGAACTTATTTGATGAAACTATTTCATGGAAAAACATAAAAAAAACTCATAGGAGATCATGAGTAGATGATGGGAAACACTTCCAGTCATCCGTTGTCAAAGCAGGCAAACTGGACGTAAGCTTGATTAAAAATGTCTGCACTTTCTTCTTAGTTGAAAAAAGTCAGATGCAAAACAACCAAAGCTGGGTTTAAATAAATGGATGCAAGAGAGAAAAAAAACTGGTAAATAAAACAACATTAATCCAGAAAACTCCTATGAATGTCAACATGACTCTCACAGGTTCCCATAAGATTAAAGCAGGTATTCATGAGGCCTACCAAAAACTGAGAGGAGTAATGGTTTACAGATATCCAGATTTCTGATATTTATTTATGTCTGTATTGTTTCTTAAATGATTTCAAGCAAGGCGTGAAATAATTTAAAAACCTAGACGTCTAATCTGATTCAATAGCATAATCTATCAGTGGTGTTTAAGTGGAAAATCCACAGTACACTTTCTGGTAAGATAAATAACTCCCCAGCATAGATAAATTATATGTGTAATAACCCACCTTGATTATTAATTCCATAGCTAGGTTACATTTAAAATAAACTGTCCTACATCAGATCCAGTTCAGTTCTTAATGCAGTCAAGATGATGCGGTTTCATTCTAGCCAGAGCTATCAAGCTTTCTCGAAACATAGAATGCACTTTAAGAAAATTCATTAGGAAAAGAAAGGGTTCTACATATGAAGGTCTCACACTGTTGTTTTTCAGGCCAGTGTAACATCTGGAGCAGGTTCCACAACCAGCAGCCGTCCTTTAGGTGCCTCAGCGACGTCCACTATCAGTCAGTCCGTGCTGCTCAGCGGAGCGACAGGTGGTCAGGGACAAATGTACCTGAGGGTGAGTCTCCCTCAGCCAAATTCTCTGATCATATCAGTGTCAGCCATGACTTGCTATTTGTCCTGCAGGTCAACCGCTCTCTGAGACCCCCGATGTCCCCCCAGCTCATCTTCATGCCCGGTAGCACAGCGACCGCTGCTGTGGCGACTGTCGCCCAGCAGTCTCAGAGTCAGCAGCAACAGGAAGTAACTCCAGCCTCCTCCTCCTCCAGCGGCCAGTCGGATAATGACCAGGTTTGCAGAGTAACTGAGCCGAAGATTTCAAGTTGGGTTTTTGTCAGGCTGTGTCACAGAAGTGCTAATGTCACTGAAACATTTCTTGTGTCTCTTCAGGCGCAGAACCTTGCCATCAGAGGTGTGTCGAGTCCCAAAGGTGTGGGTGTTAAAACCGAAGCCCCAGACAGGACTGACTCAGGTGGGGAGAAAGAAAATGGTTTTGACTCACCGCATTTACTAGTTTTTCCATGTGATTATTTTACAGCAGATCCTTTTACAGTAATTAAGAAAAATGTAGGACTCCGTTCCTTCTGTCTAGAGTTGATAGGTTTTATTTATAAAGGTTTTCATTTTGATGTCTATTATATTTTCATGTTTTGTCGTATTTGTCTCTGCAAAATGACAAATAAGTTAGTTAGTTCCATGTTAACAATGAAAATAGCCTTTTTTTAACTATTAAATTAACTACTTGTATTTTCTAGCTGTGGAAAAAGTTAGAACACCCATCACAGATTATCTGTGATGGGTAGGGAAAGGCTTCTTCAGTAAGAGGCCTTTCTACCAGCCTCTAACATCAGTCTGAGGAAAAATTGCCTCATTCCTCCCTTTTCATATATTAGAGATATTTCTTGCTTGTACAGCCATTTATATTATCTGAAAAGGCTACAGTTCTGGGCTTTTAGTGTGTCAAGGGCCTTTTATTTCAGCCAGTCCTTAGTGAAATTACTACTATATTTATGGTCTGTGTTATGTGGCAGGATCTAGTTTGGCTTCAGCTTTTATTTTTATTTTGGTTTTATATTTTCCTCCAGCCTCCTCTAATAGACTGTAGATGTTCTGTTTGATCGTAACGCGTATTAATTTTTTTTTTCTTTATTCAGCTTCCTACTCGCTGGTCCAGCCGTCCCACCCATCAACCCCTCAGTCCCCAACTAAACCCAACCCACACCCACCTCACATCAAGATCCCTACCTATCCCCAGCCTACGAATCTTAAGGCACACCCCGTCTCTTCGTCCGGTGCCTCCTCCTCTTCCTCATCATCCACCTCCTCCATCCCTCTCTCCCAGCTCCTGCTTCATGGAACTCGAACACTGACCACAGGGACCACAGCTCCCACAACGGCACATGCACTGGTCCTGACATCCAACGCCACGTCACAGGCCCATGGCTACCCGGTTGGCACGGCCACCATCAAACCTGCGGTCAACGCTCAGACTCTGGTAGTGCAGCCTTTGCAGAAAACGGCACTCGGCACGGAGAAATCGGGCCACTCTAACGGTCCCATTCCCATCCAACCGAAGACTTTTCAGGGTCTCCGTGTTCCCCTTCAGCTTCCCTCCAGAAACCCCCCTCCCATCTTGCCTGCACCCCCACCTGCTAGCAGTTCCAACCATTCGTCCCAGCCTCCTCACATCCCGGTCCAAATTGTGGGGGCAAGGCAGAGCACACTGGGGGGCACCCAGGCTCTCGCCCTAGCCCGTGGCAGCTGCAGCCAGGAAGGAGCGGCTGTGCTCAGCAGCTCGTCCAGCCTGCTCACCATGGTGGCCTCCATCGCCTCCAGGGAAGGTGGAGTTGTAGGCAGAGGGGTGGGGCTCAAGACTCTCCAGGAGGCTGCTCCACCAGCCCAAGCTCCTCAATTTCATCCCCAGACCAATCAAAGCTCTGCACAGAGTCAGAATGGACCAGCATCTCAGAGCTCCGCCTCCTCTCAGTCACCAACCATTACAGCTCCTCCTCCATCGCAGTCTCGCTCCACACACTCCCTCCCTCAGGTGACAGAAGAGCAGAGAAGAGCTGGGGTGACAACCAATGGAGACTCATCAGGCAGCCAGACTTCACAGGTCAGATGATTACTGTCTTTTGCCAATTATATCAGGATAAAGACACCTGACAGATGATGGTGCTCAACACCATCTTGTGCCCTATATAATGTTTACAGCTGTTACAGCTCCTCCCCCATTTCTTCAAAATTACATATTATACATGTAAAGGGTTGAACGGTTGTTCACGGTTTGAACAATCTGAAATCTGTTCCTAGCGTCATCTTTTCATTCTGCTTGTTTTGTTTTAAGGGAAAGCAGGTGAACGCCTCTCTAAAAAGAAAATCAGACTCTGGTTCAGCAAATGATGAAGACGGTCCGTCTCCCCCACGGCTCCAGCCAGTCAGAGACCACACCTCTGCACCCCCAGGCAACCCTATCAGTGCAGGTAACTTCACAGTAAACAAGGGGAACATGACATTTTTTATTGCTAAGGCAATAAAACTCTCCTATTATCAATTAGACTGTTGCATACTGGTTGCATGACGTTGTGTGATGCAACTGCGTCAAATATTCTGATGCAGTTAAGCCCAAAATTATTAATGCTCCTGGTAGATTTATGTCTCAATGTAGTCTTTTCATTCTGTTGATGAGTTTCCTCAATTTACACCTCCTGAAGGATCTCAAAAACTCAAAAACGTAGACCTCATCAGCAACAGTAAATTATCCGTAAAATAACAAAATACCAGTGGAAACATGCAATAAACGGGTTAGCAATTACAAGAAGGGTTTTAAGGGTTTTTTAGTACCAGTAAAGATTTTTCCACTGATTTGGAAGACAAAATCTTCCAAATGGCAAAAATGAATTGCTATTTTTTTAAAATTAAAATAAAAACAACTAAATACACATATATTTTACTTTCCTTACTGTCTTTTGAGAAATGCAGTCTCATTTTCTTTCTCTAACAAACTTCTTGATTAAATGAAATACAGCATTTTTTAATCAATTTTTTATTTTAAATCTACAAGAAGGATTAACAAAAATAAATAAATACATTTGGCCTAAATGTAGTTATCGTTGCTCTCATGAAACACATGGCAAATAAGTATTTCAAATAGCAAAAGTTACAATTCCAACCATATTTGTATTTGGGAGTTGCAAACATTAAAGTAAATCACAATACATTTGGTGACTTTTTTTTTTTTTTTTTGCTATAATGATAAATATTGTTCTACACCTCCTTCACAAACATGCTTTTTTAAATCATCCTGAACATGTAATGGGAAAATCTTTACTCTTTCTCTACCTCTGCAGGTTCTGCTTCTCCTCCTGCTGCCTCCTCTTCTCCCACCCCGATCCTGTCTGTGTCTCGGGGGGCTTGCAGTCAGGGGGAGCGGGCGTCCCCGCCTCAGGCTGTAGTTAAACCACAAGTTCTCACTCATCTAATTGAAGGCTTTGTTATCCAGGAGGGAGCAGAACCGTTCCCAGTGTGTACAATAAATTTTTTGATTCATTAATTCCATCCCCTGTACACAGCCCCGTGTTATTACCAATTTTTGTTTTTCTTCTTCACCAACAGATTTGTGGTCCAGCAAAGGACTCTGCTGGAGAGGATCTAACGGACGATAGTCCAGACACTAACCAATCAGAAACGGTCACTACGGCAACAGGTATCACCTGAGCTGACTTGAAATCACTATTTCTTTATAACAGCAGTCAATTTGTGTATTCCTCAAGAAAGTAGATCCTTTACTTGGCTGAGATTTCCAAGAGGCGTCTGAATTTAGCCTGTCGAAAGACCGAATTTGAAACCTCAGAAAGGCAAAGCAGAGCAACTTTACTGAGCTCAGCAGATGTTTCAACATGTAGTAGAAAATAATTTCTCTTTTGCAACTCAGAGCTTCCCCTTAATTGTTTTTTCTAATATGACTGATACTCAGTGATGGCATAGTTACTTTGAAAAACGCTTTCCGTATTTTTCGGACTATAAGCTGCTACTTTTTTCCCACGCTTTGAACCATGCGGCTTATAGCCAGGTGCGGCTTATATGTGTACGTTTCCAGATTTAAAGAAGAAAAAAAACTTTGTAGGTGTGGCTTATAGTAAGGTGTGCTCTATAGTCCGGAAAATACGGTATTTATCTCACATTCACATGGTATTTCCGCATCGTTAAAAAGTCTTAAATCCGTTTGAAAAAAAAAAGTAAGTACATAATCACAGGCCTTAATTGTTGTGGTGGCAGGACTATTTTATCATTCTATGTAGTTTCTTTTTCTAGTGGGACTTTTTTTGACCCCTGGCTGCCATCAAACCCTTGCTAGCTTGTTGCTTTTGTGTTTACAACCAGATAGTCACCAGAAATCAAGCTGATAATCGGCCTGTTCTGCTCTCAGACTCTTAGTCCGTCTTACATTGTTCAACAGTTTGGACCCTTTTTGACTTTGCAACTGCGTTATAACAGCACTGTTTTAATTACAGCTTCCATACTGGGAATTTCTACTTCTGAGTTTAATTGCAAGAGAGCTGAGAATGAAAAAAGTAAATAAAATCCCAGAAAAGTATAACCCTTGCCTTCTCTCAACCCTGTGATTATGTACATTAGGAACAAAACCTTGAAAGGATGAGTTTCTTTAATTCATATTGTCACATATTTATGAAAGTTTGGTAGTTATATTAAGTAACTTCATTATGTCTTCTCTTTTGAAACCTCAGTGCTGAAGTGTGAGTACTGCAAAAACTTTGCTCCTGCCAACCAGTTCAGAGGCACCAAAAGGTTCTGCTCCATGACTTGCGCCAAGAGGTACTTTACATGCATGAAACATATGGCACAATATATACAGTAGATATAAGATGATACACATCATCTTATAACTCACTTCATTTCAAGCTGCTGTAGCCACTCATATTTCATGGTTCTCTGAATCCTTTCAGTTGTTTTTTCCCATTGATATATCAATGTCTCTAAAATTTAAGCAAATTTAAATTGCAGCAAAATAATTTTTTATAG
Source organism: Poeciliopsis retropinna (assembly GCA_010277075.1). NCBI lineage: Eukaryota > Metazoa > Chordata > Actinopteri > Cyprinodontiformes > Poeciliidae > Poeciliopsis > Poeciliopsis retropinna. The sequence goes on along the minus strand of VMRM01000025.1, from coordinate 10,037,892 downwards.
TCACACATTGCATTTTAAAAGTGTTTATCCCCTTGAACTTTTGCACTCATGTTACGATCACAAACATCAATGTGTTCTATGGAGGTTTTATCCTGATCAGGGCAACTCAATTGCATGCTAAGATGGGTCAAATTTTCTAACTTAGGAATTGGCCTGACTTTGTCTTTGGCCTGTCGATAGCAGATAAAACACATTCAAAACACAACACCACACACTCATTGCAAATTAAGCACTGCGGATGGGCATTTGGATGTGATGGCAAAATAATATTTGTCACCTTAATCAGGATTAAATTTTGTTTTTAACACTTTTGGGTCCTAGTCTTCATGAAGACATGTTGTTTGAATCAAACTAATTACTCTTAAAGAGACAAAGCATTGAGGGTTTAAACCAAAAAAGTTCTACAAAGTCCTGACTGAGACAAACACAAGCTACATTTTTCAGAATTTCATTTGCAAAAGTTGTTGAAAACCATGCATGCAACATCCCTTTCACCTCACATATTAAGCACTTGTTTGTGTTGGTCTATCACATAAAAGCCTGGTGAAAAATATGCAAAACTGTGAGTTAAATGTAGAAAAGTTCAAGGGGTGTTCATTTTTTTAGCTAAATGCCTTACATAACGTAGAGATTAATCATAATCAGCATGACTCCACGGAGGAATTTGGTTGTCCTGTGAATTATTGTGTGGCTTCAGCTGTATGGTCACAGCATGTGTGTTTCCTGTGTTTCTTAAATTTGTTTTTGATGTTTAAATATTGCTACAGCCAAACTCCATTCATGTTGCAATTCCTATCTTGCTTGGAAATGTTTGTCTTCTGGATTTTCTACTGAACTGGCATCATTATGTGATTTTTATATTGTATTTATTACATTATGTTTCACAATATAAACAATGCACAATTTGCATTGTTTGGAACAGTATTTTGTCAGCATATGAGTTTGAAATTATTTTGCTTCTGCTTTGCATTTGTCTCCTTGCCCGATGCGTGTTTAACTTCTATACTACGCATGGTCCAAAGAGACAAAAACTGTGTGTTGCTCATCCCGGCTTCAGTACCATATATGTCACTCTTTGTCTACGATACAGTATGTATTGGTTCCCCAGGTACAACGTCAGCTTCAGGCAGAACTTTGGGATGCGACACAGTCACAGCCAGCGGCAGGATCAGGACCACGCTTCAGACCGGGACCGGGACCAGGACCAGGACCAGGGCCAGCTACACTTCTCTAACTCGGATGAGGAAGGAGGGATTGCAAGGCGGAGGGTTCCTCGTAGGACTAGCTCAGAAATAGCCAGTGCAAAGATCGCAGGAAGACCAGTACCTGCAAAGGTGAGAGAAAAGTTCTGTCATTAACAAGCAGATTTTTGTCAGTTCTTTTTATGCAAAATGGAATAACAAATGATTTTAAGGGTAAATTTAATCAAAGTGGTTCCTGTAACAATGAAACTTTTGCGAAATGAACCATCAAACTCAATTTTGCACCATCTGACACTTGACACTGGAGCAACTTACAGTTTGAGTTGGTTGAGGTTTGGTGCCATCTAGTGGCCACAACAAAACCACCCAATTGCAGTTGTTTTTGTAATCCTTTACTTTTATTGACTTCAAACCTTCTTTAAACTGTATTATAGATACATCTTTTCTTAAATTGTGCCACTTTAGTCTTTATTTGTGCAACATTTTCTGCTAGACAGGCTATTATGGGTCAGTGACCTTTTCCATTCAAAGAGCCACTTTTGCCCCTACTGCAACAATACAAAACTATTTTCTAAATTTGTACTACATAAAATGTTTCGGTATGAAAGCTAACAAAATTAAACCAAAATGCATTTGTATTTTCAGATTTTAGATATTAAAGGAAAACATGGAAGATTCATTTGTGAAAATTACCACTTAAGATTTTGCTATTAGCTGTTTTTTTCTAGTTAATAAAAGATTGCAGTGTTCTTAATATTTCACTCAGAAGTTTTCCATCTTCAGCTTCATTTTAAAAATTAACTACAGTTTTTGAATTTGTTGTATGTTTTTGTATCATTTAGCTCACATTAAAACATTTTGAATATGTGATTTTGATATGTTAAACACAGAAATTGAAATAGTTATCTTTTTTTAAATTCACTTCTACCATCTCCTATAAATATCAACAAAAATCTGTTGGGAAGCACGTCGAATAAAAAAAAAATCAGGCTTATTTTAGGTCAACACTTGTTCTGTAATAAAGCATGATTCTTCCAAACATGTTCACACCAAATATTTTTAGCTGAATGTGGCACCAATGGCCCTTACCAAGCTCCGCCCACAACCGGCCTAGAAACTCTCACGTCACCGCAAGTCTCACAAACAAAGCCTCGCTGCGCTTTGTTTCTATGTAAACTTGGGGTCTTCCACTGGGACTGATAGTCAGTTAGTGCGTCATTTCTACCGGATTTTCACCAAATATCAGCTACAACAATGGACAGAGGAACTAACAAGTTCATGTTATCTTTTTTGTTTGAGCCACGCGATGCCTCCAACATTATGCACGTCACAGCAAAATGCTTTCGGTCGATGAGGAAAACGGCAGTTATAAACCTCAGCATCAATACAGCTGTGGACAAGATCACTGATGCCTATTGTTCTTGCAAGTCGGGCATTCATCGTTTTCTAGGTCACTTTTGAAATCAGTGGGTGATTCCTGTTTGTTGGCAAATGTTTGAGTGCATCGGCCACCGTACTTGGTGCTAACGCGGCTAACACGAGTAGCAGTTTAGTCAGAAGCCTTTTCTGCTAAAATAAAATCTTTACTGTATGTCAGATACATATTGCATATTGATGTGTTTAGCTAACGTAAGATTGTGTAGGAGACAGGCTTCAATGTGTAGCGTTAGTATACTGCATACTGCCGTTATGCTGTACTTGCTGTAGGTGTTGATGATGGATGTGTTTCATATTGATTTTCTTTTTTCAGACAGAAAGAAAGCAAATCAATAATACTAACACCAGCACACACTCCTTTGCTCTTGTTGATCGTACGAAGCTTTAGCTGCTCATGCGGTCGTGCACAAGCTTTGATCCTAGCAAGGCATTATGCTTCTGGTTTCGAAAATCTGTGAATTTTACTACCACAAATACGATCAGGATTCCTGACATCACCACTCCATATACCTCACTGACAATGGAGAACCATTCTATTTCTATTGTTGATGCAAAAATTTTCTGCCGGTCTGCAATGTAGCCTGGCGCTACATTAGCTTGTGTTTACTACTGCATGTACATTAGCTTGTGTTTACTACTGCATGTACATTAGCTTGTGTTTGTGAGACGGCCACACACGTGATAGCCGCGCTACTACGTAAAATGGGCATCAGCCAATGAAACGCGGCCCCTGTGGTAAGGTCCATTGTTAGCACATCTCATTTAAGATTTTATGCAGTAATTCTACAGTTTCTCCATTATGAATTGTCCAGTAACCGTCGCCGCCCTCCTCTTCCACCCACAGTGCCGCTCGGAGTCCAGCCATTCAGACGAGGAGTCCAGTGGACAGGAGGATGAAGAAGACGCCATGTCTCTGTCACCTGCTTCTTCGGCTTCCTGCCACCAGCCGCCTCCGCCAGCTCCAAACGAGAGCTCAGCACCCAACTGCCGGCCTACTAGCCCCGCCCAGTGGACAGTGGAGGAAGTGTCGCAGTTCATTTCTTCACTACAAGGTTGGAAGATCTGACTTCTGTCTTCCACCTTTTTACTTTCTCTTTACTCATCCACTTCACTTAAATTGAATCAACTTTGTTATTTGAGTTAATAGTTAAATTTAAAATTGATAGCAGTTGACAATTGTCATGATTTGAGGGAATAAACAAGAGGTAATTGTCAGTGGAAAACTGTACTTCTTTTATTTAGCTACAGCATAAGGTAACAACATAAAGTGCTTCTTATTCAAACTCGTTTTTATGTATAGTTTGCTAGGGCTCCCCCAGAGGTCATGAAACCAAACTACCGTGATTCCAGATATACAATAGAAACTAATCTCACAACAGTAATTAACCGATTTACTTTTTTGTGTTGGTGTTTCTACAGTTCAGTTAAATTACTGTTTCCATCTTTTCTTCTTACTTTGCTTGTGTTGATGTTGCTCTCAGGCTGCGAGGACCTCGCTTCCCAGTTCTTGTCACAGGAAATTGACGGACAGGCTTTGCTCCTACTGAAGGAAGAGCATCTCATGTCCACCATGAACATCAAATTGGGCCCAGCCCTGAAGATCTGTGCTCACATCAACAATCTGAGGGACTAATGGTCGAGATCCTGGTCCAGGATTAGACGTGGAGCTGTTGAAAGGGGGAAGGGAGGACCTCCAGGTGAATGTAGAAGAGGTTCATTAAGATTTCAAAACAGACTCTCAACTTGAACTGAGTGCTTCAGAATTGAAGCTTGTTGTCGAATTTCTCTCATATTTGCGAAAATTGAAAGGAATATCTGCTTGATAATTTATCTAAAAACTGTGTTGGATGAAGATTTTTGGTGAAGGTTCTGATTGCTGCCCAAAATCGCTCCATGCAACACATAAATGAAGATTTTATTTTCTTATTGTTTTGCACTTCAAAAACAAATGGCTGTAACATTTTTTCCCCCAACATGTAGGAAAATAACTCCTGTTTTTGAAAGGTAGGGCTGTCATATTTCATGTATTTGTGAAATTGAGTTTTTCTAGATCACGTTGATTTATTTGTCAAATTAAAAATGGTTGCACAGGCAGCTATTGCTAATTTGGAAGGAAGCTCTAAAATGGATCCTTGTGGGTTTTTGTGCAGAAAAATGTTTATTTGGAACAATGTGTTTTGAGAAAAAAATTGTTGACAAGGTGAAAAGTGTTTATATACCGAGCTGTTACTAAGTAGGAATGACCATCATCATGTATAAATTCTGGCCTTTTTTGATGGGTTCCCTTGAGCTAACAGGGTATAGAGAGAGAACAGGGTACAAAAAGCTGAAATGACAGACAAGACTCCAAATGAAACCCAAAACTCTCACAGTTCTGGGAGTATATCACATGTAGAGAAGACTTGAACATCCCAGTGGTTTATTTTACATGATGTAAAGTAGACAAACATGAGCAGCAAGTCTTTAGGATTTCTTTGCAGCCTTAGAAAAAGTTGGAATTTGCTTGATCATTTTCCAGAAAACACAATATGGAAAAATATTAGAATTTCAAGACATAAGTTATAACAATCCTTATCTCTAAATCGTGAATACTTACTTTCATTTATATTTCAATTAAAATATTTTTAATCTTAGAATTTCTACACCTTACAGTGATTTTTCTTTTTTTTTTTTTTTTTTGACAGACTTAGTTTTTGGTTTGGTTTAGAGTTACTAACTGACATAACACAAATTCAAAAGGGCCATTTCAGTTATTTTTTGCATCTGGACCCTGTGGACTGTGTGTTAACACTGAGTCTTGTTAGGGCATCCAACAAAACATTGAAACCTCTCACAGAACAGATGTTTCAACTTTACAAACTACTTTAAAGGGTCTGTATTTGCAGAAGGATAAACCAGTACAGATTTACCAAAACAAAGTGTTAAAAATGTCAGAGTTGATTTAACTTGCCAAAAATAAAAATATGAATGATTTCTCTTTGCCACACCTCTAGATCAGATCTTGGTAAAAAAAAATTAATACAGAAAAATAAAACCCAACTAGTTATTTTTTTAACTCAAAAGTTCAGAAAAATCTCTAAGATTTGAGTTTGAAAAAGCATCGATGTCTGAAATTAAAAACGTGCAGGAAACCTGAATTTTTCACTTTGTCTCATTAAGCTTTATTTCAGGAGACCTACTGTTTTTTTTTTAATTATTATTGTTTAAACTGTGTAAACAGAAGCTAGTAGGAAATGCTGTATGAAATGTGAAATAAAAATGAGCAGCAAACGACGCTAAATGCCAGTTGGTAAGGTAACTTTAAGCTGAGTTATTGTGAACCGTCTTGAGGAAATGGGAAATGTGGACCTACATTTGTCACGAACTAGCAAACCATTACATCAGACTGAATGTGTGTCTGAATAAGAAAACCTTAAGCTATATTGTAGTAAGTGTAAAAAATTGCCTTTATATTTAATTGCACATTTGTTTGCTCGACTTTTTAGTTTGAGCCTTTTTTATGTCTAAGTTTTCTCATGTTCTATTGTGGCCTTTCTTACTAGTCTCTACTCTAGATTTAGACAAGGACTTTTCATATCATTCCTTCTTTTCTATGAACACCCTTAATTTTTAAAAACTTCTTCTTTCAAGCAATGACATCCATTGCTTTTTCCCAAAGCGTGACTGAAATAGTAGCTACCTTGATCAAGGAAACTTCTCTGTCTTCCTCGTAGCTTTGTCATATATTGTGTATTTACCACAAATATTTACCTGTGTAGCTAGCTATTTTTGGCTTCATTGTGACTGGTTGTGGCTGCTTTCTTTCAAGAAGGGATAATCCTTGATGTGTGTTTTTTCAGTTTTCCCAGGATTTTGAAGTATTTAAATTTGCAGGTCCTTCCACATGTAAAGTTGGAATAAAAGGACTCATTGAATGTGTTGTGAGCCTGTTAGTTCCTGTGTAATGTTTTTATCAGGTGGGTCCATGCAGATTTGTTCATTTGATCTACATTTGCCCAAACAAGCAGCACCTTTCATCCCTAAATTACTGAAGAATCTGCAAATCTTTCATTTGCAATAATCAGAAAAACTGCAAAATCTTGAAGGAGTGTGTTCAACAAGGAATGGTTGGTACTATAATGCAAATAAATAATCAAGAAACTGTTGTAGAACTTCATTTCCGGAGTCTTGATTTTTATCCAGACAGTTGTTTTATAATATAGCTCCACTTCTTCATCCACTGGCTTAGAGTTCATAATTCCATATTGGACTGCAGGAAGATCTTGAATTTTGTGTGGCATTTATGAAGTACGTTTCCCTGGGATGGGCATCAATTTTATCATCTTTTCTATGACTTGTGTGGGTCAAGTGACATGACATAATGCAAACATTCACAATTCTACAAAATCTATTACTTTTTGTAGATAGAAAATGTTTATTTTTTTCCTTGCATTGTTAGTAAATTCATTTCCCAGCAGGACTTGACACCTAGCAACACCACTAAAGATAGTGATATCTGATTTAATGACCATGTTATCACTCTGATCATCCTGCAAACTGACCAGATCTAAACCCTGTATCAATGTTCAATCATTATCACTTTTTTCAATTTAATTTCTCAAAAATGTTACTTTTGAAGATGCAGCTGCAAATACCCATGCAGCAAGTACACCAGTAACTGAGAAAGATAGCTGTGTTTTTGTTTTGACTGTTTTATAGAAACTTCTCTAGTTCTAGCTATATTTCCTCGCTGTGAGATATCCTAATGCTGTGGTACATCTCTGATTCATAACCAGAGGCAGTATTAATGGCGTTAAAAACCACCAATTGGTCAGTGCAACATTTTGTTACCATGGAGACAGCACATTTATTTGCCAGATTCACTTCCTTGAAAGTCAAGAGATGTGTCAGGTGCTGTTATGTTACCAAAACTTGTTTGATTTCTTCTTGGCGAATCAGAGACTAGGTTTTATCAATATTTTCCAGACAAGAAAAAAAAAAAATTAAATACTACTGTATGTTCATGAAGTTATAATTTATTTGTTTGAGCACTGCACATAAACCCTGAATCGTATCATTTCATTGCGGAAATATGGATCAGATTCATAAAATATAAGCAACACTTTTTGGTTTGTCTTTAAAAAGAAGACAGGACTGACTTTAAATTGATCATAAGTTAAATATGTTTTAAATGTTTTGTTAAGTCCAGGACAACCAAGGTATTATTTACCAAAATATATACAATTTGGAAAAGAATAAGTTATCTAAGACATTCTACATGGTTGTGCTTCATATTTTGTATTCCAAAACTACTTATAAATATAAAAACATGTTTTCTAAACAAACAATGTAATTGGCATATTTAATTCCCCTTGCTTTTTTTGTACTTGGTACTTTAAGGAATTTGTTTCACTGGCCTGTGAATAATGGCTCCAACAGAGTCCTTTGTCACAGCAGTTCCAGGCAATCAGAGCACGGCATAGTTTAACGCCTCTCCATATCCTGCCTCCCTCATGTATCTTTCCATATTCAGTGGCTCAGGCACCCTCAGAGCTGTGCTCCCATTTGCCGATTTCTCTCCTTCATGAAGCATCCTAATCAGTCTGGTGACAGAGGGACGCCCTTGGGGGTTCCAACTGCAGCATGATTTCATCATGGAGTACCTACAAACACAGTTAAAGAGTGAAAAACACAAACATGCATATTTGCAATTTACTTAAGCAGCTGTAAATATGTTACAAATAAGATGTTTGGTAATTAATATGAATTACCTTAAAGTGATTTCTGTATGTTTATTTGTTTGATGAAATATTTTCCACATATAATCTGTTGTTTTTCAGTTTGATATTCAATAATTTAATGAAGTCTTTGGTTATTTTGACATCAAACTGATATGATCAAGATTTTGTCATTTCTTTTTTCTGTAATTCAGGTGACAAAGTTACTCTTTTCTTAGGTTAAAATTCACTAATGTACTCCAAATGTTTTCAGAAACAGAATGACCAGAAACACAAAAATGTCAGACAATTAAAAAAATCTGTTTTAGATTTAAACTGAAATAGTTCACTCATTTTTCTCTATCAACATAAGTTTATTAAAAGATTTTCTGACCAGCTACTGTCCTTTTTACCCTTCATGTGTAGACATGGGATCATGATAATGATTTTCTGCAGCCGTTCTTACAGTGTGTTGGAGCAGTTGGTTGGCCGTTTCACAGTTTTTTCTCTTTGGAGATACTGCAGAAGTTCAGTCGACATGATGTGAGCAAAAGGTGGGTCACCTAAAAGCAGAGAAGTTTTCATTACTTTATTATTTTATGACTTCCAGGCTATCTTGTTTGTAATCGTTTGCTTAAAGCATTTACCTGACTGATGTTAAAATATTACTAAATTTGTTAACTTGGTAAGACGATGAATAACATTTATCAATTTTAGACATTTTTACTGCTTCTTTTTTTTTTTTTTTTAACATGATGTAGTTGTTATTTTCTTGTAATTTGTATGTGGAAGATATGTACTGGAATGTGTATCATTCATAATAAGATCAAACATAAGATCAAACAATTTATATGTTTTTTGTAAGGAAATTGTGTACAATCCAGAAGTGAAAACTAATACTTCAACCATTCTAAAATATTTCAAAACAGGATATATACTATAGGTTTACAATACTTCCTTCAAGATACTGTATTGATTATTTTTCTTATCTTTTCTTTCAAAAGCGTGAAAAGAAGTCAGTCTTAAAGAAATGCATATCATGTCCAACAATCTCATTACACTCCTCTATACTCCCATTATTTTGAAAGACTCCTAACACTACAAGCTGAAGCACAGCTGAAACAAGGACAGAACCGTCACAGTCTCTACAATCCCAGAAGTTTTATTTTCGGTTGGTGTGTAAATTAGTCATTTTCACAACAACAATTTTAATCAGGTTTTAGCTAAAAGTGGTGGACATCTGAAGCATATCTTTGAGTTTTACTTTTTTTTTTTTTTTTTTTTTAGATTTGCCACTTCTCTTTTTCTTAACTTGTGCAGTTTTCTCCTCTTTGTTGTTCAAATCGAAACTTTATATAATTATGTGACTTAAGAAAGTGGAAGAGATGACAAGTTGACATAAAATCCATAATAAAAATAAATAATCTAAAGCCAGTAAGAATTGAGGATTTTGACATTTTTTCTCAATAGTGCTTGTAGAATACTCACCTAATGTGACCATTTCATAAAGGAGGATACCAAAGGACCATCTGTGAAAATATTGGAAAGATAACTTGAGGTCACTTAATGGACAGGTTAAACTGCAGCATTTGCAAAGTCCAGATGTGCAACAAAAATGTTTTAATGCAGCAGATTAACGGTGAAGTGAATCATTCTGACATATTTTGTAATGCCAAATCCTAACATACAACATCCAGATCCAGTCTCTCCAGTCAGTAATATTTTACTATCGTTATGTTTCTTATAGGGAACTTAAATACTTACACGTCGCTGCTGTTACTGGCCGTTCTCCTGGCCAGAACTTCAGGTGCCTGCCATTTCTTCAGCTCCATTTCCTCCACCAGCCCAGCAGTGTCGACCTGTGTTCTGTGATAAGCTGAACCCAATCCCCACAGTTTGGCCGTCATGTCACCACCAACCAGAACACTGCGAGCTCCAATGTTCCCGTGGATGGATCCCTGACTGTGCAGGTAATCCTAGGATGAGAAAGACGACATATGTTAGAATATAAGTAAAAAGTAAATGTTAGAGAAGTAGGAAATTTCAAGAATGTGGGTATAATTAGAAGTATAGCAGTTCAACTAACCAGGGCAGAGGCCACTTGTCCTGCCATGGTGAAGATCCTCTTTTCTGTCATTTTATGACTTGTGTTATCCTTTAGTGAGAGAAAAGTGAGGGAAGTTAGGGGATTCAATGTTTCAATGCATGTTTTGAGGTCTAAGCAAACTGAAAGTCTCCAGAGGACCCTGAATACATTTAAGATGGTGCAACATTAGGGCCAAAATTCAGATTATTGGGCACTCGGTGGTGGTTACATAAGGGCATGTCCAACCAACTCAAGAATTACACAATACTAAGAAAAATAGTTTGAAAGTTATGTTAATACATTCATAATTTAAAGATAATTTTAACTTGACTCTGCTATTTATCACTTTTAAAGAAATAGTCAGAACTTAATGACATTAGTAGTTCCTTTAAAGGACACAAACACAGCTAAACAAATAAACTCAGAGCTTAATAAAGTAAAAAGACTAAAACTGGAAAAATATCTCCTTTGTGTTAATAAGTGCAAAGCATAATTTCAAAATAATTAAAAGAAATCGTGACCAAAACAGAAAAAAATAACTTTTTTAATGATTATGTTTTGTAGCTGATGGCTGATTTAGTTACAGATATTATTACACCTTCTCAAAGGAACCGAATCACAAGTGATGCCATTTTTATTTAAACATGAGTCTAAACACACATGTGACAATATTATCAATCTTTCTGAGAACTACGGCACTCTACCTCTCTGCACTTCCACAGGAACCCTAGTAGGTCTCTGTGCCTCAGCTCCTCCAGCACTATCACTAATGGAGACCGTACAGAAACCACGCCCAGTAGAGCAGGAATAAAAGGGTGAGGCCCCAATCCTCCCAGGAAGGATGCAAACCCCAGAAAGTGCTGTTTCTCACTGGTACTTGCATTTTCTGAAGAAAAATGTGAATAAGAGAAGTGATTTTAAAATAAAAAAATATATATGTATTTTAACCTGAAAGTTTTTTTTTTTTTAAGACATGTTAAATTAATCTTTGATTTAAAAAATTTCTTTGTCAGTACTTGGGGGGGAACAATGTTTACCTTTTAGTGCTCTCAGGATGACATCCTTGTTGTCCATGCGAGCTCTGTAGAGGCTTACTGTGTCTCTTGGTTTGCTATAGAAAGATGGTGTCAATGCAGTGACATGACTAAAGTTTCCAAGAGGCCTCCTTGTGGATGTCTGTGGTTCTGCATCCGTATGTCTTTCTGGAGAGTGATGTTTTATAGCATGTCTCTCCGGAGAGCGATGTCTGGTAGCATGTCTTTCTGGAGAGTGATGTCTTGCAGCATGTCTCTCTGGAGAGTGATGTCTTGTTGCAGCTGCATGTCTGTCTCTAGTTCTATGCGGTGCTGCAGTCCCATGCCTCTCTGGGGATTCATGTTGTGGCTTCACATTGTGATGTGTGTTTTGAACTCTCATTGGCACCTCTTCGTGTTCAAGAGGGTCAATCCCTGGGGGCGCTTTTTGAGAGAAAAAATACAGAATAAATCTGTTTGATTAGTTGGAAAGAAGTGTTTCACAAAAAGAGTAGACCAAAATGAGCATACCATCTATTCCCTGAAGGTGATGTCTGTGGTGGGGGTGACGGTTGTTGTTGTGGTGGTGGTGGTTTCGCTGTGTGTGTCTCTGGTTTGTGGTGTGCTGGTTAGTGTGGCATTGAGTAGGAGTTCTGACTCGTGTCCGCGCTCTCTGATTACAGCACAGTAATATAAAAATGATCAATAATGTGATCACGGTGAGTGAGACCAACAACGCAGGGACGACAATCACTCCAAGCTGATATTCTCGTGTTACTGTGAGAAGAAAGACAAAGGAATATGTATTAGCATGAAGTCCAAAAAAATGCAAAGCTTTTAAAAATTTTAGTCCTATTGTTTTATTTTGTTCTGCTGTGTTTTCTCGTGTTGACAGAAATTTCTGTCTTGACATTATCTTCTTTTCCCACCAAAAATTATAATGTTCAGACTGTGTGGAGCTATACATGGCAGTACTTGGTGGTTTAAAACATGCTGTCCTACTGTGCAGTCTAATTTATGTAATCAACTATAAATATTATTTTAAATACTGAGGGATCCTTATTGTTTTTACTTTAGTTGCATATTTCCTTTAACAGTCGTTGTGCAGTGAATCTAAATGTCATACATTGAAAGACCAGCCATGGTGATCAGGACTACTGGAGAAGGTCTTGAACAGAACTAAGAGCATCGTTTATGTCTGATAATATACATATAATTACCAAATACATATCAATGACATTTTTGTTTACAACATTCTCCCAATTTTTTGCATTATTTACCAACAAAATAAGCAAATAATTTTATCCAATTAGCACTAGATTTAATTATGCTAATTATTTATAAATAAAATCCTAATGTATAAATTAGGATTTAATTTATAAATGAAATCCTAATTAATTTATAATTTATAAGAAATTAAGTTATAATTTAGAAATTATAAATTATTTTATATTTGATTTATAAATTAAATTCTAATGCTAGGATTAAGCATCAAACTCTTAATATCTATGAAAGACTGTTTAAAAATATATTTAAGTGAGATATTTAATTCTGATTGAAAATGAAATGGTAATCACAAAAAAAAACTGTAGATTGTATAGATTTTACAGCAAACTTCATATCAACCCTACAAATCCTTACATGTGTATCTTTTTTAATTCCTTGTTGGTTGTTTCTCTGTTTCTGTCCCTTCAGTTGCTCCCTGACCTCCAGATTGATTTCTTTCTCCACCCTTTAACCGTTTAGTGTTTATTCAAATGAAGCTGATTTATTCTATGTCAATTCTAGTATTGTCTCTCAAATCCATGGATTTACACACCCTCTGCTGTTTAACACAAAGCTCAGCTGTCTTCTTGTGTATCCTTGATGTTAAAGAATATAAAGCTACTGTTGATGTTACACAACTCCCATTCTGAATCTGACACATTTTAAGGAGTGGTGTGAACTTTGTGGAATGATATTAATCAATATGTGACATTCTCATTAAAGGCTTGACTTGAACTTTCAAGAGCACAGCTTTGATCACCAAGGATTTCCAGCATTCTCCTTCTGCTCATCTTGAATCCATGAATATTTTTTCTTAAATTAATGTTTTATTGGATAAAGAGGTAAAACCAGTTGCTAACTAACTAGAATTACATTGAAAGGCAAACCTGAGACTTTCTTACCATTTACATTTTATCTATGAAAGCTTTCTAGACATTTATCAGATGTAGACATGGAGAAGCAAATACACTGCTTCCTTATTCCATTTCATCCCTCCTCTTCCCCCCTTCACTGTTTTCTGGTTTGGAGCAAAATTGATTTAATAGCACAATAACGCATCTACTTTACTGTGGTTAATTAGTCTCCACTTGTCTCTTGTTGCACTATTCACCTTTAATCGTCATTATGAATCATTCTCCTTTAGTTTTTTTCAGTCACTGCTGGTTTATCTGGTCTACTCCATTGTCTGCTCTCTGTTTGTGAATTTTCATGTTTCATTTCCTGCACTTTGTTTGGGATTTTTAGAATTTGAGACTTTAGACTTTTTTCATATAAGTTTTAATGTAATGTATTAAACTTTTTTCTCCATTCTTCTCTGTCTCACATGATGCCTGTATTTGGGATCCACAGTCATTGCTTATAAAAACTTGAGCTGTTATTGTTCGTTCAAACATGTAGGCTTTAAAAAAAATGAAAAGAAAATGAATGTACTTGGGTTTTCAGGCAGTGGCTGCTTTGACAGCCTTTGGAGATTTTGATATATTTTTGTCATTTTTCCATAATTTTGAATAGTTCTAATCAATTTTAATCTTAGAAATTATCTAGTCAAAATTTATATAATTCATATTTGGAAGTCAGTAATTTAAGAAATCTCTATAAACATTTAAAAGCTTAATGATGTCACTTATTCAGCATTTTAGGTTAGCTTCAGCATAATGTGCAACAAACGCGTTTAAAATAGGTCATAACCAGAATAAAAATCTTAAATGAAGTTTAAAAAATATAATATTTTGGCATTTTTTCAGCCTCGTACAGGCAATCGGAGTGGAAATAGCATATATGAAATAAAGCTTTGAAAATGTTAAATATTTATCTTTAGCAGTTTTTATTACTTACTACAGAGCCTGTCATCTGGATTACAGGGACTAATGTCCGTGTAGTTGGTCGTCATCCTGTGGAAAACAGGAAGATTATAAAACAGACATTTCAGCATTGCTGGAGATCAGGCAGACACATTTCCAGTGTCGAGCAGCAAAAGGCCAATGCCTTTATTTGTCAGCCTAGTGATGTAGTTTGTTACATAATGCAACACACACTTGCACATGCCACAGTACAGATCAAGAGAACAAAACTAAAACACATTTTACTTTTATTGGTCTGATGAATTATTCTAATTTTCATCATAATTGACAGAAGTAAAGGCATTCAAACAAGTCTTCATATATATATGAATCTATATGTGTTTCACTTAGTGGTGACATCCTTAAAACAAATGGGGTTTTCAATAACATTAAAATTAATTGAATTTGTCTGTACAAGACCCATCCCCTATTATCTATTTAAAGACAAAATAATGTTATTTATGTATTAATTTATTATTTTTTTAATAGATAATAAAGACTCAAGTAGATAACCATCATCTTGTGGGTTATAATCTTTAATGGGATTGAATGTTTGGTTTTTTGAGAAGTGAGGTTGTTTTAAGACATTTATAAGATAAATTTTACATTTTTCTTTCAAATTGATTATATGTTCATCCGATTCCCTTGTTTCTAACCTTCAAAGGCCAGTTTTACCAAATACATTTAACTGGAGAAAAAAATTATTACATAGATCAGTATTAAGAACAGTTTACACCAAGACCAGCCAAACATCCAGCAACGCCGGATCATCCAAGTCCTTTATGGTTTATAACTTATAAATCTACTATGGAATATTTGCATGAGGTAAAAAGTGAAACACAACAGGTGGGAAAAAAACTACAAAAAAAAAACTGTCACAATGATGTTGTTTGCCTTCTGACTTATATGTCACCAAACCAGTTTGACAGCATTGTAGTGACTGCAATGAGCTCTTACTGTACTAACAATCAGAGTGAAAATGCCATTTCACAGTCGGAAATTAAAAGAAAAGTAGTATCGTAAAAACATTCAGTCATATGGAAATGTTGTTGCAAATTTGTGGGCTAAGACAAAGCCACCCTGAACATGACAGAGTCCACTCAATAATGTCAAGATTGTAAAGGGATGCTATTTGGTTACAGGAGCAGAATGTGGCTTAGATTTTAATCAACTGAGAGATACATTACTGTATAAAATGCAAAAGCAGAACAAAGAAAAGTATTCTCAAAGCCACCATATTTACATCTTACCTGGCCACCTCTGTGAAACCGCTGAGGTGTCAAACTCTGTGTTGTAAGAACTACAAACGTATAGTTTCCTCTTTAGCTTTCCATATTTGTTTAGAGCAGTAGAGTAAATTCCAGTCCTTCCTCTCAGTCGTCATTGTTCTCAGCAGATAAAACCACAAACAGACACATTTCCATTAGAGGTAGACATTTTTTAAAGTGTAGTTTGTGTTGTGTTATCACCCGCATAGTGCTATTCTCTCACTCGTCCTTCCACTTCAGTTTCTCTCTCAGGTTATCCACACCCACATCCCGCCCAGCACTCTCACCACCTGCATGCAGTGTGTCATTAGGCTGTGTTGTGTTTTCTGTAT